>BSYO01000007.1:22719039-23919039 GCA_033239525.1 Nepenthes gracilis
AAAATTAAAAGAAATGGAAAAAAAGCAACACCGACCCAATGGTTTGCAGCCACGTCAGGTTCGAGTCCCTGGAAAAAAGCATTCAATGCCATTTTCGTTCAGCTTAAATTGAAAACTGGTAATAGAATTCTTCAGTAGATGACGAGAATTCCTGTTGATAACAGTCAACTGCAACAAACACAGGAAGCACCAGTTAGACTAAATGGCAGGAAGCACCAGTTAGACTAAATGGCCATTGCTTGCATAAATGGTGATTAATGACCCCGATCATAGTCTCTCCCTCTCCCTCTCTCCAAGCACCTGAGAGTTTGAAGTTTGTCCACAGAAAAGACTGCAGATTTTTCTAAGTAGGAATGGAACTCGAGCACAGACTTTAACTGTATAGAAGAAATAATAAAAGAAAAAAGTTACTTGCTCTCCCCCACACCTTCAATATATATATATATATAAACTGTTTTATTACACAATATGAAAAACAAGAGGGTGAGGAAACACTTCACATTAAGGTTATTCCATTGTTACCAAGAGGCCACAGATTTAAATTATGAGGTATTCTCTTTGCAATAGAGAAAATGCTGTATAGACCTAACCCTTAGCCGTTCATTAATACAGGAGATTTGTGTACTATGCCACCTTTTAAATAGTTTTGAAGATGGAGTTGTGTTTAAAAAACCAAGTAATAAACTCAAGTCGATACCTGTCCGTGTACATCAGCAGCCACCCCCGTAGCCAAAGGTTGTGCTTTTATCAAAATGTCAGCAAAGTACTCCATCTGCAAAATCAGTGGTCTTTCTGGGCCCAAATAAATATCCTCGTGGTTAAGAATCACGAGGGAACTACCCTGGAAGATGAAAAAGAAAACACCATTTCTGAAAGTCAATATTTTTGCATATTTGTGTCACAACCTCATAACAATCCAAAAGTGTAAGCCTAATTTTATAGGCATCAAACCCAGTACATGCCCAGCCAAATAACAATAAAAACGAATACAAAACTAAAAGACACAACCCAAATTGATAAACAACATCTGTCTGTCCATTCCACTGATTCCAGTGTCACAAATCAGGCAGGCTGGATCCCATTACCAGAAGGGGCATATAATATCAATTGATATGTATCAGTATTGAACATTTATATAGATATTTTTCAATATTGTGACAATATCACGATATATTAGTTGATATTCAAAATAGTTGGAATATACCTGACATTTGGCAGATATATCAGCCGATATAACTCTTACGATTTTAAGAAAAAAGTTTTCTTCTAATAACTCCAATACCAATACAATTGAAAACAATATCAATATCTATACTGATATTTTCATCCATGGAAAGAGGGTTGGGCCCGTTAGAGAACCAATGCTGAATCATATTCGGACAGCATGAGGATTGTGATGCCCTTGCTTCGGTATTACTTTCCATTGGCCCCAGCAACCCAAAACGCTAAGACTTCTGCAGTGGCCTAGTTCCCATTTTGGGTGATTAATTAGCATCTGCACTTATCTCCAATGTACAACTTATTTCAACAAGTTATGCTTTAGAGCTTGTTTCACTCTGCAAGTAACTTGTCAGCTATCACAATCAAAATAAATTATATATGCCTCTCATTTAAAGCTGGACTTCAAAATTGTTGAAATGGATCATTATGCAACACATTGCGTAATACTTTAGATGATTATTTAATCTCCACAACCTGATGATTTAGTCTCAGAGTATTTCACTTCAACAATCAAGAACAAATGCTTCATTGCCAGCAAAAGAAGTTTTACAAAATGCTGACTGGCATACTCATCAGCCAAGCAACGTGGGCCTGCAATAAAAAAATCAATAAAGACAAATAAGAGAGATTTTTCTTTTTTTTCTTTTTTCACTTACAAATTCTGAAGTCAATGTGCGGCAGTAATGCAGAAAATCTGAACCATGATTTGAAGTGCCGTTGACAGCAGCCTCAATGAGAGAGAAATCGTCTATTATAACCATAACATATCTTTCACTTTCTTGTTTTGATGAAATAACTTCAACTTCTTTTTGGATCTTCCCAAATAATTCAACCAGCCCATCTTTAGTAACATTACCATCATTTCCACCTAGTTATGAATCAAATCAAATAGAAGATTTAGTCACGACGATCTAAAAAACCTGTGAATACAGTTACTGTTCTATTAGATGTCATGATATTCTCCCATCAGACACATTCTTTCCAAAGAAATACAAGCAGTCCGACCAAACCTTGACATTCCAGCATAAGCATGTCAAAGAAGATAAACCTCTTGTTATCCCTGTGCACAGCTAGGTTGCAACCCTGTCACAGTGGCACCTCCAAATGTCATGTGTTGCCATCAACTCCAAATTAAAATCAGTCATGCTTTCATCCATGCTCTAAAAAAGGAGATTCTTGACACACTAGAAAAAAAATCAACAAATTTTAAGTAGAGAAAGAGAAGATATTCTGCCTCACCAGACTATAGTGTATAATGATTAAACATTATTTGTTTATTTCAAAAATGTATTGCAATCACAAAACATTTTAACAAAAATGTATTGTTTATTCACCAAACTTAAGGCCTTGTACTAGTAGTTACTGTCATTGAATTGCAGTCACAATGCTCTGGAAAATCTTCTTCATAGACCAATATTAAACATTTTCATATCCTGTCTAACAGTGGTGGGAACCAAGAATACTGTAAAGTACAGAAAAAACAGCCAAATTCACTCAAAAATGTATTCAAAGGTATTTATCAAAATAAAATATGGCTAGAAAATTGCAATAAGCCTAAGTTCAAACTACATCCTTCCATACCATTTGATGGGGAACAAGCCCAAGCCTTATGTGCCTCTACATAGACTTAATTAAAGCCCGTTAGAAGGAAGGCCAATCTAACTTAGGTTACAAGTCTTTCTGGAGGGAAATCATTCTAGGAGATCTAGGAAGTTAGTTTATTATTTTCGTATTTTATTATTAGTTTTGCCATTATGATCATATTTTTTCTTTTCCAAATTGTTTTGAGAGTGATATGAGGCCTAGGATTACTGTTGTAGCTTATTCTCCAAGCCATTTAGCCGATGCAATATGCTTGTAACTCATGATATAGTTAGTTTTGGAATTTAGTTGAAGTTTAGAGCTTGTGTGTAGTATTGTATCACTTTAGGGAAATTTCCCATCTGTTTGTATAAGAGTCAAATGTTTTGACTCATGTATTACCACTGCTGTCCCAGACAAATTGACTTCCACTGTACATGCTCCAGTTGCTAACCACCAATTGAAAGCCACCTCTATTTTCACCTTCTTCCATCACCACCAAAAAAAAAAAAAAAAAAACCTACCCTCTAAAACAAGAAACTCTTTTTGCTTCACAGGCCAAAACCCTGCCCCTCCAGCAGCCCACCCTGCGACTGCCAGCCATCCTGAGACTTCCCCTTCAATCACAAAGACTGCATGTTGTCACAGCTTTGTTCTTCTCTCTGTGAACAAAGTCTCTTCTCTCTCTTTCCTGTACAGAGAGAGTCAATTTCCTTTTCTTTTTCTTTTTTTTTTCAAAGATAGTCCAGTTAAAAGCAACTGTTGACCGCAGGCATTAATCCACACTTGAAGCTTAAGATTTCTATTTTCAGGCACAAAACAAACTACTTTTATGCAAAACAGAACCACCCAGCAGCAGCTACTTAATTTGAATCATGGTGGCTAATGCTCAGTGTCAGGTTGAAGAATTGCCTCTGTGTGTCAACCTGTGGCAAAACAACAAGAAGGGTATGGAACCATTTGGCTTAGTTTAGAGTAGTTCAAGAGGAAATTAGTAAAAGCCTAGATGAATTTCCAAAGAGGAATTTAGCGCACAACAAAAGGTGTTTGCCGTTCACACCACAGCAATAGAGAAACAGAAGGATCTAATGAACCTAGGAACTTCTATGAGTATGGAATATGGACAAAAGGACAGTCAACCAGTACAGTTTTGGCAATACTAATGGTGTTCCTCTGACAGGTAAACCATCAAACTACTCATGATGAATTAAGGTTCAGTGTTTCGTTGGCTGATTTTATAAGTGAATCTAAGCCTGATTCTTTAATGCAGAAGTTCAATGGTGACAACAAAATTATTGCTGCCATCACATGCCCTAAAGATTATGCCAACTTTTGGTGGCATAACTTGGTTTCTTTACAACATCTCCATAGGGAAGAACCTATTACTAATTGGTATCCCATGAAGGATTACATAGTTAAAAATTCATGTCTATTTACTAGAATGGGAGATGTATTCTTGCCTGTGTTCTCTGCAATTGGATAAGAATGCAGAGTTCAACATTCATAAAATTCAAAAAATTGCAGCTCATTGTGGAATTCATGAGCAGAAGCACATTAGATTATGCATTGTATTCAAGGATTCAAGTACCCCATTCAAATTAGAGTTGAGCAAAAGACCTTTCATTCAATGGATCTAGCAGCAATCTTTTCTAACTATTGCTAAAATGGTACATATTTTAAAGATGACCAACAAAAATACTGCTTTTCCAGACACATGACTGGATGAGCAAACACCTAAGTCAGCGCCTAGCAATGACACCAACAAAATTTAGTTGGAATTTCCCTTTCAATTAGTACTATTGTGGGGAAAAGAGACATATTGCTACAGGGTTCCATTGCCACAGCATAGATATTAAGAAGTACTATGCATGTTAAGAAGCATACTGAAGAGGAGTCGGTGGATGAAATATCCTGAAGAAGGTTCCACTATTAGATTGAAGGAGATGATAGCAGCAAGATGGATGATTCTGATGTAGTTTGTGTGCTAATAGTGAACTGTATCCGTATTACTATCGACACCTATTGTAACCGTATGCCTTGCAAGAAATGTGTCTACACTTCCCTTTGAGAAACCCCCTCAAAAAAAAACCTTGAGTTTTCACTGAGGGTGAGAATGATGGAACAAGCCCAAGCCTTATGTACTCCACATAAGGCTTGGGCAAACTATTCCATAGTTTGTGTGCTCATAATGAACTGTATGCGTATTACTATCAACACCTACTGTAACCGTATGCCTTGCAAGAAACGTGTCTACACTTCCCTTTGGAGCACCCTCACCCCCAAAAAAAAACTTGAGTTTTCACAAGGGTGAGTGTTGCGAGACCTATATCGGGGAGGTAGCTCCATAAGGGCTACTTTATAAGTTAGGGGGATTCTCCTCTCTTAGGGTGTACTTTTTGGGGGAGGCTCATGCCCCAGTGGCTTGTGTTTACAACAATGGTGCTTTCATTGAGACCGACCTCAACCCGAAGAGGGCTGCCTACGGAGGTTTTTGACCAGAAAAGGCAACCTACGGAGGGGCTAACCTACTGCTGATACGTTGGGGGGAGTGACGTGTCGTAGAGTGAAAGCTACCGAGTGAAGTGCCGCAGAGTGTAGCCGTCGAGGTATGCGGCTGTCAAAGAATGGAGGAATGTTGTGAGTCCCACATCGGGGAGGTAGTTCCACAAGGGCTACCTTATATGTTGGGAGGGATTCTCCTTCCTCAGGGTGCACCTTTTGGGGGAGGCTCGGGCTTATGCGGCTTGTGCTAGCAACAGTGAGAATGATGGACAAAATCCCAAGCCTTATGTACTCCACATTAGCATAGCCTGAGCCCATTGCCACTAGGACAGCTTTGGAAAGAAGACCCATCTAACTTGACTTATGAGTCTTTCCATAAGGGAAAGAATTTAACAAAGCAAGTTTGTTTTAATCAATCCATGTTTCTTTATTATTTTTGTAGCTCATTATTATGTAGTTTATAAACTTATTATTTCTTTGCCTAGTTGAACCAGGAGTTCCATTCGGCCTGCAATTAGTGCCCTAATTAGGCAGCTTAGTTTCCAAGGCATTTAGCACAGAAATGCACTTGTTAATCGTGATTTTGTTAGTTCTGGAATTTCATTCAATTTGATGACTTCTGATGTTTTTGATTTGGGGAGGTTCCCCAACATTAGTGAAACAATTCAATATCCCTACATAGCAGATCTCATCTTGCCAAGAGCAAAGAGAGCAATTTGAGTGATTCCTTCCTCCCCTTCCCCTCCCTTCTATCACCATTACAATAAAAAAACCTCAGAATAAGTGGCTAAGTCATTAGATATATGCAAATAACAAGTCACACAACCACATTAGATGAGGCAAAAACCCAGAAATTGTACCCATCAGGACAAAAAAAAAACCTCAATTTGATCCTTAGTGAAAACATAATGTGAAGACAACATATTCAATAACAAGAGTAACAAGCACATGACAACCTTTCATTTTTTGCTAAGTTTGTAAGAACTTTATATCCTTCAAAAGAAAGAAATCCAATGTCCCAATACAGGGGGCATATTACAAGAATAACTAATTCCAATCAGAAGTTGGATAAGCTTAGAATCTTCGATCAAGGTGCAGGTTAAACATGTCCACAGCAGAATATTGAACGCATGACTATCATTAGAGAATTTCTAAAGTTCATACTTACCCAATATCAAAAAGTTCCAATTATGACAAAGTTTATCTACAATAAAACATGAAATAGGGATTGAGCCCTCCTTGCTCCTAGTCATCAAGTATTAGAGGTGTGTTCATAAATTCAACACTAAGTTCATCAAGGCCCTACTTACCCAAATAAACAGTTCAGCAAGACCCATCGACCCAATTTCCAAATTATGACATCTAAATAACCATTACTAAATTCCATAAATTTTATTGGGCTAACATAATGGCACCCATAACCTATCAGCTCAAAGCATAATCTTAGTCAACATACACTTCTGTAGAAACAAAAATCTTTAAGAAGCAAACATGAAACACCTTTTTAATAAACAAACTTCAAATACACAGTGAAATAGCACAAATTAGAAAAATGAAAAAAAAATGAGAGAGGGCGAGGTATAGTACAAGTTTCCGAAGGACGCGATCGTAGTGAGAAAAAGGATGAGAAAGAGCGACAAAGATGACAACCCCGGAAGATCTAGGAGACGAGAGAGAACACTTTACAATGTGATAAATCACAAATGCGGCGCTTGTTTCGATGCAGTCCTCAATCAGCAGTACTCGGCCACCTATAGAAGATTGCATTGATTGGTCATCAAACCCTAGTGCTTTGTCCAATAAATTTGGCCTTCTATCCATTGATTGTGTCACCTATGTTGAGTAATGTAGTACCTGAGGAATGGGGAAGGATGATTAAGATTTAAGGTTTTGAAGTAGAATAAGAAATTGAAGCTCAAAATTAAAACAATTCCCCTTATCATTCAATCGGATTTCATATTCGTAATTATGTACATCAAGGAATTCCCTGATTTAGGCCTTCACAATCTAAGATTAGCAAAATATGGGATCAAAATCAAACAGTGTACTCATACATGAATAAGACATTTTTCCCTCAAAATATATGATCAAAAAACAATTAGAACCCCTTAATAAAAAGAGCTTTATTGTGCACCGCTCGTGGATGCAAATAACGGTATCAAGGGTCCCCAATGTCAATATTTTCCGATACTAAATAATATCACGATATATTTTCGTACAAGCCAATTTATCAAACAATACTAAAAATATTCGCCCATATAACTTGTCAACTTATGATTTTCAAAAATTTTTTCTATTTGATATATTTAATACCAATACATATTGTCCAATTTGTTTGATACAAATATGACTACGACCAATACTGATATCAATATTTTCTTCCATGACACCGCATATCCAACCATGCATATGATACTACAAATCTAGTACTGTGGGCTAAGCAAGGGCTTGTCATTAAAAACATGGTAGAAGTTCTTTAAAATTGTTGGAACCAAGAGCATGGTGAAAGACACAGACAAACCAATTGATATGAACATGTTCTTAAGTAGATTCAGCATTTCCAAACAAAACAATTTAACCTAGAATGATATTAATAACACATCTCTCATGGTCATAGCAATTAACAAGTTTGTAATCAAGTAACCATAAGATCCACACACATTCATGAACACAACAAAATATGAACTCTCTCTCCAAAACCCAAACTCTCTAAATCTAAAAAGTGTCAAATGCTTGTCAATTTGCATCATACACCAGTCAATTGAGCTTGTTTGCTGTTGGGTTGTTTAGGACACGGTTACCATATTTATTGTCCTTCACCTGTGTTCTGATGCAAAAGATTTTCATGTTCCATGAGGATTTTGAATAGAGAAACATTCAAAACATAGCGCACCAATATTGAGGTGGATTGGAGAATTCAATAACTATGGCTTAGGATGATAGTTTGAACGTGCAAAATTGCTTAAGTTTAATGCTTTCAACTGGAAATCCAAATCATTGAGCCATTTAGTATACAGAGATTCTTTAAGCTTACAAACTGGTCTTCCAACTCCCGCTTATTATGCGCTAAACTGTCTATCTATCGTAACCTCAACCTACTAACTCTTGTGACCCAATGTGAGGAAACAAATGGGAATGGAAATGGAACTTCACATCACATTCCCATGTGCATTTGGCAGAAATCTAATAATCAATGATGAAATTTGGGAATCAAACCTCATCTACTATCTCATTTTCAGATCCAATGAGTGGATGATTATATTATTAAACCATCCTTAGCTCAACATCAATCCCCTCTAACTACATTCCTTTCACTCCAGCCTACCAAGTCGTGCATAAAGCAGATTAACAGAAGTATACCCATCAGGCTTCACCCAAGTTCTCTCATCTTTCGGAAAAGCAAAGATGCCATTTTTTGAGCAACCCATCTACAATTTCACACTGGTTACAGAAAACTACGAAACCAGAATCCTTTACTTCATATCGTCAAACACTTTCTGGGCACATACAATCAAATAACAAACAGCCAAGCATATGCCACTGCATTATGCGCAGAGACTTGGCACCCACATCCAAATCTAAATGGCTTTTCCGCAAGCACTGGACTTGAGGGCAAAAAGGGAGAAGGCGGATTCATTGCGCAAACTACCTGAATGGTTATTTGTCAGTACAAGACAATATTCTTCATTGGTCTTCCTTTTTTGAGCAAACCCTAATCAGACTATTGGACACAACTATTTAGTTCGGCAACACTGAAACATCCGCACGGCAGACAAATATCACCGTTGTCAGAGGATGGGCACAGAGGAGACTACTTCGCGAACTCGTAGGTTGTGACTTTTGTCAGTCCATGGAGGGGGGCTTAAGATCGTTTGCTTTCTTCAATTGCGGAGCAATCCTCCTCACTGCAATATTTCTTCACCTTCCCTTCCCTCAAGATCAAATCTCCACCTTAAAAAATAAAGGGAAAAACAGAGATTTGACCAATCGAAAAAAGAAGCTAGAAGCTTATGTGAGGAACGCATGATTTGAACAAGATATTTCGTTTCTTCAAAAGCAGGGTGAAGAACGGGAGAAAGAGAATACCTCTGGAATGGGGTTTGATTTTCAGCCCTTGTAAGGTTCAATGATGCTTGTCCCCAATCGACTGGCCGCCGTCGACGAGCACCTATGGACGGCGATGACATCCGCCTGGGGGTTGATGACCAGCCTAATTTCCCTCTTTGTGTGAAGTTAGCGTGAAACAAAGCCAAATTACATTAATTTTTTTTTTTTTTTAGTTTTTACATGTAATAAGTGAAAAGAAGTAAGAAAATAGAAGAAATTCGAGGAAATAATTTTATTTATCTCCGAAAATGAAATAAAAAAAAGTAAATGAATTTAATAAAAGGAAGTAAATGCCAATTTGTGTAAAGATAGCTCACAATATGACACTTCAATAATATAAAAATTGTTTTATCCTTGAATGGCATATATATATTTTTTTGAGATCTATTATTTTGATTTTTTTATAGGACTTAAAACATAGAAATATAAAGGATTAAATTATAGATTATATCATAAATAAAAAAATATAGTAAAAAAATATACTCTAAAATATATACATATAAATTTAGATTCATATTAATCACCTGCTTTTATTTTTAAAAATAAAATAAAATTTTAGTCGGAATATAATTTTACAAATATAAAATACTGATTTTTCAAAACTCAAATACTAACCTTATGTTTGGTTGGATGGAATAAAAATTTTATTCCCCCCTTATTCTTGGTGGAATAAAAATTTCACCATTTTATCAAGACTTTATTTAGGAATATTTTCGGGGCTTTAATAGCTTATTCCTAATTATGCTTAATATATTGGTAAGAGTTAGAACAATTTTATAAATTTTCTCTCTGCTATTTTTACTATCATTGACTTTGAATTTTTATTTTCTTTGCATTATAAAATAACAAAATATAAATAGAAATAGCCAAAGAGAATTACTATGGTTGGCAACTTCCAACCACACAAGCAATAGGAATTACCACATTTGACTATGAACAAGATAATTTTTTGATGATTAATTTTCTTAATTTTTGTTAGTAAATTACTGTTTTTAAATATATTGTATAATGTAGTATCTGACCAACAGGATGGCTATGATTGTTATTCATAGCATTTATTTTACTATGTTTTTGAGAAATATGCATTATTCATAGAATATGCATTAAGATATTTATGACAAAATTAATTTTCTTTTACATTCATTTTTGTTTTTTTTTCTTATTACTCTTCTGTTATTTTTTAAGTATGAAACAAATCTTGTTTTATGATATATTATTTTATTAGAAGATTTTAAATCTTATTATTAGGATTCACATTAGACAAATAGAAATTAATATTCACAATTGCTCATAGCCAAAACCACTGCGGACCCATTGCTGACCACCTATGCCAACATTGCCATACTCTTACAATAATGATCCCTTACCAAAATCTTTTTTTTTTTTTCTAAATAAAATAATTATTTCTTACACAAATTAGACAAAATATTTATACCCTTTATTTCTATGTGATATTTATTCTATTTAAATAACTAAACACACATAGATTTAAAAGAAGAAAAGATTAGAAAGAGCTAAATTAACCCTTAAAAAGTACATTTTTTGTACCCATCAAAGACAACAGAATGATTAATTATGACTATGAAAAAAGAAAAGAGTCAAGCATCAAGAAGAACTCAGTGGGAGCATTCTAACATAGAAATTGTATAGTAATTATTACCATGCGATTTTATTATGCATATTGGTTTTAATTAAATAAGAAAAGATAAAAAGTTGAAACTTGCTATCTTTAAAATTTAGCCTGCAAAAGAGATAATCAATAACAAAAAAGTGAGTCAATATATAAGAGTTGCAATATGTAAAATTGGCATTGAAAATCAATGAATTATTTTGAGGTTAAGAAACTTCATACCGGAAATCTTTTCTTGTAAATTTCAACAAGCTCCATTGGATCTTGACGGGTTTGTTGGTAAGCCTCTATTTGATTCATCTCCTAAACAGCAATATCCAACAGAGGGTATAAAACTTACTAATTGAAAGGCTATCATCCTTTCAAGCCATGCTTTTAGAAAAGGGCTAACGCTTGATGGGCGAGATGAATGAGTAACTACAATGAGCTCCTACTAAATAAGCATTCTCGAATTGATAAATTTCACCAAAGTTTGTGAGCTCCATGAAAATATTGAAGATAATGATCGATTTAAAAAGGACAGTCTTGTACACAAAACTCTCACTATGTATAAAGATCAAACAAAGGTCAAATCACAAATAAAACTATTATATACAGTCTTAATTTTATATTTTATAATAATCCTTTTTTACGATTTGAAACCATGAATACAAAATCATAATGGTTGAGATCGTTATTCTTCACTATCAAATCAGAAAAGCAATGATCATTGAACATCCCAAGGCTTCCAAAATTAATACCATGTCTAATTTATCGAGGCCTTGAAGCTCTTTTATAAATCCTTAGTCCCCTCAACTCTCAAGTAGTATAATGATTCAACCTCGAAAAGCAGTCAACAGGCTTAGCAAACTTGATCTCATACCTCAATCCATGCAGCCCTTTTGGCCTCCCCGAAGTGATATCATAATTCTTCACATCCAACAGGAATGGCTTAAACCTTTCAATAAATGGAGCATAGGCAATGTCAACCTAAAGGCAAATACATAGAAGAGTCAGCAGATGGAAGAATTGATCCTTCAGGGGAAAAAAAAAGGCATTATATTTAGTCTAGTCTCGATCCGTTAGAAATATGAATATTCTCTAGGGGCTGAAGTATTGGTGTCCAATATGTCTCTAACACCGATACTCTCCCAACAAGTGTCGGACACACTACTTCATGCCTAATGTTTTTCTAATTTGTTTAGAATTTCGACATGCTTAGGACAAATTTAAACATATTTTGAATACATTTGGAACATATTTGGACAAACTTGGGACAATCGACCAAATCAACACCTTTGGAACACTTATTTGAATAAGATTTTAAATATATTTTTGTTTGAAATTTTTGCTTATAATTTGTATTATTTGGCAATAGCCAAAATACAAAGTAATAAAATTAAAATATAAAAGTTGATTGGTTTATAAAAATTTGCTACATTATGTTTTGTCTCAATTTGTTAAATTATATCATTATTATCATTTTATTGTAATATCTTATTGAAAATGATTTCCATGTGATATTTATTTTAATTTAAATAACTAAACTTTCACATAATTTTTTTAGTGAAAAATAAAAAATATAAATATTTATTATTAATTTAATATAAAATATTATTTATTTATCAATTAGAAAAATAATATGAATGATTTTAATTTATGTGACTCTAGTGTGTCTTGACTTTATTTTAAGAAAATTAATGTGTCAATGAGTCTTCATAGTTAATGTCCTGTAATTAATGTCCATGATTTTATTATTTTAAGTTTTAATTAAAAGACACAAAGATCAAAAAGTAGTGAAAGTAATGGGATGATGAATTAAAATATATCCTTACAAAAGAGAACTGACCAAAAAAAAAGGACCACCATCACTGAACTTGGATAGAGCAGTAAAATTGGTAATCAAAATCAGCGAATTATGCAGTTTGAACAGGGTTAAAGATGTCAGTCGGAAAATGAGAACAATCACATGAGAGCATAGCCTAAAGCAATCTCACCAGTTTCTTCATTCAAGCCTCTTCTTTGAATGAAGAAATAAACAGCTCTTCCAAAGGAGTCGGTATAAGAAAACAGCTCATCTGCAAACTCTTTCTTGGCAGGGTCCTTTAGAAAGGGGCTAATCATTTGAGAGGCCATATGTATAGTAACCAAGAAGAGGCTACTAAAAAACATCTGCCCAAACAAAGTTTGTGAAATCCATGGAAATATTGAAAGGCAATTTAAAAGTGACAGTCTTATTTAATCAAATCAAGACTCTCCACTGATTTGTATAAAGTTCCAATAAAGGTCAAATCACAAATAAAATTATTATATATAATGAGTTTTGTATTTTATAATAAACATTTTTTTTTGATTTCTTCTTATGATACAAAATCAAAGGAATGAATCAACTATATGATTGAGATCGTTACTCTTCACTATCGAATCAAAAAAGCAATAATCTTTGAACATCCCAAGGCTTCCAAAATTAATACCATGTCTAATTTATGGTAGCCTTGGCTCTTTTTATAAATTCTTAGTACTCAACTTTCAAGCAGCACAATGATTCAACCTCGGAAAAGCAGTCAACAAGCTTAGCAAACTTGATCTCATACCTCAATCCATGCAGCAAGTTTTGGCCTCCCCGAAGTGATATCATAATTCTTCACATCCAACAGGAATGGCTTAAACCTTTCAATAAATGGAGCATAGGCTATGTCAACCTAAAGGCAAATACATAGAAGAGTCAGCAGATGGAAGAATTGATCCTTCAGGGGAAAAAAAAAAGGCATTATATTTAGTCTAGTCTCGATCCCTTAGAAATATGAATATTCTCTAGGGGCTGAAGTATTGGTGTCCAATATATCTCTAACACCGATACTCTCCCGACAAGTGTCGGACACACTACTACATGCCCAGTGTTTTTCTAATTTGTTTAGAATTTTGACATGCTTAGGACAAATTTGAACATATTTTGAATACATTTGGAACATATTTGGACAAACTTGGGACACGTTCAGTCACATTTCGAACACTTTTGGAACACGTTTGAATGCATCTTGGATATATTTTTGTTTGAAATTTTTGCTTATAATTTGTATTATTTGGCAATTACAAAATACAAAGTAATAAAATTAAAATATAAAAGTTGATTGGTTTATAAAAATTTGCTACATTATGTTTTGTCTCAATTTGTTAAATTATATCATTATTATCATTTTATTGTAATATCTTATTGAAAATGATATTACATAACTCATTTATTTTAGTTTAACTGTGAACTTTCATATAAATTTTTTTGAGTAAAAAAATAAAAAATATACATATTTATTATTAATTTAATATAAAATATTATTTATTTATCAATTAGAAAAATAATATACTAGGATTTTAATTTATGTGTCTCTAGTGTATCTTGACTTTATTTTAAGAAAATTAATGTGTCAATGAGTCATCATGTTAATGTCCTGTGCTAATGTCCATGCTTTTTTAAGTTTCAACTAACTAGACACAAGCTAGATCAAATAAGTAGTGTTAGGTGGTATAGTAATGGGATGATGAATTAAACATATATCCTTACCAGGCTGAACTGACCAAGGAAAAAAGGACCATCATCACTGAACTTGGATAGAGCAGTTTCTAAGTAATCAAAGGCAGCAACTGATGCAGTTCATGAACAGGGTTAAAGATGTCAGTCGGCAAATGAGAACAATCACATGAGAGCATAGCCTAAAGCAAGCTCACCAGTTTCTTCATTCACTCCCTCTTCTTTGAATGAAGAAATCACAGCTCTTCCGAAGGAGTCGGTATAAGAAAACAGCTCATCTGCAAACTCTTTCTTGGCAGGGTCCTACATAGTTGGGGCACCCATCATTTGAGAGGCCATATGTATAGTTCCAAGAAGAGGCTAGAAAAACATCTGCCCAAACATACACTGGGAAATAGTGAAGGCCCTTCGAAGTGGCTGTCAATGTATTTAATCAAATCAAGACTCTCTCCTCTGATTTCGTTATTGTGTTCCAATGAGGGCACCTGCAATATAATCAAGAGAACAATGAGTTGAAAACAGTGTTCTCAAACAATTGTTTTTGTTCTTCCTATGTTACCACCTGAAAGGAATGAATCAATATTTCTTGAGATATTAAACAGGCAGGAAGATATTAGCTCATACTCCCAAAACAGAATGCAAATATAAACTCTTACCCTGATCAAGTTGGATCTTGATTTCCTTTTGTTTTTTTTTTTTTTTGGGGGTGTTGGGATCGGATTGAGTTTTGTGTGATATACGGAATGCTACAAATTTGCTGTAGCAAAGACCAAGAAGTCTATTTGT
Source organism: Nepenthes gracilis (assembly GCA_033239525.1). Taxonomy (NCBI): domain Eukaryota; kingdom Viridiplantae; phylum Streptophyta; class Magnoliopsida; order Caryophyllales; family Nepenthaceae; genus Nepenthes; species Nepenthes gracilis. The sequence continues at coordinate 22,734,372 of BSYO01000007.1, forward strand.
CAGAGAAGGCAAATCTTCGGAGTGGCAAATTCCGGAGAGGAATTTGCAGGAGAGGAAATTCGGAGTTAATTTTCGGAGAGGAAATCCAGAGTGGATTTCCGAAGTGCAAATGCCGGAGTGACATTTGGCGGTGGAAATCTAGAGTTGATTTCTGGAGAGAAAAATGCCAGAATGTCATTTTGCTGTGGAGATTTGGAGAAATTTCTGAGGTGCAAATGGCCGGAGTGGTGATGCCTAGGCCAGTTTGAGGCAGTTGTCAGAGTGAAATTGCGGTGTTAAAGGCAATTTCGGAGTGGCTCTAGGAGCCGGAATGATTTTGGCCGATTTGGAATTTTGGTATGCAATTTGGCAGGTATGCTTTTGGCCGGTATGCTTTTGCTTGGTATGCTTTGGCCGGTTTGGAATTCCAGGAGAGGAATTTTGGAAGGGACAAGGGCCGGACGATCAGCAAGTTGTGTTGGGTAAATAGACTAATGAAGACCGAGAACACTAGGTGATGCCAATGACAGTTTGTCTGGAATGCTGGCAGCTGACTGTGTAGAGCAATTGACTTTTCAGAGTAAGTAAGTTTTGCAGAGTAGGTAACTGTCATATAGAGCATGCGCCGTTCGTGCAGGTTGACCTGCAGAACATGCGTGTCTGGGGAAGCGCAAGAACTGATAAGGTCGCAGAAAAAAGGCAGGTTTGGTGTGACAAATCATCTACAAGAATCGAGTCAGGTAAGCAGATGGATTTGGCATCGGGGTCTTTATAAGGAGCACGCTAGGCACTTCAAAAAGACATAGAGAGAGCAGCTGCGTGGGGCAGCTGCGGTGGAGCTGTGTTGGAGAACGCAGAATGGGAAGGAGGCTAAGTGCAGAAGAAAGCCTCATCCTTCGTTGTTCATAGTCCAAGCCACATTAGGTAAAATTAAGGTGAGCAGAGTGCACGACTAGTGAGAGGAAGGAAAGAAGAAAAAAAGAGAGATAAGAGGGAATGAGAGTTTCCTTACTCTGGAGTTGTTTTTCTTATTTTGTTTCGGGTGTGTAGCGGGATTCTATCTCGGGGATTTTTGTAATCAATTTTACATTGTGGAATCCTTTTTCAGAGTTTGTCCCGTCGCTTTTTCCTTTGATTTGTGAAAGGTTTCCACGTTAAAAAATATTATGCATCTTTTGTTCCTTATGTCCACTAAATTGGTAATTGTCGACTGACGGGAGGTTCGGGTTTTCCACTGCACCGGATTGGGTGAATCGGGTTGTTCGAACCCCAATAGGGGGACATATATTACAAAGTTTACTAACATAATTAGTCCTAAAACATCAAGAAAATCTTAAATTGTTGACAAGGTTATCAATATGAAAGTTGAGTTTAATGGTTTAAAATTTTGACCATGAAAGAAATGCATCCACGTATCATGTGCATAGTTTTGCACGCCAACTACAATTTTCAATTGCAGCATAGGTGGAACAAATTTCTCTAGTTCTCAATGTTGTTTTCTAACTCATTGAATGTTGTAATAGTTTCATATGCACTAGGAGGGTCGTCTTCGAGAAAAAAATACCTCTTCGGCTAGGCAAAGAATAACTTAATAGAGTAGTTAAAGGAACTTACAATTGGAGAATTTATTACCAGTAAAGGTTTACAACAAAAAATAACTCTTGGACAAACTGGTATAATTGATTCAGGCCATGGCTCATTAATGAAGTGATTTGACGTTTGCTTCTATAGTTGATGTTCTCAGGACAATTATAGAGGAAGGCATGAATTCTTAATAATAGGTGAAGAATGTGCAGTTGTGCAGCTCTTGACAAATACCTTAGTTTAGTGTCCAAGCCAGACAGTGTGGGAATATAGAAGTTTAGTGTCCAAGCTACTAAGAGACAATGTGGGAATATAAACTTTCACGGAATCTCTACAGTTTTAAAGTAAACATATATAGATGATATGCTTATAATTCAAGAGTGGCAAGGCATAATGTTTAGCAAATGGAATATCCACATCACAATGTAGTAAGAACTCAAAAATCATTTCGTTCAGGTGAGAAAATTACTTCTTTCTTTGGAATGCTTGAGTCCAAGTCAATCTTTCTGTGCTTTTGATAAGAAAAAGTTGACATGTTCCTCAAATTCTGCTTAATTTTAACTGAGGTTACATTCTTTACGTGAAATCTAACAATAAATACTCTTTTTTTTTTATTATTATTTTTTGAGAATAATGATGGAATCTCATAATCAAAAGGGGTTGCTCATTTAGGCCAAGAAAAAAGGTTGAGACAAGAAAGGAGAAAGTATATCATTTGCAGTATATTAGGTTGAAATTAGCCATTCCTTCAATGGAAGTGGAGAATCAATTATCTCATAATCAATAGGGATGCTTAAAATGAACTATTTTCTGGTATCTTAGGATAAGGAGGAGAAATTCAAATGCAGATGACAGATATCAAATATGAGGACTAATAGGTGACATGTATATGAGTTATGCAAAGAACAGCTCAATAGAAGAATAAATATCATTATTCTTTTTGTTGGCTCTATGTTAGATCTTGATACTGCAATTAGACAGCAAGAAATTGAACTTCTTGATGTTTTAGATTGACAATGTATACTATGATGAGCTCAGTAGAGTTGTCCTCAAGTTTTACACCCCAACAATATGAAATTCTAGAATATGCCCTCAAGTTAAGTACCACCAAAGCCCTTCTTTTGATAAACATTGTAGAGCAGAAAAAGGAAGGAAACAATATTCTATTATATGATATTCTTTTATTAGAGAGCATAGATTAGTATCAAAAGCAATATAGAAGTGTTTTAAAACTCCCTCTCTCTCTCTCTCTCTCTCAAAGAGAACCCCAGGTATACCATGTGGGTAGCTGTCTCAAATTGCAATATTACTCCAAGTTTTTTTAAGGGGTCCTCAGGAGGATCCTACTTCAAAAAAAAAAAAAAAAAAAGGAAAAAGACAACTTAAAATCCTAAGCTACAAAATCAAGTCAAATCACCCAATCTTAAGCTACTGATGTTAAGAACGATTGCAACAAAAGCCTACACATCTCTCCTCTTACTTTGGAACCCAACCGAATCTAATCAATTGTTACAACACTGCATTTAGATAATTTGCCAGATTAGAAGTCTACCAAGTATCATGAGCCAACATATAAAGCTAGATCTTGGTAAATTTTCTCTGCTCAGCACTTCTTCACACCAGCAAACTTCCTCAGATCCTAGTGTCAGCAAACTATAAGCTGAGGTGTCAGAAAATCTTTCAATAGCATTCAGGATCCACCACAAAAGTGTCCCCTGAATTTCTGTAACAGCTCTAAACATATATTGGTTTGTCTAATATTTTGTTCATGATCCAAGACCTAAGACCCCCGAGCTTTCTCTTGAGCTTCTCACATGAACTTCCTTTTAGGGTGCATATGCACCCAAATAACCCACAAACTATCAGCTTTGACAGCAATGTGCTGTGAAGACTGGAAAAACCATAAACGAAGGTTTTTAAAGCCAACCCCCCTCCCCCCCTTCCTCTTTGGTTTACAAACATCAGTACAAACCACAATGCTTTTAAGTTTTCCATCTCAACACTAGACCTTTAAAATCGTCTACATTGTTGGATATTTTCAAAATAAAAGAGATAAATATTTAAACAAGTATGCTTGTTTATATAAATGATATTATTTGAACGAATGTGTCTCTTCATAAGCATTAAAAATAGATATCTCAGTAGTAACTCAAAAGACAAAAATGTGCAGAATAGACATATCCTGTTACTCTATTTTCTATAAAAACCACATTGGTGGTTGGTTTAAGAAAGGAAAACGACAAGAAATGATGTAAGAGAAAGAAAATCACAAATATCGTATCATTTTAGTAATTATTTACTGTAAGAAATAATTAAGAAGGGCTAGATACTTTCATTTTTATTAGAGATTTTGGATTTGATTTTGTTTGTGCAAAATTTAGCCAAACAAAGATTTATCATACCATTAAGACGATTCATATGAACTCGTTTGCATTTGTAAGAGGCAAATAATATGCTAAGGAAACTATCATTGTAATACGAATTGAAGCCTCTTAAATATTCTTTGGTTTATTGAATGATTCTTAAATGCCCCGATTTCCCCAACACACACTCTGCTTCAATTTCATCAATGACCTTTTTGGGAAAAATAAACATTTGAGACCAATATAGTCATATACTGAAAAGCACAGTATGAGTTGCACACACCTTGAATAACTAAGGAATTTGGCAGTCCAAGCTAGTCTGCCTGGGATCTTATCCAACAGAGCCCAACTATGATTCACCAGAATTCTAGAATCATTAAATGAATTGGCATAGGCACCACGGAGATTTTATTTATTAGTTTATTAAACTTTGATTTATTAGTTAATTTTATCAGATTGGTTCTTTTTTCCTCATATATATGGAATTCATAAAATTTATAATTTTATTAATTTTTAGGATACCTATAAATAGTTATATATTATTTTCATTTTTAATTATTTAGATCATCATTAATTAAAAAATTTGTACATATTTTCCAATTAATTTTGGAGTAGGATGCCTTTAATTAATTATTCTAATTTTATATTTGAATAGCCATTGGTCAATTAAATTACTATTAAAAGAATAGTGTTTCTCCTTCTCCTCACATTGTGTCTCTTCCCTCATCCTTCTTTCTCATGTGTTTCTTCTGCCTCTTCACTACCTTTTTACCTTGCATTAGAAATTCTCAAGTACCACATGGGAAACGTGGAATATGTTTTTCTTCAAATCTTCATTCACCCTTCTCAATAAGAAATGACTCTTCTTTAGATTAATTCTAGCCCACAAACTTTAATGTGATATATAATAGTCATAAAGCAGCAAGAGAACATAGAATGAAAATGAAACTTATATTATTTCTGCTTAATCTAAGTTCAAATTTAAGCATTTCATAACAAGCAAAAAACAAATATGGCAATCTCAACTTATATTATTTCTGCACAATATTAGGGACATAAACGCTACTCAAATTATTTAAAAAATTACTTCACCTCTCATTCATCTCAATCTCAACTTCAAGCTAAGAAGAAAGTGGGATTGGGATTCAGGCCACCACTTTTGATTGACTAATATAGAAGTCAGGATCAGGCAATTCCAAGAACTAAGATAAAAATCACATAATACTGCTAATCCTCCACCTCTGACCAGGCAGTTTTAAGAACTACGAAGATGACTGTGATTCTGCATTGATCTTTTGGTAAAAGGAACTAATGTTGATTAGATACAGAACTAAAGTTGTTCTCTTTCATGTTAATTTTGTTACGATATGCTTCAATGCTGAATGTGAGATTATGTGCCAATTCCATGCAACATCTAATTGATCTAGATGCAATTAAACTTGTGTTTAAACATCAAAAACTTGATAAACTCAATCGAGCCAATTAAATCATGTTACTAAATAGAGAATAAGCACAACGAGATGGAGAGGCCTCTTGTTCTTATTCAGAGGTAGAAATGGGTTTGGAAAGCCTTCTTGTCCTTATTTAGAGGTTCCGGGAAAAGTAAGGAGTGAAATTCTCAAGCATTGTGCTATATTTGGATCTCCTTCAATGAATAAGACACTCCTAGTTAAGGAAAGTTATGAATGTGACATTGTTAATGAGCGTTATTCAACTGAATGAGATCTTTGGGAGAATGGGTCTCTTTTGCCTCTTTTAAACTCTATCTTGAATGCAATGGGGATCTCTCTATTTATTGAGCAAAGCCCCTTGTAGAAGTGTGGCATGTCGCAACCATAAAGAAATGTGGCGGTGAAATTGAACACAAAATGAGAAACATATGGAAATAGCCTCTCTCTCTCTCTCTCTCTCTGTGCGAGCGCGCGTATCTTTTAATCCAGTCCCAAGCTTGAGAACTTTCTCATTAACACTCTTGAGTACCCAATATGTTCAGATAATGGCTAATGACCCAGAACATATCATGTATGGATAATAGCTAAGGCCTTCCTGCAAAATTCCTTCTTGTTATCTAAGAGGATTCGAGTGCATTTAAGTGAGTTTCTTCATTGTGTTTATCCCTGCACCTTAAAAACGTTCTATCGGGCATGAACAACTCCAACAGCTAACTTATTGCGGTTGAATCTTGTTATTCCTTATGAAACATCAGTTGTTCAATTGCTAAGGTGTTCCCTCATGAACAATGGCATTTCAAACAAGTTCATTCAACTTTATATATCAATTAACCACAAGAACATGAAGACCAGAATTATTCCTTCTTCTTTTTCAGGTAGAAACCTCTTTACTGGCCAACCTTAAAATTTGACACGTGTTTCAACCTTGTATAATTTTAAAAAAAAAAAAGAAAAAAAATCCACTGACATGCAAAGCACCTTGTTTGCTGAGTAGACTTTCTCTTTATACCAAGCCGGCCTATTTTGGAGATCAATAGGTACCAACTTTATCTTGTCTTGCAATCCCTGCTCTCAAAAAATTTTACATACAACAAATTTCGATGGGTAAGTAAAAAACAAACAAACCAGAAAGGCTATGTTCAAAGAGGAAGGGAGAGAGAGCAAAGCAGAACTTGAAGTCACCTTACAGTTGCGGGTAATCCACACTCGTTGAGCATACGGGCATGTGTAAGAGATGTACAACCTTCAAAATTAATAGCACTATCCATGGTCAGAGTTTGATTAAAGACCTGATCATACAGCAAGTTACAAACAGCCTGCTTGGACACAAGAATGCTGAGAATGAAAATGTGAGTGATACTTCATGCACATTTTCGTATATGCTTGGAGGAATTAAATTAACAAGGCTTTTTTTTTTTATGGGTGATTAAATTGTTGGCGGAGCTGATTGGCGGCCTATTGACCAGGATACAAGAACAATTCCTTTGTTGGCTGGTATGGGCGGCCGACTGATAAAACATATAAGCACCGTGAAGTAGAGGTAAGAGAAGAGAAATGAACACCAAATTTTACGTGGAAAACCCTTCTGAAATAAGGGAAAAATCACGGGATATTAAGTCCACAAAAGATCATTAAGTATGAGAAAAATTACATGAGACGAAAATAAGAACAGAGTATAAGTAAACAAAGCCCTCACACTTGTTTTTCTCTCACAGCTCTCTTTCTTTTACCTTCTCTCCTCTCTGTTTTACACACTCGGTCATTTCTCTATTTGTCCGGTGTCTTCTCCTTCTACTTCTTCTCTTTCACTCCTGCTGCTAAATGTGTATATATACACATGTCCCTCACCATAGCCTAGCTTGATGGTTGGTGCTCAACTTTCAGGATCTGCATGTGTGCATGTGCACGCCCTATCCTGTAGCAGGCGGTGCATGCGCCGCCTGATCATGCCTGCTCCTGCAGATCGATCAGCCTTTGGAGTCCCAATAATGACATCTACCAACTACCCAATCGGGTAGGTCAACTATACATCTTTTGGGATTTACTGAATATTCGGACCTTTCCATATTCATCGATCAACTCCTGGGCTGACCGTCCTCTCATAGTGGCCGGTCAATCACAATATTGATCGGTCGAGGAAGTTCGTCCTACTTCTTCAGCAAAGTCATTTGTCCCACGATTTTGCCGGTCAACATATTGACCGACAGAGTTGACCGCCCAAAAGTTTTCGGTCAACATAATTGACCGGGATTCCTTCCTCTTAGCACACACACGTGCTCCGTCCAAGTCCTTTGGTCACAAGGATTTTCACATGGGAATAATCCCCAACAAACTTCCTCTCACGACCATGAGGAAGTTAAGTCCATCATCTTGGCTTAGCTGCAGCATGCTTCATTCTTCCCATTCGGTAGAATCTTGGTCATCATATCTACCCCATTCTCTTCAGTGTCAATCTTTTCTAGGGACAGTAGATCAACTTCTAATACATCTCTTACGCAATGATATCACACATCAATGTGCTTTGATCTGGAATGGAGTGAGGAGTTTTTGCAGAGATGAATGGCACTCTGACTGTCACAAAATACTACATACTTTTCTTATTTGAGGCCCAATTCCTGAATGAACTTTTTCATTCACAACATCTCCTTGAAAGCTTCTGTCACGGCAATGTACTTGGTTTCAATAATGGAAAGAGCGACACACTTGTAACTTGGACTGCCAGGAGACTGCTCCTCCTGCAAATTTCACCAAGTATCCTGAAGTGGATTTGCGACTGTCAATGTCTCTGGCCATATCAGCATCCGAGTAGCCCACCAACTGAGGCTTGTCATTCCCAAGATATAAGCATCTCTTGGAAGTTCCTCGAATGTATCTCAATATCCACTTTACTGCGGATCAATGCTCTTTTCCTGGATTAGACAGAAACCGACTGACTGTGCCAACAGCATGTGTTATGTCCAGCTTAGTGCAAACCAGGGCATACATGAGGCTTCCTACGGCTGAGGAGTAGGGAATGCCTCTCATGTATGTCTTCTCTTCGTCCGAAGATGGACATCAAGGCCGCTCAACCCTCGTGGTGATTTGCCGGTGGAGTCTTGTGACTTGGACTTATCTATGTTGAAGCGTTGGAGCATCTTCTCAAAGTAATTTTCTTAAGAAAGCCATAATTTTCCTGTCTCCCGATCGCGAATGATTCTAATACCAAGAATCTGGCTTGCCGGTCCAAGGTCTTTTATGGCAAAGTATTGTCCAAATTGCTCCTTCAACATCTTTATTAGAGCACTGTTTTGTCCAACAATCAACATGTTGTCCACGTAAAGGAGAAGGATAACAAAGTCATCTTCTGAGAACCTCTGTGTAAAAACACAGTGATCACATGTAGTTCACTGGTATCCTTGACTGACCATGACCAACTCGAATTTCTTGTACCATTGTCTCGGAGCCTATTTTAATCCATACAGGTTTTTCTTTAGACGACAAACCAGTTGCTCCTTTCCTTTAGCCTTGAACCCTTCCGGCTGTTCCATGTAGATTTCTTCTTCTAGTTCACAATGGAGAAAAGCTGTCCGGACGTCCATCTGCTCTACTTCCAGGTTCTGGGCGGCTGCCAATCCCAACACAACCCTTATGGAAGACATCTTCACCATTGGAGCAAAAATCTCATCAAAGTCAATTCCCTTTTGTTGACTGAAACCTTTCACCATTAGCCGTGCCTTATATCTCAACTGCATAGTGTCCTCGGACGTCTTCAGTCGAAAGACCTACTTGTTTTTTAAGGCTCTCTTCCCCTTAGGAAGTTTGACTAAGTCAAATGTGTGATTTTCACGGAGAGAACATATTTCATCCTTTATGGCTTCCAGCCATTTCTCCTTGTTTTCGTCCTCCATAGCCTTTTCATAAATTTCAGGCTCTCCGGTATCAATGAGTATAATATACTTACTAGGTGACAGACGGACGGACGACCGTCTGTTTCATGAGGATCGTCTGACAGGCAGGTCCTCGGCCAGTTGAGGGATGACTTCATCCTGGTCTTTATCAGGAGTCATTATTTCCTCTCAATTATAATCGATTGCCTCACGACCATTGTCCTCGTCTTCCAGAGGTACCGAACGAACAACTTCGACACTTACTTTGTCCATCCGCTCGCCATCACACTTGGCTTTCCTGCCAATATCCTTGATTGTTTCATCTTCAACGAATGTTATGTCCCTTGATCGGACAAGTCTTCTTTCAACTGGATCATAAAATCTGTATCCCAACTTATCTTCCCCGTAGCCCAAAAAGACGCACTATATCGTCTTTGGCTTCAACTTTGTCCTTTCATCTCTTTGGACATGGACAAAAACTTTATATCCAAATACCCGCAGATGATTATAAGATGGCTCTTTGTTCGACCATATCTTCTCCGACACTTCACCCTTCAAGGATTTACTGGGCGACCTATTTATGATGTAGGCCGCCATCTTCAGTGCTTCGGCCCAGAAGTGTCCGGAAAGTTCAACTGTAGAAAGCATACACTATAATCTTTCTAGAAGTGTGCGGTTCATCCGCTCAGCCACTCCGTTCAACTGTAACGTCTTTGGAAGTGTTTTTTAATACCTAATACTATGTGACCGACAATAAGTATCAAAGGGCCCTATGTATTCACCGCCGTTATTGCTTCTGATGGTCTTCATTTTCTTCCCCATCTGTCGCTCAACAAGGGTGTAAAATTGCTCAAATGCACCGAGGACCTGGTCCTTGGTCTTCAATGGATAGACCCACAGTTTTCTGGAACAATCATCAATGAAAGAGACGAAATATTGAGCTCCACCAAACAACTTCTCTTTGAATGGTCCACACACATCTGTGCGGATGAGATCGAGTAGTTCTACTTTTGAGGCGGACAAGTCTCTATGAAATGAGACTCTCCTTTGTTTGCCGGCCAAGTAGTGAGGACACGTCCTTAATCCGTCCTCCTTCACTCCAGTAATAAGGCCTTTCCTGGCCAAATGACGTAGTCCGTGTTCACTCATGTGGCCCAACCTTCTGTACCACAAATTTTCGATTTCCTTGCTGATTGCAGCGTTTACGTCTCCGACTGTTGCGAACGCCTTCATGATTTATAGGCCGGAACACCTTTTCCCTCTTGCCACTATCAAAGATCCTCTGGCAAGTTTCCATTCACATTCACAGAAGGTGCTACAATAACCTTCATCATCAAGCCGACTAACTGAGATGATATTGAGCCTAATGTCAGGAACATGTCGAACATCCTTTAACATCAGTTTTGTCTCGTTATTGATAACAAGGATAACGTCACCCTTACCAATAATTTGGGATGTTCCTTCATTGCCCATCCTTATCACTCCAAAATCCCCCGATGTGTAGGATGTGAACAATCCCCTTCTTGACATGGCGTGCAAGGTGGCACTAGAATCAATCACCCAACCGGACTCCTTGTCCGTCAGATTTGTCACGTTCTCTTCACATGTCACCAGGAGATCGCTTCCGTGACCACTGAGACGGAGGACTTGTCCTCACTTCGTCCATTTTCTCCATCCTCCTTTTCGGCGTTCTCGCACTTCCACTTGAAGTATTGCTTCTTGATGTGGCCCTTTTCGCAACAATAATGGCACTCAAGGTTTTGATTCCTTGAACGAGATTTGCTGCGTCCTTTCTCTCTAAGCTTCTGGCTTTGACCTCTACTTCGTCCCCTAAATTCGGTCACGAGTACTTCATTATGAGAAGACGTTGAAACCCCTTGTGACCGCCTTGACTCATTCATGAGTAAGGAAGCGATGACTTCGTCCAATTTGAGAGTGTCTTTCCCAAACAGCAACGTAGTGACAATATGGTCATAAGAAGCTGGTAGAGAGGCCAGCAGCACCAATGCCTTATCCTCCTCCTTGATTAGATCATCAAGGCGGATATCAGTGTTACGATCCGATTAAATTCGTCCAAATACTTTTCAAAGCTGCAACCTTCTGACAATCGCAGACCATAGAACTGTTTCTTTATATGTAGCCTGGTTGTCAAGGATTTGGACTTATATCAGCTCTCCAACTTTTTCCCACTTCACGGATCGGTCAAGCCAAGAACCTCCCGAGCGTGTTGTCGCTGAAGCATAATTTGATAGTACAATTGGCAAGATCTCGTTTATCTTGCCAGCCCTCCACTAATAGGCTTTCCGACTTATCTTCCTTCTTCCTCAAGTATTTTGATTGTTCCTTTCTAATCAAGATGTTCTTCACCCTCTCCTGCTAGAGGATGAAGTTGCCCTACCCATTAAACTGTTCTACACTGAATGACAAGTTCTTTGAGGATGATGACGCCATTCAGACGGAATTGTCAACCTGTCTTTGATACCACTTGTTGGCGGAGTTGATGGGCGGCCTACTGACCAGGATACAAGAACAATTCCTCTGTTGGTCGGAATGGGCGACCGACTGATAAAGCACACAAGCACCATGAAGTAGAGGCAAGAGAAGAGAAATGAACACCAAATTTTACGTGAAAAATCCTTCTGAAATAATGAAAAAACCACAGCATACGAAGTCCACAAAGGATCACTAAGTATGAGAAAAATTACAGGAAGCGAAAATAAAAACAGAGCATAAGTAAACAAATCCCTTACACTTGTTTTTCTCTCACAGCTCTCTTTCTTTTACTTTCTCTCCTCTCTGTTTTACACACTCGGTCCTTTCTCTACTTGTCCGGTGTCTTCTCCTTCTACTTCTTCTCTTTCACTCCTTTTGCTGAATGTGTATATACACACATATATACACATGTCCCTCACGAAAGCCTAGCTTGGTGGTTGATACTCAACTTCCAAGGTCTGCATGTGTGCATGCGTACGCCCTGTCCTGCAGCAGGCGGCGTATGCTTGCTCCTGCAGACCGATCAGCCTTTGGAGTCCCAAGAATGACATCTACCAACTACCCAATCAGGTAGGTCAACTGTACATCTTTTGGGATTTGACAGTCATTCGAACCTTCCATATTCAGTCGGTTAACTCTGTTGACCGTCCTCTCATATTAGCCGGTCAACCACAACGTTGACCGGTCGAGGTAGTCCGTCCTGTTTCTTCAGCAGAGTCATTTGTCTCACGACTTTGCCGGTTAACATATTGACCGACAGAGTTGACCGCTCAGAAGTTTTCGGTCAACATAATTGACCGAGATTCCTTCCTCTTAGCACACACACGTGCTCCGTCCAAGTCCTTTGGTCACAATGACTTCCACACGGGAGTAATCCCAACATAAATAACAATAAGTTTTGCTGGGTCATTAAATTACAGCATTAAATGACCGATTTAGGAATCAAACGCCTCTGTTCTCTCATTTTTATAGCCAAATAGGCTATAATCAAAGGACTAAGAATGAATTTAGCGGAGAATGCTAAACCATAGTCTAACCAACCACAGAGCCTGAACTTACCCATTTCTGATAAAATTTTCACACCTAATTTCCATTCCTGATATTCGCACGGACGAATGGATGGTAACCACGGGAATGAAGAAGTGAAAATAGAAAATTCTTCAACATTTTCAATTTTTGACTAATAAAAAGAGGAAAATCTCATTAGTTCGCTACCCAAACCAAAGCCTGGGTTTCAACTAATGGAAATAGCAAACCGCTAAAAGAACCAGAATCCGGATCAATTAAAGTAAATTTAGACCAACCTTGTTGTCCCGTCAAAAATGGCAGGTGGGTCTGATGAAGAATCAAGAGCTGGTGGCAAAGCCTCTTCCACACTAGTAATACTTCACAAGAGAATTAGGAGGAGAGAAATAGGAATCAACAAAAGAAGAGAGAGTGCTAATATAAAAAAATTCAATAGTTGTCTTCAGCCCACAGTCATTGTAGTCATACCTAGCGGCCATTGTTGAAGCTGACATGCTATTTCTTCTTCTGGTGTTCAAGTGAAATGGGCGAGAAGATCGAAAAGGGATAGAGAACTTATTCTTGATAAGACTATTACAAGGAATTGAGTGCTTTGCCAAATTTTTGTCACCGAATATGGGACGTGAAATGTCTGGATAAGATGTCGCAGAGCCGTAGCTTACGACTTTCAAAGCGTCCATTTTTGGGGTGTTCTGCATATCGAATTACGAGAAATCCCGTAGGCACAGTTGATTTTAAATCTGTGTTTTTATTAAAAAAATTTTTAAATAACTATCTAATTTCGAAAGTTTAAATTTTAAAAACAATTTAAAGTAGTATGTAAAATTTTCTACTTGGTATAGAATACAATTTTTCATTATTTTTAGTGGCTATAGAAATAAGATATATGTAAAATTTAAAATAATATTTTTAATAAATAGTTTTTTAATTTAATTTCATGCTAAGTTTTATTTTCATTTTTATTTTTTTTCCTTTTAAATTATCCCTTAATTTAGTTACCTCATTAAATTTGATTAGTCCGAAACTATGGTCAGCTCAAAATTTGAAGTGTAGCAAATCAACGGCCCCTCAAAGATTCCTTCAAAGCCCAACACAAGGTCCCGAGGAACCATTGAGAAGTCCATACCACTCAGCCCAAAGGAGGCCCACAACTTAGCAAGTCTAGATCGAAAGGTAGTCTCGTGTGTCCCTACCAGCTCGTGGCTCCCGCAGCTAAACACGGCACAGAATATTCTTTCCAACTTACTAGCTTCAACAGTAGAGCATTGGAATATAAGGAAAATTGCCATAATACTGCTACAACAACTGTATTGATAACTCAGCAGATATTTCCAGAATATTACCTATGATCACGCGATTGCCTCTAAAATAGAAGCTGCCATTGCCAGCCGATAAGAATCTCTTGGACAGCTCAATGAATCTTCACATGGCAAATGTCACTAGTCGTGCACCCCAAGGCAGCCTTCACAACCCTTACTCTACATATACCACATTTCCTTCGCAGGAAAGGAGTAGAAAGAGAGGAATCTCCTGTGAGAGAAAAGCTCCAACGAGACAGAAGTAGAGGAAGAAAAGAGACAAAAACGAGAAAGAAGGAACGCACAAAGAGAAGACCGAGAAGGTATGCCCGCTCTCTTCATGTTCCCTAAGAGGCCTTATTATCTCGCTCCGGCAAATGGTTTTGCAGGCATCCCGCCAGCTTAGAGTCTTGGCGCTACTAGATTGTTGAAGGCGATTCGTAGAGCATGGCATAGAGAGCCCCTTTGTCTGTAACCAAAGTGGAGACCAACGAGCATCCCTCTCCTCATCACTAGCGCTTAGGAGTCTTTTCCTCCTCCGATTAGTCACCCGCCTACAAGTGCATTCAATAACTACCACTTTTCGATGAGTGCAGAACTCTCTTTCTCTAGTAAGCCATCCTCTAATTGGGCGCACTCTAATAGGAGTTAAGTCCTCCAACTTTAAACTGTCTCTCGACCGAGTGCACTCAGTAACACCACCACGTAAAGTCGCTCTCTGGCTGAGCGCACTCAACAGGAGCCCGATTCTCCATCTCATAAGACTATTTTCTATCTAGGTGTATTCAGTAGGAGTCCAATCCTCCATCACACAAAGTCATCCCTGGTTGGGGCACACTCAGTAAGAGTATAATCCTCCATCTAGTAAAATCGCTCCCTAACCAAGTACACTTAATAGAAGCCCCATCTTCATCACGCAAAACCACTCCCTAGTGGGGCACACTCAATAGAAGCCCAATCTTCTATCACACAAAGTTGCCCCCTGATTGGGGCACATTTAGCAGGAGCTCAATTTTCCATCTAGCAAAGTCGCCCCTAACCAGGTGTACTTAGTAGTAGACCAGTCTTCTATTACACAAAGTCACCCTCGGTGGAATGCATTTAGTAGGAGCCCAATCCTTCATTTCGCAAAGCTGCCCCAGGGGTCGAGCACACTCAACAGGAGTCTAATCCTCCATCTCACAAATTGGCCCCCTACTCGGGTGCACTCAGCGGAGCTTAGTATTCCACTTTTCAAAATCACCCCTAATTGGACACACCCAATGGAGTTTAATCCTCCATCTCTTTAAGACGCCCCTAGTCGGGCATACTCAAACATTCAATCCCTTCACCCTGTGCACCATTGCACTTTGTATCATCCATTTTTCTTTTTCTACAAAAAAATTTTTACTTTAAGCGTTAGAGGATATATCGGGGAAAGACTTTTTGCCATTTTTTGACATTCTATTTATTCGTTGTGTTACACAAGACCGAAGTTATTTGAGACAAAGACCGAACCCGACTTAATTTGACCCATTGTGGAAGAACATGTGGCTCTTAATTCGTACAACAATCCATATCTATGGACATATTATTGGAGCCGTCTGTAAGAACAATTAAAAAGTTTTACTACCACACGTCAGGAAATAAGTACAGTTAGTATACGTGCTCCAACCAGCACGTCGGCTGGGGACATTGCCTCCTATAGCGACGACCCCCTGGGAAGCCATGGCAACATGCAACCTAATGGCGGCCAGAAGACTAACTGAGTCATGAAGTATGGAATAAAAGCCCAAAGCGGCATGGCCCATGCCGCACCCATGATGCTAGGAAGCCCCTTGCTTGAGAAGAAACTCCATGCAATTTTAGATGGAGATTTGGTTATCTCCATCTCCTTGCAGCATCCGAAAACTGTACTTGAAGTCCTGTAATCGAAGTTTTGATCCGATGCTCCACCTGGACATCTTTGCATTTCATCGGACTCCCAAGGCCTAGAAAGTTCCCAACGTAGTGTCAGAAGCAGGTTGGGATGATCTCAAAGGTGGTAGAGTTCTCAACCCCCAACATATGGCATTTCATACTAGAAGATGTTACCAACGTGCCGTGTGAGGCAGGCGGCAAGTTGGAATGCCCTTTGAGATGGCAAAGCCCTCAGCCCCCTTGCTTGTGGTGTTTCACATCAGAACACGCTTCCCCTCGCTGATCGAAATCCATCCTTGAAACCTACAGGTGCATGTCGATAATGAGAGTCCGACATTTAAATTATACAGTCGGTTTAGGATGGCAAACCCAATCCTTCAAAGCATAGAGGCCGTATACCATAACAACAACAAAAGCGCCTAGGAGACCCTTCGGAGTGGTGTTCGCAAGCTGAACACCAAGGATGGTTAACTTGTCCCAAGGGTGTAGCACGCCATCCACCACAAGTATTGTCAACGGTTTCATACCGAACCCAAGATCGTCTTGCATGTATCACGTGGAATGCTTAAACCATTCTTTAATTAATAAAATAGTCATTTTATTTGCTCATGCGAGTGCTTGCATATCATAATATCAAACAACTAAAATTATCTCTAAGTCGATTAAACTTTCATTCACTCATAACTCAGCCTACACTGTCAAAGAACCTCGGTCTCGTTTACCAAGCGGCCTTGCAAGGTCGAATTTTGAACCTCAATCTCACTATCAAGCGGCCCATACTCGGTCAGATTTTTAACTCCAATCTTGCTTCCAAGCGACTCATACGCAATTAAACACAAAACCTTAAGAGGCTTTTACAACATGCATGTGACGACCTCCTCCCGAGGGAGAGAGTACAGTCAGTCAATGACAACCGGCAAATTAAGACCAGACACGTGAGAGCTACAATGTCCTCTGACTGGACTGAGCACCAATATGGTTACATGCAAGCGATGGCCTAGACTTTGTTAGAACTCAATGGCTGCGGTCATGAAACGCACCCGACCCTTGTGAAGTTGACCCATTTCAGTGCCACAACGTCCTTCTACAATAAAGAGTATAAACAGACAAACATGTCTGGTCAAACCCGCAACGATAGCACCTATACTTAGCTAGCAAATAGGTTATTCCTATGCCACAACCTCCTCCCGACAGGAGCAAGCACAACCCAGCACATGCTAGATCATTGAGCCGCTGTCAACTCTCCAAAACTTGTCATCAAGTAACGTGATCTGAACCAGAGCCTCTAAAAGCTCTCACAATCTCACATAATGATGACCAATTAATTACTTTTGTTTATTTATTTTTATACTTTTGAGAAATACACAGCCTAAGTGTAATTTAAAAACACAATTAATCAAATTTTAATAAAAACCAATTCGAGATATCTTATCTTCAGTGGGGCTCACAGAGATTTTAGTCCTCAGTAACCCATTGATTAAACGTTGGATATAATTGCTGCTTTCCTTGATTGCCATTGTTGACTAGCTGGTGAAATTTGTGTGGTGAACTCCAAATAATGGTGCATAAAAAATCTTTTTTTTTTTTTTAATGAGTACAAAAATTTATTCTAAGTATCTCAAATGTTATAAAGCAGTATTTTTTTTATTAATTCACAAAGTAAATTAAAGAGAAACTAAGATAATTATAAATTATATTATAGTTGTTTAACCTACTGACAATTTAAAGAAGAGAATTTTTAATTGTGTCATAAAGAATTTTGATATAAATAACATTAATGAATCTTATATAATAATACTAAATTTTAGAATAAATATTATCCGGAGATCATCTCTCTTTTGTCTAGAATAAATAATCTAGCCAACCCCATTAGCTAATGTTGGGTACAATATCATTGGGTTGGCCTAACCCATAGTGAATAAGCTCAAAAAGGATAAAGTATTATTTGACCTAATAGGCTTAAGCTTGAAGAACTTGACGTTCGATGTTGACTCAATTCTAGTTAGGATAAATTAAGATTCAATTGATGTACAAGTGGTTATTATGTGGAATACAAGTCGGATTGAATTAAATGACCTAATGAACGCATATTTAAATATCCAGCCAAGCAGTTAATCTAATCAAATGGTTTATTTAGCCAAATGGTTTTTATACTTTGGAATCAGATCAGGTGAGGCTCTCGAACTAGCTAACTTTAACTGGTTATCATTGTTAATTTAATCTTTAGGCGTTAATTGTCTTCGGCTAATCTCATAATCTAAATATATATAATAATGGTTGAACTCATCAGTTTTTAATTGGCCTAATTATTTAAATCATGGCCGATTATTCATCTTCAATAAAATCTCCGATAACTAATAACATGGCTATAAATACACCCTATTTTTTCCAAAAAATAGATGACTTTCAGAAAACAAGAAACAAAGCATAGCCCTCTAACTTAATCGTACTTTCACAAAATATTGAGCTAAATCCTTCACTTACTCTCTTTATCATCCTATCAACTTCTCCCATATTGCGATTTTTTAAAAAGTTTATTAATTTGAGATCAAATAATATTTTAATTCTGTTAAAACTTTTATTTATTGTTGTGGTATGTGAAATTCAGATAAAAAAGTTGAATGATAATTCAATTTAAATTTATCCAAATCATAATTTAGATTTTAAGTACGCATAAAAAATCAAAAATTTATTATAGTTGCCTATCCACTTCAAGAAGTATCATGCAGTAGGGAGCAATGATATTGCATAAGCATCCTATAGAAGCGCAGAACATGAGGTGCTGCTGTTCATTGCAACAACAATACCAAGATCCTTGATTGGCTATAAAACTGATGTCGTTACTGTTTCTGATTTAGAATAAATTGTATAATTTTAAATTTCTTATTTAAGAATTTCGAATGGCTGCCAATTTAGTCAAAAACACTAAGCAAAAGAATGTTATTTGTACTGAAAATCTAAATGACAAAATAGAGACTTAGAATGAGAAAGGTTGATTTTGTGATGTTTTGAAAAGAAAATGGTGGATATTTAGAAATTAAGAACAAAAATTTTCAAAAATTAGAATGAGCTTTGATATCAATGGTTATGTGATAGCTTAGGATGAACTGGAATATAACTAAAAGAAGAAGGTAAAGAAAAAAACAGAGGAAGAAACAGAGGGGATGGGGCTATGAAGCACAGAGAAAATAAAGGAAAAGAGAAGGGGGTTCAGAGAACCTAACCTCACAATGGATTGAAAACTTATATCAACTTTCATTCATTAATCAGAATACAATAGCTATAGGTTACAAACAATTAGGACTATTTATCAGCTAAGGCTCTTTATTAGCCATTATTACCAAAATAGTCTCCTATGACAATTGCTTCAAATAATAACAATATCACATCTTCATATGTTATTACTTATTAGAGCTGACCATCCAATCCTATTTAATGATAGTATGCTTAAATAATGCTTAATTACAAAAGTTATCAAAAAATAATTACCTAAATATAGTCAGAATTTATTTGATAAATAAGATAGAGATTATATATATTATTATAAGTGACAGCAGAATTAAATACATGTAATAAATTAATGACATTTTTATTTCCAAGATAAAAGCTTCATTCACAAATGAAATATGAAAAGGTTTCACTATATTCAAAAAGAGCACAAGTTTTGAAAATAGTCCAATTATACTTTTTCTCATCGAAAATTAACAGTTTAATAAAAATACAAAACACCTAAATTTAGAAACACTAAAAAGCTGTACACAATAGTGCACTAGTAGGCTAGGCTACCCGATTATGTTTGATTGTGGTGAGTTATTGTGTTTTACTTTATTGAATACTCTACTATATGTAGAACAATGCCCAAAATTATTACTAAGTGTAGAAGTGTTAAATAGAGTATTAATATGTGGTATGACACATTCTCTTGTTATAATAGTCATCTTGAATGCTCCTTAATCCCCAAAGATATTAAACCAGGTACATGAACCAAGAGCCATCCGGTAGGAATTCACTAATTAAGGTTGATGGCTTCACATATACTTAGTTAAATACTTATAAGTGGCTAGATACTTATTCTTAAGTCATATGATACCTGAAGGTTATAATTTTTTTTTTTTTAGTTTAATATAAATATAACTTGAAAAACAAGTGATGTGAGACAAAAAGGGCAAATGTAAGAAGTGAAATTAGAGGTAAGATGGAGATATATAGATAGGGTGAGATCCTTGGGAAGGGAGGAGGATAATATCATTAAGAGAGGCAACCAAAATTCAAAATTAGATTCTAAGTAAGAAACGATATGTCAATATTATAATAAAAAAAATATTATTTTAATATTTAATTGTATATCTACTGATATCAAAATTATTAAAAGTAAATATAGATTCCATCATTTTAATTTTTCTTCTTTTCATTATCTCTTTCTTCACACTAAAAATGACAATTTCGAAACAAATAAGTATACAAATGGGTAAATTAATAAGGAATTGAGGTCTAGCCCTTTTTCTTTCCAGCTTAGTGGGTCAAATTTCCATTCAGTTGTAAAGAATAAATCAAGAGACAAAGAAGAAAATACTATATTTTTTATAATTGTTTATTTACCTATAATTAATTATAAAATAAAGTTAGTTGGAATAGTATAATTGACAAATCTTACCAATAAAGACTAAATGGGGCCTATATTTTTATTAAAACTTGATGGGTTTAACAATCTTATAAATTGATTTAGGATTGAGCCCGCCAATCGGAGCGCTTAGGGAGTTGAAATCCCGCGAGATCCTATGAGGCCCAATGCCCAAAAGGTGCCACGATAGGGACAATCAGTAGCCTAGTGCATGATGGGCCGGTAGAGATAGACATTAAGCAAGCCCAGCAAAAAACCCCATGCATCCTAGTTGATCACGGCACACGGAGCTCTCTAACTCAACGGATGACTGTATAGAGCAGTGTGCATATGTGAAAGGCGCTTAATATAGCTACCTAGGACAACTCAACAAATATTTCCGAAATATCACCCAAGATTATGAAAATCTCATCAAAACGGCAACGACGGCCTAGTAAATTTCCTCCAAAGGCAACTATTATAATGGAAACTTCTAGAATCCTATTGAGGAAGGCAGGAATTCACCCAACCGGTTGCAATAATTAGCCCCCGTAATCCTCAGGATAGCTCATCGAATCTGCGTGAGCAGTTATCACCAGCAGTGAGGCCCAGTGAAAGCTAAACCGATTTCGAATGCTATAAATACCCTTGCATCCCAATGGAAGGAAAGAAAAAAAGAGAGAAAATCACTCTAAGAAATCGAGCCTAAAAGCAGCCAAAGTTGTATTCGTCAAAGGACCTCATTGCCACAGCCCTTTAGCATCCAATCACTCTAAGAATCTAGAAAACTGCTCCCCTCCGAGGACTTTTCTAGTGAGCTACTCTCTATTGAGTGCATCCTCCAAATACTTCTTCCAGACGAGCGTAACAACCAAAGCACCATCTTTCGACCAACACTCAATCACTTCACCCTTGCGCCAGTACACTTTGCATCATTCATCTTTCTTTTCCTATAGAAAAGTTTTTGACTTGAGTATTAGAGAATATATTGACGATTGAATCTCACTAATCTTCTGACTTTTTATTTGTTCGTTATGTTTTGTAAGACTCAAATTATTAGAGATAAAAATCGAACCCATTTTTGTTTGACCCATTGTGGAAGAATAGATGACGTAATTTATCTGATAATTCGGGTTTAAGGACGTATTAAAATTATTAAAAAATAAAACTATATAAAACTAAAAAAGTAAATTACCTAAAATAATGAAAATAGCCTTTGTTTAATTTGGTATAAAGTAAACATGCGAAAAATTTTATTGTTATTATACATCATTTTATTGAATAATTTCACTAGCTCATACACTCTTTGTTTGCATTTGAAGAGAATACCTTGAAATCTATTTAAATCAAAACTATCTTATTGCTATACTAATTTTTTAACCAAGGCTTATTAGTAAAAAAATTCAAAATAAGAAACAAAATAAATAAATAAATAAATAAATTTGAGTGCTCATCCTGATAGTTCATTCATCATTGTTTCATCTCTCTCCTCTCCCATAGCGATTTCAGTGGCCCTTTGCTTCGGCGACATGGAAGTGGACACCCTTCCCAACGGGAACTCCCCAGATTCCACCGCAAACGCCGCCGCTAATTTCCTTTCTGCCGCCGTAACCAACGCCGCATCCGCGGCTCCGTTGTCGAAGATTAGCCAATTGGCCGAGTCGCTGAAGCTGGAGCACCAGTTCCTAAGAGTCCCTTTCGAACACTACAAGAAGACGATCCGAGCAAACCATCGAGTTGTCGAGAAAGAGGTCTCCGCCGTGATCTCCGGAGTCTCCGAAGTTTCTGATTCTGCCGATAACATCTCCCGTGACGAGGCCGTCAATCATCTCACTTCTCTCGTATCCAGACTGCAAGGTCTGAAGAGAAAGGTATATTTATGATCATGATTCACTTAATTTTCATAATCATTCTGATGAATTAACGAGGGAGGAGAGCACGAGAGTAGTTTGAGTTAATCACTCTTTATTTTTTTCACGTACATGTGACTTGATTTGTGTTGTTCCAAGCGTAGTATAGCTTGCATTTCTCTGAATTATCTGTTCATCTTTTTTAATTGGATTTTTATTTTTCTGGATATTCTGAATTGGATTATTTTCATGACATTTGAAGGCGTTTAGAGTTATGACAGGACTTTAGAGGGCGGAATTATGACCAATGTTCCATTTCTTTTTTCCTTTACATCATTGAATTAGGGTCTGTATGGCCTTTGGAAAACCTTTAGGGAAAAGTGAGTGAAGAGGGTGAAAACAGATTGGAATTTGCAAGCTGAATGAAAAACGATAAGGAAAAGACTATCATATTGCTAGTGAGTCGTTCATTGGAGAGTTGGTGGGAAATGGAGAGAAAGGAAGACGAAGAATAAGAGGCCATTTGACATCACAACTGAACTAAGTTGAAATAATGGGGTTATGACCAGCGAACCCAAATTGAACTCTTCTTGTGAATGGAAATAAGTTTCCAAGCTTCTGTTTTGGATGTTCAATTAAGAAGAATTGGGCTTTGGAATGTTGAAGATAGTGAAAAAGGGCAAGAACAGAAAACAGGATAAGAAGAGAGCAAAGAGGAAACCAGTTGTCATTCCATAATTGATGCCTTACGATGATGGGTATATATGGATGAAAAAATTTGTTAGAAATAAAATTGAAACATAACCTAATAGATAATACAATCGAAATTCGTAAGCTAAGCTTCAATAGATCTTTTCGGATGCATTCATTTCATAATTGAAAAGCAGTTGCATTCAATGTGGAGCTAGTGTTGGTGGCATGGTTTAGATTGCTTGATCTAGAAGTTTGGACTGACATACAAAGTAAGCAAGTGGATGATGTGGTTGTGGACCTCAGCTAACACTTGAAGTAGAGAACAGGGTTACTCGAGGCTGAAGATTAGATTCATAAGAGCATCTTAAGGAGGTGAAGGATCAATTCCTTCCTTGTAGCTCTTTGTGGGTTGCAGGGGACGTGCTGAAATGCTTGAAACATAGTGGTACAATGTGGAAGTATTTGAAGGACTTTAGTTCCTTGATGCTTGACATACAAAATATGTCCAAGGAAGATAAGTTGTTTAACTTCCATTGGGTCTACATTCGTGGGTGCAAGTGGAATTGCAGTCATAAAATGTTAGGAATCTGTGGGGTGCCATTGACACTGATGCATTCGTGGATTATCGGACTACAAAGGGTTCTGATGCCTCTTCAAGTAAGTCTAAGTCGAGGTATGAAAACAAGAAGGGAGAGACAAGCAACAGGAGGACGACCAATGACGTGATGGTGGCAAATGCAGATGATTAGACCCACACTTTAAAGGGAACATCCCTAAGGCACCATAGGGGTGCTTCAGTTACTGTGGCCCTCACCTGGCAAAAGAATGTCCTATGCTGGAGAAGCTGAACACAATGGTTGCGAAGGAAGGACAGACTGGTAGTGAGCAAGAGGCCTTCGCACAAGTGTATCCGCTGCAGTTATTAAGTATGCTTCTGTGGAGACAACCCTACCATGCTTGATGTATCTCAATGCCAAGGTGAATGGTTTGGACATTTTAGCTATGTTGGACATGTGCGTGACTCACACATTGATTGCTGACTAAATGATGAGTAAACATGCTTGACTACTGTCCTGAGCTCAAGCAAAATTAAGACTGTGAATGCACTAGAAAAACTGGCTGTGGGCATTACCTTTGATGTGCTGATTACTGTTGGAAGGTGGACGTGGAAGGCAGATTTTGACGGTAGTTCCCTTGGATAACTTTTTTATGATCCTAGTGCTTCAATCTTTAGGAATACACAGAAAGATATGTTCCATCATCTAGAAGCAACCATGATGATGGAGTAACAATAGTGTGGTGATTTCAACTGTTGCAAACCAGTTGGGAAGGAAGACAATCCAGTTTAAAAGGTGGCACACTACTTGGTGAACTACGTGGAAGACTGACCTACCTTGCCGCGGTGCCGGAGGTTAAGCCAAATGGGAAGGTGGAGGTTATGGATATAGCCAATAGTTTACTTTGACGATATGCAGATGTGATGCCCAAGTGCCATGGACCATCATATTGAATTGGTTCCAGGATCACATCCACTAGCCTGGGCCCCTTATCTAATGTCTCCCATGGAGTTGCATGAACTGCATAGGCAGTCAGCTGAGTTGTTGGACAATGAGTTCATTCAGTCATCAAAAGCTCCATATGGTGCTCAACTCTCTTCAAGAAGAAACATGATGGCTCATTTGGATGTGTTGATTATTAGGCTTCGAACTAGATGACTATCAAAAATAAGTACCTGATGCTATTGGTGCAAGACTGATGAGCAGGTTGATCAAAGCCATATGGTTCACAAAGCTAGTCCTTCGGTATACTGTCTAGGGAGGATTGTGGAAGTGGATGAACCAAAGACCACATTTAACTAGATATGATGTTCAGAATTTCTTGTAATCCCATTTGGGTTTACTAATGCCCTAACTACATTACTTAATTTAATGAATAAGGTCATGTATATGTCCATGATTTTGTAATCTTATGTCTTTATGATATAGTGATCTACAATTGGACACTCAAGGAGCATCTGCTGCATTTGGAGAAGATGCAGCCCTGCTCTGACATCACATGCTCTATATGAAGATAGAGAAGTGCTAATTTGCAACATTAGAATAGATGTTCTTTGGTCTCTGGGTAAGTCAAGGTTAAGTGCAAAAGGATCCACAGAAGGTGACGTCAATCATGGATTGGCCAGTTCCATTGAAGGTGCTTGAGCTTTGCTTGTTCTTTGGATTAGTGAATTATTATTCCCATTCATAGTGAAGTACTCAAAGAAAGCAATGTCTTTGACCAATCTGTTGGAATCTTTTGAGAAAATTACAGCTTCTATCGCATCTGAGCCAGTTTTGAGATTGTCGGACTTGAATTATCTTGAGTTGCATAAGAGTTTGCATCCTATAAGGCTGTTGCTGGGGTTGTGGTCCAGGAAGGACACCTAGTTGCATTTGAGATCCGAAAGCTCAATGATGCCAAGCAATGCTATTCTACTCATGACAGAGATGGTTGCGGTTGTTAAGTATCTTCAAATATGTTGAGTTTACATGTTGGGATGAAGTTTGTGGTGCAGATGGACAACATGGCAAACACCTTATTCAAGACGGAAGAAGTTGTCCCTGAAACAAGTGAGCTAGTAGAGTTCTTAGTGCGGGGGCAAAAGTTTGGTTGACACTACTAGGTTGCTTGTGCTCTGAGAAGATGAAAAGTGTTAGCATATACTATGTTATCACCTGGATGGTGATGGACATACTTGATTGAGTCCAAGAGTGCACCAAGGACGACCCTACCTACTGCAAGTTGGTGCTGGAAGTGGAGGGATAATTCACCTTTCTAGCTTGAATAGGGTTATATCTTTTCTGTGAGAATGGACAAGTTTAATGAGTCGAGCCTCATTGGGCTTTGGTGGGAGCTCCTGAGGAAGACCTATATGACTGCATGGGCCGGTCACCCAGGAAGGGGTCACATAGAGACATGTTTATTGTGCTAGCAAGATTAGGTTGAGTGGAGAGAGCAAGCAGGATTGTTGCAGCCTTTTCCAATTCCAGAGAAACCATGGGGTTCCATAGATCTTATTGGTGGTTTTCCTAAGGTCAATGGGATGACTTCATTAATGTTTATGATAGATCAACTCTTCAACTATGTTTTCTTCATTGCAGCCCTTATGACATGTCCCTCAAATGATGCTGTAGATTTGTTGCACAAGAATGTGGTGTAGTACTTTGGGTAGTCCAAGGACATTGTGACTGATCAAGATTCCAGATTCACAGGATGATTCTGGACTTTACTTTTTAACATGACCAGGAAAGATCTGAAGTTCTCTGCATCCAACCATCCTTAAACAGACAGACCAACTGATAGGATCGACAGATTGTTAGAGGAGTATTGAAGGCATTATGTGACTGTGAGTCAAAAGAATTGAGTGGTGTTGTTGGGTACGCCCCAATTCTGCTACAACTTCCATTGGTCTACGATAAAATTGAGTCCCTCTGAATTGGTTTTGGCCAATGTCTGTTGACACTGTAAAGGTGGGAAAGCAAAAGAACAGAAGGGAAGTGCCTAGCTGCATACTGTTTTGCTAGGCAAAAGCATGAGATGGTGGGAGAGCAAGATGGCTTGTGTAAAGCTGCCCAATTCATGAAAAATATGTGGAGCACAAATGCTGTCCTCTAGTGTTTGAGATTGGAGACAAGAAGTTGCTCAAACTCACACTGGAAATCTGGAAGAAGATTACCCGCAAGACTGTTCATCAATCTTAATTTCCAGGTATGATGATCCTTTAAAGTGGTCAAGAAGGCGGGCTATCGACTGAAGCTACCTGTGAGATTGAATGTCTTCCACATTAGTTACTTGAAGCGCTTTCACGTGGATGAAGTGGGATCAACCTAGGGGAAAGGCCATCAAGCTCCTCATCATTCGAAAGTAGTTCGAGGAAAAGGTGGTGTAGATTCTTGAGCACTGGATGATGGGCCAAAGTAAGAATCACATGATTGAGTTCCTTGTTAAGTGGAAAGGAAAATCGGTGGTAGCTGCAAGTTGTGAGAGGGATACTTTGCTATGGCAATTGGAGGAGGAAGTTGCCAAGTATATGATATTTGTTCCAATGAGGATGCCAGTTTCTTTTGGTGAGGGTTGTTTTGTCACCCCCTTAGCATGTGAGCTTTGAAATGTGGCAAACACGCTTGAACCTGGTCACGTGTTGGTCACCCGGACTCGTGTATGACTGGGTGCATACGAAAGCAAGGCAAGGTTTGGTCATACTAAATCAAGGACACTCTGGGAGGCTTATTGCCAAGGAGCTTGGCACTAGGAAGCTTACTACTTGGAGGCTTAGCATAGGAAGCTTGGCTTTGGGGAGTTCAATGGTAAGCTTAGTACTGGGAGGTTTGGTTTAGGAAATTCAGACAAACATCCAAAGCATACAAGTGGGCAACGTAGATGTGGACTTTGGCTAACAACCGAAGCAGAGAACGGGGATACTTGAGTTGAAAGACTTCAGTCAATCGAAGTAGTTCGCTGAAATTACTCAAGGCAATGTGGAGAGTTACCAAAGGAGGTTCTGGTAGAGTGCCTGGAGTAGTTCCTTGACTGCATCAAGCCTGACACGTACGACTACCTCGAGGGAGTGGCTGGAACAATTGTCCTATGACTTTACAACATTCCTCATTTATGAAGATTAGTAATAACAAACAATATTATTCAAAAAGAATATCTATTACCAATTTTGGCTTACGTGAAATGCAAAATTTAAATTGCTTCCAAATGAAGTTTGTATATGATTCAAGGCAATAGAATATTAGGAGTAAGTGGACAATTTGAATCCAAGGAAAAATTGGCAAGGACAAGAAAAAAAAATAGTTACTATTAAATTAGATCTTCAAATAAAATATTATTTCAAAGAAGCTATTTTGTATGAATAACTAGAAAACAAGACAATATATTTCCCCAAAATGTGTGTGAAAATATTTTGCTCCAATATATCAAATTCACAAGAACTAATTGATAAGATCAATTTAGCCTAAATCAAGGTAGATATACTTGCTGATGACATTGGAAATTCAAAGGCATAAATCAGATATTCGAATTAACAATTAACACACTATAAAATTACAAGATCTTTTCAAACAAGATATATTTGCTTTGATTAGATGCCAAATCAAAAGGTTTCATACAACTGATTAGGTTGTCGTGAAGATAATACTAACAAAATCATTTGAAATATGTGATAATGTTTTTACTAAATAGCACGTGCTATGCAAATATTTTTAGTTGATGTGTCTTCTTCATTAAAACGAATAAGGCTCATAGACTCAACAGGTTTTTTTGGCATAGCTTTTGAAACAACTTTTGAAAATACCTATGAATTAGTTCTTCCCTAAAAAACTTTTTAAAAAGCTGATTGATGTTTTTTTGTAAGTTGCTATGGATTTTTTTTTATTGGGATCAATTCCAAGGTTTTTGGACCCCCCCCCCCCCCCCAAAAAAAAAGTTATATTTGGAGAAGCATTTAATTGTAACTTTTCTAGAAGTGCTTTTCAAAATTGGTAACAAACATCCCCTGAATTGGGTTGAGTGCATGGATTGTTCACAGCTATTCAATTGTGTAAGGTTGTGATCTCTACTAAGTTCAATGCACAAAATCACGCATTGTGATTTCCTTTAAACTGTTATTTGGTCTTCATCTGCCTCTTTCACAATAATATCCGTCTAGCAATCATGTCTCCAAATAGACAACCATTGCTCTACATGATGCATTTCTTGCATTTTTGCATCTATGGTGCCACCTTGATTTTTTTCCCGTATAACATCATTTCATATTCTCGCTTTTCTCTTAACTACATATCCATCTTATCATCTTCATATTGCTATATTCATTGCCCAATTTCCTCTCCATAAATGTAACTGGCTGGATTAGCACCTTATGGTATCTTCTTTATGTTTGAGTGGTGTTTTTTAACAACATGAGACCCTTGAAAATCTTCTCTAATTTATCTAGCCTGCTTTAATGCGATGGATAATATCCTCACTGGTTGCCCATATTTCAAAACCTGTGATCCAAGATATTTAAAATGATTTCTATTTGGTAGGGATTTCAATCCCCTTCATCGCCTCCCCACCATAAACTTTTCTATTTATGTTCATTTGTCTTTTTCCTATTAATTTTAGAACCTGCAGATTCTGGAGCCTCTTTCCAACTTCCAATTTATTGTTAACTTCCTGTCTCGTTTCAACAACAAAAATGTCATTTTCAAGAAGCATGCACTAGGGTACATCATCTTTAATGTGCTAGGTCAATTCATCAATAGCCAAGCTAGGTGGAGAAGGGGTTAATACAAATTAATTTTAATTGGAAAACCTTGGGCTCCCTAATTTGTGTCATTGGACAAGTTATTTCTCTATTATATATATCTTTTATAACATTGGCATATGCAAGGAAAACTTTTCCCCCTTGGAAATTCTCCATAAAACTTCTTGGAGACTGCATAGTGTGCTTTCTCTAAATTGGTAAACACCATATGAAGGCTTCCTTATCTTTTCTTAAATTACTCAATCAGGTGCCTTAAAAATTGTTAGCTCCTATATTAGGCCTATTCAGTATGAATCCAAATTGGTTCCATAATGTGCTCATATTTCTCCTTAGCTTCCCTTTTGAATCCCCATTCCTAATAAATTTATTTCATGCTCATGAATTTAATATCAATATAGTTGGCACAACTATATATCTCAGTTGTTTTTGTGAATATCAATATGCTCTTTGTCCACCAATCCAACATTTTCTTGCCACTTGCAATTTTGTTAAACAATCTACTCAACCATGTCTCTTTCCCTATGCATTCCTGAGCCTCCATTGGGACATCGTATGGTCCCATTGCCATCCCAATCTTCATCATCTTCAATACCAATTTAACCTCCTATTTTCCAATATAATAATTATAGGAGAGATTTAGATTTACCTCAAGATTTAATGATCTACAAAAGTAATATGGTGTTTTCATTGAAAGTGTTGTGAAAATTGTTCATCTATGGCGATTTGATATCCCTATTTGTAACAAGAACCTGCTCCTCATCATCCCTTTTTCTCTTATTCTCCTAACTCTTGCTTTAGCTAGTCTAATGCTGTCCTTTTCTGCCTCATTCTTGTTTAGTCGCTTATACAAGTGCTGATGCCCTTTGGACTTGTTTTACTCCCTATCTTCTTTCCTCTTTTTAGCATATTTTGACTTTTTCAAATTCTCATTGCTTCCAAACTTTTCCAATGTCTTCTCTGTTAGCTTTCACTCTTTTGTGGACCTTTTTGCACCATCATCAAGTTTCTTTTTTGGGCATGGCGTACTCCTTTTTGATTTCTCTAAAATCTCTTTGGTTGCTATTCAAAAGCAGTTACTTATAGCATCCAAATTTTTTTTATTACTCCCTTTTGGATCCCAAATGCATGCCTTTGGTATCTCTTCCCTAAAGAGACATCGGTTACCTTTTTCTTTTATAAGTAAGCTTTTGCTTGCCACCCTTTAATTTTAACCATTCAGTTTTTAGGCGGTTGTACTTTGCACTCTTCCATTTCTTGAGATCATATACATAAGCAACAAATGGCGGTGTGTAGTCAAGCCTTCCTAGCAATGTTCTTGCATTTTTTAGAGCACTAACAATCATGTTCCTCATGACAGAATATTCAATCCATGTTTTGGTTTAGTCATTCATGTAGATGATCAAATGCTCTTTCATTTTTGTTAAAAAACATGCTAGCAATGATAATGTCATAAACTACAGAAAAAATCCAGAATAATCCCTCCATTTCTTTCCTCATAAGCATGGCTTCCATTAATACATGTATATCTATTTGCATCTTTTCCAACATGGCCATGTATATCCACACCTATAAAAATCTGCCCCTTTTGTTCAATCTCTTGGATCACCTCGATTAATTCCTCCCAGAATTTCATTTTTAATATTTCATCTAACCAGATGTGGATGCATATACATTAATGATGTTTAGGGTTTCTTTTCTTAGTGCTACCTTAATATCAATAATTATTACATTTTATTACATGTCTTTTCTTAACAATAATGCCAATTCAATTCTAGCTCTATCAACCCAGGCACCTGACAGTTAAGACGTCTTCTTTATTTCGTTGGCTTTCTCTCCCACCCATTTTCTCTTGTAGATACAACATACTAATTCCTCTAATCATATTGTTAACCACATCTATAAGTTTAGTTGTCGAAGTACCATGTTCCAAGTCAGTCTCGTTATCTTGCACTAACATCTTTATGTACGCAGCCGATAATGCGGCAATCCTTGCCGATTATACATTATACTTGGGTGACAATGTGATGACTCTGGCCCATTTATCTTTATACTTGATTGGTGCAGTGCATCAGAAGTAGGGGATCCCCAGTGGTGATACTCTTGGTTCAAAGTTCCATATCAAATATCCAACAAACTTATTGCACAGGCTATTAGATACCTAATGTGCAACCTCCTCCTTTATCTTGGTTTGGGAGAGGCTAACATGACAGATGAAATACCAAGCGTACATATAGTTTAGCAGAAATAATATCTCTAGTTTTCAGAAAGAATATAGAGTGCCTTGAATAAAGTGTACTCATTGTTCCCCTAATTTTTTTCCTTTATATTTTTGTCATAGTCCAATAGAGAGTGAGTCTTGGCCCAATAGGAATGCTGCTCCATTGTGATTTGGAGAATCACTGGTTTCAAGCCACAAAAATCTGCTTTGCAATACCAGGCTTTTGTACTGACCACAGTTATTTATGGGATGCCCAAACAAGGAAATATTTTTCCTTTCCATTCTTCTTTCTTGCACCTGAATTTTCCAAGTCCAAATGCGGCATTCAGTTTGTGGATTTCTTTTATCTTATGATTAGATTGCTTTTATGATGTTAGAAAAGAAATTTGATTAGATGGTTAATTATCGGGAATAAAGAAAGCACTTGACTACAAAAATGTCTAATAAGTCCAAATGCGGCATTCAGTTTGTGGATTTCTTTTATCTTATGTTTAGATTGCTTTTATGATGTTAGAAAAGAAATTTGACTAGATGGTTAATTATCGGGAATAAAGAAAGCATTTGACTACAGAAAATGTGTTGCAATTCTTTTATGCTTGCAATAATTACTTGTTTAACAACTGATAATT
Source organism: Nepenthes gracilis (assembly GCA_033239525.1). Taxonomy (NCBI): domain Eukaryota; kingdom Viridiplantae; phylum Streptophyta; class Magnoliopsida; order Caryophyllales; family Nepenthaceae; genus Nepenthes; species Nepenthes gracilis. The sequence goes on from BSYO01000007.1 coordinate 22,766,610, forward strand.
GCTTGTGGTGTTATGGTCAAGTAGCTAGAGGAGGGAAGCCGGATAGAGCATTTACAAGCACAACGATGTCGAGCTCGGCTGGATCATCTAGAATGTGTTGATGCGGATAATATATTAGAGTGGAACAACACACGCTTGAAGCGGGTTCTTGTGGACTACATGTTGCGTATGTCGTACTATGAAAGTGCAATAAAGTTGGCCGAGGTCAACAACATACAGGTAATGTTGATTGTTTGATTTATCCAGAAACACCTTGCCTTTTAACATTTTGGTGTTCGTCTTGTATGACAATGATGGTTTATATTTGGTTTAGAGAGATCCTGATAAATTTAGTTTTGCTGTATAGGATCACAAAAGTGCAAAAGAGCGGGAGGCACCTAAGAATAGTCTAGCTACAAGGAAGCTCTAGAAAGACTAGAGCAGGATTAGTGAGTTATAAATAGTAATCTATAAACAATCTGAAGGGGGAATACATCTGAAACATGGATAGAAATATCGGTATCAGTCTTGGTCATATCGGTATCAGTCTTGGTCATATTGGATAATGCCTATCAGTTTTGAATATATTGGAAGAAAAAACTTTTGAAAATCGTAGCTTCATAGGACTTTATTGATTGATACATTGCGATATATTGTTGATACAGAAATATATCGCAATATTGTCGCAGTATCAAGGGCCCTGATAGTGATACATATTGGTCAATATTAATATCGGCCAATATTTGCGCCAATGATATGAAATATGAAGTTTGGTTTAACTCAACTAAAGCCTGGGTAGCCAATAGCCAAAAAAGGAACTATTAAGATTGATGAATAGTTCAGCGTAGCATACTTCCATCAATCTTCATGCCTTGGTAGGGTTATCATAAGATATGTTGAAATGTCTGAAAACTGTTATTAACACTGCCAATTCTACCAGTGGCATAATGTGCCAAACATTAAATAAGCATATCTAGTGTCAATATACTTTTCCCTCTAGGTCACATCTTGAGATCCATCTAGTGTTTCGCAGTCCTTGTGCTCCAAGTTGGTCAAGTCATGGTACTGAAGTCCAATCAGAATCTCGTTGTGCAAAATCTTATGAATATTTCATAATGTGTTGTGAATGTTGAAACCTGGAATTTGTTCCATGTCTAGCAAAAGTTTCTTCCCCTGCCCCCTGGTGAAAAAAAACTGAAGACAGTATGTTGCAGCATGAAAACCTCCATATTGATGTACTTGTTGTTGTTGTTTTTTTTTTTTTTTTCACTTTGATTCACTGCTCTTGGTTATTTTTTGTTTTGAATTTTATGTTGATGTAAAAAAATGGGTTTCTTTCATAAAACGTGTATTTTAATTGATTTGACTATCAGTAAAATTGCTGGGACTATCAAAGAATAACAAGATAATGCAAATAAGATATGCTATTTTGTAACCATGGCATTAACAGAGGTAAAGAATGAGACAGAATCTTCTAAAGCTTATGTGAGCTATTACACCCTTATGATTAACTATCTTTTGAACCTTGCATCTATGTTTTTCCATTTTCAACATATTATTTGAATTATTGCTATGTGAAGATCATCTGTAATTTGGTCTCACATTCCATTAGTACCTTATGTTAGCCTTTATGTGATGCTGTGGTAATATTATGGTCTTTGGAGGTACATAATATTTTTGTAATGTGTCTTTCACCATGTTGGTTAATTAGTATGAAATTTTCTCAATAGGATCTTGTTGATATTGATGTCTTCCAAGAAGCCAGAAAGGTTATTGAAGCTCTTCATAATAAGGAGGTAGCTCCTGCATTAGCTTGGTGTTCTGACAACAAGTCCAGGCTGAAGAAGTCAAAGGTACATGATAATGTTGCTGAAGAATGATGTATGCTCAAATTGGATTGTGTGTTCAAATCTGTTCTTTGATTAAAATTTACTTTCAGAACTTTCTAATAGTGATGTTTCTGTCTATAGGAGGATATACACAGCTAGATTGGGTGCTTTATTTAGAAAATGCTGGATAGCCAGAATGAACACTGTAGTGACATTTCTATATATCCCATTTGTATCATTCCAAAAAAGAGAACTGTAGCTTCAATTGTGGAAAGCTCATTATCTATCAAATTCTTCTATTGTTTATGATTTTGGGAATAATATCCATTAAACAGTCCAAGCTGGATGGAGACGGAGTTATCAAAAGACAAGAAAATCATTCTTTTCTTTCTTATAATGTGCAAGAACATTGTACCTGGAGTAGGTAACAGCTAGTTCTTGCTATGGCTTAGGCTGCAATCCTAAGCACTTTGCATTGTACCATACATGTAGTTAGGAAAGTTCATGATAGCTTAATGAATATTTTCCTCATGAATAATGTGGTGAAGGCATTTGATTTTGTTTAGGTGGCATAATATTCTCAATCTGAATATTATTTTATCCCCATTAAGACTATGTACAGAGTACTTTTATCTTATAATATCGGAATTAAAGTTCTGACTTTTGTCTAGATTCTTGATGAATGTAGAACTTAAGTGGCTAGAGTGGACCACATTTTGATGAAACTTAGCATTTTTTTCTTGATTCTTGGAGATGGAAGTTGCATGAAAATTGCTAATGATTGATTTATATTGATTCCAATGAAAATAGTGAAAGAATTTGGTTAATATTAGAAATTGTCAGTTTTGATATTAATGTTTGACTCAGCACAATTTTGAATGAATCTTATGAATGAATATACAATTAATTTTGTCTCTTTCCTTGTCATTGGTATAAGAAAATTAAAAATCATTCCCACTTGACAATCGTCTCATTTGTTTAAAAAAAAATGCATAACAAAATTACAAGTAAATGAATAAATAACTTGAATATGCTATGCCGATGCTTCATGTTATGGTGATTGTTTCTTTGGAAGGATTAGTTGATAGATAAGCACAGGTCTGATGCTTCCACCTTGATGCTTTGCTTAATTGTGCTGAATTTGTACCGAAGTTATTCATATCATAAATTGTTGAGTGTATTAGCATGTTTTGGTTCAGTGGAATAACTATTTTATTATCAGCTATTCCTAGTGGATTACAAATTTTGTTTCTGTTTTTTTTTTTTTTTTTTTTGGGGGGGGGGGGTTTGGGCAGGGAATAGACATCAGAGAGGGAGATTAGAAAAGTATTTTTCATGGATATTTTTCTAACAAAAAATAGAGAGGGGGAGAGATCTTATAGTATATGACTAGGACGCATTGACACTTCCTCTGGAGAAATGTTTTGGTGTAGGACGTCTAATAGGGACCAACGCACTCCAAACATGCTAGGATTCGTTTGGAACTTTTATTTAACATATTAGGACATGTTTGGATATGCTGAGGGCACTTTTTGGCTCGTCATTCAATTTTCAAAACAAAAGAGAGAGCTTTTAATAAACCTAGTAGCTATGCTAATTGACCCAAAGTTTCCAGAACAGTCTTTTGTTTGAGAGAATTAGCTAGTTTTATTAATCACTCAAACCTATTAATTATGACAATCATAGAAAAATATAACTTAATGTTGTTCTGAAATTCTTCCTACTAGAAATTACAGAGTGAGAGGTTAGAAAAGCATTTTTCCGGTTATTTTTGTTCAACCAAGGAAGAAAGAGGGAGAAAGATCTTATACTCTATAAATATGTCATTTGCATGGGTATGGAGTTTCAAGAATTTGGTTGGTATAAAATTGTATTGTTGTTATCAATTATATTCCTATGTCAATATTACACTAGTTTTTGGCCAACATGTCTCTGATGTGTGGTGTCCTATTTTGTGACTCTAGCTGCAAGCCTCTTTTCGTAAACCACGAGTTTTCCATACATGAGATGGAATCAATCCCATCCTCCTTAGAGACTCCGAAAAGACCTTTTGAACTTTACCATATTTCTATCACTGCAAGTCCGTCTTCATCATCTGCGAAATTTGGAAGTCATGTGAAACCTCCTGCTCTCTCATACCTTTGTTTTCTTATCTGGTCTGTGAACAGAATGGGGATCCTTGGGCTTGGTTAAAGCAACTTGACTAGTGGCCACGTCCGACTGCAGACCTTGTTTTCAAGACCCCTTGCTTGTTTTGATAAGATCCAGCCAGTTGTTCCTTTTTCTCCTCGTTACAAAATAGACCAGTCTTCCGTCTGTCCAGATCTTTTCCTTAATCCAAACGTGCATGACCCATATTATGAAAATGATCCCTATAGCCCATACAAGTAGACTATCATTTGTACTTTAGATCCATTTAAAGTTATTTGTTATAAGCTACCCAAGGAGTGTTAAATATCCGAAAATACTCGTAACACTTTAGTGATATAACCAACAAGCCAAGAGTGCAGTTCCTAGCTCTAACTAGAGATGAAGAGCTGAAGCTAGCTCAAGTTTACTAATTTGAAGACAAGTTTAAACAGTGAATTGAAAAAAAAAAAGCTTTGAGTTTGACTTGATCATGGCACATTTCAACTCCATTGACAAGTAGAATGAAATAATGCACGCATTGCAGCCTCCAGCCAGCAACCCCCACCGCCATTCCAATTCATGATTCACTTCCTGTATCTAGCACTTTAGCATGTCATATCTTATAGAAGAAGTTTGACTTCAAGTTGCAAGTGGCAAATTTGGGCTGTATTGAGATTTCAAATTTGGGCCTGAATTAAAGGAGACAAAGTTGAGGCTAAATTTCAACGTTAGGTTTTTGCTTTTTATCCTCCTGATCAGTTCTTTGAGCATTTTGGCACATTCAGTCAATTCCAACCTTTTGTTATGAAGCAGCCTCGAAGGGAATTTGAAGTGGTTGCTAGTGCTTGTTGATTCTCCTTCTCTTTAAAACTCACGGACAAGGTTTTTTTTTCTTTCTTGCACAGACTGATGCACAAGGGTCGTAACTGGAAATCCTCATCGTAAGGAATTACTCAAGTAATTGTATTTATTCATTTTTGTTTTGGTTATTTTAGATTTTTATCCTCTTTGTATTTTACAGGATATTTTATATATGACTTGCCTATTAATAGGCCCCTATCCACTTTGATTATTTAGGTTTAATAAATCGGTTGTGTCTGTGGTGCAGGCTTGGTCCTACATTATAAAACGAGAAGTCAGAAATGAATTAATTTGAAGATTGATACTAGCTTTAAACTTCTTTTTCTGTCAACAAACTAAAATCTGCTATGTTTTTTTGGTTAGTAAACTTCCAGTTACTGCAAGGAGGACATTACCCAAAACTGGTAGTATAAGAATCCCTAACCGATTGGTGGTTTGATGTAAATCTTCTCAGTTCAGCACTGATTCCCTTAATTTTCAATGAACTTCTTGTATACTAAGACAAATTGTAAAGCCCATCAAGTTGTTGAAATGAATCTCTTGCAAACAATCCATGTGGTTTAAGGAAACATCTGCCACACAATAAGATAAGAGATTTTCATTGAAAATGTCAACTGCATTTGCTTAATAATTCTGTTCTTGAGGGTCAAATTATGCCATTCACATCCATGAGTAGATCCTGTTACCAAGCAATTGATATATGCTACTTTCAAGTACTAAGATGGTAAGGAAAGGTACATTGTGGTTTTAATGCAATTTTGGTTGTCTTATCTTAAGGCATTGTGCTATATGGTGCTAGAATTTCTACGAGTCTGGATTTATTTTTCTTGGATTTACTGGTTGATTTCTTGCCTATTTTAAATTTAGTAATTGGTATGTCTTTGGAACTTTGGTATATTGCTGGGTTTACTTCTGTTAATATGTTGTACTGTTTATTTGTTTGTATCATTGATGTGTGCCTATTCACAATGTGCCATGATGTTTGGTCCATATTTTCACTTTCCGCTTCTTCAAAGAAATTACAACTTACTGACCCTTCCACATATTGAGCTAGGTCATTCTTTGACTGGTTGCTTAAGGATTAAACTGAAATACCTGATTGCCTCACATTTCTATGTTGATAATTCCTTATACCTTAACCTACCTTGTTTATTGTCATGGGATGCCTCGCCTGGTTTTGATTCTGTATTTATGTCTAATTTATTTACTATAATACCTAATTAATTGTGATTTGAAGGTCACATGTTCAAAATCGTAGAAATAATCTCTACATTGCCAAGGTAAGGCTTCATATATTTGACTCTTTTCCTTTGCTATAACCTGGAAGCGTTGTGCATTGGGCACCCTTATAACAAATCCATAGTTGTGTGTAGTTCCATGTCCTACAATCAACCTTCGCACCAATCAAATAAACTTATGGCAATGTGATTTCTTCATCAAGATAAGCAATTTATCACAGGTATTAGATAGGATAGTGCAGAAGACTTTTACATTGCAGGATATGGTGAGGTTTATATTTGCAACCTCACCTCTGTGTTGTAGAAAGGTTGCTTCCATGATTGAAACATATGCCCTCCAAACCATGTTTAATGGGGCAATCTCATGATTACACAATCTCACACTCAATTGCTAATTACCTTTTAGGTGGTTCTCAAAATTCTCTTTTCTCAACTAGATGTTGGTTTCTGTTTTTCTTTCTGGTTTCATCTACTAATTCAAGCATGATTTTATTTTGCAGTTATAGTAAGTATTTTCTTTATATTCTGTTTCTTGAGGGTCAGATTGGCTGCAGTATCATATTTTGTTTGTACTTCTAATTTTTCTCTGCAATAATTTCTATCATTAATCATACCTTTTGCTTTGGTTGATTCTAAGCTGTAGTCTCTTGTTTATGTCATTACCTATGGGTGTTTTTTTAAAGGAAAATGTTTCTCTTACGATCTGGATGTGTTCCCCATTCCCAGTTGGATGGAGGGTGTTCAACCATTGAAAGGAAGCAGGAATTTGCAATGGCGCTTTTTTTTTGCTATATTTTCCATGTGGATCACTACTCATTTGTCAGTTTATGCATATATATCATGGATAAAAATGTCGGCATCAGTATGGGTATTGGTTGTAGTCATATCGCTATCGGATACTTAAAACACTACATATCATTCCTAGATATATGGAAGCATTTTTTTTTTTTGGCAAAAATTGTAAGTTGACTGACAAATATCAGCCGATATATTGGTCAAATATTTAATATATATGTCAATATGTTGTAATATATTGCCACATAATGATACATCACAATTTTACCATGGTATCAGGAAATATTGGTATTGGGGGGCCTAATATTGATATATTAGATATCAACCGATACATTAGATATTGTCCTATATATCGAATAGCAGCTTATATTTCATTCCATGATATCCTTTCTGCATTTTATTTGAGATGTGGTTTGTTACCAAAAAGGCTTGAAAATCTGTGCTAAGTTGTTTGGTAGACGCATATATTATCATGACTTTGACTTCCACTGACTAATATCACGGCCAGAAGTCCCATCTCTTTCATTATGTTATATGTCCTAATGTAGTACAGTGGGACCCTGTATTTGAGTTTGATTGAAGCTGATATAATTAGTTAGGGGTTCCATAACTGACTTTCTAACTGATTACTGTGTCCGCTGTTCCAAAATGTCTGGACTGGGACTTTGCTTGAAATTCATGAGGAACTCTGTGATTTTGTGTTTGACACTGAATGCTTTTCTTGATTCAGAGTAAATTGGAATTCCAGTTAAGACTACAAGAGTTCATAGAGTTGGTAAGAGCTGAAAACAACTTGCGGGCTATTGCATATGCTCGAAAGTATCTTGCACCATGGGGAGCCACCCACATGAAAGAGTTGCAGAGAGTCATTGCAACACTGGCTTTTAAGAGTAATACTGACTGTGCAACATACAAGGTTAATTTTTATTTCTTGATCTGTGTGCTTGAATATTTGCATCATTGTTAGACATTTAATGCATAGCATATGGTTCAAATAGGAGAATGAGCTGGCTATGCCAATTTCAGTATTCTTCTTTCCCTCCTTGTTTAAGTTAGAATTCATCTGCTTGTTGATATAAGCTTCTGCTTATCTCTGTCTCGATTGGATAGAGGAGAAGGCATCTCCACTTTACCTGTGCAATATTGTTAAATAAAAGTAAACGAATAAAGGCAAGTAGAAATAGAAAGAAGAATCTAAAAAGCAGTCTGTAATGTTTTAAAGTTTAGAATCATGAGATTTGGTGTAAGACAATTTTCTTGATGTTTCATGCAAGTTACACGATTGAAATGGCACTATCCCTGGAGGGTAACAACTATGAGATTTAATTAACCTCAATGATTGAGTTAACTCTCCTAGTGGGAGAGCAAAAATGTCCTCCTACATCACCCTCCTTCCAATTGCCTGGACTTGCACTCACGAATTTCATGAAAGTCTTGTGTCAGCTAAGGTTTCTTTTTTTTTTTTTTTTTTTTTTTTTTTTTTTGGGGGTGGTGGGTAAATTGTCCATATGTACAAGTTTTCAATTGTCACAGTTGTATGTTTCATGTAATTTTGTTGGTTTCCTTTTCAAAGTGAGAAAATGGTGGAAGAGAAAAAAGTATGAGCAGCAATAGTTTGGCATGAAGAGGAAGAAGAGGGCATAAAGGGGAAGAGAACCATAGTAGCATTTCCACATTCCTGAAAATTCAAAGTTCAAACATTTGCATAATGTTGCAACTAATGCAACTTATTTGTACAATTTGTACTTCTTGTTGCTTTTTATTGTATCATGCCTTTTGAAGTGTCATGCATTATTTTGAGCATGAGTCATTATAATATGAAAGTCATGGGCTCAAATCATGAAAATATTTTTACAATGTAGGGGTATGATTTGACCCTATGCAAAGCTTGCAATGTTAGATGGCTTGTGTGTTGGGTCACCCTTTTTTCAGCAAAAAAAGTCCATTATTGTTGCCATTAAATGTTAAATGTATACTTCATGGCATGATGAATGCTTTTGTATGGATTTTGATATCAATTGAAAATGGTCAAGGTGTGAAAGGACTGGACTAACTGTTTGGTGTGCTGCATATAGATTGCTTATGTGACCTTTTTAAGCAACTTTGTGATTCTGCTGATTCTGTGATTAATTTTTCCTATCTGTGGGATGTTATTTTGTAAATCACAATCTTTGTAATGGAAGTGGGTAGACAACTATAATTCTACTATGGGGCTAAAGAGTGTAAGTTTTTTATTTTGTTATCTGTGAACTTTTGCTAAAAGCACTTTTGAGGGTTTTTTTGGACATATTTGTTGGAAAAAATTAGGGAAACTTGAGAGTCTTAATGAGCTTCTTAGGATGATTTTTGACAAGGATCCAATTTACAGATTTTTTAAAAGCTACTTCAAAAGCTATGCCAACGTGGCCCACAGTGTCCTGATGTATATCTAAATTGTTCTTATTATGTACATATCAAAATAGTGGAAGTTGAAGAAGCATTACAATAATGAAGAGTGGAAAGACAATTAGACCAGATGATGTCCATGTAGATGGGAGGGAATTGTTCACTAATTTACTTAGTAAATCCTAAGCAGCAAAAATATGATGGCAGAGTGGAGAAAGAGCACATTTGTGCCCATTTATAAGAAGGGGCAAAAATGTGTGAATTATAGAGAGATTAGGTTGATGGGTCATATGATAAAGTTGTGGGAAGGGTGATTGAAGGAGGCTAAGTAGAAGCATGAGTCTATCAGAGAACTGATGTAGGTTCATGCAAGGTAAGTCTACTATTGAATCAATCTCTACTCTGGTGTGTAACTTGAGGAAAGACAAAAGAATCATTGTATGATCTTTATTGATTCAGAGAAGTCATAGAATAGAATCTGTTGAAAACATAGTTGTCAAAGGCTCAAGATGCCCACAGGAGACTAGGTACATTGGGGATTAGGCACAAGGCATTGTTCAAGGCGTTTTGAAGTGAGGCACACATATTAGGAAAAATGTGACTTAAATGTTTAAAGAAAACAAGAAACTCCTTGCATCATGTGTCCACATTTAAACCTAAAAGGCAATATTCTAGGATTCCAAACACAATCATAACTGATAATCTATATACAGGAATACCTAAAATGGAAAAAAGCACATAAATGCAGTAACAGCAAATAAGAAAAATTGCAGCTAGTAGATTATGGAGCCTGAAAAAGGCAAGCAGTTGCCCATAGAAGAGTAAGAAGTGTCACGTTCTGATTTTGTAGCAACAAAACAGTGTAGCGCGTCTGTTCTTGTCAGAAGCAGGACACCGTTCTATCAGTCTAGTTGACTTTCGAGTATACTTAAGCGTGATGGTCAATTTTGGGATGCAATAGCAAGCAATCAGTGTGGAGTATGCTTAATGAAAGTAAGTTGTTAGTTGAAGTGTGGAGATATAAGCAAGCAAACAAGTAGTAACAGATAACAATTAGTTATGAAAAATATTTTCTGAATTTATTCCCTCATATAGAAAGTTTTGGGCCTTTAGAACTAGTATACATTAAAAGCCCAAAATTTTCACAATCAAATAGCTGATTTTTTTATAAAGTTGAAATTTAAATTAAATTCACCTAAATATATAGAAAAATTCAAGAATGAGAGAAAAATTATGTAAAATTTTACATGGCTTGATTGGTATTCTAATGTTGTCATTGTACTAAGTTGTCGAAACACTCTTTGACTTGATCTTCAATATTCATTCTATCTCTCACATCTTTTGTAAGTTCTCAGCTTGTTCTTTCTGTTAGTCACCCCTTCTACTTTAATAGCACTCTTTCTTTTTCTTTCGACTGATGTCATCACTTCCCATTTAACAATGATCTCTTCAACTTTTTGTGCTTATGGTGGCTTTAGTATGATGTTAGTCCATTGCAAAAGGTTGCATGAAGGGTTTTCTATGTCGGGATAATATAGCTTCAAGTAACTCACATGGAACACCTTCATATATTTTGAAGGATCTATTTTGTTGTTGGCTTTCTCCACACGAGTCATGATCTAGATAGTGTTTTGATATTTCTAAATGAGGTGCCTGTCTCTTCCTTTGAGGAACCACATATGCTCTTGGAGAAATTTCACAAATATAAGATTTTCCACATTGAATTGCACAATTGTCTCTTCTATTCTGCCACTTCTTCATTCGATGAAATCCTTTCTCCAAGTAAGTTTTGGCAATCTTTATGTTCTTCCACTTGCTAACAAAGATGTTAGTGTGTGAACACTTCCCTTTGTGGGGCTCAACTATTGTGTGTGGAAGAAGTAGTTGTTAACGTATCACAATCTTAGTAGGACTTATTTGAAGAAGAGTACTTTCAACTTATAAAACAAATTTCAGCAACATTGAGGACCTTTACCCAATCTTTCTAACAAACACTCATAAAATGATGCAAGTATTCCTCAAGTTGGCCATTGAATGTTTTCATCTGATAGTCAGTTCGGGATGGTAATTTGATGATATATTTAATTTCAAACCGAGCAATCTAAAGAGTTTTGACAAAATGCTTCGATGAAGCGGCTATCTTTGTATTCACAATGCTTTAGGACACTTTCTAATATTTAATGATGTGCTTGAAGAAAGGGGTGATGCCTCATTCCTTGAACAATCTGTCAATGTCGGAACAAAAGTGGTATACTTTGATAAATGGCCCACGACTATCAAGATACATGATTACACACTAACCTTAGGTTGCCTAATGATGAAGTCGAGGAAAATACTTTCCCATGGTCTACTAGGTATAGTGAGGGGTTCCAGCAACCCTGTCGCCTTTGGACGTTCAATTTTGTCTTGTTGAGTGGTGAGAAAGGTTCTTGTATAACTCATCACATTGTCTCTTTTCTTGGGCCAATAATAGCCCTTCTATAATAGGCTCAAGGTACGTTGCCACCCTAGGTGATTAGCTTATAAAGTGTCATGACACTCTCTAAGAGCATCCCAGTCTTCTAGCCTTAGGTGTGAAAACCTGGTGCCCCTTCGTGAAGATAAATCCATCGTTAATTTAAAATATTCGAGTCTTACATTCGTTCGGAATCCGCTTATGTAATAAAGCCGATCCACTAAGGTATTGAGCAGCGAAATCGGTTGAAGTAGAGTCATGACCATTGAGTCCTCTAAGTTTAACTTTTTCTGTTCTCTAATGGTCGTGGCATTATCGTTTGCCAATAGGTTGGCTATTTGAGATAAGGTAGCGAGATCCGATCTTTGAATAAGGGCATTTATGTTTGGCTTTACGGTCTAGCTCCTAGGCTGCACCACGTTGTTTGGCTTCATTTAACTTCCTACCTCGTAGGTTACTAGATGGCTTTTTTGTAATAAGACTAGGACAAAATCCAACATGTCGTTCTACACCTCAAAATGCTTTGTAACATCTGGGAGGGTTAACATAGGCTCTTTCATTGTTGCACATTTCAGCATTTTGAAGGATTTTTGACATGCCTTTAACCAATCCCACTTTATATCCGTTTTGAACAAATCTATTAATGATACTACTTTCTTTGAATATCCTTTTATAAAGCATCGATAGGAGTTAATAAGGTCAATAAATGAGTGCAATTTGCTCCACTTGTCAGGACTTGTTAATTTGAAATAGCTTGCACCTTCTTTGAATCCACCATAATTTGATCTCATCCCATGGAGTGCCCTAGAAAGTTGATCTTCTATTGAGCAAAGGAGTGATTCTCATGCTTCACATAAATATGATTCTCCTTCAAATTCTAGAATACTTATCTTAAATAATTCTAGTGATCTTCTAGGCTTGAATTATATATCACGATGTCATCTAAATGGACCACAAAAAATTTGTCCAAATATTTGCGAATTGCCTTGTTCATTAATGTGCAAAATGTCATGTGAGCGGTGGTCAAACCGAATAGCATCATGAGCCACTAAAAAAAAGCTTCATATCTTGTAACACATGCAGCTTTTCGTGTGTCTCCCTACAGGATTCTGACTTGGTGATAATCCACCTCTAGTTGAGTTTTGCAAAGTATTTCGCATTGCTCAACTAATTAAACAAGTCTGCAATTAAAGGAATTAGATAGTGTTTCCTCACAATCACCTTATCTAGAGCCCTATAATTTATGCAAAGATGTAGACTCTTGTCTTGATTTTTTAAAAATAGAATAAGGGTTCTGTAAGGTGCTTTCAAATGGCAAATGAATCCTAAACTGATCAACCTATCCAAATGTTTTGAAGCTTCACTAGTTCTAAAGGTGCCATCCTATACTCTCAACGAGCAGGTGGTTGCCTTTGTGTTAATTCGATTTGGTGACCCACAGCTCTTCGGGGAGAGAATACCTTGGGCAACTCTGTTGGCATTAGCCTCTCGAACTCTTCTTGGAACAAGATGACTTCAAGTAGTGATGTTTCAATCTCAATGTCTTGCTTTGTTGACCAGGTTGTAAGAAAGGTAAACTAGCCCTTCTTCAGACCATGTTGGGCTTTACCTTTGAGTTTATGGCCTTCATATTGCCGCCATCTTGCTCCATCCGTTTATCTAGTTGACCCACTTTAGTCACAACTAGGAAGTTGTGTGTGGCGCCCATGTCAATCATGGTTCAAGCACTCTTTTCATCCACTTGGATTTCCACGTACATTAGGTCTATGAACTTTGTGGTTGCTTGGTCATGCTACTCCATGGTGTACAAGAGGTGGACCACGCCCATTTGAGCTTGGTCCCCAGCATTCTTGGCATCCTGGACTCCGGTTGATCATTTCTTCCTTGTAGCTCATTTAGTGCTCCTTTGTATGGACATTGTGCCACCTTATATAGCCTGTCACACAAGAAACACTTTCCAGAAGACGTCTTCTTATTCGTTGACGTACTAATACTTTTTTGGGAGTTCATTGTTGACAGAAATTTTTGATGGTCACTTCCTCTGCTTTTGACTTTGCTTTATGACTTGTTAACATAGATGTTCTTTGTGTCGGATTCTTGTTAACATTAGATCCATTACTGTCCCTTGGTTGTGATTGCTTCTCTCAATGGTGTAGTTAACAAGTTTTTTAGTTGCATTTGGAGCAGAAGTCAAATCTTGCACCCGTTGTCTAAATGACTTCGTTTGAGACAACGATTACAAATTATCGATGAAATAAAAGAGATGATCTTTGTCAGATATGTATTTGATGTTTAACATATATGCCAAGGAAGTTTTAATGTAGCCTCTGATTGCCTCAATGTACTTAAGTTGTTTCAGCTTTATTTGTGTCGTGAATTGATTATTTTTAGATAAAATTGTACCATCATATCTCTCATGAGATCTTCCCATGAGTTGATGTTCAAATTTCCGTTGGCAATATCCCCCTATTTGATGTGCTACCACAGTTTGACATCACCAATCATGTACATTGTAGCCATGGAAACCTTAGCCTTATCAGGATCCATCTTCATGGCCTAAAGTGCTATTACAAATAAAAGATTAAGTTGTTAAGCTCATTCAAGTCTCGCACACCACCATATGAGCAAGGTTCCGAAGGTTTGACTCTGTTATTACTGAAGGCATTGTCATCACTTGTGATGGCTCACACTAGAAGGTTCACCTAACTGGTGATATCTACATTTTCTTCTTGGAACACCCTTATTGAGGCTATCCACTTCTTTAAGGCATAAGGATATCCTCAATTAGGTCATTGACCACTTTTTTAAGGAACCTCAATTGGTCCTTGAGACTATCCACCCACCTTTTCATCCTATCAAATGATTCATCTTGGGTTTCCAGCTTGATTACTCTTATCTCAAAAGTTCAAGACGAGTCATTACAACCGGATGTACTGTCAAAGTCGTCCGAGTAATCAGTTATAGTGTTGCTTGTGCCATCACATCCCCGCTGTATAAGATTTTCTCAAAATCGAGGTCCCTACTAATCCTCTTGTAAGTTATGTTTAGATACTAGTAGTCACAGTTTGATTTTATGGCAGTGAAATTGTGTAGCACATCCATTCCCATTGGGTGCTAAACGCAAGCCAAGTTGACTCCCAATCATACTTTAGTGTGAGGGTCGATCTTGGGATGCAATAACGAGCAAGCAATCAGTGCCGAGTGTATCAAATGTAAGTCATTGGTTAGAGGTGTGAAAATACAAGTAAACAATCAAATATCAATAGACAATAATTGGATATGGAAGAAAATTTACTCATTCCCCGATAAAGTGAGTTTTAGGCTTTTTAGCTTTTGACACTAGGATATATTGAAAGTCTCCAACTTTTACAAAGGGATATTTAATTTTTCAACTACTAAAATTTGAATTAATTTTTCCTAAATTCCTAGAAAAATTATGTAAATTTACACGGATCCATTTGGATTCTAACACAGAGTAAAGCCTTATTATCATCTATGTAAAAATCAGAGGCCGATGAAAAAAAGCTCTAGAGGCAAATAAAACAAAAAAAAGAAGTGCACAATGTAACGGTTCGAATTTTATATTCACGAAACCGTGTACGCACATCCGTTTGCTTTGGGAAGTGGATGTTAGACGAACACTCTTAAGTGTTGAGGTTGATTTCGGGATGGAAACACGAAACTTACGCCATTGTTGAATATGTCGAATGCAAGTTGCTAATTAAAAGTGTAAAAATACAAGTTTGTAATCAATAGTAGCAGGCAACAATTGGATGTTGAAAAAGATTTTAAAAATTTATTTTCCCATGTGAAGGGTTTTGGACCTTTTGGCATTTGGCATTGGTATGCATTGAAAGTCTCTAATTTTCACAATAAGATCTATTTTTTTAAAATGCAAGAATTCAAACTATATTCCTAGAAAAATTTAAAGATACGAGAAAAATTATGTAAAAATTTACATTGCTTGATTTGAATTTTAACACAGTATTACATATCAAATATAAAAAACATATTTAATAGAGAGGTGACTTGTTTGAAGATACATGTGTGGGAGACTGACATTTTTTAACAATTGGCTTACCCCAAAGTTTAGATAAGTCTAGATCTATTTGTCTTGGATATGGACAGACTTTATGGGCACATTCAAGTTAATTTACCGTGGTGTATGATTTTCTGTGATTGACAATTTTGGAGGATGTCAAAAGAGAGGGCTTTCATGTTGTTGGAAGTTTGAAGGGAGATTCTCGTAACAAAAAAATTCTAGAGTTTGTACAATGAAGACTTATAATGCTAATATGATAATAATAGAAAGATAACTGATGGTGGGTGAAGAAGGGCCAAAGCAAAGTTGAAAGAAACCACTGAGCATGCTCTGCAACATTTAGCGTCACTAGAGGATACAATTCTCAATAGAGCTGAATGAAGGCTAAGATTCCATATAGTTGACTTTACTTGGTGGGGAAAAAAAAAGCTTAATTTGATAATATTTGGTTCGATTTATGTATAGCTGTTTTATGATAGTGGCCTTTAGTTGCTAACTTTGATCCATGTAATACAAGCATTTTCTATAACCTTACAAAATCATATATTGGCATATACCCTATACACATTCTATAAGATATTGTAACAAAATATATATTCTAATACTCCCATTCAAGATGGAGCATATATGTTAATTGTGCATAGCTTGTTACAAATATAGGTAACTAGAACTCTAGCCAAGGACTTAGTAAAAATATGTGCTAGCTGATCTTTAGTTCTCTCATGATGAACGTAAGTTAAGCACTATTTGAGCTTTTCACAAACAAAATTACAATCTGCCTCTACATGCTTTGCGTGTCATGGAATTCCGGATTTGATACATTATGGATAGCTATTTAATTGTTGCACCACATTTTAGAAAGCTCTACAACCAAGCCGTCAAAAATGTAATGAATCTGAGAACCCTCGATACTTGTTCTACACATCTTCACTTACACGTTGCAAATTGGGCTTGGAGTAATGTTGACTGATAAACGTGTTTCTAGCCGAAGTTGTTATGCCATCAAAAACGAAATGAATTAGAGAACCTCCGTCATTTTTTGTGCACGTCATGGCTTGCACGTTACAAAATTGCTTTCGAAGAGATGCGGAGCTATCGGCCTATTTTTCAACACATGATTATTCATGATGCATGGGGTGCTTCCTTTGAAATGAATCAGAGGATCCTTGAAACTTTTTGTGCACATTGTTACATGCATATTGAAGTTGATTGATCAACCTATTTTAAAATCACATGATTACTTATGAAGAGGCTATGACGATGCCTCTTGTGCAAATTGAAATATTCATGTTTCAAAATCGCGCATGGAGTGAAGTTGTGCCATTGGCATATTTCTCGACCACATGATCTCTTATGACTCAAGGGGTTATGTTGTTGAAAACAAAATGAATCGGGAACCTCTGATACCTTTTTTGCACATCGTGATGTTTACGTCTCAAAATTGTGCATGAAATGAAATTGACCAATTGACCTATTTTTCAATAATATGATCACTTATTATCTAATAGGCTATGTTGTTGAAAAAGAAGTCTTTGGGTCATAAGTGATTATGTGCTTTAAAAATAGACCCATTAGTCAACATCACTTCAGATGCAATTTTGTAATGTGCAAATGACAAATTGTATAAAAGATATCGGGGCTTCTTCAATTCATTTTGTTTTCGATTGCATAACCTTTGGGCCATATATGATCATATGGTTGAAAAATAGGCCAATCAATCAACTTAACGTTGGACGCAATTTTGTGATGTACACGTCACGATGTGAACAAATGTTAATGGGGGTTCTCTGATTCATTTTGTTGTTGATGTCATAGTCTTTTGGGCCCTATGTAATCATGTGATTGGAAAATAGGCTGATTGATCAACTTTGCTTCAGATGTGATTTTTAATGTGCAACTAATGTTGTGTACAAAAAAATAGTTCTGAGATTTATTTCATTTTCAACGGCATATCCCTTTAACATATGAATGATTATGTGGTTGAAAAACAAGCCGATTGGTCAACGTCACTTCAATCATGATCTTGCAACATGTACGTCACGATCTAAATAATAGGTAACAGAGTTTCTCTAATGCATTTTATTTCGACAGCATAGCCCCTTGGGTTGTAAGGGATCATATGGTTGAAAAGTAGGTTGATCGGTCGACTTCACTTTTGATTTTGCAATGTGAACTCATGATGTGCACAGAAGTATTTGGGGTATTTCAATTCATTTTGTTTTTAATGGTTTAGCCCCTTGGGCCATAAGTGAACATATGGTTAAAACACAAGCTGATCGATCACCTTGGGCGCAATGTTACACTGTGCACGTGACAATGTAAACAAAATGTATCTGCAGTTTTCTGATTCATTTTGTTTTAGGCATCATTGCCCCTTGGGCCATAATTTTTCATGTGGTTGAAAAACATGACAATTGGTCAACTTTACTCTAACTGTGATTTTGTGACGTACATGTAATTATTTGCATAAAATGTATCATGGTTCTTTTATTCATTTTGTTTTCGAAAATATAACCCATTGGGCCATAAGTGATCATATAGTTGAAAAATAAGCTGATCACTCCATTTCATGTTCAATTTTGAGATATTCATGTGATGATATCTACAAAGGGATTAGTGGTTGAAAAACATGACGATAAGTGAACTTTATATAAAGATTTGCATAAAATGTATCGTGGGTTCTTTTATTCATTACGTTTTTGAAAGTATAACTCATTGGGTCATAAGTGATCTTGTGGTTGAAAAACAAGCTGATCACTCCACTTCGTGTGCAATTTTGCAATTTTCATGTGATGATGTCTACAAAGGGATTGAGGGTTCTCTGATTCATTTCATTTTAAGGATATAGCCTTTTGGATTATAAGTGATTATGTGATTGAAATTCAGGCAGATCACTTAACTTTACTTTTATAGTGATTTTGTGGCATGCACTTAACGATGTGTACAAAAGGTATTGGGGGCTCTCTTATTCATTTTATTTTCGATGAAAGAGTCTCCCGGGTTATAAATGATCATGTTGTTTTAAAACATATCAACCTCTCAACTTCACTCCATGGACAATTTTGTTACAAGCACGTTAGATGTGCACACAATGTATCGGAAGTTCTTGGATCCATTTCATTTTTAACAACATAACTCATTGGGTTGTTAGTGATTATATAGTTGAAAAATAGACCGATCAGTAAACTTAAATTGTGATTTCGCAACATGCATGTGACGATGTGCACAAGAAGTATTGAGAATTTTCTAATCCATTTTGTTTTTGTGCCATATCCCCTTGACCTTTACACCATCATGTGGTTGAAAAACATGCAAATTGGTCAACTTCACTTTAGGCGCAATTTTTCACCTTACATGTGACAATGTGAACAAAATGTAACAATGCTTTCTGTTTCATTTCATTTTTGATGGCATAACCCCAACATGTGGTTGAAAAACAAGTCGATCATTCAACTTAATTTTTGGCTCGATTGGCAACTTGCAACTAACGATGTGCTTGAGAGGAATCAAGGGTTCATCGATTCATTTCGTTTTCAGCGTAGCCCCTTGGGTCATAATTGGTCATATGGTTGAGGCTTATCGGTCAACTTCACTTTGGGCAAAATTTTACGATATGCACGTCATGATGTATGTAAAATTTAACTTACGAGGGTTTTTCAATTTATTTCATTTTTAATGGCATAGTCCCTTGAATCATAAGCTATCATGTGGTTGACAAGTAAATCGATTGGCCAAATTCACTTTAGGAGTGATTTTGCAATATGCATGTCACGATGTGTATAAAAGTTATCCCAAGGGTTCTTTAATTTATTCATTTTTGACAACATATCCTCTTGGGTCATATGTGATCATTTAGTTTGAAAAACAGGCAGATCGATCTTTATTTCATGCTTGAATTTACGATGTGTATGTGACGATGTGTATAAAATTAATTGGAGGTTCTCTGATTCAATTTGTTGTAGACGGATTGCCCTTTGGGCCATAGGTAGCCATGTAGTTGAAAAGCAAGTTGCTCAGTCAACTTCATTTGAGGCACAATTTTGTAATATGCACGCCATGATGTGCACTAAAGGTAAGGGGATTCTTTGATTCATTTTATTTTGACATATCCTCTTGTGTCATAACGTGGATAAAAATATCGACCAATATGTATCGATATCGGAGGTTTTGATACATATATCTCCTGATAATGTGACAATATCACGATATATTTTCATATTGGCCAATATGGTCGATATTTGGCTAATATGGCCCTATCGATTTACAATTTTTAAAATTTTTTTCTGTTCGATATATCTAATACGGATTTGTAGTATCCGATATGTTGATATTGATACGACCATGATTGGCATGACTGCTACTGATATTGATGTTGATACCGATACCGATATTTTCATCCATGGTCATAAGTGATCATGTAGTTGAAAAAATAGGCCGATTAGTTAATTTCACTTTAGGCACGATTATGCGACGTGCATTTAACAATGTGTACAAAAGGTATCGACATAAACCCTTGGCCATAGTGATCATGTTGTTTAAAAATAGGTCAATCGCATAACTACACTTTAGGTGCGATTTTGCACGTTCTTGTCACAATGCGCACAAAATGGTAATAGGGTTCTTTGATTTATTTTGTTTTTATGGTATAGCCCTTGGGTAAATAGTAATCATGTGGTTTGAAAACAGGCCAATTGGTCAACTTCACATTAAGAGCAATTTTGACACGTGCAAGTGATGAAGTGCATAAAAGGTATTGGCAGTTCTCCATTTCACTTTGTTTTTGGCGGCATATCCTTTTAGGCCATAAGTGATCATGTGGTTGGAAAACAGGCTGATTGCCCGACTTCAGTCTAAGCGCAAGTTTGTGACATGTATTTGACGATTTGCATAAAGGTATTACGGTGATCTCTGATTCACTTTGTTTTCGAAGGCATAACTCAATGAGTCATAAACCACATTATCACTTATGACCCAATAGGCTATGTCTTTGAAAACGAAATATCGAAGAACCCCTGACACTTTTGGTTCACATCATGGTGGGTACATTGCAAAATTATGAATGAAGCTGACCGGTTGACTTGTTTTTTTAACCACATAATTATTTATTATTTAAGGGCTATACCATTGAAAACAAAATGAACCGGATAACCCCCATTACCTTTTTATGTATATGGTGATGTTGAACTCACAAAATTGCGTCTGAATTGAAATTGAACAATTTGCCAATTCATCAACGACATTATTACTTATGTCTTAAGGAGCTACACCATTGAAAACAAAATGAATTAGAGAACTCTCGATACGTTTTTTGCACATCATAGTTGTATGCAGCAAAATTATGCTTGAAGTTGAATGATTGGCTTGTTTTTCAACCACATAATCACTTGGAGCTAAAGGAGCTATGCCATCAAAATTAAATGAATTGGAGAACCCTTGTTACCTTTTTTGCAAATTGTGATGTCCACATTATAAAATCGTGTTGAAAGTGACGTTGACTGATTAGTCTGTTTTTCTACTACAACATCATATGTGGCCCAACGGGCTATCACGTCGAAAATAAAATGAATGGAAGAATCCCCTATACCTTTTATGCACAGTCATGTGAATGTCATTGAAGAACTCCTGAATTGAAGTTGATTGATTGGCCTATTTTTCAACCACATGATCATTTGTGACCCAATGAGTTATTGCTATTAAAAACGAAATGAATTCAAGAAGCTTTGATATATTTTGTCTACATTGGGACGTGTATATCGCAAAATCGCTTATGAAGTGAAGTTGAATGATCTGCTTGTTTGTTAACCATATGATCACTTTTGACCTAAGGGAATCTATCTTATGAAAGGAAATAAATCAAATCACCCCAAATACCTTTTGTGCACGTTGTAGTGTGCACATTGCATAATCGCTCATGAAGTAAAGTTATTTAGATGAGCATAACATTTACCCACTAAACAGGCTTTCAACCGAGCTAAAGAATCATCCAGGTTAACCTTCAATGAATAAACACATTTATAGCTTATGGTTTCTTCCCAGGTGGCAAAGAGATCAAATCTCACATGTGATTGTGTTTAAATGTAGCCATCTCTCTCTATGGTTATCCACCAATGAGGATGATAAATATCCTTGAGTATGGTAGAGTAACACTAATAGAGTCTAAAGTAGATACAAAAGCCTGCTGAGAAGTGGAAATGCCAACATAAGATAACAAAATAGACAATAGACACTAAGCAGAACTGCTATAACCCTTCCGCGATACAATTGGAAGGTATAAATTGGTTCCATGATCAAAGACGACAGTGTCTATAGACGGAAGAACCTGCTTGATAGAGGTATGCTTAGGTTCTGCTCTAGAAGAGGTATCAAAAACCGGACGAAGACCACATACATCAGTTTGAGAGACATGTGGACAAGAATCATATGACAGAGGCAAATGAGGAGAGACAACCTCATGAATAATCTCATAGACAAAAATATTGTCGTCAGGAGAGATAATAGATGACAGACTTAAGGAAGACACTTTGAGATAAAAGGGTTGATACTCATAAAATTTGATTTCAAAGGATACGCGAAAACATCTTAACTTTAGACAAAAATAACGATACCTCTTCTAAGTATGGGTATACCCAAGTAAAATATATCGAATGAATTTGCGATCAAGCTTAGTCACTTGGGGTTGGAAATGACAAACATAACGTATGCATCAAAAAATTTTTGTGGGGAGAGGATGTAATGGTTTTCCTATGAATAAAACATGCACAGAATCTCCCCTATATGGACAATTGTAAGGTAACAAGTTGTCAATACTGCTACCCTCTAAACAATTGTTGGAACTCCTATTTAGAATAAGAGAGCTTTAGCAACTTCTATCAAATGTCTACTCTTCTATTCAACCACTCCATTCTGTTGGGGGTATAAGGACATGATGAGTTTTGAAGAATCTCATAGGACACATGGAGTAAAATACCGGTCAGTATATTTCAATATTGATATTTATCAATATTACAAAAAAATTGCAATATATTAATTATATATCATGATAAATTTTCTGAGACAACCGATATATCGATCGATATTTTCCTATTAGATTATGATTCATTGAAAATTTGGCTTTCGATATTGTCTAATATGCTTGATATTGATATAATTATGACCGATATTAATGTTAATGCAAATATCGATATTTTTATACATGGCGGGACATGAATGAAAAAAAGAAGAGGAAAAATATTTGTTGGCATTATTATTCAGTTGGAATGATGATAGAGACAGAGAACTTAGTTCTAATTTCACCATAGAATGCATAGAAAATGGAATATAATTCATAATGATCTTTCAGTATGTATAACTAGGTGACTTATGAATAAATATCAACAAAGGTAATAAAATAATAAAGCCTCAACTTAGACGAAACAAGACAATCCCTTGACATTCGGGTTAACTAATTCAAAAGGAGAAGATGTTTGTCTAGTAATT
This sequence comes from Nepenthes gracilis, assembly GCA_033239525.1. Lineage (NCBI taxonomy): Eukaryota > Viridiplantae > Streptophyta > Magnoliopsida > Caryophyllales > Nepenthaceae > Nepenthes > Nepenthes gracilis. Next base: position 22,789,800 of record BSYO01000007.1, read on the forward strand.
CGAGGGTGCTATGACCTGTGATGGTGTTTATCGAACAAATATGACTACAGAACAAATTAGTAATAGAATTGAAATTTGACATAGCCTTTTCAGACTAGAAAGGTAAGGATGAACCAACATACCATGAATTTCAAGAGGTGTCATAATAACTCTAGAACAAAATGTGGGAGTTGGTTCTTCCTACAATAAATAGAAAGCTCTTGGCAGACAATGATTTCTAGTGATAATCCTCCTTGTTGCATGGTCATGAAATTTAGGTGAATGGCAAAAAACATTTCAAAACAATGATATTCTTGATGGAACATGCTTATAGATAGCAGATTAGATGGAAAATTTGGCAAGTATAAGATTGAAGAAAGATTTAATGTGAGGGTCAAACAAATAGATTTAATTCCTTCGACTTTTGCAGAAGAGACATCAGCCACAATTACATTAGGTGCATGAGAGTATAATTTAAAATCAGATAAAATGCTTGCAACCTGAGTCTTGTGATTTGAAGCACATGACTGCAATCAACTAATTTCGAGGAGTCATCAAAAGATAGCAGTTGGATTAACCATCCTAACAAGAGGAAATGCTGATAAAGAGATCTGACAAGAAAGTAGGTGTAAATATTCCTCCTTAGATAGGGTAATAGGACATTTTGGGATTGTAGCAGGTTTGCCGTGTAGTTTTTAACACTTCAAGTATGCCTAGTATCACCACAATGGAAACAGATCAATTTTTCATATCTGTCTTTACCATCATGAGAAGAAATAGCCATAAGAATCAGTAACTACAATAATCTCGAAAGAAGAATTAACAAACTAACTGAATGGGGCACCATTGCCCAAAATTGGATGTATCCAAACGTGGCCTTACTGCTGCAGCTTAGGCCTTACGGTAGCATGCCTGCCAAATCAAACAGGTGACAGACATGAAAGATATTTAGTGTAGCATGAAATCGAACAGATCAGCAATGGAAGTGAGAACATGAGCAATCAACACCCAAAAATGGCTTTCAAGCAAGAAGCAACACAAACATAATCTCCTACACACCAAAACAAAGGATTATCCACCAGAATTCAAACAAAAATCACAAAAAACAGTGAAGAACAGAGGCATTAAATTGCATGTCAGGCAATGAGCCTGAAAACATGATAAATATAGTAGATCTTCTTTGATTCATAATAGGCAAAGCACACTCAGGAGATGGTGACCCCTAAACACGGAAAATCAGACTGAAAACCCCCATACTTGTTAAATTGAGCAAGAAGCAACTGGATCTAGGGTTTTGAACAAAACCTTTAGATTGACAAAATGAAGACTTATTTAGCTTCGATAAATGAAATTGATATGGGGCTTTGAGTTGGCAAGGTGAGGCGCAACAATTGCTGGAGAGAAGAGTCAGCGGCAGCAGCAATTAACGCTCTGATATCACGTAGAATGATAAAAAGAGAGAGAAAGGGACTTGGTGAAAGTCCCCCTTTCTTAGCGTTTGGTTCTATTCACATATGTATGAGCTTACGTGCAATATAGTACAAAGACTATAATATCCTTACTAAAGCATATACTAGCATATACCCTACGTGTACACTTAAGCATATTCTAAAACTTCACATCTTATTTTCAGCACATTGTACTTTTTGGGTTAATGCTGGACTTGTTTGTTGGTCACAGTTTATTCCACGAATTGCATACTAGAATAGCTTGAAATTCTGTAAATCAAGCTGAAAGATCAAATATTTGGCTTCCTATCCCCCTTTATCATTATCTTGTATTCCCTGCTATTGGTGAATTTGTCTAGGACGTGTGAGGTATCCTGGTGGTTTCTGCCTCCAAACCCATGCCTGAGGCATGGGTTCGTGTTCAGCCCCCTTACTCTACCATGTAAGGTCATAAACCTTTTTTGATGAATCTGTGTAGCATATCTATGCCTGTATTGTACACCAGGTGACCCAAGTGATCAATTCTATTTGACTAATTTCTGGCAGGTACTCTTTGAAGCCAAGCAATGGGATTACCTGGTGGAGCAATTCAAGCAGGAGTTCTGTAGGCTGTATGGCATGACCCTTGAACCTTTGCTAAATATCTATCTGCAGGCGGGCTTGTCTGCACTGAAAACTCCGTATCCTTCTATTATATGCATAATCATAAACAGTTGTGAATTGCATGATGACTGCATTTATTCTATTGGAACATAATTTAATAGCCATGGATCTATTACATTGCCAAGTATTTTAATTCATAGTGCTGGTACTGCCAAGTCGTGGCACATTTTGCAGAGTGTAGTCAATATATATATGCTGACATAATACCATCTTCTAAAAGAGATCTGATATAGACAATCATACACCATTCAACTTTTAGCACGGGGTATAACTCGGCTGTTGCATGCGACCCTTTGAACTGAGCATATTGTTTCGTACAAGATTAGACTGTTAGAACTGGTGAAAATTTATCAAGTTAGATGCAGAGAAACATCCTAGTACATGTACTTTAATTGCTGCATCTCACTATAGTGCTTTGTCTTACCGAGGTAACTCGACAGCTAAAGCCTAGTACTCCTCATCTACCTTGCATTTGGGTTTTCCCTTTGTTTCCTATGCAATGTAGATCTACTGTCCCTATATTTGTCAAAATATGCGATTTTTTTCGATATCTGGCGTAATTTTGTTTAGATGATACAATGGTGTAAAAAGGTAATATAATTGAGGCTAGAGGCAATATGAAGGAAGCAGTTAGCTAAAAAAACTTGGTGCGTGATAATAGAAAAGAATTTGAAGGTGCTTACCCTCTTGGAGGATTTTGGTCTAACCCAGCTGACATGGTGGAGGGTTCAATAGCCATTTCCTCGTAGTGGGACTTGCTGTATTATGGTTTTTCTTCTTCTTGTGCTGTTTACATTGACCTTTTAAGATTCTGTTATGAAGATGATTGCCCCAAAGACGATCCGCTGTCTCAGGAAAGCTTCCGAAAACTAGCGTCCCCATTACCGTTCTCAAAGCAGCAGCACTCGAAGCTTGTTTGCTATATAACGAAAGAGTTGATGGACACTGAAAACCCACCGATGGTCTTACCAAATGGATACGTGTACAGCAACAAGGTTTGATTACTATTTGACCTGGTGGCTACCTCTACACTTTATTGCTTAATGATTCTGATACCTCTTCTGCTGCTATTACAGGCTCTTGAGGAAATGGCAAGGAAAAACAATGGTAAGATCACCTGTCCGAGGACAGGTTTGGTCTGCAACTATTCTGATCTTGCCAAGGCATTTATTTCATAGATTCCTATTTCAATATAAATGATGTAAAGACAAAATCTTTCCTGGTTCTATGAAGCATTAGAGAAAATCCTCCTTCTATGCCATGATGACCAACTTGGAACCATGTAAAAATCACAACTCTGTGCAAATGACTCAAAAATATGGGGACTGGCAGCTAAACCACCTGTACATATCATTATTCTAATGTAATTTTAACAATCAGTTGCTTCCAAAATATTTCCATTTCCGTGATGCTAAATTACTGCATGATTTTTGGCCTTTTCGAGTGTGGTAATATTGCCAAACTGTATTTGTCGCTTTGTGGTTTACCTGCATTTTTTGCAGGGAATGATGCAGGTCTGACTCGCTTTCCCCTTCTCCCAATCCCTATTTGCTTCCAAAAATGGGAAGCCGATAGTCTTTCCATTTTAGTCATGGGAGTATTTGTTATGCTTCCAATAACTATGTTATCAACTTAGATAATCAAAATTATGATAACCACCATCATTAACTGCAAATATTCACTATTATTGATTGATCTGTTTGATATTTCAATCTTATTGTCTATTTCAATCTTATTGTCCACACCAAATGCCAAAATATATTACCTTCTTAGAAAACATTTTTCTTGTATTGTATGAAAAATGTTTTTCAGGTGGCATTTTATGTGTTTCATTTGATAATATTTTCCCTAAATAATATTTTTCAGACCCTGTTCACCTCCACTGCTCAAGACCTTTTGAAAAACAGCTTCTGGAATTCATTATTCTATACATGTACAGGTCTTTCTTGTCATTCAATCGTAGAATTTGCTTCCGGCAAACTTCATGACCTTAGCATCATCTGAGAGGTTTTCAACATTTCGTGATTTTGGGATATATGCAGGCACATGCCCATGTCACAGATGAGTTTTTTTAGTTTATAATTCTAGTACGTGTCATAAAATGAATTGTTAGGGCACTAAGAATATTATTCTTGCATATGGCATTGGCATCATCCTGAGATTCAATATCTATAGCCTTGACATCCTCCGTTCCTGGCTTGTCATGCAGAGTCTGGAGGCCAAATAGAACTCCTAATACCTTTAGAGCTAATTAGCTCTCTATCACCTGAAGTTAGTGCGATTAAATCGTTCGAAATGGGTTTAATTTGAAGCAGTTGAAAGCTCAAGGTAGGCACTACATAGCTGTCCTTGGTTATTTTGGTTGATTGATCTTCTAACGTGTAAGTTTTAACAATTCTCTGCTGAGTGTTATATGGATCAGCTTTGAGATTGGGAAATACATTAAGAGTTTGAAGCAGACAATAGCCACACTAATTAATGAGAGCAATTTAGTTGAACTTAAAATAATTAGACATAGAAAATGCAAGGGTCGATGAATTGAAGAGGGTCTAATCAAATGATTCCTGACCAAATAAGCAAACTATGAGAAGGATATAGTAAAGTTAAATGGGTTGTGTCATGTTAGCACGACCTATTCTTTTGTACCGTCGGTATATAAACACATCGTGACAATCTTAATCGTTATATAATTTGACCGGCCGGATTGTCTTTCCCAAATTTTGATTCAGCCCTGGCCGCAAGGCTTCTTTACAGGCCTTGATCCAAAGGGTTTCTGCCAGGCATATTCTTGTTTTGCTGGTGCTCTGATTCTTTGGATCTCTTTCAGGTACACTCCCGCCTGACCAGTTCCATCAATTTTTTGGCCTTTCTTTACATTCATAGTCCTGATCGATTGACTCAGATTAGCTTAAAATTTTTTACTAAACCTAACAGTATACATTATAAAATTTTTTGAAACTCAATCTCGCATAATATTATGTTTCATTGTGTGTTTAGCTGATTAAAATGATATTTCTGTAGCTAACTGTGAAATATATATAACATATATGTATTGAGAATTGAAATTCACTTACCTACTCAAATAATTGAAATTGTTCTACGAGATTTGGTGGGACGTAACGCCTACAATTTTTACGTTGGTTTTATATTTTATGGCCGTGGCGTGCACAGATGGGTGAAACCGCCCCCACACATCTCAATGAAAATCCAACCGTCTAGATTTTTAGTTTAAAATCCAAAATGATAGAATTAAATAAAGAATTGCGACGTAGGTGAGAAGTTAATACTCTTCCGCAGTCTCTACGTTTAATTCAACGGAGGGCATGCCGTTGTTTTTTGACGTTAGGTGGTGGAAGTATTGATTAAGGCTCAACTCTCTATTAATGGCTAGATGTTGGATGTTCGTTTCAAAGGACAATACAACAAACACTCTTCCCTAAATTGTCAAAACCCTAATTTCTACTAGTTAGGATGGTAGTTGCGGGTTTGTTTTTCAATATATTTATTTAAATTTACTTGATATATGATCTTACGATAGAGGTTGTGTGCCCAAATTTGATCCCAACTATCATCTTGATGTTAGAATTCCAATGATGTAGCCCTTCATATTCCAAAGAATGAAAGTCTCTTAATTCAATAAAGCTTATAGTGATTAGCAGTTGTTTTTCAATTTGTGGATGCATGTTAAAATGACCATTTTTTAATAGGATGGCCAAGTAGGGTTTCATAGGAAAGATAAAGCTTCACCTATGAATTAAGACTTCTTCTGTATTTTATTGATACAAATATAAGAAAGGTTAAATCTTATTATATGACAATGATAAATTTCATAAGAAAAATAATGTGATACTTATTAAATATGGTTATTCTCATTCTATTAGTAGGCCCACTAATATGTATCACATTATCTTTTCAATAAAATTATAATAAACATTAATAGAAATATAGAATAGATACTTCGTCATTAAGAAAAGAAAAATTATATTTATATGGTTTAAAGAACAGTAGAATCTCTAACTCATTTTAGCCACTCCTAATATGTATTTGATTATATAATGTTTCATTTATTTATCAAAACTAACATGTTTGTATCAAAATATATAGATATATAGACATAACCTATCTAAAGCTATCTCAAAAATTACTAAAGTATAACCCAAAATATTTCTAGAAAAAATATTCCTATAGTAAGAGGGTTTTTGTCTGTATCTACTGGCTTCTCGTTTATTAATTACAAAAAATAAAAGAAATAAAGGTATAGACGTAAACCCACTTAAAAAGGTCAGTGCAAATAAAATAATTTGCTAAATTGCCGATGACATTTTTAAAATAAAAAATAAACATATAATATCGGCATGTAACACCTCGAGCCTAATCTACTGGGTCGATGGGTTAAATGTCGCGAGCCTAACTTACACCGTAAACTTACAAGATTAACTATAGAATAAATCCAATTTCAAAACTATGCAATTAGAAAAAGACAAATAATTACAAATATGCAATTACATAAAAATAATATAACAATTTTCCCTCGTATGATCCAAATCAACCAAATATTATGAACTATTGTCTGCCATATGGGAGTGAGCTTTATAAGAAGCTTTAGGAAGATGAAGAACTACAGATAATCCATTTTACTAGGGATAAGAAATAATGATGGAGGAATAACCATAATTTTGAATCCAATTAACACAACAATAAGTGACTGGATTTACTCTTAGCTGCATCTCCCATTCTCTGCCGTTCATAAATGATAATTATTTAATAATTATAAAATAGATAAATAATTATTAATTTTTTAAAAATAATTAGATTATAATAATTTATTTAAAAATAGACTACCAAAATTTAGATATATAGGGTTGAGATGCATCCTCCTGAACCCACACGAGCAAAATCTCCCACCCCATGACCTTCTCTTGTGTTCACTCTCTGCTTGTAATGCGCAGTTGAGCCCATACATGGTGTCCAGGAGGCTGTACCTCATCCAGCAGCGCAGCCCTTTGCCTTGACACCATAGCCGTTGGATAAAAATGCAATAACTTTATCGATATTATCCATCAAATAAAAAGTCTAATTTTTTGAAAAGATCTAATTATTTCACTTAGACCTAATTTTCTGAAAAAGGTAAATATTAATTAAAATTGTGATCTAATTATTTTGCTACGGTTAAAGACCAATATGTCTTTTATTTTCCAAGAAGAATGCCAAAATCTATTGTCATTATGGGTAAGTGGTTCTAAATAAAGAGGCTGGATTCGACCACCTTATATAAACGACGTGGGATGGGAGAGACGACGCAAGTGAAGAGAATGATGGGGAATTAAGGTGGAGATGATGGTGTTTGGGTGGTGGCTTGGACGGTCAAGACGACCATGGATGGCTGTTGCATGCTGCCTGTGACTGTGACGTTATTTCTTGTTTCTTTATTATTTTCATTTTTTTTGGGGGTATTTTTCAATGATTTTCCAAAGACTTGGTTTTGTAATTTGCTTGCCTTACCCAGCAAGTTAGGTGTAAGCAAACTAAATATTGAAGAATTATCATGTAGAATGTTATTAGAGTGATTAGGGAAGATAAGATTGTGTATTTTATTACATCACCAAGTTATTACACACCATACGTTATAGGCTTCAAAAAGCAATTAAGATAAGCAACCAAAAAATATTTCTTCCTTAATTAAACCATATATTATATAAAAATATTATAAAAATATAAAAAATAAAAATATATTATAAATAAATATGATTATATAATATAATAACATCATATTAAATTTTAGATGATTAGTAGATACAACATTGACTTACTTTTAAATTCATTAAACCATTAAATAAATGTCTAAAGATAATAAATATAAAACATGATGAGACCTAACAAGGCAATGCAGATCAAGATCTGGTATAAGAGAAAAGATAGATTGTTAGATTTTCTTATTGTTATTTGACATGAACCTCCATGGAAGATATATAAATGATACTTAGGTGTTGGATAAAATCAGGCTACGTGGGGCAACCCAATTGGGCAATGTGCTTTTAGGTTGGTATTAAGTTAGCAGTGTTTTGAGTTTGGTGCAAGTTACACACATTATGGCACGAGATAGCCAACCTCAGAGGAGACGGGTGCTGCGATACGGCTGCCATACAATGCACGTACGGTGCCATACAATGGTCGTCGAATGTAAATCCAACGGTGTCTCTCGTTTGTTATTAGAAAAATAAATAAAAGGGTTAAAGGGTAGCGCTAAATTTATATTTGACGGCTGTCGTATAGTTTTGTATACGCATCATACAGTAGTCGAATCACAGAGTTATTTGAACTGCCAATGTGGAATGGGTCTAGGGATGGCGAGCCAAACAAGGGGACTATATAGCACTAGTAAGGTATAGTAATCATATTTTAGCTCCCAAAACTCGACATTCTATCTTTCTAGGCGATAGGGCGTCCCAAATGAGGCCGTGGTTGTTGGATTTGAGTATTCTTATTTATTGTTACAAACATAGGTTTAATCATCTTCCTCAGTGATATTGTCATGCAACTGCCTTGTTCAAATTTGATGTTGAAAATAATATGGCAAAAATGTGGAAAAGAATTTTTTTTTTTTTTTTTTAGTTTTTCTATAATATTAAAATGCTAAAGCATCTATATTGTTTAACAAAATTAAAAACCCATTTAAATATCCTTTAATTTTTTAAATCCTAAAATATTAACAGTTGAATCATTCAGCTACTATAATTATGTGATTTATTTGGAATTATTTCATGAAATTATAAGAATAATTTTATGCTTAGAAAAAAAAAATATTTAGTTAAGTTCAACAGAAAATATAAAAAAACTAGCTATTTGACTATATAGAAGATTGTTGGTGCATTTGATTAGTTTCCAAAATAAATCGATTTGGTGCATATTGATGGATGAGAATATGTAACAAAATTGCAAATTGCGGTTCAAATTTTTCGCGAATAGTTTGTTGAGATGAACCCCAGAATTAGCAAGGTGCGGGTTAGTTTACTTTGAATAATTTATAATATTAAACTCATTAGTTTAAATAAATTTTTTTAATATTATAAATAGTATATAAAAATCAAAATATTAAAAAAATAATATTAGTATAATAATAATATTTTAAATATATTCTAAGATGATATAACAAATAGAGCAAAAATAAGTAACAAAATGATGCATCTCGAAAATTTAAATTGGTATGCGAATTAAGGAGCCGTCTTATAATGCTCGAAGGTTCAAAGAAAGACGGGTCTAATTTTTGTAACATTGAATTTAGATTCTACGTATCATAACAGAACCAATAAGATATAATAAGTATACATGACTCACTTTTTGATATATCTTTTAACGTTCAAATCAATAATTTTTCAATTTGAATGTGAAAAATATAAGAAAATAAATACAAGAATTTAGATATGATAGGGATGAGTGTATGTATGGGGGATAATGTTCTTTTTTATATATTCATTTGGTTGAGTGACTTTTTTATTTATGCACTCGTTTGGAAGAGTAATTTTGACATTTGTATACTCGTTTGGTGGAGCGTCTAACGTCGTTCTTCATCCTTCCATCCCCTTTTCTCTAAGGGAGAGGGTTTATTTATAGTTGAAGACACAATATGGTTGGGAAACGTCTGAAATCAATGTGTAGGCATAATGTCGCTTTAGATGAGGCATTACCTGAGTGTGTAATGGCCACCTTAATTTAATAATAAGATCACTTTGCTACTATTTATTGGATTGAGTCGACCGTCATCTGTATCTTGCCAATAAATAGTTTATTATGATTATTTAATATCTAACTATTTAGGTCGTATCTCGTAATTTATGTATTTGTACGATATTCAATTCAATGGTAAGACTGTCTTAATTCAATATTTCATATTATTTGCATGTGTAAAGGCCACCTTAGTTTATTGGTAAGACCGCCTTAATAATCCCGTTGTTCATGTTACTTATGTGTGTAACGGTCGCCTTAATTTAATGGTAAAATCGCTTGACTACTAGTTATTGGATCGACTCAATCATTATTTGTATTTGGCCGTTAAACTGTTTATAATGGTTATTTAATGTATAACTGTTAAGATCATATCCCGTGATTCATGTATTTGTGCGATATTTGTCTGATTGATTTTGAAGCGTTTTCTATTGGGCCATCGACAGTTAGATCTCTTATCTACCTATGTATTTTTTTTTATTCGCACATATATTTTCTATTACTCAAATTTATTATTATAAAGTGTTGTATCCCTATGGTTATTGGAGAGTTATATAACCGAAACTCGTCATATAGTGGATATTTTTAAATTTATAATTCTGTTATTTTTTTATTTTTGAAGTGAATTTTTACATAAAATTTTATATTTTATTATTTATAATAATTATTTTTATATTATATATTAACGCATCATTTTCTCTAAAATTTAAATAAATGGTTTAAAAATAATTTTGTTACAGATTCGTTTTTGACTTTATTAACAAAGCTTTGACATTTATGCATTGCATCAAACACACCAAAGCAATACAACTATTTCACTCAGAATATCCACGCATAATCTGACCACGAGGAATCTCAGTTGCAAGTTCAAACTTAAACGGCCGAGCTGCTCCACGAAACTGTAATTTGCAGTATGCATTCATTGATTTGCAGCAGAGGCAGCAAATCTGAAAGATGAATTATTAGTCATTTGAGTCTGTTTTTTAATGACAGTGCCACACCAAATTCCAGCCTATTAGCAGCAGCCGGCTTCCAAATTCAAGTTTTCTTGCAGCTAAACAAAAAGAGCAAACAAGAGGCAGCATCGTATCGTTACCAACACGAAAAAGGAGCCGCTCTCGAAAACAGCCCAGAAACCCCAACCGTAAATTCCTAACAAACTTGCCTTTCACCTCCTCTTGTTTTTGCTTCCCAACAACAAAGTAAAGTAGAACAGAATCCGGAAGAAGACCCCCCAAGCAACAGTGATCCACAAGCAATTCCATTTACTCAAATCAGTCACTCCCTGCTGCTTCAGTATGTCAGTTCCGGTGGTCAGGCAAGTCGACGGCGTGATACTTATCCCCAGTGAACTGCTCAGAGACTCCAACAGCTTCACCTTCATGGAGTGAGGGACAGTCCCCAACGGCGTGTTGTCAAAAATCTGAATACCCCTCACAAAGCACCTAGCTGGGTCTTGAAATTCGTTATGCAAAACCCCTTCATACGGGTACTTCACCAAAGAAATGTAGTGGAACCAAATCCAGTAATTCGGAATTCGGTCTAGGTTGATGAAGAAGCCGCTGAAGAGGAGGAAATAGGCCAAGATTGCAACCACGACGGTGTATCCAAGCATGACATGGGGGACTACGCCGGAGAGGAAGGAAACAAAAGAATTCCCTGCCCAGAACGATGCCAAAATGATCCCAAAGTAGAAGCAGAACCCGGAAAGGCCGCCGTCTAGGCCCACTGCCCAAAATGTGGTGGCAGCAAAGGCAAGGGAGAGGAAAATCAGAGCTGGCAGCGCGACAATGGCGTGAGAAAGGACATAAGATGATCGACGATAGGCATTGTGGGCGGTCTCCCTCATGAAAATGTACCGTTGCTGGAGGAAAACGGGGAGGGCATCCGCCGTTGTGTAGAAAGTGGTGGACATTGCAAAAGCGAAGAATCCTAACCGCTCCTGCACGCCTTTCGGCGAGTCATCAACCTGCCAGAACACTGTTGCCAATATAAATCCAGTTAGTAAAACTGCCCCTAGTCGAGTTCCGAACAATTCAGGCATTCTGCGCGAGTTTGTTATTGATCTTTTGGACAGAACAAAAAGCTCGATCCAAAATGGATTGGCAAATGCTGGAACCATTGAGGTTGGACTAGCATCGTTTCTTGCACCAGAGACTAATTTGCCTCTCGATATGCTTGTGCTGATTGCTTCTTTCAAGGAAAGCCCTTGGCGCTCGTTTGGTCGATTTCTGCTGCTCTGTTTCATGCTCTGCCAGTGCTTGTTGAATTCTACCAAATCTTTCGTGCCTCTCGCTGATCCTTCGAGCTCGCGTATCAAGTCCAGTGCAAACTCCGTCCGGTTCTCGTTTTCCGGTGTCGGATGGCCGAACTGGGCTAAGAACGCCGGGAGATCGGAGGGAGAACCGCTGTATACCGTTTGACCGTGCGATAGGAGAATTAGTCGATCCAATAGTCCGAGAATGCGATAGCTCGGCTGGTGTACGGACATGATGACGATGCTGCCGGTTTGTGCGATCCTTTGGAGTACCTTAACCACCATGAACGCGCTGGTCGAGTCGAGGCCGGATGTCGGTTCGTCCAGGAAAAGGATGATCGGATCGTGGATTATGTCGATTCCAATCGACACACGGCGTCGCTCTCCGCCGGAGATGCCACGGTGGCCTTCGTCGCCGATGACGGTCTTGGCGGCGTTCCGTAGGCCTAACTGATCGATAAGCTGTTGAACTCTTCCCGCCTTCTTCGACTTGGAGAGCGTCCGAGGAAGGCGGAACTCGGCGGCGAACATCAACGTCTCCTCGACGGTTAACATCGGGAAAAGCAGATCGTCTTGCATTACGTAGGAGGATATCACCTTCAACAGCCGAGACTCCAGCGCTTCTCCATTCAGCGTCACCGATCCTTTCAAACTCCCCTTCGCGATTCGATTCGCAAGGGCGTCGATCAGCGTCGATTTTCCTGAACCGCTAGCTCCCAGAACGGCGAGGACTTCGCCGTCTCTCGCCTCGCCGGAGATGTCGTTCAGCAGAGTCTTCATCCTCTGAGAAGAGAAAACGCTCTCGTCCTCGCCGCCGTTTGCCGCCGATCCCAGACTGTTACGGTTATCATTACAGGGCCTCAGTGGCTTAGTCTTCAGGCGGACCGTGACTCTGTAGGTGAGGTTGGAGAAGCGGAGGACGAACGGCAGAGACCGCCGCTCGAGAGACGCATCCAACTCAATTGCCTGGTGGACCGGCGACTCATTCCCAGTGACATCCTTCCTGACGTCTCCGACGCCCTTGAGAAGCTGGCCGAGAGTTTCACGGCCACCGGTGGTACATGAGGAGGCAGCGACATCCATCTGCTGTCTTTTTCTCTAGTTATGGTTGTCGAAGTAAGCAAACCGAATCCAAGGAGGGAGCATCGCCTGCGACTCTTGCTCCGACATTCGCCTGCATCTGAGGATCTCCAGCTTTTATATCGTAACAGAAACCAACACTCGCTATCGATGCAATCGCAGAGAGAGAGAGACGTGAGACGAGACGGCGCGCGAGAGCGAGGGGACGGGGGAGGGTTTGACCGCATTTACTGGAATACCGGGACTACCACTAGTCCGTATACTTGTGTCCTTTCAATAAAAAATTTAATATTTAAAAATTTATACATATTATAATATTAATATTTATAAAACATTTGATCAATTGTAACAAAATTATCTAAAATTTTAAAATAATTATTTGAATAAATTTTTTAAATTTTAAATATTATCTATTAAAAATTTTATATAAAAAATAAAAAATATACCAAATATATCTTTCCATAAACATATATATACTTTAAATCTTGCATTAAATCAAAAGGGTTTTATATTGGAAGATATAAAAAAGTATGTTCTCTCTATCTTAACCATTTATTTTTAAATAAATAATTATAATATAATTATTTTAAAATAATTAATTTTAACCTATTATATATTTTTTTAAAAAATAGATAAATTATATTTAGTAATTTAAAAATAAATAGTTAAAATATAAAAAAATAAATATCTCTATTTTTATAATAGATGAAAATTCCTTGATCTCTCTTCGACATTAATGCATCCTAGATTTAAGTTTTGAATGGATTCAAATCAACTTACTTGGGATGCTCATCTGATCAACGACAGTGTTGACTATCCTATGAATCAATTAGCTGTTATAGATTTTGGACTGCTATAGATTTTGGGCTACTTATCATTTTAGACCGGTCTACTACAGCCATCCTCATCAAACACGTTTTTGAATTTCTTCACACAAATTATCTAACAAATTATTCTTTATATATACGTTAAATTAGTTCTTTTATTGAAATAAGTGATTATTTATTCTCAAGTAATTACTTAGTGCATGAGAATATTGAGTATTATTTTATGTAATATTGTTTTTGTCAAATTTATAGTATTTTCTGCGAGATTGTCATTTATCCAATAACCTTATTTTTATTTTATTAAAAATTATATAAAATTATTTTTAATTTTTTTAAAAATATTAAAGTATTAAAATACTTATATTATAAAAAATAATCAAAAATAAAACTATTATCATATTTTAAGTAATATTTATTAATAACAATTAAATATTTAATTCAATAGTTAGAAGATACATACAGGACGCTTCCTCTCAACCGAAGGGATATTTTAACCACGGCACATATCAATCAAAATATATATGTGTGTATATATTATTCATAACATTAATATTCTTATTAATATTAATAAAAATATCGTGACCAAAAGTTATTATTATATACATGATGCGCATTAAAAATACTACCATTAACATGTATTAAATTTGATTAATTATTAAGATATGTTACTGTTATATTCTATTAATAATTGATTAGAATTACGTATGAAATAACATTATCTTTAAAAATTATAATTTATAAAGGATTTTTAAGGCCGGCCTTGGCAAAGGAAATGCCACTCTTGTATGGTAAATGCTTGTTTCACAATCAACCAATTTTTTTTATGAAGTAATTATTTTGCATAAAAATGAAATAAAAAGTAATAGATTAAGAAAACATCAATCGATGAGGACTTGGCAATAAAAAAATTGCTAAAATATAGTTAATTTCCATCCGGTAACCCTAACTTGTGTATCTCTTCTTTCTTTAACCCATAAAACAATTCATTTCACTTTCACTTTCACCAAACATACTTCTCTTTGAGGATATAGAAAAACTTATATAGCTTAGCATCTTACCAAATTATTTGTAGTACCAATTTAGATTTGACGATGTATAATTGGTGTCGAGATAAGTGATAAGTTTCTATAGTATTAAGGGTATAATGATTATATATCTTTTAATAATTAACTAATAATACGATAAAATAAAATGATAAAATAAATATATTTTATTTCTTGGTTCAAAGAGCTTGAGTTAACACATGAAATGCATCATTGATGTTTCCCTTTTTTCCTTTTCATTTTTAGTTAGGACGTGGTTGTTGATGAAAATTTAATCCATAATTTTCAATAATCTATCTTGAACTCTCTGTATGAATAATAAAACTCTCATTTTTTTCTAAAACAAACGATTTCATTTAGCAAAAAGTGTACATATATGTAATGTAATGATGGATTCTATTTTAATAGTTCAACACCTTTTTAAAAAAAAATTGATGAAATCTGATTAAAATACGGGTTATTTTTTTTATCATATTAGGGTCAGATGCCCCAAAGCAGAGTCAAAGATCCTAATAGGAAGTCAAGGCTCCAAGGGCCGGATTGCCTAAAAGGATCTACACCAAGGACTCAGACTCGGTCGAAGAGCCAAAAATGCAACATTGTACATACCAAGCATAATGGATGTGCCATACCAATTCTACAATGATTGACACTCGGTCTAAACCTATCATCTGCACTATCATCCAAAAATATCAGAATTCAATATCATAAATATCATGACTAGAGTCATCAACTATCAACTATCTAGATCTTAATGCAGAAATTCATAATCATGTTTTGCTCAGGTTTGTTCTTGCAATTAATTTTATTGTAGCGTAATTAATCCTAATTAAAAGATAATTAGGCTTTAATTTTAACCTCAAATTGTTCCATAATCATGCTCAAATGGTATAAATAAAAAGTCCCAAATTAATAGATTAATTAAATATTTTAATTTAACCATAATAATTTAATCCATTTTAAAATCTCGAATACTACATTATTATCAAATAAATTCTCAAATTAATCAATCTTTTTATTCAAAATAACATTGGGTCATCTGAAACAATATTGCTTCTCCAACCTCTCTCCTCTCACAGTATGAAATTGAGGACGTTGCATGGGTTCTTTGGTGAATCGCGAGTATCAGTTGTTCTCTAAGTTTTTGTGATTTTAATTACAAGGGCCAATTTAAAAGAAAATTCTTTAAATATTATTAAAACATATAATATTATATTTATTATTTCATATTAGTTGGCAACATTAAAAAAAAAAATATTTTCAAAAGTATTTATAAAAAGTGACCCAAAATTATTTTTCATGCACATAGAATTAAGATATGAATACGAATATTCTTAAAACATATGCAATAATAAAAGATTATTTGTAGACATATAATTATGTATTAATCATCAATAACATTATTAACACGAAACAACAAATAACTTAAAATCTTAACCGGTGCAAATCATTTAAAAAATTATCAATTTGTAGTTGTCAAGATAATTTATTTATGAATAATTATATTTATATACTCACTTGCAGGCCTAATTATAGAAAAATTAATATAAATCCCACTTTATTTTATTTTTTTCTACTTTTTATTACCTTTTTGACACTTATTTTAATAGTTTTAATAAAATTAGGTATACAAATTGATATAAAATTAGATAATGCTGGCAAACATTAAAAGAAAAATAATGAAAAAATCCGTTGTTGGGCTTAAAGTTCATACAGTAATTTTTCAGAGATGTTTATCAAGAAAATTAATTAAGCCCTTCTGTTGAATCAAATAAAAGTAATATTAATTCTGACACTCTATTTATGTATATATATACAAGACAGACAGATGATTGTCCTGAAGAGACATATACACCAGTCGACCTTCCTACGAGTAGATCTTCAACTAGCCATGCGTCGGTAGGGGTGTGAAAAAAATTCATTTGGCTTGTACATGCCATCACGGGGGCACCGTCCAATTGGCTAATAGATGATTATCTAATTCGGTAGGTAGTAACTTGGGATTATAATCAATGTCAGTGTGCTAGACAAGCCTTTTCTAACGTGTGGCTGTAAGAAAGTAAGTGATTGATATGCAACCAACCTTGTAAGCCTGTAAATTGGGCATTTTCCCTTGTGAACAAGCATGCAAATGAAAGAAATGAATTAAAAATTGATACTTGTTAGCCTTGCTTTTCATTTTTATAATTTGTGTTACTGTCAATTCTTCTTATTTTTTTTTTGTAACTGTTCTAACAATTTTTACTTTAAAATTATCCCATTTTTATATAATTAAGTAAAAACTTATCGTGCTTCATTACAATCGATAATAGAGAGAAATTCAATTTCGAATAAAATTTCTTATTTTATCATTTTTTGCAAAGACAATAATCTAAGTTATGCATTAAATTCCTCTTGAATTCTGTTACTGTAGAATTAACTTTCGAGCTGCAATCGAACCTTTTCATACTTTTTAGGCCATCTTGTCTTTAAGGGGGGAAACGGGTCTCACTTTTCCTAAGATGAAATCTCAGTCCCTCCATGGGAATAACCAAAGTAGATAAAAATTAGCCTTTAAACCTCAATATCAGATTGGTTGCAGTTGGCACGAAGCCATCATTCCAGATTGGAAGCATAACAAGTTCTTCCTCCTCTGCATGCAATTATATCCATTGCCATTTGCTTCTGCCTTCATTTCAAAATCAAGGAGGGATAGAATCCTTGCCAATAAGATTTACCCACAAATTCAGGATGGATACTTCAAATCGTCTGTGCGCAATTTCTTCTCGATTATGTTCTAAGATATGATGCAGTTCTATACTATATCATGCCTAAGTAGTATAGTAGTTAGTGGTACAGTACTCGAAGCATCATTTGGTAAAGATAATGCATTGAAGCCTTTCATTCTTTTCTATCCTTGAGGACAAGAGCGCTCTCAGACATGAAGTATTGTCATAATAAGAGAGAAATGTCAATTGAAGAGGCAACCTAGCAGTAGCCAACAACGATGAAGTCTATTGCATACTGTCAACTCGGGGATCAAACATAAATTGTAATACAGATAATAAATTTAGCAAAGGAAAACATAAAATCAGCTAATGATAACAATGCAAGATTATAGTTCAGAAAGATGGAGAGTTGATGTGATATTTTAGTATTTTAACTCGAATTATTAGGTTATTAATTTAATATAGTACTAAATAAGGTTATTTATTGATAAAATAATAATATGAATAATTAATAATAATAAACATAATAATAATAATAATAATAATAAATGTTATTAATAAAAATAATAACTTAATAATAATCAGTGCTATTAATACCATTAATAAGTGATAATAATAAATAGCAATAAATGATAATAATAATATTATTGTTATTATTAAATAACAATAAAATAATAATAATCTCTCTCTCTCTCTCTCCCATAACTTCATTTCCCGGAGCTTCTTTCTTTCGTTCCCCGTCTCTTTCCGGCCCTCATCTTCTCGATTTTTCCCCTTTCCCTCCTTTTCATTTTTCTCATCGGCAGAGTGACGGCGCCAGATTCAGCCTCCCGGTTCTTCACCTCTTCGTCTGCCAAATCTGAATATGTTTTGCTGCCTGATTTCGTTTCCTCTCATTTAATCGGTTGGCCGTTGTCGTGGGTGGTAAATAGAGGAGGGCGGAAATGGTGGGCGTCGTACGCGCGCCGTACGGAGCACGCGTCGCAGCAACCCTCGAATGGTAAGGGTAAGGGTCGTTCGAGACTGAGAAGTCGTGGTCGCCGCCGCTGCTCCGTGCCGGAGGAAGTGTGGCCGTCGTTCGTCGTTGACTGTTCGAAGCCACCGCCACTGCTCATCAGGCAAGTAAAATTCCTATTTTTTGCAAGTAATATTACTTTTTCTCGTGCAATCTCTGTTCCTCTACAAATAATTGTTCCCTCTTCTTCCTCGTGTACCGAGAAAATTGAAGAAAATTAGTCGTGTTTTGCTGTGAGGCATCATTGGGAAAAATCAGAGTCTTGGCTCTGATAGTGGGAGTTGATATATTCGTAGGGATTATGCGGAAATTGGGCTTGACAAACAGCGGATTTACGCTACATAATTCGTAGTTTTACTGTTAAATTATGGAAGAGGAGTTTTTCTTGTTTATTTGTGTGAATTCGAAAACGAGTGCCAAAACAGATCTTTGTGTTCGTTTTGCGTGGCAGGTTGAAATGGTGAGAAAAGGGAGTTTTAATCTGGTGGCATAGATGTGTAGAATGAAGGCTCTCGATGTGTGTTTATATATATGATGATAGCCGTACGTATGAAATATTCATATATACACCTATTTGGCGGTGTATGCATGTAATGCTCATATTCCTGTATACTGATTGTGGGTATATGCATATGTGCGTGTGTGTTTGGCACTCTTAAAATAATAGTAGTGTTTATACATGTGTTTGGCTGTAGGGTATATACATGTAATAATTATGTTGGCTTTGTCTAGATACGTAGGAGTTGTATATTGGAAAAGAATGGTATATTAGGTAAATATTTAAAACTCGGTCAGTTAATTGTTTTTTTGGGATTTTTTAATAAATTTAGATAATTTATTGTTCGCGTTAACTTAGCATGTCGCGTTAATTCAACGTGCATGGATTTTTTCTTGGTATTCTATAACTAAGTTAGGGAGTGTGCATGAAAGTACTAACGTATCTAGTCGAATAGGAGATTATGATATTTTAGTGCAGTCTGTTCTTTTTTGGTATTGAATCTATATTTATATTAGTGAGGTTATCTGGAGGGATACTTATAGTTATATAAATATCGTGCGTGACATATCGATGAATATCATCCAAATGGAGTGTTGGGTTTGACTTGTTGTGAAAATAAGTATTCTACATCCATTTGGACATATATCACACTGAATCACGAGATACATGCAAGATATGTTTTGGATTGTCCAACGGGATAACAGAAATATTGTTTATATAGATTGAGATCGATACATATACACTATATTTGATAAGTATTTGGAAAATATAGAATTGGTCACTTGTCAAACTTATTGAGTATCGGTAACTCAAGGATTTACTCAGTTATTGGAGGCGGGCGCATAGTTGTTGGTTTATGGAAACATATGAGATTCGAGGAGATATCTCATTTCATATAATTAGGACATCTATTGAGAGATGTTTGATAGAACATATACCGTTATTGATACTTGGATTTTGTGGAATTCAATTTAAATTCCTAATATTTTGTTATTATTGGAATTTTGAGTCGTGGATACGACAAGTCATTAATTCTCAGGTAATTATTAATTTATCTTATATTGTTAATTTATTTATTTATATTAATATTATTGATGGGTTCGAAAAACTCGACTCAAGAAGAAAGTCCAGATGAAGTAAAATAAATGCCTAATAAAATTCAAATCAAAGAGAGCCCAGTCGCCCAATGATTCCAAGTCCAAAAAGTAAGCTCATGTGCTTTTCACAAGTTACCTGTTTGTCTTTATCTGCAAAGTCAGTTTAAACATATGGTTTAACAAGTGGTTATTCAACCGTCTCTACTCCTCTATAAGTATCCTTTTATTCTCACGAGAAAAAGTGAGAGGAAGAACGGAAAGGACCAGAGGAAAAAAGAAACGGTTAAAAACCACCAACAGTGAAAAAGGATATTGGAGATGTGAAAAGTGAAAAAGATGGAGGCTAGCTCACCATCCCAGGTGGCCATCTCTCCATCCCAATAGACTTTGTCCTCATTTAAGGCAAAACTCTTTTGGAAGCCCCGGTCCTCCCTTTCTTCTAGAAGCCTTCTCTTTTCTTCATCAAGGAGATTAGCCAGAACACTCTTATGATTCTTATACAGTCGTACAATCTACAAAAACTTATCTAAGATGTCCCTCTGTGGACGCATTCCTAAGCCGCCCACCAGATGGGCGTATTTCTAAGCCGTCCCTAAGCGGGCGCACCTCTAAACCGTCCATCAGTTGGGCACAGTCAAATACTTAATCCACCACACATGTATCCTCTATGCATCTTTCTATTCTCTTAGAAAAATATCTGATTTGAGTATTAGAGGATTTACAATTGGAGTAAATTCCACCGTCCTCTGACCTCTTGTTTTCGATTGTATTGCGTAGGGTTCAGGTTTGAGGTTATGAAAACCGAATCCATATCAGATCGATCAGCACAAAAATTCGATTCGCAGTCTCCAATCCGTAGGACAATCCAAATTCTTGGAACGCAATATTAACATCGTCTGTGGGAAGTGATCAAAAGACCAGCTTTACTACCAAAAAGCACAAAAACAAAACTGATACAAATGCTCTTATCAAGGAGATCACCACTCTTGGCTGTCTTGCAAATATCTATGAATGAGACCGGCACACGCTCTTTATTAAAATATCCCCTTCGGGTTCTTTGCGTGCGACATGTTCATCGAAGACTGGGGGCTCTTTCTTCAACTGCCACGT
Organism: Nepenthes gracilis; assembly: GCA_033239525.1. NCBI lineage: Eukaryota > Viridiplantae > Streptophyta > Magnoliopsida > Caryophyllales > Nepenthaceae > Nepenthes > Nepenthes gracilis. The sequence continues at coordinate 22,811,248 of BSYO01000007.1, forward strand.
TGCGACCTCAGTAATAAGAAATCAATAAAGCATCCGGCCTAGAAAGTACATGCCAAATAATCAAATCCAAGTCGGCTAAAACAATCAAATTTCATTCAAAATATAAGGCTGGGCGACCACGTCCTTGCCACTCACAAGATGGCCACCACCCCCTTTGATCACAAAAAGGTTTATGCACTATCAGAGGGTAATCTACTGTTCTGATCCCTACTCGCATGACCATTTCACTGAATGCTTCAAGCCTAGCCTAAAGGCGCAGGCACTAGTCAAAAGAGGCCACGTTGGGGGCTTCCCTCCATCACTGGTCTTTGATACCAGGAGAGAAGAATTTGAAAAGAGGCCCTTTGCACTGTGTGAAGTATCAAAAACCGCCCTGTGCCCAAAGTTCTCATACAATTTTTCATTTCGGTTAAGTACTAAACCCTGTCGGGCTCCTTAGATCGCGTTGGCATTCGGCTTGCAATGAGGCAGAGAACAAGATTGCCGCCCTAGAGTTCATAAAATAGGATCGAATGGAATGAAAGCATTCCCGTTATTAATATAATATCATTATAATAGTGTGTGTGTGTGCTGGGTGTGCGGGCGTGCGTGCGCGTGCGTGCGCGCGGGCGCGTGCGTGTGTGTGTCACAAAAAGAAAAAAAAACGAAAATGGATGAAAAGCAATCAGCCCTTGTGAAGCAGTCGAGCACGACTGCGAAGTAGAAGATGAAAAGAAGAAAGAAAAAAGAGAAAGACGGGAGAGAGGAGGAAGAAGGCGGCAAGGCTAGCAGTGGCAGCGACCACTGTCACTGGAGGAGGCGATGCCCAAATCTGAAGCCAGTGATGCCTTCTTCCCATTTCCCCTCTGATTTCGTGCCGAGATGTGAGTGGAGAAAGGAGATTGTGAGCCGCAAGGAACCACTACCACTATCACCACTATCGTCGGAAGAAAATTTTTAAATCAAGGCAAGCAAACCCTTCCTCCCTTTTTGAGGATGCATGTACTGTGAGGTTTCATGTGGCAATTTTGTGGTGATTCGGCGAGATTTTGGTGCATTGTGTAACGTGGTACAGTGGAGAGAAGAAGAAGGCACTAACGGCGCTCGCGTAAGCTGCCGTTGCCACCCATCCTATCACCGGACGGCCGTCACCGTGACTAGTGACATCGCCCATACTAGGACAGCACTTCACCGATGTTCATCGTCTTCAAAGCCCTCTCTTTGGTTCCTCAAACCACACACAGAGCCACTTTGTCCAAAAGCAGAACAACTTGACAGAATCACTCCATCCAAAAGCATCCCGGCGCCCAGCATCAATCCGTGCAGAACCATCGTGGCGTACAGGCACTCCACAAAAAAGGCCTCCGAAATTTTACCGAAAAAAGATCTTCCGAATTTTACAGCAAAGGTTTCAGAAATTTTACCAAAAGAAGGTCTCTAAAATTTTACATCAAAGGTCTCCAGAATTTTACTTAAAAAAAAAAAGTCTCCGGAATTTTGCATAAAAAGGTCTCTGGAATTTTACAAAAAAAAAATGTCTCCGGAATCTTACAAAAAACGTCTCCGAAAATTTTTTCACTTCGATGTCCAGCATCTAAATGTCTCCGAAAAAATTTTCATTTAGAGGTCCAGCACCAAAACATCACCGAAAAAATTTCACTTAGTTGCCCGTTTACAAAAAACGTCTCCGGAAGTTTTCACTTAGTTCCACTTAGTTATCTGGTTACACAAACATCTCCGAAAATTTCCACTTAGTTGCCCGGTTATAAAAAATGCCTCCGGAAGTTTCCACCTAGTTCCATTTAGTTGTCCGGTTACACAAATGTCTCCAGAAATTTTCACTTAGTTGCCCGGTTACAAAAAACGTCTCCGAAAATTTTCACTCGGTTACAAACCTCTCCGAAATTTTTCACTCACAATCTCCAGAATTTTCCACATAGCTGGTCTGCCCAAAATCCTTTCCGAAACTTCCTCTCACCCGTAACTGGCCCAAGCTGCAATTCGAAATTCCGGGACTTCCAAACAACCGGTTTGACCAAGTTACTTCTAAAAATTCCTCTCATCCGGTTTGACCATGTTGCTTCCGAAAATCCCTCTCACAAACATCCCACTTCCTGCGGAATCAACCCGGTATTTCCTCTCACAAGCTACCCAGCTGGACACAACGAGCTCTCCGGAGATATCGCATAGTAGCACGAAAAGCTCTCCGGAGATCTCTCACAGTTTACCTTGAAGCCCTCCGGAGACGTCTAAGCTCTCCGAAGATCTCTCATAGCTTCCATCAGAAATTCTCTGGAGATCTCTCATAGCTAAGCAGCATGAAGCCCTCCGAAGATCTCTCACGGCAGCATAAAAGCTCTGCAGAAATTTCTTCAGAGGTAACTCAAAAGGTCTCCGGCGCAAAGTAGCTCACAAACACTTCGGATTTTCCCTAGAAGCACAAAGCTTTCCGGATTTTCCCTCTAAGCAGACTTTATTCACTCCGGAGACCATGTCTCTCCAGAGGAGACCTTATTCTCTTCAGACACTCTGTCCACTCCGTAGACCTTATCTCTCCAAAGACCTTATTCACTCTAGAGATTGTGTCTCTCCGGAGATCTTGTTCACTCCGGAGATTGTATCTCTCAGGAGACTTTGTTCATTTCGGAGATCTTCTTACTCTTGAGACTTTGATCAAATCTTATCACTTGGGAGATTTCATCTTTTTCGGATACTTTGTCACTTCGGAGAGTTTCATCATCTCCAGAAGCTTAGTCACTCCGGAGACTCTCATCCACTCAGAAGACTCTATTACTCCAAATTTCACCTCGTTCTGGATTTCAGTCACTTCGAAGGATTGAGTTCATCACTCTGGATTTGCCGCCCAAAAAATTTCACTTTGGAATTCTGTTAAGGCCACATAACCGAACGTGGCGAGCACAACAATGTGATCAAACCTAACACAACGGCTTTGTTGACAGTCTTCTAGCAGTTTCAGTTGCTTTGACTTGAGCCTGTACCAAGATGTTATGCTGGGGGCTTCGCCCTTCAACTCCCACGTAATTGAAACTATCCAGCATTCGTAGAAAAGCCTGTGAATTATTAACCTTGTAACTTAAGTGGCCATAAGTGACAAGGCCTGACGGTAGCAAGGAAATTGATTCAATCATCGAGCACTGATGAAAACCTAGAATATGGCACAACATCTACTTTGAACATCGACGACAATTCCAAAACGAATCCAAGTTAGTTTTGCATGTATTACGTTGCTTGCTTGAATCATATTTAATCAATAGTATTCTCATTTTATCTGTTCATAAGAGTACTCGCATCACTGCATATGTTTAAATGACCTAGACTGCCCCTAAGTCGGGTGAATTTCTATTCACCTATCAAGAAACCTCGGTTTCGTACTGTGCGGCTTTTATGTGGTTGAATTTAAACCTCGGTCGGTACCGAGCGGCCCTTATAAGGTCAAATTTGAACCTTGGTCCCGTCACCGAGCGGCCTATGCATGGTCAAACTTAAAACCTTATGGGGCTTTTCAGTATGAGTGAGGCGGCCTCCTTTAAAGGAGTGAGCACCATCAGTCAACAACAAACTAGGATCAGACACATGAACGCGACGATGTCCTTTAATAGGACCAAGCACCAACGGGTACATGCAAACGACAGCCTAAACTTGTAAAAGTCCGGCGACAATAGCCTTAAGGTTTAGCTGGCAGCTACCCTTTTGTCAGCGTTACGACCTCCTCCTTCTAGGGGCGAGCGTGACTAATCAAATGCACATGTGAAAACTTAACAACAGTGATCGCGAGGTTTAGACGACAATGGCGTCTTATCTAGACCTACAGATAGAGTTCCATCAAAAACATGTCGAGGGTTAAAAATTTTAAACCACCCGACATGGGGAGTTAGTGATCGGTTTGATAAACCGGACCCAAGAAAAAAGTCCAGATGAAGTAAATTAAATGCATTCAGATCAAAGAGAACCCAGTGGCCAAATGATTCCAAGCACAAAAAGCAAGTCCATGTGCCTTTCACAAGTTACTTATTCGTCATTATCCGTAAAGACAGTTTAAACATGTGGTTTAACAAGTGGTTATTCAACCACCCGTACTCCTTTATGAGTATCCCTTTATTCTCATGGGAAAAAGGGAGAGAAAGAGCGAAAAGGACCAGAGGAAAAAAGAAACGGTCAAAAATCATCAACAGTGGAAATGGATGCTAGAGATGTGAAAAGGAAAAGAGATGAAGGGTAGCCCACCATCCCAGGTGGCCATCCCTCCATCCCAAGAGGCTTTGTCCTCATTTAAGGCAAAATTCTTCGGAAAGCCCTGGTCCTCCCTTTCTTTTAGAAGCCTTCTCTTTTCTTCATCCAGGAGATTAACTCGAACACTCCCATGATCCTCATACAGTCGTATAATCTACGAAAGCTTATCTAAGACATCCCTCTGTGAGCGCATTCCTAAGCCGCCCACCAGATGGGCTCACCTCTAAGCCGGCCCTATGTGGGCGCACCTCTAAGCTGTCCATCAGTCGGACGCAGTCAAATATTCAATCCACCACACATGCATCCTCCATGCATCTTTCTATATTTCTGAAAAAAATATCTGATTTGAATATCAGAAGATTTACGGTGGGAGGAACTCTCGTTGTTCCCTGACCTCTTGTTTTCGGTTATATTGCGCATGGTTCAGGTTTAAGATTATAGAGACCAGATCCGTATCAGATCGAACAGCACGAAAATTCGATTCGCGGCCCCCAATTTGTAGGACAATCCGACTTCTTGGAACGCAGTAATTATTATCTGAGATATCGTATTACATTTTATTATTTTTGATTTATTTATTTGTTAAGTATTTGATTCACTCTTACATCTTATTGACTCAAGAGTAGAGAATTTATCATCTATTAGAAGAGATTGTGCAATTGTTGATGAGATTTGCGGTAGATATGATTTCGGAGATAGAAGTTTTTGATGCGAAGCTTTAGTGTTAGTTTTATGGATATGATTTTATTTTGGATATGATATCGGGACTATGGTCCTAAAATAATTATTTTATAGATAATTATTGTTATCTCATTTTGTAAAATTTTTTATGGATGCTTTATTTAACGAAGCATTTATTGGAATTATTTATAATTTGAGTCTTCGCGTGATCTGTTCAAATTGGATTGAGCAACTTCAATTTGGGTCACCACAGTTTACCTTCGACTACTAAATGAGACACATCCACATTATTTTCTTTTATATTGTTAGATTTTGGACCACTTTTTTGCAAGTTTCACACTCATTATGATGTTATCCAATGGCACATTTGGACGAAAATATCAACTAATGGTCAATCAATGGTTAACCGAGTTATAGGATTTACTAAAAGTTCACGTGAGGTTTATGTAAGGGGCAGTCTGGCAAAAGTCATTTCTAACAGATACAAAATATTTACATCTGGTAGGCGCACGATAGACACTCATGTGCTATTTCTTATGGGAATAGTGCCTGGTGTACGTAAGGGCATGCGTACTCCAATATAATATTAAAACACATGCGCATTTTGTTAGGGTTAATATGTAATTTTTCTGAGTCTTTAAACATCAATATAGTGAGAAAAAGAAAAAGAAAAACGAGAAAAAGAAGAAAATGTTGATTTACTCATCTGTTTGGATTTTGAATTGTATTTTAATTTTTAATGATCTTTGGTATGTTATTTTTATTATTGTGAAAAATATTTTATTGGTTATTTTTTCTCTTTCGCTCTTGAACCCTCTATTTCTTAAATTTATCATTATAATATGTTATATCATTGTGTTTGTTAGATATTTTTGTAACCAAAACTCACTATATAATGGATATTTTTTAGAGTTATAATCTTGTGATTTTTACATTTATTCTTAAAGGAATTTTTATCTAAAATATTGTACCATATTATTGATGATTATTATTTTATATTGTGCATTATTGTATCTTTTTGTCATAGGTTCAAGAAAGGGTTTGAAAAATGATCGTTGTATAGATTAGTTCTTGACTTTGTGAGTAAATTTTAGCTTTTTAAACCCAACATATAGCATATGCCTTCCCCAAAGCACTTGGCTTCCTATCGGTTTGTCTCCGTGGGTGGGGACACTCATTCATAATATGGCCTAGTTGGCCACAGTTGAAGTAGACCGCCTTTGCTAGTAACAAGGCTGCCATTTTTAGAATTGTCCGCTAAACCCACATGGAGTTGTCATGTGTATCCTCCAATCACCCCATAAACTTCCATAGTTTTTTGATCCCTCTATCACCAAATTTGGACTACTTATGTGATCTACTGGATCCTAAACTTTGGTTTTTTGGCCACCACTCTTCTTCTCGTAAAACTTTTCCCTCTCAATTTCCCACTCTATGAACATGGTTCTATCCAACACCTCTCTGCACATTTGGAATATGAAAGTTGTAAATTGTCTCCTTATTATGTCATTCAACTCTTAAAGGAACTTTCGCGTCAACTGCACCTGATCAAGTATCATGTGCAGCATGAATCTGATGAGCTTATTAAATTTTGCATTGTACTCCGTCATGAAGTAATTTTCTTGCCTTAATATTGAGAATTCATCTTACTATAATTCTCTACGACTTATGAAAAAAAAATTTGTTATTGAATGGCTCCATGTTCATTTCCCATGGAAGTTGTCATTATCGCTTTCCAAAATTGTACTAGTTATCGGCTATCAATAGTTGCCCTCTTCATTTAGTTTGTGTATGATTAACCTGAACTTTTCATTGCCCGAGCGTCCAATAACTTTAAAAATCTTCTCTATCTGTTGGATCCGTATATTTGATTTAGTGGAAACAATAATATCTTCTGAAAATCATTCGTATGAAATCATCTCCCTTCTAGGATTTCCTTAACATTTTTTTGATACTATTCTATTACGTCTCAAAATCAAAAATTTTATTTTTGTGTGTGTATAATTTTAGTATTCAAAACTTCTCAAAATCTAACTTAATCTTACACCGTGTTGGATGTGAACGAACCAAGCCCAAAGCGATAAAGGCCTTGCCTTGTAGTGAGTTTAGTATTAAATTTGAGCTATCTTTTCAAACACCGAACAATAATATAAAATCTTATAAAAATTCAAATCACATCCAAAAGGAAAAAGTCTAACCAAAATCTGACTCATCACAATAAGTTGGTCATATTCAAAATACTAAAAATTTTTGAAACAGTAACTATCAAAATAAACAAATAATATGATATCCTCAATATGTGAGTACCAATACATTCTACAACCAATCCAGATCTTCGAGTCATCTTTCGTTCAAAGCTCTCTAATCTAAAAAGGTTAAAAACATTTATAAATGTAAACCGAATACTTAGAAAATATATGTAATAATAAATACGGATCTGTAAATTAAAATAAAGAAATTGAAATCAACAAAACATACGTAAAATCGCAGATATTGAATGTATGAAATATTGAAGGTCTAAATACCAATGTCCAAATATATTTTCCACGCAAAATTCATAATTTGAATATGAATGTCGAATAGTCTAAATTTACAAAAGCATTTGAAAGGTCCAATATCATAAATCTAAGGTCGAATAAATTTGAAACTCGATCAAAGCCTACAAATCTCAAAACCAGATATTCCAATTTATCAAATCAAATGCAAGTTAAATATTAAAAATATAGAACATTTTAAAATTTAATAACTAAGTATCAAAAAAAATATTGTAAAAAGATTGCACATACTCTAAATAATCTTAGGCTAAATTACTACAATTTAAATCTATTGATAGGTCATCTATATATTACTTCCTATAGATGGAGTCAAATGCCAATTTTATTTATAACCCTTAGATGATTGATGCTATCCTCAAATCTGTCTAAATATATCAGAATGTTCAAAAATATCATTTTGCTTAATTTCTTATAGCTGATGTTACCAAAATACCAAATCAGGGGACTCTATGATAAATATCTTAAACGTTCTTTTTTTGTCAAAATAGTACAAAATTTTTTCTATAAAAAATATAAATATAAAACTTTTCATCATATGAGAAAGTATAAATACAAAACAAATAATAAATAGAGTCTGACCTAAAGTACATTCATAAACTACCTTTATAAGGCTGAATGCATATTTTTTATTTTTATTTTACGAATATTCATGAATTTGAATATAATATTTTAAATATTTATTTTTTTTATATAAATAGAACAAAAATTTTAAATATTCAATAAAGCCAAAGTAATGTCACGACCCGGGACCACAACATACGCAGGTCAAAAATAAAATCAATAATAAGATTTCCATCAACAACAATAATCCATCCCGGATGTGACAATCAAACATATGCAGGACCCAATATAAATAAAACCCGCACAAGATCTCATCGGATATGAATCAGGACAAATAATACATGACCGCAAACCATGATCGCAAGGAGGTATCCACATTTACATCAACTCATCCACATAATACTATAACTTCAACATTCTACATCTTACAATGATCAAGGCACCATCCGCCATAAATAATAACCATAACATATCCTCGAGATCGTAAATATACCAAATGTAATATCTCCACTCGCCAAAAAGGAATATCCGAGCCCGATCACGTCCGAGCTCCCCAAGCGTATCCATGCCACTAGTCTAAAGGGATAAAACATGAAAACGTGATTTCAGAGCTCCAAGTATCGAGAATCGTACAAAACAAGACACATAAATCGGGAATAGGGGATATCGATATAGCAATCACGTAAAACAAAACATCATGTCCGTGAAATCCTCGAAAATCGAGGAGATGTCTCGTACTAAATCGTCGTCGCATTAACTCGTCCCTCTCGGGACAAAATCATATAAATCACGATCCGGTAAAACCTCATAGGCGATATCATATCATATGATCCGAGGTCACAAACGTCAGAACTCACCACATCCACGGAGACACATACCGTCGTCAGGATCTAAAACCCATCTGAAATCAAGAGAAAACCACGGAACTAAAACATAAATCAAAACACGTTAGGGTTTTATCACATCGAGACGCACGAGACATTCCTATCGCCCATCCGTGGGCCAAACCACGTACCTCAAATCATCATACACCCAAATACGTGCGTAAATACAAAGCATGCACGAAATCGGAGAACCAAAGATCAATGGTACCAACTTGAGGAAGGGTTACCCTCGTCTAGAGTAACCACGGCTATATATCGGCTCACGAATTAGCCAAGCTCAAGGCCATCCATGTACTGGTCTCCCATAGATAAGGAACTTGCTCACTATGTTTTACCACCCGCGGCTTTGGGTGCAACCTCAAGTTTTTATTATATATTAGGACGTCCGAATACATTAGTTTTCCGTCAATTCCTTACGATGGTTCTCAATTAAATACACAGTGGGGCGATACCTCATCTTCCTTATGGCGGAAGTAGCCAATCCTCATCTTCCTTACGGCGGAAGTAGCCAATACCTCATCTTCCTTACGGCGGAAGTAGCCAACCTCATCTTCCTTACGGCGGAAGTAGCCAACCTCATCTTCCTTACGGCGGAAGTAGCCAGTGCCTCGGATCACGTAGTGATCCCACCCCCGGCAGCATGCATGGTTAGTGCAAGGCCTGGTTCATGGTTCCTGATATACGGATACCAAACATACATATATATATCAAGGGTGTCTAAAACCCTCCAAATCATAAATACAAGTACAAAACCACCGCACAACCGATAAAACATACATGCATGTACACAATTAATAAATTGAGGGTATTTAAAAATACATGCATGTTAGTAAAATCTCATGATAGTCAAAATGCATCGGAAATTAAATCAGACCAAGAATAGGGCTGGAGGATACTTGCCTTAACATCATACTCTGCAGATCTGAAGAAAGGATGTCCCGAAGCACTCGAATCTGGCATTTCTCTCTCCTGCCACCGCGTCCTCTTCCTCTCTCCTCCGCTCTCCCCGTGCGCGCAACTTCTCCCGCCACTGCCGCTGCTGCCGGCAGTCCTCTGCCGCCACGAACGGCCATCGCCGACCTTCCCGGCGACCCCCGTCACCGTCGCTGTCTCCCGTCTGGCCGCCGTCCTCTCCCGCAGCAACCCTCTCTCTCCCGTGCGCCCTTCCTCTCTCCACCGTGCACGGCCCTTGCCGGCCGCCCCGCTGCCGCCGATCGACCACCTCACCACCTCACGAGGCCGTCGCCGGCCTCCTCCGCCTCACCCAGCCACCGTCGACGCCGTCACACGGCCACCGCTGCACCTCCCGCAACCTCGCCGACGAACTCCGCACACCCACACCGCTCACCACAATCGCCTCAGCCCACGCCGCCGCAACCTACACCGCACCACCGCTGACCACCGTCGCCGTCAATTTCCTGCGCCGCGCCGCCGATTTCCTCCCTTCTCCTTCCTCTCTTCGCACGGCAAACCCTAATTCCCCTTCCTCCCTCTCTCTCCTCTCTCCCCGATTCTTTCTCTTCTTTTTCTTTCTTTTTCCCATTTTCCTTTTTCCTTCCTTTTCCTTTTTCTTTTAACTTTTACTTATATTATTATTATTATTATTATTATTATTATTACTTTTATTATATATATATATATAACTTTATTTTATTTTTAAATCCAACTCGGCCTCCGGACAACATTACGGTGCACCCCAGGCACCACTCCGCACCTCCGATCATTCCCAAAAATTTTACGATATTTTAAATTATTTTTATCACGTCCTAAATACCCAAAAAAATCACAATTAATATTAAAATAATCCAATCGGGATCCGGAATATCACAAGTAAAACCTTTAGAAAAAATTATATGCATATAATAATACTTAAAATGGAAAAGTAAAGGATTACATGCATATATTACAAAATACAAAATATAAATAAATTTTAAAAGAATCTAAAATATATCAAAGATTGAGTTTGAAAATACTTATTTGAACATTTAAATTTAACAAATTTGATAAAATAATACTCCAAAATCATCTTCTTTCTCTTTCTCTATTTTCCTCTCCTTCTCTTTCTCTCTCTCTCCTTTCTTCTCATTCCCACGAAAAGTGGCTAAAAACAATGCAGGTGTTACTTTTATAAACAAATTAGCACACGAGCGTCGGTCAAATATGCGTTAAGTACTGCTTAAACCCTTAGGCGTACAGTCGTGCCATATTAGGTGCAACTTAGAGGTTGGCATTCTACCTAAAACATGCACGAGTATTTTAGAGATGCTCTTTAGGATTATATATGTCAAATGCGCATGAGTGTACATCAAGCACTAAATTTACTTTTATAAATAATTTCTCTTTTAAATTTTTAGCATATAATTATTTTTTAAATTGATATAAAATTAATTAATGTCATCAAAAGTTATAATTAGAAACCAAGGGACACAAAAACAGTGTAAAATGGCTGCATTTCTAAAAGCTTTCATTGATAAATATGAATAGCATCCATTTGAGAAAAACCAAACATTCACCTTTGAGATTAATTGTTCAGATTTTTTTATCCTATATTTCCCAGTTATTCTTCATTGTTTTACACATTTATTCTGACTTGTAAGCCTTCATTGAGATGTTGGTGGCATAGGCACCAAGATCTAACGATACACGAGTATTTTATGAAAAGTAAAATAAGATTAATAAAAAGATCAGAATGTGTCCGATTTTATTATTATAAGTAAATCTACTGATTTTCTTGGTAGGAATTACAAGTTGAGATTAAATCGATTAAAATTTAGTTCATCTGTGTCACACATGTTGTAAATTGACTTTCTTAATGTACTGCTTTTACTAGTTGTGAAAATTTAGAGAATTTTACTCGATAATTGTTATTGATATTTCGATTTGCCACCCCAAAACTCTATATTGATTTTCTTATTATTACGATTTATAGTTAGATATTATTATATTTTATGTATATTGTATATACTAATATATTTTATTTTTAAAATTTTTTAAAAAAAAGTTTAAATATTTTGAGATTAGAGATCACCTAATCCTTTTTTATAAAGGCTACATATATTTTAATATACCGGAACTCAAAAACTATTTTTCTTTTGAACATTTTCATTGTGGTGCATTTACATTCTTTACAAAATTAAAAAATTTTCAATAATATTTTGCTAATTAAATTGTGTCTTAGAGTAAATAAAAAAAAACTCTCAGTATTATAGGTATGATAAGAGGAAAATGAAAAAAAAAATGGCGTTATTTATTTCAAGGAGATATTATATTCTTAGATTTTTTTTTTTTTTACAACATTAATATCTATATTAAGGATACTATTTAATTTTTAAATTTCAACAATTGAAATTTTTTAATAGAACAATTTAGGTAAAAATAAAATAAAATCGTACTTCTTTTTTGAAAATATAGAATAATTTTATGCAACGCAGACCCACATTTTGGATTGTTGGGTTAAAAAAAATTTCTCGTCTAGAATTTAATAATTAACTAGTACATTTATATAGTTATTTTTATTAATTTTTTAAATATTAAATATAATATTTAATAAATATTAATATTATAAAAAATTAAAAATTATCTTTAATATTTTTCTTTTAAAATCTTGATTATTTGATTTTTATTTAATAATTGTTGGGTCCAACTCGAAATTGGGCTGGAAGAAGGTAGTCCTAGTCGAAGAGGCGTTAGCCCAGTTGAGTAGCGGACTAGGATCCCTCTGAGGCCTAGGGACGTGGTCCACGCGGCACTTCAGGACAATAGCCAATTAGCATGCTGTAGTAGCTTGCTGAGGCAGTTGCAGGCGGCGAAAGTCTGCCCAAAGCATGACGACCAATAAAGAGAAGGTCAACGCTGTAAGCCGTTGCACACGCCGATTTGCCCAACCACTCAGCCAATCCACACACGAACATCAGACCGAGCATGGTCAATACTCGGCAACGATCTCCGTGCTACCATAAGGAGACAACTGACATTGCTGGCTGCCACCAGCGGTCAGCTACCGGTAAATCCCGACTTGCCACACATTAGTAATTACCGCGCCCGAAGTTTTTCACCATGGAGCCTATAAGTATTCTTTCTGTCGACAGGAAAGAGATCCCTTTTTTTGAACTTGGATTTTGGACTCTGATCACAGTCATCGTCTGATTCCCGATCCTCCCGAATCCTAGTTCACCAAAAAGCCTTTTTCGAGCAAATTAAATGAGCCACTCACTGCAATGTATCCTATAGAGCCTACCTCCAAAAACCGCTCAGACATCGCATTCACGCGTACCTACATTCCCCACCGCATCATACACACTCCTACATCTCTCTGTTTATTGCAAAAGATAACTGATTTAAACGTTGGAGTGTTTTTGGTGGGAGAACCTTTGGCCGACCTCTGACATTTTGTTTATAATTTGTATTGTGCAGGTTCCAGATTATCAGCGACGAAAATTAAATCTGATCTAGATTGACCGACAGTAAAAGATCCGAAAATTCTCTAATCTATATAATAATCAAAAATTTAGGACGCTAACAATAATATTTTTTAAAAACTAAAATTTTACTTATTTTAAGGGAAAGTAGAGTCCCCAATTTCTAGAAGGCTCCACATATGGGAAGTTTTTCCAAGCAATTGAAAATTGTTTCTCGTGATATCGCCAAAAAATTTGATATTACACATTCATTGCGGTCCACATTTATGACCCTAACTTTCCTTAAAAGGCCTAGTTTTCGTGTTGTCCTATTCCATAAAAAAAGAGTAGATTTAATTTTTATTAGTCATAATCATTTAATATTAATTAAATAATTATAATTTTTTTTTCAAAAAACAGATAGCTAATTTTTTTAAAAATATATATGTATATATATATTAAATATTTTAATTAAGAAAGGTTAGATTAATTCATTTTTATAAAAATAAAGATCTTAAATATACTTGATGGTGATCAAATGATAGAGCTCCTCCGTTTCCCTATGATGATATGATGATGGGATTTGAGGTAATCTAATAGCCCAAGTAATTAAAAATATTAGAAATGTAAGTAGTTATTTTAATTATTTTTATAATATTAAAATATTTATATTATAAAAATTAAAATTATCAAAAATTATATATATAATTTTTTTAAAACTTAAAATTTGGGATTCACACAAATAACACAACAATGGGGATTTGTTTGCGCTCCATCAGCTCATCGCTCATCCATCAAGCAATGAATCTTGAATAGTTCATGGTAAAAATAAAAAAGGATATAAAATTTTTTATTTTTTATAATATTAAAATATCAAAATAATCATGTTATAGAAATAAAATAAAAATATAACAGTTTATATTTTTTTTTTCTAATTTTTTTATTAATATAAAATTTGAATCCTCAAATTCTCAATTCAACGGCCCCGCAATTGTCCAAAGATGGAGAACGCCGCCATTCCCAACGACGGATTTCTGTTACCGCATCTCAGCTTTCATCATCTCAGAGAAAATCCGGCTCATCGAAATTCCAGCGATGTCTCTTGCACTCCCCATGCTGAACTGTGCAGTTGAGATGCTGGATTCCAATGGCTTCGCATCATCAGTTTGCAAAGAAAGCTCAGGTTTCTCGTTTAATGAACCTCCTCCTCCACCTTGAAGTTGAAGGGTGCATTCCAGGTTCCACAGCACCTCTCCCATGGTCGGGCGATCGCTGCCGCGTTGTACCAAGCACTTTTCAGCCGTCTCTCCAAACTTGCTCAATGATTCAGGTTTTATATGACCAGCAAGTAATGGATCCACAATTTCCTCCAACCGCCCCATCTGCCGCCACTTAATTGCCCATTCAACCAGACTCACCTCCTCTCTCGGAAGCGATGGATCAACCACAGGCCTCCCACAGAGGATTTCAAACAGAACAACACCAAAGGAGTAGACATCTGATTTCTCTGTCAGTTGTTGCCTCGTTAGATATTCTGGATCGAGGTACCCAAAACTCCCTTTTACTGCTGTGCTTACGTGCGTCTCATCGATCTCGGGTCCGGCTTTTGACAGCCCGAAATCAGCAACTTTAGCCATGAAGTTCTCATCCAGTAGTATATTGGCAGACTTAACATTGCGGTGGATGATTGCCTTAGCAGAACCAGTGTGGAGATAGTGAAGTCCCCGCGCTGATCCAATGCAGATCTCGAGCCTCTGTTTCCAACTCAATCTCGGAAGACCTGATCCGTAGAGATGGTTTTTAAGAGTCCCATTTCCCATAAACTCGTATACTATTATCATCTCATTCTGCTCGTCGCAGTACCCAATGAGAGACACCAAATGCCTATGGCGAAACTGTGAAAGCATTTCAATTTCAGTTCTGAATTCTGCGAGACCTTGCTGGGAATAGGAGCTTCCCCTCTTCACAGCTACCAGCGTTTCATTTTTCAAAACTCCCTTGTAAACCTTCCCAAAACCCCCAATCCCAATAATTAAACTTTCGCTGAAGTTCTCAGTGACCTCCTGAATAGCAGCAAGAGGGAAGCGGTACCCAGCTTTCGAAGCCGAGGCGATGCTTCCTGTATCATCAACTTTCACTCCATTTATGTCCACTCGTGATGATTTTCGTCTTCTCATGCACTTCAGGAAGAGAACTGAGGACAAAACTAAGAGAATAAAAAGAGCCCCAGCAGCCGAGGCCACTATAAGACCAATCTTCTTCTTGGAGCTCAGCTGCAAATGCGGGATGTCGGAGTCAGATGCATCAAGACTACCCCGAGAACTGTTAATCTTCATAATCTCTAGCCCGTTAAGTATCGCATTCGGGTAAACATTGCCAACATCAGAATGCCCAACGCTTACCGAGAGCTTGTTGTTATCGCTCGCTCTTGTGACAACATCCATATAATACGGGGCAGCCAGGATGCCCGATGTTTGTTTACTGAGATCAAGATTGCTAGCTACGGACCAGGAGTTGATATAAACATTGAAGATCAGCGGCCCCGGAGTCAGATTGGGACTCAAAAAATCGCAGAAGTGAAACCGAACAAGGTATTCAAAGCCAGGATCAACACTGAAAAACCATGTCACGTTGGCTTTTGTATTGGGGTCAAATTCCGAGTTCAACATGCTGGCAGTTCGATAGACAGCAGAAGGAGCAATCTCCGGAGAAGGCCCGCCGCTCGTATAATTAACAGCATCAGCCGTTGACACGAAGTTGACAAAATTAAGGTCTTTCAAAAATGGTTTATCAGAGACCCAGAATCTCGAGAGCGTGTCATTTTGGGGATACACAACCTTATTACCCATATTCACCCTAAAGATTGTCTCCAAGGCCTGATGCAGTAAATTTTGTGTGTAGCCAGGAGGATCAACAGTTCCAACAGTGCCGGGGATGAGCTCATCAGGGACGGAGACAATTTCTAGGGCATTTAGGAATGCAAATGAATCGGCAGATGGTGTAAAATTGATGACCAGATTATCAGAAGTTATGTTCAGAGAAAACTCTTTAATCGAGGGACCGATACCCAGTTGGGAACTCCTTAAAAGAGTGAAATTTTGACAGGAAACTGAAAAGTTTGCTTCACTCAAATTGTAGTTTTGATGAACAAAAGGGAAGAAATAGAGGCGAATCCAGTGACGGGCGTGTTTTTTAATTGGGAAGGTGAAATGAGAGGTGCCAATAAGGATTCTAGCAGTTTGGTATAATTCAGAAGCAAAAGTAGAGGAGAGAGAGTTTGAACTAGTATTGACAAAAATGTGCTGTGAAGTTGAAAGAAGACGGGAATTCAAGTCATCTGCCATGAAAACGCGATTAACCACAGAAGTATTCTTTAGTGATCCACAGTCTATCAGATAGTTGTCAGGTGGATCGAATTCAACTGAAACAGATATCAAACAGAAAACAGAACATACCCAGATGAGAAATTCGAAATTGACTACAGCCATGATGAACTTTGCAACAATAGCTATATCCCACACAACGAAAATAGGAGCTATAGGTGATTAATCAAAATGAAAACCCTTGAGTTTCTTCACATTTCAGCGAACAAAGAGCCGTAGAAAGCGCAATGATTTCATCAACTAACAGACGCTCGTATGAAACGAGCAAAAAAAATCTAGCATATATTGAACTTTTTCTACACCAATCTCGAAAGACCCAACAGTTAGCCCCTGATTTGATAGCGATATGACAACTTCAAATGCTCTTTTCTGACGTTGGTTTGACAAAATTGAACACACTTAAATACAAAAAGGATTGGGAGTGAAGAAAGGGAGAGGAGGGGGGGAGAGAGGAAAGAGAGAGAGAGAGAGAGCGACCGAGTCGATGGTGCATATTATAGTGGCAGTAGCATTAGCGGGGATGGGCAGAATGAGGAGGACAGCTCTACTGAGCAGATTGTTGATTTTTCTGATAAAAAATAATGTATTGGTCCATGAAGCATTGATTTTTAAATTTCTAAACCAATTACTTTTATTACGTACATCACTGGAGAACACTGGAGGTTAAAAAAATCTGAACAAGTTAGGAATTTGTAGAATTTTAAGCAACCGATATTAAAATTAATGACAGAAGATTATTATTTTAATTTTTAATTTATTTTCATATTTGATCTATAAATAATTAGTTTTTTATACAGTAAATCGATTTTTGTTTATCATTTAGTATTATAGTGTCAAAATCCTCTGCCCTGACAATTCTATAATTATTTTCACTTACCTGGTTTTTTTTTTTTAAATCCTAAAGTTTAATTTTTGTAAACGTTTGCAAAAGAATAAAGGTAGAGATTATTAATTAGACCTACGTGGTTGGGATTGGATAACACATAGAAAAGACTCATCTCAATTCATCTGAATTTATCAATTATCTAACACAAATTTTAAAATCCATTGATATATATAAACTCAAAATTATTAAATTATTAAAAATTATCATACCATGAATAATCATTATAAATATATAATTAATAGACTATTTATAATCAAAGAAATATTTTCCATCATCGCTCAGATACTACTAGCTTCAGAATCGTCTCTATTTGATACTCAATAATAATCCCATAAATTCTGACAAGCACCTACAAAACCTCTTCAATTTGGAGTAAAAAAAAATATAAATGTGAGTCGAATGTCTGATAATTAAATATAAGTAACAACACAGGAATACAAATAAGCATATTGGATTATAATATTCGATATATAAAATTAACAATAACATGTGGTATATAATTTTTTATCTGAGATTTGATAATGACAGAGATTATTAGTAAATAATGATTATAAAATAATAATTTTTGTAAACTTTTGCTAAAAAATAATGGTAGAGATTATTAGTTGGACCTGAGTGGATGGGATTGGGTAACATAGAAAGAGACTCGGCACTCTGAAATGCGGAGTGTTCCACCACGTTGCTATCTCTTGTTCTATGTATGTTAAATAAATAATTATTTATTTATTATATATATTTATATTAATTGCCCTATCCTTCATATAATTTAAATTAATTAATGACTAGTTATAATTTCTTTAATTAATAAAATTATATGTCATAATTATATATAGTACAAAGATATTAATAAAGATTAATGATATTTAAGCATATAATTTTTATTCTATAATTGTATAATTTGTAAATCTTTTTTATATAAGATGTGAAAATTTTGAATTAAAATATAATAACTATAAATTTTAAAATAATAGAATTCTTTTTTATTTATGATTGATGGATATTAATTATATTATATGAAAAGATAAATCACATACTCTTACTAATATATTAACAAATATTTCGGTCAATATTAATCTTTATAAACAATGAGAGCAATTTAATCACCTTAGTTTAATATTTATAAAGATCAAGATCTCTACTAATATTTATAATTTTATTGATCAATATAATAATATTTAATATTCATTGAAAATTATTGATCGGTAATTTAAAATTTTAAATAAAATACTTGTCAATACCCTTATTACGAAGTAATCACCTTCAAGATTTACCAATGGTAAAGGTAAGCATACGCATATTATGCAAACAAGAGATATAATTGCTTAATTAAAAACTCTTAAAGTGGATATGTGATGCATTCTAAATTAAAATTTCGAACGAATTCGAGTCGAATTGGTCCGTCGAATTTCGATTACCGTCATTTGAGCCTAGGATCCTACACACCATAACTTCAAATTTGAGGTCAAGTGATGGCAAAATTTTATATCATCGAAAATACTCTGATACTTAAGTCAATAAATGGCCTTCTGAGGATGAGAAGGTAAATGCAGAAAATGAAGAAGTGAATGTTAAGATGGCATTGGAAAATGATGGTGGGAGGTGCACTCATGAAAAGAGTGGCTTTAGTCGCAGATGCTTGTGGAAAGTAATTTCTCTAAGTATTGAACTCACAGAGAACTAATAATAGAGAAAGAGAGCGTTGGGATGCTTAAGAATTTAGAAAGTTTCTGTTAGGTTGAGTTTGTAAGAGCACCTATCTGTGGAGTGAGTTTTTATGGCTTTTTATAGTTGTGGGCCGCCACTGCCTTCCTTAGATAGCAGGGCAGGATGCTCGCCTTTCGTGGAGATCGTTGCCTTCCCCAATATGGGCGCAAACGCCAGTT
Source organism: Nepenthes gracilis (assembly GCA_033239525.1). NCBI lineage: Eukaryota > Viridiplantae > Streptophyta > Magnoliopsida > Caryophyllales > Nepenthaceae > Nepenthes > Nepenthes gracilis. The sequence continues at coordinate 22,830,708 of BSYO01000007.1, forward strand.
TGAGTTGCATTTGTTAGGAAGGAGGATTCCCTTCCTTCTGTGGAGATACTGCGCGTAGTGACTGTTAAGGTGTCCTCTGTAGATTGTGTGTTGACTTGAGAGCCTTCTTTTCGAGATGTGTTCTGATTCTGAGATATTTGCATTACAGATGAGATTGTCTTTTTTAGAGGTGTGGAGAATTATGACAAATGACTATTGAGATTTGAGAAGGTGCACGTGAGTTGATTTTGATTTGGGCCGTGCCCGGCCCACTTGTTGCGCTTTTTCGGTTAGCGGTATCGTTTACCGTCTCTGAGATAAATGGGTCACTATTGATTCTGGACCACAATCCTCTCTTTGGCTGGCCCACTACTGACGTTCTCATTAATATGAATATATTTTTTTATTAATATAGATCCTTTAAATTTTTTTATAATATATATAAAGATAAATGGTTGATAAATAAATTTATGATCATGTATCTTTAAGAGAAAAAAAAATTTATCATAGAATTATGTGGAAGTCATTTATGACAAAAAAAAGAAAGAGTAAAGTCTAAGCAAATTAAAAGAAAAAAAGTAAGATACTTTTACTAGTTGACATTAAGATAGAATCTAAGTATTTTTTCCATAAAAAGATGGGACATACTGATTACATCAAATTTTACAATTGTCTTGAGAAGAAATATAATTCAATTTTAATTATTTGTTATAAATTAAATATGGTTAACATTACTTATGAGATATGATAAATTGGTTCTAATTCTATAATTTATATTATAAAATTCTTGCAATATTTGTAAAACCTATGGATACAAATGAAAAGTGAGCAAAATATCTTTTTTTAAAATCAAGATGCATTTATGTGCAGAAGCAATCACAATATGTTATTTAATTTCAAGTAGTAGTTTTGTTTTAAAGTTGAAAAAGATAAATTAAAATTAAATTTCTTTAAAAATTTAATTTTAATTTTGAGATTTGGACATTTTAAATATTCCATTATATTTAGTTTATTTTTTAATCTTGATATTATTAAAAATAGTATATTATCTGATACTCTTTATTATATAAATTTATAAAATAATGTCATCTATATTATTATATATGTTGACGCTGATATTAAATGATGTGCTAGGAATAAATATTCATCTATACTGTGATATCCAATATTAGAACATATCTCCATAGGAAAAAATTAAAAGATTTATAAATAACAAAGTATTTGGTATTTTAAATTTTATTAATTTTAAAACTTATATGAGCTATATAAAAAAATAATAATAAACCAACAAAATAAAGAAAGGTTTAAATTTCACTAATTTTTAAATTTATGTGAACTATGTAAAAGAAAAGTTAACCAACAAAATAAAGAAAGATACTAAGAGAAACTCAGACATATTAGAAATTACATATAGATATTTATAATTTAGATATAGAATCATATGCCTTAAACTATTTCATCTCATTTATTGATAATTACTCATGATATGTGTATCTCTATGTGCTTTATAATAAAAGTGAAGTATTAAATGCTTTTAATATATTTAAATTTGAAATAGAGAAATAATACGAAACGTAAATTAAAATCGTAATATTAGATAAAGATGGAAAACACTATGGTAGATAAATTATGGATCGATAAATGTTTAGCCTTTTTGTAAAACTTTTTCAAAAATATGGGATAACTATCCAACATAGTATGCTTAATTTGCCAAACCAGACTTATGTAATAAAAAGAAGAAATTAAATATTACTAGACATAATGCGAAACATACTTGATAGCTCCAATCTTTTAAAATCATTATGAATTTAAACTCTCGAAACGATAGTATATATATTAAATTATATTTCAACAAAAGATATTTTAAAAACTTCTTTTAATTTATGAAAATGTTAGATGTTGAGTTTACAACATATATGGGTTTGGAGATCCCCAATTGAAGTAAAAATTTATAATCTACAAGAGAAAAAGTTAGATCGAATAATTATTAATTAGAATTTTATTGAATAAGCTAAAAGGTCTAAGAAATACTGATTCTACCATCCATCCAAAATCATTAGAATTGTAAAATTAAGAAATATAATTTATTTTGATAATGATTTGATTAGTTGGAACAATCAATTTAGAAACATGGTTTCTAAGAAAGAGTATTCAGATTATTAATCTTGTACGCCAAGTGATTGATTATTATACATAATATTTCTCAAATTCAAATTGATATCAAGTAACCAATCAATATAGTTTTCATAAATTGCTAATGTCATACCAATAAATCAAGTTATTTATGATTTATCTGAGATAGTTGAACAGTTAGTTAAATGACATACTTCTACTGAAAATGTTTGTATAATATTAAGAAGTTTTGCTAAAATAATAAAATTAATAATTCTTAATGATTATATTATTTATTTATAAGAATCTGACTATAATATTGGAGATAAAAATGGTCATAAAATTTTTTATTTAAATTTTGAGTTGTAATAAATTAAATTTATAGTATAATATTATGAAGGATAAGATAAATTCTATGAGACGTAATAGGGTGTAATTTTATTCAGTTATTGATAGGGTAAAAGTCATAATGTGTAAATAAATTTATAAGATAAAAGACTCAGTGAGCAATATTAAAAGATATCAAATATGACTCATTGTTAAGAAATTTACTAAAAAAGAGAGAATTAATGACGCCAAAATTTTTTCTCTTGTGTTTGAAAAAGATTCTTTTCATATAGTTTTGGTATTCGTTATCCATTTTAATATAAAATTATAATAAATAGATATGGAAATGACTTTCCTTAATGGTGATTTAAAAGATGGGATTTATATGATACAATTAGAATAATTTTTCCTCTAATAATAGTGAGTAATTATTATACATGTTTGAGAAGTTCATATATAAATTAAAATAAGTATCAAGTCAATGATATTTAAAGTCTCTCTTTATTTAATTTTAAAAAGAATATTATGAATCAGTGTATTTGTCAGAAGGTCAATGAGAGTAATATCTATTTTTTATTTTATATGTTAATGTTATTTTACTTACATTCAATAATAAGATCTATTATATGATGTGAAATAATTTCTCTCTAATAAATTTAAAATTAAGAATATATATAATACATTTTATATCATTAGGATTAAAATCTATCAAGATAGACTACAAAATATTTTAACTTTGTCTCAGAAAACCTATATCAATAAAATTTTAAAAAGATTTTAGATGAAATATTATTTACTAAGTATAGTACCTATTGTGAATAGTAAAACGTTTAATTTAATTTAGTACTTGAAAAATAATTTAAAACAAAACAAATGAGGAACATTCCATACACTTTTGTTGTTGAAAGCTTGATGCATACTCAAGTATGTATAGGATTTAATATCATTTTTGCTATAGAAATGTTAAAAATATATCAAAACAATCTAGATATAGATCATTGGAGAGTTGCTACATAAGTGATAAAGTTTATTTAAGATAATAAAGATTATATATTTATATATATAGATGGATTGATAATATGAAGGTATCTAGTTACTTGAATTTAAATTTCATTAGATGTGTTAATTTTTATAAATCAACCACTAGAAATGTATTTATATTTACCAGTAGAGTTGTATCTTGAAAAAGTATAAATTAGACATTAATTGCTACTTTTGCTATTGAAATCCTAATGCATGCTTAAGTATGCACAGGATTTAACATCATTTTTGCTACAGGAATGTTAAGAAAATATCAAAATAATTTAGATATAAATCACTAGAGAACTATTAAAAAAGTAATGAGGTATATTCAAGATAATAAAAACTACATATTTATATATATAGATAAATTGATAATCTAGAAGTATTTAGTTACTTGGATTTGAATTTCATTGAATATGTTAAATTTTATAAATCAACCACTGGAAATGCATTTATGTTTGTTGGTAGAGTTATATCTTGGAAAAGTATAAAGTAGACATTAATTATTACTTTGACTATGGAGGTTGAATTTATTTCTTTTTTTGATAGTATAAAATAAAGTGTATTGATGAGGAATTTATATCTGGATTCAAACTAGTGGATTGCATATTAAGACTATTAAAGATATATTGTAATACTTTAACTATTTATTATCTAAGAATAATATTTTTATTAGTTAAAAATAATAAAAGTAGTAATCAAAATAAATATATCAATATAAAATTTTTAGCATAAAGGAAAATATCAAATAAAAGAAAGTGGCCATTAAATATCTTAAAACTCAGTTGAATATCGCTGATCTTTTGACGAAAAATATACAGTTGAGATTCAATGATTATAAAACTAAAATAAAATTAAGTTTTATTATATGATTTTTTTTTTTTTTTGTGTAGACAATCATATTTTTTAATAAAAATTTGATTTATTTGTAATATTTTTTAAAAATTTGTATATACATTAGTTAATTTATTATAAAATTATTATCAATAGTTGGACAAAAAATAGATATCAGGTTTATTCATTAAATATTATTATAATATATTAGTTAGTATTTTAAAAAATATAATATACCATAATATATGAAAATTACTATTTGTAGAATGCCTATTATTATGATTTATATATTTTATCTTTTTAAGAATGCGAAAAGATGGGTTTTGAATATGATATCAAGTGAAACATATGAGTCAAGCGAGTGGATGTTAATTTTTTTTCAAAATTTAATCAATTATTGGTCCATATTTTTTGATTTAGGGTATCCATTATACCGTTTACTTTTACCATGAATGGTAATCATCCTTTAGGCATTTTGATAAAAAATAAAATATCTCTATATATATATATATATAACTTTAATTTTTAGGTTTTTCGGTTAAATATTATAACTATATACCATTATTAAAGAATATTAAAGACTTTAAATATCTAAATAAGTAATAAATTTATATAAATTCAAGCAATCAATATTAATGTTAATAGTGCAATGCTAGCATTTTGACATTTAATCTATGATGTGTCATTGGATTTAAATTATTGTATTGATTAAAGAGTTAAGAATTGTCTGATGGAACTAAAGCGGGTTCGATCTTTGTATACTTTTAATCAGAATCTTGTTCAATACAATAAAGTACGATCAAATGATTGATGAGACTCACCCCCAATATAATTTCTAATGTTTAAATTAATTATCTTTATTTGAGGAAAGAAAAGGAAGGATACAGATGTAAATGCTTATATGATGGTTTTTGTTTATGAGGTGCGCTTTTCAGAAATCGTTTTAATGAGAGAAAGAGTGTGCTTGAAGTGTTTTATGGTTGTTTTTTATTAGCTTTTATTTGGTTGAGCGTCATCCCCCTTTTTCTATTAGGAAAGAGGGGTTTATATAGAAATTAGGGGTGGTTGACTTCTCCTGCCAACCGTTTAAGAAACTGTCAAGTGGATAAAACGTCATTCAGCTGGTAGTTTCAATTGGCGACAAAAACCGTTGAATCTATATAAAAGAATGAAATCGTTTCAGTCGATTAGAGTTGATTCCATTTTCTTTTAACGAGTAAACCATTTTGATAGAACTGACAGGTTCATCAATCGATTTTGGACTATATGGGATGATTGGACCTTCATTCTTTTATCGGCCGAATTCTTCGACCGGCTTTCTTCTCAAACCGATAGCAACTATACCCATTAATCTATTTTTAGTATTTTGATTTATATTTCACATGATAGATTAATTTTTGTCTAACACGACTCACATTTCTTCTTCCCTTGACTCCAAGAATCATCATCAGCTGGATTGCATGCTTTGTTTGGATTCCATGACAGAGAGAGAAAGAGACAGATGCGGCTCGCCTGCCTCTCTTTCGAATGAACAACAAAGAAAGAGTTCGCTGATGCCTGATGAAGGAGGTTGCTTTGCGTTTTACGTTACCAACGGACTAGTTTTGTTTTCTCTCGCCGATGCTGATTTGAATGTGAACGATGAAATCGTTCGTCGAAGACATCTTCCAAAGCACGTCAAACACGGTTCTGACGACAAGGACAACCAACCCAAAGCTGTCCGGAGAGGTTGCTTTCTTTTTTATTTTTAATTTTTTTTTGACAGTTGGTTCAATCATATCAAATCGAGTGTTATTATGAAATTATTTGTGACTATTTTTTCAATATATTTTTTTATAATATAAATATTATACTTATTTATATGTATTAATAAAATTAGATAAATTAATAGTCACCCTATCATTTAAAAATACCAAAAAATTGACTAAATAATATTCCAAAAATTTTCAAAATTTATAGCATGCTGAAGTTATTTGGCAAAGTAAGATTGTCAAGGATTAGGTCAGTTTATGTTCACATAGAATCTTATTTTATTTTATTTTAATTTTAAGAGATATCTGCTTTCATACTACTAAATTTCTTTTTTTACTTTTGATTTTTCTCGATTTGATGTTATTAATGCATTTTTATACTTATAATCCAAATCAAATTGTTAAATTATTAATTATAAATTAGTTTACTTAATTTTTTTTAAATAATTTTAAGTAAAATCTAATATATATATGAAATATAGATAATAATTTAAATAAATGTAGGTCAAATTATTAAATTTTTATTTAAATTTTAAATACTATAATAACAAATAAGAATTTAAAGGATCTGAGATTTACTCCCAAGTATGCTTTTTAATAGTTAAATCAATAAACTTTTCTAAAAATCTAAAATATGAGAGAAATTACGAGGATAAGAAAGATAGAGATGGAACATTTAGCTCTATATTTTGTTGAAGAACAAGTGCATTAGAGAGTTTAATGCATCATTATTTTTCGGCTTTAGTCCACTTTTTCAGGGAACGTGAGTATATTTTTAGCTACGTTGTTAGTTAATGACATTTTTAAAGAGAAAAAATAGACCACAATTTGAGTAATTAGGATAATTAAAACTTAATTAGTTTAACTATCTTATATACATTCTAATTGTGAGGTTTTTGGGTGGCAGCTTAGTCGAGGATGATGAGTAGCTGACATTGGTTAGGAAATCTTCGCTTAGGTTAATTATAGAATATATAAATCGTTCGTTTGATTTAATCGCTCAATTAGGCAAATCAATTGATTCGATTAGTTCTATTAATCATTTAAATATTCAATCATTTGAACATATATACTAATCTTTTCAACCACACGATATATACATGTGAGGTTAATATGTTTTTCTATCTTTAAGACAAATATGAAGAGCATGTAATTCACTATTTTGATAATTTAGTTTGTGCTTCCAATATAAATATAACAGGTTAGGATTTATTCAACAGATAATGCTTTTATAAACATTTATATATGAAATAATTTGATATTTGTTGTGATCTATTTAATTTAGAAAATTTTCAAACATTATTAAAAAGTTTTTAGGGGATGATCGAATTAGTGGAAGAACATGTCAAGATAGATTATGATTTTAATATTTTTAAATCACTATTGTAAGAGATATAACAGATATATGAGTTTTGTAATAGTTATTTTAATCTTATTGATATCAAAATAAGAAAAATATCGTGATGTGAATATAAAAATTAAATTGTATAAAAATATTTATTAATTATATAAAAAAATATATAAATATTAAATTCAATTTATAACAATTTAACAATCAACAAAATATTAAATCAATTAAATGATTGAGAATGAGAGAGCAGAAGGCCAAGAGGAAATAGGTAGGCAGGGAGTAGTCACCGATTTTTTGAGAGTGACATTTTTAATAATTATTTTTAATTAATTAATTAATTATGAGGTGACACTTTTAATTCTCGGTGTTTGCAAATTTATTTATATGGTTTTTAATTCCAAAAGCACTTTTAAAGGTAACTATTAAATATATATATATTTTTTCCAATATATTGTATAAAATAAAAAATAAACACCTCTTTAATCTTAATATTATTCTAAAAATATAAGCAGAACCCATTATCGTGTGAAAATTATTATTAGATTTCATTTGTTTAGGCATGGAGTTTAAAATCTAAATTTAAATTTTATTTTTCATTAAAATTTTGTTATTTAAACTTAGACTTAATTAGAATTTTAAATTTAAATTTCATTTAATTAAAATTAAATGACACCCTATCAATGATCCATATATAGTGATGCAAGTAGAATCGCTTAACATAGTTGAAAATAGATTTTTTATATAAAATAATGACCAAATTGTGGTTGAAAATAACGACATTAATAATTCTCTAAAGTTTTGATTAGCCTAAAGTCTAACTAATAATCATGTACATTAGATAATAAATAAAATCAAAATAGACATGCCAACTACGTGCACTCACCCCACCAAAAAATAATAATGAGGAGCCAATTATGTAGGGGTGGCTCTCAAGCTTCTCCTTCAACAAATAGATTTCATGAAATAAAAATAAATAAATAAATTATGGCGGTGTGCCTCTTTGATTTTTTTGAACAGTTTGAATTCTTAAAAAATAACAAATGAAGGCAAACTTTAGTGAAAGTCCATTGACTGTCGATTTTGGGGTGCTCGCTTGCCTGTCAACATACAATAGACACATTAAAATATTCATATTAAAAAAATAAAATAAAAGATGTAACTATCAGCGTATATATATATTTTAATTTTTTTTATATAAAATATTTAAGAGCCCATTGTGTGTCTATTGTATAATAGATGAGAGCACGAAATGGAGCTACCTCTTCCCATTTATTATAACTTAACATAGCGTAAGATAAGGTAATCAGAGTATAGATTATACAGTACTAAACTAAGACAACATGTGTTTAATATACAGGTTAAAGGATGCCCGATGGTTGACTCCGATGCCCAAATTAGCAAGTCTAATGCAGAATAGAGCGAGCTCCATATGTAATGACACAAATGAGAACAAAGAGGAATCAAGGAACATACAAATTAACCTCACAATTTCTCTTTTCATATATGTTTTGAACTTCTCTATTTTTTTTTTATTTTTATACTTTTATAATGGCTTTCAATGCGTTAACATCGTATTATTGGAACAGATGATACAAAGCCTTCCAGCTTTAAACTATTAGGTGAAAATGGAAAAGAAACATCGAGAGCCAAAAATCACAATTCTCGAACGGGTAATTATCTTGAGGTAACAAAATGCTCCTGTTGGCCATGTAACACTAAAATTTTAACATCTACCGATACACTTTGTATGGCTAGTATATTCTTTTTTAGTTCATTTTGGTTGCTTCATAAAAAAAATTTCTGGTACATCCGCACCGGTTGGCACAGTACTTGAACCACATGTTTCTCCACGTTTACCTTTTGCTTGTTACTATTTTCCTATTTGTTATAGTACCCGTTCACTACACCTATTTAGTTACTATTTTTCTGTGCTGTTTTTACATTTAGTTAGTGTTTCCGTTTGCTAGATAAGGGCCATTACTGTATAAAGTATTGGGGGTTCAAAGAAAAGAGCAAGAAGTAATTTTTTCTTTACCACTGTCTCTCTCTCTCCCCATCTCTGTCTCTGTGTCTTTCTGCCCTCGTTTTTCCCTTCTCTTCACATCTATCTCTCTCGCGCACTCTCTTCTCACCGTTTTCTCTCTTCTCATCTGCTAGAACTCCCCATTCCTCAGTTCTCTTTACACTTCGCCGACGACATTCATCATGTGATCATGAGCACGTATCAAATGGTGCTATCATTGAGACAAAAGTAGAGGAGATCGAAGAACGAGCACTGGACATACTTGAAGTGGCCACACCGAGCTGGCCAATGCGATGAAGTACCTCCGGCGGGCTGCCAATAGATTTAGCGCCACCTTGTCCACCACGGTTTCCACCACAGCGCAAATTCAGTCGTCCATGGTGGAACTTAGCTAATCGCTCTATACAATCGAGCACAACCCTAACTGGTCAGTGAATTTTTCACCTTCTGTGGCTTCTTTTACGGTTGCTTTCTATCCTCCAGTTCTACTAGATACTAAAGTCGCTCCACATCTTTACTTTCTCCAACCTGAACTCCCTGCCTTTGCTAGGTTCGTACAACCATCTACTGCTAGAACCACTCCCTCCATTTCTATCACCACACAAATTTGGCATTCCCACGCAGACATTCTTCCTTCCTTGAACTAAATCGATCTACAATAGCCTCGAGCATATCCAACAGAATCGCCCCTGCAGCCGGTAACACCTCTAACACTTCCACCACTGAACCAATTCAAACCTCCATTACTAAAATTGGTCACCCCTTGTCTCAAGACGATCCAAATCTTCCAGAAACTCCAATCGCCACAAATGCGTCCACTAAACCACAAATTCTATAATCCAAAAATGAAATCCTACTGTCACTAAACCAAATCGAACAACTTGAACCGTCCGCAATTTTTCCAATTCTTCACACTCCGTCATTGATCACGACTTGTGTCCATCATATCCATCCTTACCCGTTAGCATTCACAAAATTTGCAAATATATTTTGTGAATGTGACCTTGAACTTACTGTTGTGGTCCTTGAGAGTGCGGCACCACACACCTACATTTTTGCATCTGTTGGCACTGACAATCATGCTCTCGAGTCCATTGTGGTTGTTGGAGTTAGAGACTTGAACACAAGTTGTTATGATGCCTTGCCTTCGGATTTTGGAGCCATGCCACAGGGGCAAATTGAGAAGGCAGGCGTGATCGAGCAAAATCACCTCAGCTGGCAAGTTCATGTTCGTGACTGGAATAATAGGCAAGTAAAACCAATAATTCGTCACTGAAAAATATTTGATGACACATTTTGGACTTATCTTGTTATTTTGGTCGCGGTCCTGGACAATAGAAATGCCCAGCTCTATATTGCTCACGGGGGTGTGTACCTCCAGAAGTTCCTTCTGGAATCAAGAAGTTCTAGCACCCATCGCTACACACAAATGGCCCTACCTCATTCGACAGAGAAATCTGGTGCAGCATGCAGTCAACTTCCAAAATAGGCTTCCATGTGTTCTAATCATTCATTCCTTCCTAGCAGGGACCACTGTTTGACCTGGGTTTGCTGTGAGTTCGAGTGTCAACTTGAGGTCTTACAACCCTGGCTCACGAGCTCCGCTTTAATTCCACCTCGTATGATGATACCTACCCTAGTCATGGCATGTTACCAGAGGAAGTATCCATCGATACAAAAGACATTCTTAATTCAAGGAAGACGTGAGGAGTCACTGTCTATATTCAAAAGAAGAATTCTGGACAGTTTGCTAGATTTTGTGGCCAGGGAACTTTAGGTTCATACTGAAGTTATTGTTGCGGCAGCTGCTGGTATTGTTGCTGAGTGTTCCTCACTGAGAAACGCAAAGGCAGGAGCTGAAAATGCTGCGCAGCTTTCTGTGGTCTTGGTAGAGAATACCATTGTGATATTGATGCTTGTGGAGGATCATCTTCGGCTGTAGAGTAAACAATATAGTGTTTTGCGTCCTGTGAACAGAATTGTATCATCCCTCACATGTGTTCCACCTGCTAGTAATCAGTTGAATTCATTGACCATGGCTGGTGGAGAATCCAAGGTGGTTATTGCCAACTGTAAATCATTTTCTGATGACGCTGGTGGACTTCCGGTTGATGTTCTCATTTCAATGGCAAATGAAAATTGGCAAACATCTACAGCAGTGATGGAGCGACTTACTGCAGCCTCTGCAGTTGAGCCTTACGAATTAGTTTCTTGTGCCTTTGTGTCATATGGGAGTTGTGCCATAGATCTAGCAGAGGGAGAGAGCCCATCCTCTAATGCCATATTGTTTGTACTGGTTCTTGCTGCTCATTTTCTACGTTTGTGGCAAGGAAGCTTTTCCATGAGTTTCCAACCTATCATGCAGGTTATGCAACTTTGGTGAGAGCAATTGACTCCACTGTTTATGATGATCGAATATTGCGGGAAGTGGCAACCCTTTTTCGTTTGCAGTATCAACATGTTGTCCGTTGCTATCAGGCCTGGTTTGAAACTGACGTTGCTAGATTTCTTGAGGGCAGCACTTGGGATTCAAGAACTGCAATGAGCTTGAGCTTTACTCGTAAGGGTAGAAGCTCGTCAGATGTGGAGAATGACATCATAGCTAAATCAACATGTCTGCATATCCAAATGGAATATTGCCCTAGGACTCTTCGTCAACTCTTCGAATCCTACAACTATTTTGATAAGAACTTTGCCTGACATTTGTTTCATCAAATTGTTGAAGGTTTAGCACACATACATGGGCAAGGAATTATCCATCGTGAATTGACACCCAATAACATTTTCTTTGATACTCGGAACGTTATTAAGATTGGTGATTTTGGCCTTGCCAAATTCTTAAAGTTTGAGCAATCGGATTAGGATTATGCTTTTCTTTCTGACACACTAGGTGTTTCAATTGCTGGTATAGGCCAAATTGGAACCTATTTTTACACAGCACCTGAGATTGAGCAAGGATGGCCAGATATTGATGAGAAGGCTGATTTGTACAGCCTGGGAGTTGTATTCTTCGAATTGGGTCATCCCTTCAGGACAGCAATGGAGAGGCACTTCGTGCTTATTATCCCTTCAGGACAACTTCCTTCTACTCGGGTTGCTGAATTCCCCGAGCAAGCAACTTTGTTGAGAAGCTTATTATCTCATCAAGGTCTTTCTCCTCAAATTTTTCCCTTATTTGATCTTGAAGATAAGGTTATTTTGATGGGATAGTAATATTATGTACTCGTCGTTACATTCGCCAAAACTCACTCACTGAATGGACGGGACCCAGTAAATCACCCTTGGCAGCATCGGCCAGCACAGTACCTGAACCACATGTTTCTCCATGTTTATCTTATATTTTTTTTACTATTTTTCTATTTGTTATAGTACTCGTTCACTACACCTGTTCAATTACTATTTTCCTGTGCTATTTTTACATTTAGTCAGTGTTTCCATTTGCTGCATAATGGCAATTACTGTATAAAGCATTGGGGGTTCAAAGAAAAGAGCAAGAAGTAATTTTTCCTTTTTCACTGTCTCTTTCTCTCTCCCTATCTCTATCTTTGCGTCTCTCTGCCCTCGTTCTCTCTTTTTCTTCACTTCTGTCTCTCTCTCTCTCTCGTGCGCTCTCTTCTCGCTGTTTTTCTTCTTCTCCTCTGCTAGAACTCTCATTCCCTCTGTGACGTCCCACGTCATACGTCCTTGTACTTATCATTAATATTATTATTGTCATAAATAAGATCCTAACATTAGCCATAAATTATACTGCCTCTAATATCACATTATTCTTTCATGATATTAGTCTAAATTAAGGAAGATACTTACTAAATATCCATAAGAATTTAAACCTGACGAAAATATATATTCTATATCATAACGAAAGCAATTTCATTATCACCAAAATACCACATGTCTAAAATACAACATTATACAGTATAAATTTTTTTTTCTTTCTTTTCATAATCCCAAGTACAATATATACGTCATAACAAAATTATGGCCACCTCAAACTTCTTTCCTAATCCTGTTCGTTCTTCATTATTTCTTAAGACTCGTCTGAAGGGAAGTGAAAATAGCAAACGAGTGAGCCAAATGCTCAGCAGTGTACATAATATACAAAGGTATGCATTTTGTACAAAATATACATTAACATATATAAATATGAGCAGATACATGAAGTGCAATACATTTACCTTTTTTATTTTTTAACTTTTATTGACAGTATTTATTGTTTATTATCTTTAGGGATCAGGGTCAATAGACCTCACCAGCTAACGAAGCGGATAAATAAAAAAAAATTGTATTAATCCACACAATTTAAGGCAAATATCCTAGCAATAGAATAGATTGTACTCACTTTCACAATCGGGATTGTGCTTAATTCCACAATCCAATTCTTGTCCTCCTTCTTATACCTCGAGGTGGGTAGTACTACTTATAATCTTGGTAGACGGGGTCAAAACGGATGGGCTGTATAAAAGCAATTATTTGATTTTTCATTGTAATATTCCAAGGCATGCCAGGGAATATCACCATCTAAAAAAGATCCATGATCCAATTTTTCTTTTGCAACCGTGAAGGGATCTCGTATAACCGAACTTAACAGAACTTAACTGGATGTCACTGGACGTAACTAAATATTTTTCAAATTTTCATAGAGTCCGTTCCAAACTTTCATGAATATAGTTTAACATAGCAAACAATATCCAAATATAATATTTCATAGGCCTTGAACATGCAAAAAAATATATATCGAACTTTATTCCATACTTAATATCTTTTAATATACTTGGTGGCCAATTAATTTACCGGAGCTTAAATAATTTAATTCAAAACTTATTGATGTGAGTAAGTCAAGTCGGGGTAGGTCTTGAGTTAGTTTAATATTTTATTCATATTCTGAAATTTTTTCGGTTCATGTAAACCGGTTCGGTTAATGCTTGGGATCGGATTTTCTAATTATTTTGAGCCCAATTTTTTTTTATAATTATCCCAATATCATTTTCGGGTCGATTGGTCATTGGTTCAGTCAATTTTTAGTCAAATTTGGGCCCGATTTAATATTTTTTAATAAAGGGCTCAAATTACCATTTAAGCTGAACCAGTTTGAGAAAGGCTTTGAGAGATCGGTTCACTGAGTTATATAGTCCATTTTTACGATACAATTTTACACAACATGGATATGGGTCTTAGCTATTTTGTACCCAAATTTAAGCCGGTTTGGTGATCGGATGGTGGCCGGTTTAGTCTGCCAACACAGACTGCCCATTCAGGTTTCAGTAGGACAGTTCTACTTTCCTAATTTTTTTATGGTTCAATCGGTCCTATTTTTGACAGGTTCTGGGCGTCCTCTTGTAGCCAAAGGATTTAACTTTAACAATAAATGTTGTTTAGGCCGGTCCAAGTCAATATTGGCTGATTCAGACCAAATTTCCAGAACATATTCTGCATCAACACCAGCTAAAACAGACAGATTTTGTTCCAACTTTAAGGGTCCGAATCATATTTAATTTGGATATGATTTTTACGGACTGATACTTGAATATTACCTCTATGGTCTTAGCTAACTTATGGCACTGATTTGGCCCATTTTGGGTTTGAATTGTATTTTATTTAAAATTATTTTTCTAACTACTCAAAGAAGCAGTTCTACAAGACCCTTGTTGTTCATGGGTCCGGTTCAGTATCCGACCCATATTTTTTGGGCCGCCGATTTACATGGTGATAGTCCACACCTAATACTAGGAAATCAAGTTGGGTTGGACTCTGGATCAATCCATTTTGGGGTGTGTTTGGCTAAATTTCAGAAACTGAAATTTCAGCATCAGCAGAACTAGTAAGCTGGTTCTGGAGCTGAGTTTGGGTTCGATTTTGAACCCCTTTTTGAATGATTCAGAGGATCATTTTTTTTCATTTTTACTTCATTAAA
Source organism: Nepenthes gracilis (assembly GCA_033239525.1). Lineage (NCBI taxonomy): Eukaryota > Viridiplantae > Streptophyta > Magnoliopsida > Caryophyllales > Nepenthaceae > Nepenthes > Nepenthes gracilis. Next base: position 22,846,019 of record BSYO01000007.1, read on the forward strand.
TAAGGATCATTTGACCAGTTTTGGTCATTGGATAATTTGGCCATTTAGTAATCGTTATGTAGCAAATATTAGGAACTACCACAGCAGAACCCGATTTTGGACACTATCATGTGTCTAGGGCCGGTTCACCAATTTTTAATTTTTTTCTTACAACTCCTCATGAATTTATAATAACTAAGGAAGTATATGCAAGTATTGGATTATCAATACGCAAGAGAAATTAGCCAAAAATTGCTCAACAATTACGGAAACGATCAAAGTACACTTGTCGATTTATTCAGTTGAACTTCTCCTTTCTGCCTCTTGGTTTCCTTCCTCTTTTCCCTTACTTTACCCCCGATTGTTTTGTATTTCACAATCTCTCCTCTTTTCCCTTCTTCTACCCTATTCATGTCTTAAATAATTTGACTCATCTTATCCACTAAAACCTCGTGTCACTCCTCCAATTTCTGCATGTGGTAGCAGCTTGGTGGTTGTATTAGATTGTAACCAGTGTTTAGCTGATTCATTATCCCTCTGTTAGGCAGCAATGAGGCTACAATCTAGGGCTAGTATTTAGTATTATTTATGGCCAAACTTATCATAATTAAGCTGCTCAAAGAGCTGTTTGGAAGGTTGGGAGACTTGGTTGTTGATGTAGCCGAGAGGTGCCGTGCATCAGCAGCCTAGCTGCTGATGCATGCTACCTTTCATGCCTCTTTTTCCCATTTTTTCTATTAATATATAATGTGTCCTTAATTTACTATATTTTATACTTACTATAGTTCAATATGGAGTGAAAAATCCACCTAATTTTTCATGTTGGCACAGCTGCCAAATCAAATTTGTCAAAGTCTTCATTGGTTGCTAAATTTTTCCCTATTATCATGTAGCTGCTGCCGTGGGGTTTTGAGGGTCATTTTGGTTCTCTAAATTTTTCTAAGTATGGAGAGGGTCTTATACACATAATATCCCATGTGTGTGACCAATTTTTCCTTAGACATTTGGCAAAAATGGCTGCAACAATAGTTTTTGTCAATCGGAGTGAAAATTCCCATTTTGCCTATTATCTTGAAGGATTTAATTTAAGGTATTCGGGTATGCGTTGGTAAAAATTTTAGAACATGGAAACTTAGTATAGACACTAAAGATCGTCTAGTATTGATTTCGTCCTAAACTGAATTTCTTATCATCTCCCGATTTACATCCCTGGCTTTTGGGTTTGAAGGAAAATTTAAAAGATCAGGTGTCGGGGTTTTGGGAAACGAATACATGGGAAGTTAGTTTACTTGTCAATGATCCACTGGGATTATTTACCTCAAAATCCGGATTGCCTAACACATTCAAAATTAATTCCTGGCTTTTAGGTTCAAAAATTAAATTAAAGGAATCGGGTTTGAGTATACAAAAAAATTAAGACATAGGAGGCTAGTATATTTGTCAAAGACTATTTTGGATTAATTTCATAATGATCTGAATTACATAAGTCGTCCCAAATTACGTTCCTGGTTGACGGGATTGCGGTCTTTATACCCTCAGTTCTCGCCGCACTTTGCTGACGACATTCATCGTGCGACGGTGGAGCACGTATCAGCTAATATGACAATGATTGATACCAATTTCTCCAATCAACATGGAAGCCAATCTCGTTCTTTTGAAATCTTGATTACAAAAGAAAAAAGAAAAACTAGAATCATTACTACTCCATCAAGAGCCAATTACCATAGTTTCAAATCGTGGTGTCACATTGTTAAGGTATCACGGACAAATCATTCACAGATATAAAGATTTTCGCAGCGATATTGTAATAGTCAAAGTACAAATGATGTCCCATTTTTATATCTACACAACTATCTGGGTTCAACCACTGCTAAGCGGATCTCACATATTGTTTACTGCTTGTAAGAGAAAAAAAGAATATGTTGACAAGCATGGCTTCCATTTTCATCTATGAGCAATGTAGGGTTGGAAAGCATACTGCCCCTCCCCCAAAATAGAATACGTTCATTTAGTACATAGTGAATTTTGGATGGATAAAGCTATTTTTATTAGATGATGAATTATCTTGCATAAAAAATTTAAGAAGTTATAGTTACTTATAAATATATTGGTCCATGACTAATCAGCTTGAACTTTTGTATTAAAGATGATATCCAATACAAATAAATAAATATTATTATAAATACTGTTAAGTTATGAGTTACTTCTGTGTAGATCTTATACCCATTTGATGTTTAACATATCGTTTGGTAGTTCACACGTATATTGTACTAATTTGAAAAAATTGCAGCATGACAAGTAATAGGCTTCTGATCCGTGCAGGAATGCCAATTCTAGATTGGAGGGTGTCTAAGGAGTGCCCAAGGGACACTTGTGCGTGGTTTGCAAAGCGCACCAACGCTCACGCGCTAATTCCTGTGTCCCGCTTGACGGGAGGTCGAGCGTTGGCTTCGAAATGAATATGCATAGACGTGTTTTTAAAGTTACAATTTTGCATTTAAGTTTCGAATCGTATTTAAATCTTCATCGACTTTGAGTACACTATTTTTAAAATTGATAAGAATATTTTACCAACGTTATTTTTTTATTATTTTGTACTCATTATTATTTAGATTTATTGGTTATAAGGTATTATATCCTTATATTTATTAAAATTTGTGTAATCGAACTTATTGCACAGTGGACATATTTTGAACGTATCATCACATAGTTTTTTTTTTCTCATTTTAAAGAAGATTTTTCACATAAAATTACGTATTCTTTATTATTTGTGATTATTATTTACTTGTGCGTTATTGATTATTTCCTTATAGTTCAAATAAACAGTTCGAATCCCAACAAGTACTCACTATCCATACGTGTTCACATGGGTGATGCAATTGTTCACTTCCTCTTTAATGATTCCGTTCGATCCACAACGAACAAGTGTCAAGGACAATGATCTGAATTGTGCACAAGCAGTGAAAACATGGAAGTTGATACCCATGAATGGCACAGTCCATGGATATAAAAAACTCCTCGAATATGATGGTTAATGTCACGGGGGCTAGCCTAAGAAGCTAACAGCTAATCGATGGATGGCTGGTACTGAAGCACGGTTACAGACCACGGACAACTGATGAAGTCCATGGCTGTTCAGATATAATGGTTGGATCTGCGGAAGCACTGAAATGCTCATGAAAGGTGATTTCCATTAATGGATATTAGAAAGCTATGCGATAATGGAAATTACAGTTGAAACCTATGGCAGCTGAGAATATGTCTTTACCAATGAGTCACCCATGCTTCTTGAAAAACAGGGAAGAATACCCATAAGAACCAGGTAATATTATAATCGACAGAGAAGAAATGAGCCTTTAAGAACTGGTCCGCAACTCCTTTTCTCCTTGGCCAAGCCCAAGTATCTCTTTTAAGAGACTCACTATTGATTCTTAGAATCCCTGGCACCTATATTGGGATAAATTACTTTCTTATAAATTCTATATGATTTTGTATATATATTTATTTGTGAAGTTACACTACACCTGATGTATACATGATGAATGCAAGTACGTCAAAAACATATTGTCTGCGGTTGATGCACACATATAGGCACTTGTGCATAAAAAATAAAATGGGTATGTCCAATACATGTATGTGCATTGGTAATTTGAAGAGAATTTTTTCTTTGATGTTTGGATGGCAATTGCTACCATTCAAACGTTAAACTTATTTTTAATTCAAATTTTATTCTGTTTTGGTAGAGTTAGTGTGAAAAAAACACTTAAATGTCGAATTGAGAGAAGAGGGAAGAAGATAAAGAGGATATTGTTTATCAATTCTTAGGCAATTAATTATATTCATATCTTCATCATTTAGGATATATTATTCTAGTTATGTGAGCACCAAACTCTGTATTGTTGCAGTATTGTGAAACAAACCAAGGTTAACTTTTAGTCAAATAAGTGACTTTGATACCATGTCTATTAATCAGGACTACCTAAATAGGGGGTCACTAAAAGTTTAGGTTCGAAGAGAACATACAGCCATCAGGATGGCCACACACCACTAATTCCAAGGTGTAGGGGATGGCGATGAACAAATACAACACCCCAATGAGAAGCCAAACATGGCCCGATAGAAGTTTGTTAAGACTGCCCATCTTAACAAACAAGAGATAAGGCATAGAGAGTCAAGAAGTTGCCCGGCTCGCATAGTTTATCTACTTACTTTCTAATAAAGGCTCGCATAGTGGTTAGTGCTTAACTTTCAAGATCCGCAACAGCAGGTACGTGCCCTGTTCTGCAGGCGGCGCATGCATGCGCTGCAGGCAGACATGATGATTTTCCAAAAATGACGTCCTTCAACTAGCAAATATAGTAGGTCAACTGTACACCTATTGTAGAGGACAGTTTTGTAGGATATCAATTTTCAACTGGTTAACGTCCATTGACCATCTTCTTCTTTTGGCCAGTCAACGCCCACGTTAACCGAAATTTCTTGCGCCAAAGACACTTTACATAGTCCATGGACACTCTGTGTATGAGTCCGCGGACCTCAACCTCATAAGGTCATCGTGCATTCTTAAAGCCTTCAGACCATCAGGACTTTCACACAGGAGTGACCTCGAACAAACTTTTCCTAATGATCGCGAGGAAGTAATATTTGTTAGCCCGACCAAACTGTAATAAGCTTCATTTTTACCCTTTAGTAAAATTTTTGTTAACATGTCCGTGCCATTTTCTTCAGTATTAACTTTCTCCAATGACATCAGACCAACTTTAATAATATCTTTCACCCAATGGTATCGAATATCAATATATTTCTATCTAAAATGGAATGATGAGTTCTTACAGAGATGTATGACACTATGACTATCACAAAGTATTTCATATTTTTCCTATCCGAGACCCAATTTTTGAATGAATTTCTTCATCCACAACATCTCTTTGCAAGCTTCTGTTACTACGATGCACTTGGCCTCAATAGTTGAAAGGGCAACACACTTCTACAGCTTGGACTGTCAAGAAACTGTACCTCTGGTAAATTTTACCAAGAATCCTTAGATAGACTTACGGAAGTCAATGTCCCCGGCTATACAGCATTCAAGTGTCCCACCAATTGAGGCTTGTCACTTCCAAGACACAGACACCTCCTAAAAGTTTCTCGAATAAATCTCATAATCTACTTGACCGCGGACTAATACTCCTTTCCTGGGTTCGACAGAACATGGCTGACAGTGCCAACAACGTGTGTAATATCTGGTCTTGTACACACCAATGCATTCGTCAGGCTTCCTACGTCCGAGAAGTAAGGAACATTTCTCATGTACGCCTTTTCTTCATCCGAGGATAGACACTGGTGACTGCTCAGTCTGTGATGGCTTGCTAGTGGGGTGCTAATGGGTTTGGACTTGTACATATTAAAACGTTGGGGTACTTTTTCAACATAGCCTTCTTGGGACAACCACAATTTTTCTACCTTTCGGTCACGAATAATTCTAACACCAAGAATCTGCTTTGCCTCTCCAAGATCTTTCATGACAAAAGACTACCCAAGTTGTTTCTTTAACTCATTTATCAGAGCGGCATTTTGTCTAACGATTAACATATCATCCACATAAAGGAAAATGATAATAAAATCATTATTGAAAAATCTCTGTAAAAATACATAGTTATCACAAGCAGTCCTCCGATACCCTTGGCTGATCATGACCGACTTGAACTTCTTGTACCACAGCCTTGGAGTCTGTTTTAACCCATATGAGCTCTTTCTCAGACAACAAACCAGCTACTCCTTTCCTTTAACCTTAAATCATTCCGGCTACTTTATAAAAATTTCTTCCTCAAGATTACCATAGAGGAAGGCCGTCCGGATATCCAACTGCTCCATCTCTAGATTCTGAGCAGCAGCCAAGCCTAACATAACCCTTATGGATGACATTTTTACCACGGGAGCAAATATTTCATCAAAATTCACACCTTTACACTGATTGAAACTTTTTACTACCAGTCGTGCCTTGTATCTCGATTGCATAGTGTCCTCGGATATCTTAAACCTAAAGATTCAGTTGTTCTTTAGAGCTCTCTTTCTCTTAAGAAACTCGACCAAATCAAAGGTGTGATTTTCATGAAGAGAACTCATTTTATCTCTCATGACTTTCAGCCATTTCTTCTTATTCTCATCCCCCATAACCTCTTCATATGTCTCAAGCTTTCCGACATTAGTGAATAAGATATACTCACTAGGTGACAGACGGACGGATGGCCGTCTGTTCCTCATGGACCTTGTCACTGGAATCTCCTCGGCCGGTTGAGGGTTTACTTTATTCTGGTCCTTGACAGGTGCCATGACAGTGTCACCATTGTTTTCGGTTACTTCAGGACCATTGTCCTTGTCCTCCAAGGATACCAAACGGACAGCTTCAATACTCCATTTGTCCGTCCGAGTAACAACAGAATTGGTCTTCCTGCCAATGTCTTTAACTGTCTCATCCTCAACAAAAGTCTATCCATTGAACGGACGAGTCTTTTCTCAGCAAGATCGTAAAATTTGTAACATAATTCATCTTCCCCATAGCCCAGATAGATACACTGTATCGTCTTTGGCTCCAATTTGCTCCTTTCATCTCTCGGGATATGAACATAGGGTTTGCATCCAAACACCCTTAGGTAGTCATAAGTGGGCTGCTTGCCCGACCATATCTCCTTTGGCACCTCGCTCTTCAATGGCTTGTTGGATGACTTATTGATAACATAGGTCGTCGTCTTTAATATTTTTGTCGAGAAGGAATTGGACAGTTTCGCCGGAGAAAGCATACACTTGACTCTTTCCAGTAGTGTGCGATTCATCCGCTCTATCACTTCATTTAGCTGCGACATTTTTGGTGGTGTCCTCTAATATTTGATGCCATAAGATCGGCAATAAGTATCAAAAGTCTCAATGTACTCTCCTCCATTATCACTGCAAACGGTCTTCAATTTCTTCTCCATTTGACGCTTCACAAGAGTATGAAATTATTTAAATATATCGAGAACTTGGTCCTTGGTATTCAGTGGGTAAACTCACAGTTTTCTGGAGCAATCGTCAATAAAAAATGAAGTATTGGGCTCTACCAAAAGACTTCTTCTTAAATGGTCTGCACACATCTGTGTGGACGAGATCAAGTATATCAACCTTCACAGAGGATGAGTCTCCATGGAATGAGACTCTGCGCTACTTTTCGGCCATATATTGAGGACAGATCCTCAATTTTTCTTCCTTTAGCTCTAGGATGAGGCATTTCCTAGCTAGATGACATAATTTACGTTCGCTCATATGGTTTAACCTCCGATGCAATAGGTCCTCGGACTCCTTATTGGTGATGGAGTTTGCGTCCCCGACCATTGTACAAGCTTTCATCACCTACAGGACGGAGGACCTTTTCCCTTGTGGTACGACCAGAGACCCTCTTGTCAGCTTCCATTCAACTTCACAGAAGGTGTTACAGTAACCTTCATCATCCAGCCGGCTGACTGAAATAATATTCAGTCGGATATTAGGGACAAGACGAACATCCTTCAATATCAATTTCGTCCTATTATTAGTGATCAGCACAATGTCACCTCTCCCAACAACCGCAGATGTTTCCTCATTTTTCATCCTTATCATTTCAAAGTCTTCTAGAGTATAGGATGTGAACAAACCTCTTCTAGGCGTGGCATGCAGAGAAGCACCATAATCAACCACCCAACTGGACTCATGGTCCGTCAGGCTTGCCAGTTTTTCTTCACATATCAGTAGGAGGTCGCCTCCTGTGACCACAGAGACCGAGTAGCTTTCTTCTCCTCATCCTCTCTCTACTTTCTGTTTCTCCACGTTTTCTTGCTTCCATTTGAAGTAATATTTTTGGATGTATCCCTTCTTGATACAGTGGTGGCACTCAAGATTTTGGTATTTTGACCAAGACTTACTGCGGTCTTTTTCTCATGACTTCTGGTCGCTTCCTTTGCTTTTTTCCCCGGACTCGGTCACAAAGATCTCAAAATACAAAGAGGTTGAGACTCCTTGTGATCGCCTTGATTCATTCATGAGTATGGAGGCAATGATTTCGTCCAACTTCAGCGTGTCTTTTCTAAACAGCAATGTGGTGATGATATGGTCATAAGAAATTGGCAGGGAGGCCAACAGTACCAACGCCTTATCCTCCTCCTTGATCTCTTCATCAATGGCTGACATTTATATTACGATCCGGTTAAACTCATCCGAATACTTCTCAATACTATCACCTTTTGACAACCGCAAACCATAGAACTATTTCTTTATATGTAGTCTGATTGTCAAAGATTTGAACTTATATTTGCTCTCCAACTTCTCCCAGACCTTCGCCGGGTCTGTCAGACCGAGGACCACTTAGAGAATGTTGTCTGCCATGCATAACTTGATGGTGCCGTTGGTAAGATTTCTTTTATCTTGCCATTTTTTCTCGGTTAGATTTTTAGGCTTCTCCTCCTTCTTTAGGGCCTTCACCGTTCCCTCTCTAATCAAAATACTCTTCATCCTCTCTTGCCAAAGGATGAAGTTGCCTTGACCATTGAATTACTCCACACTGAGTGTCAAGTTCTTAGAATATGACGACGCATTTATGTGGAGTTCTAAACTGTCTCTGATACCACTCGTTGGCATCAGAATGGGTAGTCGGACTATAAACTCAAGGTCACGTCCCTACTCAGAGAAGGGAGATAAGTGGTTGGACAGTAAAGGCACCGTATCACACACAGTGAAAGAAAATGGAAGAAGGAAAAATGAACACCAAATATTTTACGTAAAAAATCCTTTTAAAATGAGAAAAAAATTATGAAATATTAAGTCTACAATATAATCACTAAGTATGAGATTTGGTTACACAAACCACAATAAACAAAAAAATGAAAAACAAAGCACAAGTAACAATACACTTGGTGTTTTTCTTCTCACTACTCTCTTTTCTTTCACTCTTTCTCTCCTCTATCTCATACCAGTATTTCCACACAGTTACACTTCACACCCACACAAAAGTTTCTAAGTACACAAATATATATATATATATCAAATATTTTAATTGTAAAGGCGATATCAAGTTTTGTACATATTTGAGTATATATATCAAACTTCTAATAATGGAAGTATATATAATGCTTTTAATTTGTTCACGTTCAAAATCATTTTTCGAGTATTAGTTCAAATTGAACCTATCACCTTTAACAATATGTCCACACTTGGTGAACAATCTTTCATCTGAAATCTCTAATATCAAATGTGAGTATTTATACCGGCCTAACTAATTTTAAAAGACCGAAATGCGGATTAAAATATGAGACCACTAACCTTCCGCCATTTTCCTACTCTGTTTTCTTTTCTCGGTTTTGCTGATTTTAAACTTTTAAGCCCTCAATCTCTACGTTGATGGTGTGTTTCTAGAGAGGAGGCTCAGGGACAAAATCAAACTCACATCTATTTATCAGATAATTTCTAGTACTAATATCAAATACAACTGAATATGTTTATGTAACAGGATAGCAAAATAAATGCATAAGTAAATTGTGTGGGTTTTACCTGAGCGATACCTCCGAAAAATTCATAACCCTCCGGAATTTGAGACGCAATTCTTTGGTAGGAAGCCAAACACTCATTTTCCACAATGCTGTCAAAGTAGGGGTAGCACCTGAACAAAATTCTAGAGCAGAAACAATGCATCATCCTATGCCTGTGATACATCTACCGGATGAAGAACAAGTGTTAACAACTAATATCTATGAGAAAAATAAGTAATCTCTTTGTAAAGAAGCCAAATATTTTATAAGAAGATCATGATACCATAAACACATTCATAAAATATTGAAATCATTCGTGTGAAGGAGAGGCAAAAGCCTGAGGAAAAAAATGGCTTGATCTAACAAACGCATCAAGAGATAAATAAATGAAAAGACATATCGAAACATCATAAAGTAACTACAATTCAGTTGATAAAATGCCAAATCTTAAAGACGGAATACAACTGAACAAAAAATACAAGGGTCCTTCAATAGTAGAAAATGTTGATAAATTTGTAATTTAAGTATAACAACATAATAATAAAATAGCAACAAACAAACTCAACGTCTTTTGACTAAAGAAACAACCACCAAATTGTTGGGAAATAAGAGCGTAGTGAGCCAAATCAGTATGGGAAATCCAATGAAGGAAAACGATGAGCACCAGAAGAGTATATTCAATTAAAATTATGTGTTTGTCTACTCTCAACATATGAAACCAAACCTGCTCCTTTCTCAGCAATAACTCTCCCTCTAACCTCACGTTTGGTTCACTAAAATTGTAATTTTATTCTTGATTAATTTCTCTAAAAATTATAATTTTTTTATTTGGTTGGTAAATTAGTCAAAAATAAATATTCTTAGGGAATATTTATTCCCATAAAATATGGGAATAGCTATTCCCTATTATTATTATTATTAAGTTTTATTATTATTGTTATTATTAAGTTTTATTAATAATAATAATAATATTATTATTACACATTATTATTATTTATAATAATAATTATTATTTTGTATTATTATTATTATTATTATTATTTATAATTATTATTATTATTATGCTTATTATTATTATTTATAATAATAATTATTATTATATTTTATTATTATTATTACTACTAAAACCTATTATTATTATCATGTTTATTATTATTGTTATTATTATTATTATTACTCTTCTAATCTTATTCATCATATTATTCTACAAACCAAATAATGGAATACTAATTCATATCTTATTCTATTCCAATAATCAAATATGAGAATAATAATTCTAACTTTATTCCTATCCTATTTTATTCCCTGAAAATAACTATTATATTTTCACATTATTTCATTCCAATAAATAAACATACTGTAAAAGACTCTACACAACCACTTTAAGTTATATTTGGAACCCTAATGTAATGCACTTGCAATGTAATTGAGTAACATTCTCTCTGTTTGGAAACTCAATTTACATCACGTTTACCTAACATTTCAATTCCTTAATCAATAAAATCACATTAATCAATGAAATTAAGTCACCTAGCAATCATATATCACAAGATAGTCAGAACAACCCATAATAAAATATCAAATTAGCAAGTATTGAATATTCTAACAGGAAAAGCTCAAAAAAAAGGGGCACATATTCACTGCCATCACAAATTTGATGAAGCTTGATTTTAGGATTAATGATTCCCTGTATAAATTCAGAGCTTGATTTCAGTGTATTAATCCAGATTACTGCATATAATAATTAACAGTTCTTAATTTTTTAATACTATTTGTGTTAGAAAAATCCCCCATTCACAGATTTAGCGGAAAAATTCAAAGTAAAAATCTGTATACAGATTTAGCGTCATATTTTTCTGTATATAAAGAGCAAAAATAAATCATTTATGTATACAAAGAACACAAACAAGCAAATCGGCAATTTTTTATTTTTATTTTTCAAACTTTGTAATGAAAAAAAACCTATTAATGGCACACATGTTGTTACCACACCCAAATTTGAAAAAAATATTAACGAAAAAAAAAATAAATAATATTTATTTTTTTTTGCAAATTTTGTGAATAAAAAAAAATATATTAACGGAAAAAATATCATTACCTGTTCTTCAACCTCGGTTAATGTCGCAAAATATAGAGATATATAGAAGGATTCCTACTAAGCAGCGGCGACGGTTTTCCAATCCCTGTCGTGCGGAGGACTGAGATATGCAGAGAGAGAGGCGACAGAGAGTGACTGTGAGGATAGGGGATTAGGGTTTGAGAACTGAAATAGGGATGAGAGGGCTTGAGAAAGTGTGTGTGTGTGAGAGAGAGAGGTTGTTGATGAGTAGCGGCAACGGTTCTTCGATCCCTTATTGTTTAGATGACTGAGATTTGCAGAGAGAGGAGATGGCGAGAGGTGACGCTGAGGATTAGGGTTTTCAAAACTGAGAGAATGGGGAAAGGCATTTGGAAAGTAAGAGAGGGGAGAGAATATTAGGGGTTTTTTTTTTTTTAAAATTTTCAAATAATAATTTCGGCCGTCCACGTGTCTCTGAATTGACGACCCATATTTTCTTTTTTTATTTTGAAGTTAAATCTCGATTGTTCATATGTTCTAGATCAGACGACCCAAATTATGGTAAAATTCGAACATCATTACATTAAAACTAACAATCCAAATTTAAAAAAAATTTAAATATGAATCATTGGTTAACGGACAGCTCATATCGGTCTCTCTCAATGCTTTAAAAAATAAAAAAAGGATAAAAATTTAGACCGTTGATTTTATCTATCAGTCTTGAATAAAAAAATAGGAGATCTGAAAAATTAGGATTCCCCGTTCGACTTACATCCTGTACTGAGGAACTGTTTGGCCGCAGAGTAATATTTACCCTACTTTCTTTCTTCTGCCTCACGTCTGTTTCTAACTCCCTCTTCCCTCTCTGTCCCCTTTCCCTCTTCCTCTTCCTCTGTTCTGCTAAATCCCCTCTGTCTGAACTCTCTTCCCCTTCCCTTTTCCACATCTCAATTTCTTCAGAAATTGTGAGTCGCTGGTATCAGTGGACGCGCATCTGCAACAGAGAGATCCCATAGCTAATCAAAGAAAGAGAGAGAAGATGTTCAGGAACCAGTACGACACGGACGTGACGACCTGGAGTCCGGCGGGGCGACTCTTCCAAGTAGAGTATGCAATGGAGGCGGTTAAGCAGGGTTCTGCCGCCATTGGCCTCCGATCCAAGAACCACGTCGTTTTAGGATGCGTCAACAAGGCCCAGTCTGATCTCTCCTCTCACCAGCGGAAGATCTTTAAGGTGGACGACCACATCGGCGTCGCCATTGCTGGCCCCACCGCTGACGGAAGAGTCCTATCCCGCTACATGAGGTCCGAGTGCAGTAAATTTAGATTCACCTATGAGTCTCCGCTGTACGTCGGCCGTCTCGTCGTCCAACTCGCCGACAAGGCTCAGGTATAAGAGTGAGTTACATCTATCTATTTACTCGAAGTCGTGCTTGTTTCGTGAAATTGGAATATTGTTTGGTGTGGATTTTTGTCTTGCGAGGGTTCCTATTACTACTGATTCGAGGGTTAATTAGTTTTGCCTGGATGATGAGTGTTTGTTTAGTTTGGCCTTATATAAATTAGCTTGTTTAACAGGTTCACTTTGCTACGATTGTAAACTGACTTGAGTTTCTTATTTAAATGATTTGAGTCTGGTGATCGGTTGAATTGGTGTTCGTGTTTGAACAATCTGTGTAACTGTGAATATGGGGTTAATTGGTAGCTTTTCTGGTTCTTTATGGTCACCTTGTGCTAGGCCCAGTTAGGGATGCACATTTGAAGATTTCCATCATGCTTTCTCTAGAATAATATTGAGGTCCCAAAAGGAACCTTAGAAGGCTTAGCAGCATTGAGCAACTCTTTCAGTTGCCTCTTTAGCTCCTCCAACTCCAGTGGAGCCTGCATGATTTCCTGGATGATGGCTGGGATCTAGGCTCCAACTCATTGAGATGGTGAACTTCTTGAGACCCTTTAAGCATCCCTTTTATGTCTCTGGGCATGTCAAGGGGGGTTTGGTGTCTCCAGATCCTCCTGGAGCATCACCAAGAATATCACCTCACTCCGCTTGAATCCTTTAAAGAGTTGTAGAGCCAAGACCATACGTGGTTCCACCTCCGCCTGCTTTGGCCCATCGATATCATCATAGTACTATTGCCTCAGAATGACAAGGGCATCATCACATTACTAATAAACTCTATGCCAGTCATCATCTTGTAGTTGTTCATGGCACTACTGTTTAGTACATGGCACCCTTCTGCTCGACTAAGCAGATAGAAACTCCATGTGAGACACCTTGGATAGGCTGGAAAGAAGAGTTGACTTCCTTCTTCTGGCCTATCTCCTTGGTGTACTATAGTCCAAATCTCATGGGTTCATGTGCAACCACGAAGTTATGTGATGTATCGGGGTCCATTAATCCCTTGATGGTTGCTCCATTCACTATGGTTTACACGATGATCAAGCCTTTCCTCCATTTACCTTGTGTCTTAGGTGCTTCGTTGGCTTTTTCTGTTACATTGGTTTTTCCAAAGATTGAGTTTCATCAATCAGATTTATGTTGCCTTTTGAGACTCTTCTAGGTGAAGAAGAGGGCATTTCGTTGCTTGTTTGAGGAGTCCTGAACATAGGTCTCACCACGACTAAGTAAGCACTTTGATGGTCTAAACCTGCACTTCTCCTTGCTTCCTTCAGTGCTAAGACTTCCCCTTGCCTTTCACTTTTCCTTTGTCTCCGTGCATCTGCAGATTTCCTCCCTTGTAGTTGGTTTATAGCCCATATTTGGAGCCACCCTTTCTTCAGCTTGTATTTGGTGGTATCACCCTGGAATTCAATCAAGGATTCTGCCACTCTATGGCTGAAATTATGTCTTGTACGCCTCGGTGCTTCAATTATTTTCCCATTCATACACTCAGTAAAGCGAAAAGAAATTTAAGGAATTAGAAGTAAACAAAGAAAAACAAAATACTCCTAATCCTCCTAGATATTCAACAACAAATTATTATCCAAAACCTACACTACTTGATATCCAATATGGAGAATGTTATCAAAATAAAATCTATGATCTGACTATCATAGATGTTACGAACGAAGGAATTATCAAAGGAAAATCTGAAAATGATACCATATTTCAACCCTACGATAAACATATGACTCCTAAATCAACTAGTATAAATAGCACAAATACTGATATCCATGAGCTCACTCTTTTAACGAGACACCAAGCTCTGCTTGGCAATACCAATTATGAATTATTGTCCAACTTCAACTATCCTATTTTCCCAGATTATCTATATAATGATCCATTCTTGAATCACTGGTATGTTCCTCAATTCAAGCGAATTGCTCTTGGGGGGGGGTATATGGTCACCCCAACAACAATTATCAAAAATTCATAAAGATAGTAAACAATTGAATGCACAATTAGGCGCATTTTGTTATGAAAAGATTAAAATACCGTCCCAACAAAACCAAAACTATTATCAAAAGACAAAGAAACCTTATCAATCTGACTTTGTGCCACACTATGGAACTGAAAAGTTGAATGTATTATTCCCGTATTATACAACAAAATCGTATCAATCCCAAAATACTAATCAAAAGAAAGATTTTAGAAAAACACCACAACAATCAAAACTAATATGTTGGAAATAAAAAAGATGGAAATATAAAAGACTTGGACATATGTTTAAACAATGTAACTTAAAAAGAAACATTTATAAAATGTACGAGGATTAGCACCGGTTAAGCAACAATTTAATACTTAATGATTCTAAACCAAAACAGGAACCTAACGTAACTAATAAATTGTATGAAATCCAAGAAATAGAATTAACTAAGCCTTTGACAGATTTAGTCCAACAAATCAGTAAAGAAGAAAAAGAGGTATCCGTTGCTAATTCTAATATAACAAATTTAGAAAATATTAGGCTAATACAAATATTTGAAAATTATCCTTCTCCATCTCAACAAGGTAACTTTATAAACAATAAAATACAATTAGATGCGAGTATAGCTAGACTAGAGTCTAAACAAAGCTCATCAACAATAAAAGCCAACCAAGATCAATCTTCTTCTCAAATAACAAATCAACCAAATAGTTATTACGTCCACTTAATCAATAATCAAAACTGGTATTATCAAATTACATTAGTTATAAACGACAAATATCAGTTAAAAATAATAACTCTCTTAGAAACAGGTATAAATCTAAAATCAAATGAATTAAGGAATTATTTAGCAATAGTCAAACACATTAAAACTATAGTTCAAAACCCTAGCGCACACACACACCTCATAAGATTTTTGCAAAAAGTTGGTTTCTCTATTATTCAAGCAAATTTCTCCATTACACAATCCCTATTAGCAAGCACACATACACAACTCATAAGAGTTCATAAAAAGGAAGTTGTTTCCATTATTTTATATATACTTTCCAAGATAATTTCTATACTACACAACGTTTACTACCAAAAGGATTTGACAACTTGATTTTTAATTCAAATCTATTTCAAGGATTTAACAAATTCATTTGCAACCAAAAATTATTTCTTTTGACTCATTCATTATATTACAGGATCATTATGCCTCCTAGGAAAGACAAAGGTAAACAAATCCAATAACCTTCTACTCCAGCCAAACAAACAGCCAGAGGCTATGCAATGATACCACCACAGATTATACCAATATCTAACTGCTATACCACTCTACAAGAATATCTTCCACTATCTTTTAAAGATACTGTTCAACCAGCACCAGCATCTTCCTATTCCTCCTCTCAACCTCCTACCCAATCCGATTATCTTATCAAACCTTTGAGAATGCACATTGCCATAACTGGTCTATACAAACAACCCTTATTTCATGAAGTACTCGCCCTTACTAATAAAATATTTCATCCAAATTACCTCTATCCTACTGCAAATCTCCTTAAAACCCAACAATATTATAAGTTGATCCTTATTGATTCTGATTCTATAGAACTCAAACACCACAAAAACCCAAAAGACAATTCGATTAGTTATTCTACTTGTAAGATCAAAAGAGTTAGAGCTCCTCAAGAAATTGTGTTGAATCCTTGGGATATAAAACCCTTCTTGGTTCATTATCAACCTATAGGATATAATTATCAAGATTATAGAAATGCATGGTACAATACTTTTTATCTAAGATCATACAGTCATTCTTGGTTCATCAAATTTGAAAAAACTTGTCATCGGTAATTTCCTTATTGGTTTACAGAATGATGGATATACTTTGGATCTAATCATACCATTTATCCTACTAATATCAATGAATCACGCTCTATTATGAGAAGCTTACATCAAAAATCTTTCCTGAACATGAAAAGATTGCTTTTCACATTGATTATTCTATACCATGGATTATGTCTTGGGCATTTACATGCCAGGTATATTATCCCGATTCACCATTATCTATTGTTCGAGAATTCAAGGTAAAATGGTGGGATAAATTTGAACATGTTTTAATTGCATCACTAAAGATTCAAACAGATATTCAAGAATGGAAATCTCTTCAAAAGACAGTGAAAGAAATATCCCCATCAGTAGCAAAATCAAGCAATCCTTTGATTACAGCCTTACCTGATCAAATTAGAGCTTTACATAATGACAATACAAAAGAACCAAAAATTCAAATTCCAAAAGTTTCTCCTGTTCCATCTGTTCAATCACATAGCTCGCGGAGAAATTCTCTACCTCAGCTGCAAACTCTTGCTATGTTACAAAAGACCAAAACTAGCTGGGCATCCATTGCTGACGCCGAAGACCTTGCAGCAGCTGCAGAAGACTTATTTTCCCGCTCTTTATCTCCACCATCCAGTCCACCACTGTTTGATTCAACTGCAGATCCTGCTGGTCATGCACAAGACCCTTTTAATTTCTAATGTATCTAATTACGTCCTCATGTATCAAGTTTTATCAAAAAAAAAAAAAAACTTTCTTATGCAGGTACAACAGCAAAAGGATTCAAAGACATTTTCAGAAGGATCAAACTTCATCACACAGGGCAAATTTCAGCCACAAAAAGACAAAATTGCTACTGTCCCTGACATGTCACTATTCATCCATAGTAAGATTCGATAATGATAAAGTCACTATTCATCTGTAGTAAAGAGCAATGATGACTACTATTCATCCACAGTAAGATTCTACAGTTATCAAAGAAAACAAAAGGCAATGATGATAAAGCTTGAATCGATGTATAACGACATTGATGCTTCATCATTATCAAGATTTCTACTCAATTACATATCAACGGTCCAGATGGTTTCTAGAGTTCTATTTAAGGACGATCAAGATGTAGTTCTCCACAAGTCCACAAAACTAGAGCCAAGGTCCCAATTTAGAAGAGGAAATCTAACACCTCTCATCACACCAAGAAGATAGAGTCCAGTGCTTCAACGCCAAATCCCAGGGTCTCTATCCGCTATAGCCAAAATTTAGCCAAACTCCTGTATCAAACTTGGTATCCCACTTCCCAAATCTTGTATCAGCATTACCTTCCTTTTCTACTATCAACCCTTTGTATCAAAGATATCCTGTAACGCTTTTATTAGTCGAAGTTTTTCAAGTTTTGTCACATGTTCTTGCATTGCTGGTATAATTTCTACCTCTCTGAATTATTGCATTTCTGGTATCCTGTAACCCTTGTAGTTGGGCTTATAGCCCATATTTGGGGCCACCCTTTCTTCAGCTTGTATTTAGAGGTAACACCCATATTTGGTCTTGTATGCCTCGGTGCTTCAATTCTTGTTCCCCCCATCTCTCAAGCATCCATGAAGTAGAGGCGGCAGTTCCCCTTCAACATGTTAGTGACCTCCTACATTAAGGAGTTTTACACCATATAGCCAGTGGGCTTTAGGGTGCAAAGCTTCTTCATGCCATTTTCTTTAGCATATTGAAGATAGAACCGTAATATGATTTCCTTGTCCCACGTATTAAGGGTGCACATACTACTCTCAACATGGCGCCATCTCCATTACAACATTTCATGCTTAAGATGAAGTGTGAAAGTTCTAATATTGATGGCATCATAATTAATGTGCATAACATCAAGAAAGCATTCAGCGCACTAAATAAAGTCATTGAGATCTTTAACGTCATGTTTACTGACATACTTTAGGGGCTTAGGGACTTTGACCTTAGGCGTGTTGCTTCCCATAGCACTGTTCACTATTGCCACCGTACACATATTAAGTTCTATCTCTACTGTGTTGATCTTGTCACACGGACTGGAGTTTTTCCATCAGCGGGCCATGGGCCTGCTCCATCCTCTTCCTCAAGAAGTTGGTCAAATAGTTGATGGCTCCTTAGAATATCCCAATCAAGCTTTCAACATCATCCTGCTCCACCAACTATTTTAGGGATGTCAAAGCGTTCATGGATGTCAATCACAACAATCTACAGATTGGCAACACTAGTATCATAGCTAGCTATAGGTCCATAGTGTCTTTAGAGTGAGTTGTCCCCTTGGACGAATTCATCCGTTTTTCTGAGCATGGTTCACCATCCATGCTCCTCTACGATTACTGAAGATGATCACCATTCCTTCTTCACTAGATATTATTACAATCCCTCTTGTAATCAAGGCTCTAATACCATGTAACATGGGATGATGCTCCTAACTAATTCACTCGTGCAACACTTAACATGCTACCACCCTTGAAGGTACTAAGTTAGCCTAACCCAAATACTTGGCACATGCTAAGTGACTCAGAAGTGAGCAGGAAGCACAATGAAACACACACAATCCCACAAAACGTAGAATATGGAAGAATATAGAGAGTTTGTATTGTTTGAGTTTCTTGGCTTGGTGAATACAAAGGAGGACTCCTCCCTTGTTTATAGTGGAGGTCCTCCATCCACCAATTTAACCAATGACCAAGGTCGTTTCACAAGAAGATCTAACTTCTATAGTATTCTTTGAATATGCCTAAAATATTCCCTTAAGATGTTTTCTCTAGAATATTAAACTAAGATCTTCTATCTAGAATATTCTATTAAAATATCTAGATATTCACAAGAGTTAAGATATTTTTACACTTTTCTGAAGTTTTCTAGATTATTCCACATTGCTTTAGATTACTAGGTACAAGAATTCTCTCATCAGTCTGTACAATTTAAGAACTGTACAAAAACTTGGGTACCGATTCAGATCAGCCTCTGTGTTTATGCTTCTCTTTCCGCTGGTGACATGCTGGATTAATGACCTTTTTTTTTAATGTGCATTTGAATAGTGATTTAGAGGAAGTTATTTAAGCAGCTTATTTGAAGGACAACTTTTGCTTTCCTTGGATGGATCCTGAACTGGAAATCTAATGTGCCCACCAGAGTTCCATTGTAGTATCAAAGGCTGCATGGGTAGGTGTCTTTTGATAATATTCAAAAAAAAGGGAGGCTTTATGCTTGAAAACAAGTGATGAATCTGCAAGAATCACCACTTTTTATATTGTGAAGTCGTTTGGAAGCTTTAGTAGTGTGCTTTGTGTTAGGGTTCTTGTTGGGCTTAAGCAAGTTCTCTATTGGAGAAGGAGTTGGTTTACAAATGATTCATTGGGAATAGAAGAATATCTAATCAGGAACTCTGAATGCCTATTCCTTTGGTTTTCGTATGGTGAGTGTTGAATGAAAGAGAGGAAATTTTTTTGAAATTTTAGAGGGGACTGATCTTTAATTGTCGTCCCCAGGTTCAACACTATGCATCTTTGGCCCAGAGCACACATTCCCTTCTTTCTCACTAAGCTGTCTGATATTATTGATACCATATTTTGTAGCTGTCTGTTTTAACTTATTGTTGTTTTGTAGTATTTATTACTGTTTAATATATTTGGCTGGTGCTATCTTGGTATCATTTCAATGAAATTAAACTTATTGGGTACATGTAAGAGGATGACTTTCTTTTGGATCCAATTACTTCTGCATGCAAATGTGTTTATTTGCTGGGATGAGGTGCTTGGTTGAATTTTCAACTTGTAGGTTAAGCCATTCCTTCATAGTCATGATATGTCTTGGTGGGCTTACGTGCTTGGCTCACCAACTAAAATAAACTTGATGTGCAAAATTGGTTCTGTCAACTCGCCTACTGGTTTTGTTGTGATCAGCTAATACCTCTATTTTGCTAATTATGATTGTTAAATATATTTGTATTGAGTTTCCACGGATTCATGGTGATGATGTTTTTGGATGGTATTTTGTTGATAGACAAGGCTAGATGATTAGTGTCAAAGAAAGGATTAGAGTAAAAGGTTGAAGACAAGTGAATGTGGAACCTAATAAAGGATGTGTAAAATAGTAATTCTAAGAAAAAATATGAACATGCTAATGGAATTACTGTAACAACAAATTTATTAACATAAATCTATATGTAAAGAAAATGGGTACTGATAGAGTATGTGGTAAATATTGAGGCAGCAGGGCTATTAAAACATTAAACTTCATTTGTGTGATTGGACATCTGAAACTGTAAGGAAAATGCTGTAGGCTAGCTGCAAGACCAATTAGTATGGATCTTAATGTTGTTGATTAGAAAAAAAGAAACACAATATATACAACCAATAATTCTAGATGCAATGAGCATGTTAAGATAGATAGATGGGTGGGGGCTAAAGTAAGGAGGAATGCATCCTCAGCAAACTGGAGGTAGCACCTAGAAAAGATTAGAGGAAAAGAGCTAATTTAAGAAGGTTCAGGCACTTGAAAAGTTGGTGAAACACTGCTTTGGTATGCGGGAGAGATTTCTCTGAGGTTAGATATTGTAAGAGGAGGAAGGGTTGGACTAGAAGATTCTGGATAGATGTATTCAAAATAACTTTTGATTGCATTTCAGCCTTTAGGTAATTGTGTTGGATCCTGTGGATTGAGAGAGGAGTATTGTAGCAACCTTGATGAGTAAGATGGAAGGTTTTGTTCATATTAAATAGCTTTGATTTGGTATTTCCATGACTGATTTATGTTTGTTTTTTCTGCTGCTGCTGTTCTCAGTGATACTAGACTTCATAAATGGTTCATGTGACTTTTGGAATCCTCAGCTCTTTTGTGATCCTTTCATCCTCACGAGGTCCTAACTGTCTTTTTGTTCATGGATTACAAGTTGTATACAAGGTTACAAAACAGTCAAGAAAGGTGTCAATGAAGAAATTTTTTGCTTTAGCCACTTCATGGACTTACTATCTTTTTATGTGATTTTCAACTTTTCTATTATATTTACCATGTAATGAAACTACATCCGAGAGTGTGAGTTTATGCTAGAGTCTACTTCTTTCAATCTACACTGTGGCATGCTATTCCTTTTTTGTTTTTGTGAATATTGAACTATTGGGATTTGTGTGTAGGGCAGCATGGTTTGTATTGACATAGAAACATGTCTGTTTGATGTATGCGACATACACAGCTCTGGGAGTTATTTTATTTATGGATGGCCTAAGATTCATTGCACATTTATCTTGATCGGACTTAGTAAAGAGTGACCTATTGTACTTTAGTTTATCCGACCATCATGTGGAGGTGACTCCTTCAATATCATGTGCTTACGCAGGACTACAGCAACACAGCAAACATTAACAGTAACCTGAAAAAATTCCTGCTGTTTTGAGTTTCCTTTCATGAATTCAGTTCTTCCCATGTGCCTAAGATTCATTGCACATATATCTTGATCAGACTTGGTAAAGAGTGACCTATTGTACTTTAGTTTATTTAACCATCATGTGGAGGTGACCCCTTCTTCAATAACATGTGCTTAAGCAGGACTACAGCAACACAGCAAACATTAATAGTAACCTGAAAAAGTTCCTGCTGTTTTGAGTTTCCTTTCACGAACCCTGTTCTTCCCATGTGATATTTTTTGCAGGAGGTGTGAAATAAATTTGTAGTTAGTAGATGCTTGAGCTAAAGACTTGGCTTTCTTTTGTGAGTTGCCTGATCCATCTCATAAGTAGAGGGAAATGATTTTATGGTGGATTCAAATTTTTATTTCTGTTCCAAATGAAAAAAAAGAGGGAGAAAGAGGAGGAGGATGTGGAGGCATTCCTTTTGAGTTGTGAATGTTACCTTCGATATGGAAGTTGCTGGATGCCCAATGGATGAAGGAAATGTTCTACTGTTTGGAGATTTTGCAAGTGGGTGTTCTTACTGAAAGGAGACACAAGAAGAGTAGAACATGATGTTTTGGTGTTTCCAAAATATTGTGGATCATACTCCCTAGTAGATCAAAAGATATAACTGGCTAGGAGGTCTAAAATCACCAGAAAAGTGCAGAACATAGTAGCGCAATTTTTTCTCCCCTTTTCTGGTCAAAAGACAAAATAAAATGGATTTAAGTGATTACGCCTAGTTCACATATCATACTAGAAATGAATCCTTTGTGGCCAAAACACATTGTATGCTTGAATTGAATTAAGGCAATGTCTCCAGAAGCAAACTTCATGTTGGAGTTTTAAGAACCTTCCAAGGATGGGCATGGAGAGTGCATATTATTGTTTCTAAGAGTTGAGATGAGGATGTTGGTAAAGTAGGTTAGGCTATCGAGGAACTAAATTGATACAATATAATGATTGCCTCACTACCATCTTGAGAGAAGCAACTGCTTGGACAATTAATTTTTTTTTCCTATCTTGATATCATGGAAGGATTTTTCTTGTATTCTGAATTTGTTATTGCTGTGTAACGAGCATTTATTAAGTGTAATCTCTATATAATATCTTCCTAATCTATTCTATTATGGAATCAGTAAAGTCTCTATCTTTTTCCTTGTAGGAATAGAAAACGTCTTGATACAACTCTAGTCCTTGTTTCTTTCTCCTGCCCCTCACTCAAGGTCCATTTGCAGCCATTTGAGTTGTTTGAGTCTTTATGCTCTTTTTGTTTAGTGCTTTTTCTATGTTAGTTACCTCCTAGGGTTGTACCAGCAGTTGGTTAAGAGGAAAGGAATAAAGGACTAGAAGTTACGAAGGAAGTGAGTTCACTCAAAGTATTTAGAAGTCCTTTAAGCTCTCTCTTCCTAATATTGGGCTCTCAATGTACTTTATGAATGCCACAGCTCATGCGACAGTGTTAACATGGATGCCCAAGGTGATTGTTGCCTTTTTATTGCTTGTTATTTCCCCTAGTAAATAAGGTTCTCAGAAATACAAGGAATTGCAATCTTCTACCTCGAGATAAATTCAGTCCCGAGGGGAGCATACTAGTTATAGAGGTCAAAACCTATTGAATTATCAGGATATATGGTAATTCTTCTTTAGAAGATTAATAACTACTAGGTGCCCCACTAATCCATTTGTAATAGTTAAAATGGAAGTTTTAAGGTGAGAGATCTCTTTTCATTTCCACACAAAACGAGAGAGGAATTTTGTATATAAACATTTCATCGGAGAGATCTATTTTCACCTTTGCGCAAAATGAGAAAGAAATTATGTTCATTGAAGACTCTCTTTTCTTTCCATATTAAACTACCCTTTGATCTAGGCGGGATCTCTCAACAGCAACATTCTCCCTTTCCTTCCTACCTTCTAATTACCAAGAACTTGGTTGCCAGTAGTGGCAATGAACAATAAATTTGACCATTTTACCCAAAAAAATCTGTCACATCTCCGACATGGATAGATAATAATGAATTAATAAACAATTCAAATAATAATCCATAAATAATTAAAAATTCAAATATTTCCAAAGCTTGGTTTGACACATTAAGCCCAAAGATTAAAAAAAAAAACGAAATAACCACAAATCATAACGGGCACATGACCTAACCGAATTAATTTTGTCTATTTTGCAAATAAAATATGTAATAACCTGTTCAAGTCCAACACTATCTATAAGAGAAAATATCTAACACATATCCAAACTTGTAACAGAATTTCTAAATTATGCAAACCCAAAATAAATAAATTGAATAATAATCCTAAAACAAATCAAATGCAAATCTGAATACAAAATATAAATAAACCAAATCTTTAAGTATCCTCTGTCCAAATTTTGCAAGTATCTAATGCCCTCTAATTTTAGTAGGTTAGAAAACAGGACAATTCATGAGTCTAAAGCCCAATAATTATATATATCAGTATGGCAACCAATACATTTCCATAAAACAGAACGAGAATAGACTTACAATCTTCTCTAAGGTTACAATGAAAAATGAATACCTGTTACTGAGAATTGATTATTTATTTGATCAGTCATAAGGTACAGCTATCTTCTCCAAAATAGACTTACAATCTGGATACCACCAATTAAAGATTAAAGAGAATGACATTTCATAGACCGCATTCCAATTAAGGTATGGCCATTATGAATTGCTAATGATGCCTTTTGGCCTAACAAACGCTCAAACAGTCTTTATAGATATGATATATTGGATATTAAGCCTTATTTGGACTGATTCGTGATAGTATTTATAGATGATATTTTAATCTATTCTAAGAATCGCTCGAAGCATGAAAAGCATCTTTGTATTGTATTACAAAAACTTTGAGAAGAGCAACTCTTTTCTAAACTAAAGAAATGTGCATTTTGGTTGAAGAAAGTAACTTTCTTAGGTCATGTTATCTTTGATGCGGGAATTTCTATAGATCCCCAGAAAGTGGAAACAATTTTGAATTAGCCCAAAACCAGCGATCCCATGGAAGTAAGAAGTTTTCTAGGATTAGCCGGATACTATCGAAGATTTATAGAGAGATTTTCCACCATTGATGCTCCACCAACCGAACTTATGCCAAAAAAAAAAAAAAAAGCCTAAATTTGTATGCCAAAGCAATGTGAATAAAGTTTTCAAGAACTAAAGGAAAGATACTAGAAGTAGGGTTGGTCACACATTTAATGATGAATGAATGGAGGATACTAGAAGAAATAAAGGACTAACAAATTCGATTACATACGAGATACTATCAAGTATTATGTCTTATTGTTATATATAGCCAAATCTTGGAATCCTCCGATTTCGCGATAGATTAAGCATTCTTGAAGTTAATAATCTGAGGAAGTAGGTCTTGGAAGAGATGCATCGATCAAAATGTACTATTCATACAGGAGCCGCCAAGATATACCACAATTTGAAGAAAAATGTTTCGTGGAATTGTATGAAAAGGAATATCATAAAATTTATGGCAAGATGTATAATTTGCCAACAAGTAGAACACCAGATCCAGCTGGAAAATTTTAATCATTGCCCACTTCAAATTGAAAATGGGAGCATATTACGGTAGACTTTATAGCAGGATTACTAAAGATGCCTTGAAATCATGATTCCATCTAGGTAGTTGTGGACCATTTGATGAAATCAGTTCACTTTATTGCTGTAAGGACAAATTTTCCTTTCAATAAGCTTGCGTGATTGTATATTGATGAAAAAGTTAGATTACATGGCATACTTGTTTCTATCATTTCCGATTAAGATTTGAAATTCATATCACAATTTTGGGAAAGCTTACATCAAGAGTTGGGAACAAAATTAAAATTTGGCATACTTTTTTATCCTCAGATTGATGGACAGATGGAAAGGGCGATTCCGATTTTAGAGGATATGTTATGAATAACACTACTTGGGTTAGGTGGTAGCTAGCATTCATGCTTATCCCTAGCAGAATTTCATAGAACAACAACTTTTACTCTTTCTTGGGGATGGCACCATTTAAGCTCTATATGGATGAAAATGTAGGTCACCAATCAATTGGAAAGAGGTGGGAGAAAGGAAAGTGATAGGACCCGAATTGGTCAAGGAATCCACTAAAAAGATGAAAGTGATTCAGGATCGCTTGCAAGTTGCTCAGAGAAGACGATAAAATTATGCAAACAAGAGACAGAGATTTGGATTTTAATGTTGGTGATCTGGTATTTCTAAAAGTTTCTCCATCAAAAAGAATGATGAGATTTGGGACTAAAGGTAAATTAAGTCGCAAATTTATTAGGTCATCTGAGGTGTTGGAGAAAATTGGCAAAGTTGCTTACAAGCTTGCATTACCTCCTAAATTATCAGGAGTCCATAACGTATTTCATGTATCCCTATTGAGAATATTTATGATCCCTCTAGTATTATCAAGATGGAGTCATTACCAATAAGGAAAGGTTTTCTTACAAAGAGAAGCCCATTCGTATCATTGATCATAAGGAACGGATCCTTCATACTAAAGTGACACTACTGGTTAAAGTGTTATGGAATCACCATAACATAGAAGAAGCAACCTGGAAGTCCGAAGAAGAAATGCAAATAAAGTATCCACAATTGTTCTCAACTTAAGATAATTTTGAGGAAAAAAATTTTTAAGTGAGGTCTGAATTATCTTTTGGTTCCTGTTTATATTAATTATGATTACTACAAGATTTTTACTTGGATAAATGTAAGTAGACCTATTATCTTAATATAATTAACAATAATAATAGTAAATAAATAAATAAGAAGCAAAGAAAATGAAGAAGGAGAAGTAGGAAGAAGAAAGTACGGTGAAAATTAGTAGAATTAGTGGGGGATGACTTCATGTCTTTCATGCACGAAACCCATCTGGATAACCTCAAAAATGTACAGCAAAATTGGGTGAAATCATGAGGTTTATGGATGAAAACGGTTAGGTGACATAAAAATCGAGGATTAGTGAGGATATGTCAAATTTAGAGTTAATTCGGTGGAATTTAAACAAAGAAATTACTACAAGTGGAGCACAAGGTAGATTAGGATCAGTTGGCTATAAATGCCAGTCAAATTAAAGCTAAAATGACTAGAATTGGAGACAAAAATTTGAGGAGTAGAGGAGAGGACGGCGAAAAAACAAAGCAAGAAAAAGAAAGTAATTAATGAATTTGGATAAGTATTTTTTAATCTTCTTGTTATTCTAGGATCCTATTCCTTATTAATATCTTGAATCATCGTTTGTTGTATCAAACTTTCTCATATTATCTAATTTGAGTGAAATTTGGAGATG
Organism: Nepenthes gracilis; assembly: GCA_033239525.1. Classification (NCBI taxonomy): domain Eukaryota; kingdom Viridiplantae; phylum Streptophyta; class Magnoliopsida; order Caryophyllales; family Nepenthaceae; genus Nepenthes; species Nepenthes gracilis. The sequence goes on from BSYO01000007.1 coordinate 22,873,491, forward strand.
GTACAAAAATAGGGGTTCAAGATAAATTCGTGAAATTGAGGATCAATTTATAATAATTTATATGTAATTTCAATTATAATAGATGCATAGAGATCATATATGATATTTTAACAGGTCTTTCCTGTCAATTTTTTTATGAACAATTTGTATTTGAGCAAAAATTGAAGTTGGGTGTTGAAAATTGTGAAACACGGGCTCGGTTGCTTTGTGTTCTTGAAGAACATAGTTCATATGCGTGGCATTTTAATGTGTTATTTGATGAAAATAATTAATTATTTAATGTTAAAAAAATATTTCGGTGATTGTTTGGGGTACCAGGTATAAAAATAATTTTATATAAATATACTTGGATGACTCAAAATAAGAAATTGAGTTTTGCTTGTTTAAATGTGACTTTAATGAATAATATGTAAATATTGTGACGAATTAAAATAATGAATTTAATAGACATATTAAAATTTTATAGTTAATGAAAAATAAATGACCCTTTAGACTATACTAAGGGTTCTATTTTATTATTTATTAAACCTAAATACATATATCAATACATGATTTTATTTATATGTCCTTAATTCTTATTCACGCTCCTATTTTAAGTAGCCAATTCTTGATAGGACAAGGTGAATAACTACATATTAAGATAGAATGGATTGTTGGTGTATGGATTATGGATACTCCATATTATGATTTTATGTAGTGATATTTTATTCTATAATTCATAAATAAGATAAAGAAAAATATACGAAGATACTATTTTATTCGGATGATATGAATGTCAAGATAGCTTGGTATAGTCTACATTGTCTAATATTAAAACCATTCTGTTAATTTCGATGATATATTTATTTCTCATGTAGAATCTATGGATATCTATATTATAATACGGATATATGAAATATTTGATGATGAGTTAACTAGTCAAATCACAAACGTATGGTGAGACATTTTGAAATTGCCCAATGGTATGATGAAAAGTAATTTGATTACAAAGTAATTTACCCAAATAATATGGGCGTAAATACATTGGTCTTAGGTTCATAGTGGTGGAAATATAATCCTTGCAGATTTTTCATGTAGAGCCTCTTCTGATAAAATATATCATTACGTTGTATAATATTCTTTGTCATTATGCCTTGAATTTTCACATGATGTTATTATCTATAGTAGTTGTTCTTCTAGTTAAAGAATTATTTATTGAGCATTTGATTCATATATTTTTCTTCCAATCTTTCAGATTAGTTGTTAAGTTATAAATTCGAACATAGTGATGGATTCTGCGTTGCAAGATGTGGGTATGGTTATATCATATGTCACCGTAGAGTATGAGAGTTACATAGAGATAGCTTTCATAATAATGATGCATGTAGTTTACAAAATATACTATTAAATGTACAGGTTCGCTTAAAATTATAAATAAATAAAAGTTTAGCAAGTATTTCTTTTAATAATTATGCCATAATAATATATGTATAAATGATGTAATAATAGATTAATTTTAGTATCATCTACTGAACTATTAAATAATATAATTTGGTTCTGACAGTCTCTCTCCCCATCTTTGCCTCCTACATTTTATTGAATGAGTATGCTGATGTATATATGTGTGTTATTTTTTCTTTTTTGTTATTTCTTCTACTTTGTTAAATTGTTATTCTGCTGCTCTACCCATTTTTCCCCTCTATTGTTCTGAGGATCTACATTTCCTCCCCTTTTCATTTTTTTCCTCCTTCCTTTGTTCCTTGCTAGTTTGTTTATTTTTATTTATTTTGTACTAATGTGTTTGCTAAATTAATTGTTGTCCCAAACTGCCCAATTTTGTGTGTTTAAATGCTTCTGTTCATGGGATGGCTTTTAGCCTGGACATGAATACGATAATGATCCTTTGGATGTTCTTTGCACTTTTCTTGGATGACGTGATTGCATGATGAATGCAAATTTCATTATTTGATGGCATGCAATGAAAAGCAATTGTTTGGCCCATGAGTGTGTTTTGTTTAATCAGATTGTGCACTCTGATTTTTCAAAGTTATTCTATTTGTTTTGTTAGAGGAGATACATGCAAATTAAGATTTCAGGACCCAACTATGCAATCTGTATAAACATGTCTTAAGTCCCAAAATATCCGTGATGTGTATAGACTTAATTCCCCTGTTTTTATTGCTACATTTAGAGGCATTTTTTTCCCCCACGTGATGCTTCATGCAAAATTCTGTGCTTTGCTATGCCAAGAAACATGTCTCTTGATCTTCAAAAATGGTATAGGTAACTCACTTTTGTGGCTTTATCATAGTACTCAGAATCAACACACACCCACCCATTTAAAAAAAATTAAAAAAGCTAATTACTCATTGAGAAGGGTTATTTTCATGTCCTATACTTTTTATAGAGATAACCGCTTTTTCTGCTGAGGCAAGTGAATTAATGTATTAATACCCAAGAGAATCTTTACATTCTGTACAACTGAAAGTCGGATCGTTCTGTACAACTGAAAATTGGCCGAAAAAATAAGGTAACATCATCACAGACTTGCATCCAACAATAGGTAACTATTTTCAATACAAATGGTGTAAGCTTTGAAGGACTACTGCTAGATTTGCTGAGATTTTTGTTAGTATGCTCTCTTGATAAGCAGTAGACAGTACCATCTAGTAAGGTTATCTTCTTTGGGAAACAAGCTGAATGTACCACTGCTCTTCCTTAGAACCTCCTGCTGGTTATCTTCCCGAGAATTGTATGGTGCCTTCCATCACACATTGAGTAAATTGCATCTGAATCTCCAGAAAATAAGGGCAATAAAAGAATAAGATGCTTGTAAATCATCTAAAATAGCACACAACACAAACTATGAATCAACTTGAAAATGCCACAGCAGCAATCTAATTTTTGACTCACTTTCCATTTAGAGCGACAATAATGGTTGTTCTGTTGTAACTTACAAGTGACCAGCTCAAATCTCATGGAAATAACCTCTCTGCAATGTAAGTGTAAGGTTATAGATATTTGACTATTTTTAACCACCTATGTGAAAGTCTCATGCATTGAACGGCTTTTTAACTTTCCATTTGCAGCAAGTCATAATATGAATTTATGCCTCGCCAAGTTTCCCTTGTCATATTGTTTTCCAACACCATTCTCCAGGAAACCATGCCCTTCCTTCTATAAACCAAACGGATGGTAAATCTAGTAAGAGTACTTGACGATAGCGTCAAAGTTTTGTGGAATAGAAAAAATTCTTGTTCCTGGTAGCATCTTGCTAGTTTTCACCTGCCCCGTGTGAGAACCTTTTAGAGGTTGCAATGCACCCATATAATCGAGTCTGTCTGGTTTCTTGACAACATCCCAAAGCATTTTATTGGCTCCATTCTGAGTATGCAAGCCTGTTTACCCAAAGCCCTTTTTATAAGGTTTTCAACTACTTGCTACCCATGATACGGCACCTCCAATTTTATTCTTGCTTTCTCCCAAGAAAGGCTCCGTGGGAGGCTTCCATCCCTTGATTACTTCTCTGGTAGTACAAATAATTGACCAACAAAAACATCTGAACAGAAAATAGCTGTTTTAATCAACTGGCTTCCGCCAAAGTAAAATACCATGCACTTCATGGTTCAATTTGAGACTGCACTTTGCCGAGCAGCTCTTGCAAGTAGTGCACATTTTAATAATATTCCTAGACTTGTTCGATGACTGGTCTGATTAATGTGCTATGCCCCAATGGCCATTGGAGAGAATCTATGTTAAAGGCGCTCCTCAAGTGTGCTTAGGCTGAGGGCTTATTGCCCGGTGTTTCAACAGACCTAGGTGAGGCTCATTCCAAGAGGCACGCCCTTTTTCTTGACCCTCAAGATGAGTGCCTCTTAGATTTTTTTCAAAATAAAAATTAAATTGTTTTTTTAATTAACAATTATATTTAATTATTACTTATAACTCGGTGTTTGTAAAGTGAAATTAATTCAATTAATGATTGGTTGAATATAAGATAGATGGAAAATGAGGATAATGAATTTGAAATTGAAAATGATTATTTGATAAAGGCAACTGTAGATAGAATTGTCAAAGTAAATAAGGACACACAACAAATCAAATTGAAAAATAGCGTGAACTTAGAATAATAAGTACCTCCAAAGTTATTTTATTAGAGTTTATAAATGATGATGATTCTAACTCAAAAAAATATAAAGACAGAAATCATTCAAGCACATAAAGTGAAAGGAGAAGAAGATGAACTTTTATTTGATTATGATAAATATTTGCCTTTATTATGAGTATCTTGATAATAATATTCAAGTTTGTTAATGATTTACTGTTGTGCATTTGTGATAATCAATGCTTATTATTTACTGTCTTTTATGTTGGCAGTGGAACTATGGATTTGTGATTATTGTCATAAATATATTTTCAGTGTTTCTTATTCTATCTATTATTAGCTTTAACAATTAAATCCATTACAAAAACATCGTATATACATGTTTTATAAATGAGTGTTATTTCCATCAGACCTGCACCTTGCACATTACGCCTGAGCCATATGATCCCTTTGTACCTTGACGCCCCTTAAGCCTTCAACAACGCAGGAGAGAAAGGAGAAATGTGCTGTAATGATGAAAATCACCAGAAGCTTTGTATGGGGCTAACATGGTAATCTAGTTGAGATGGTGATTTCATGAGAAAATGAGGCTGAGGGGTACTCTCCCAGCCCCCTTCCTAAATTTGCTGCTCTTATTGTGAGTTTTCAATGATTGCAGGTTTGTACCCAGCGGTCATGGAAGCGGCCTTATGGTGTTGGTCTCTTGGTAGTGTTGGTCTCTTGGTAGGTGGGCTGGATGATTTGGGAGCTCATCTGTATTACAACTGTCCCAGCGGGAACTACTTTGAGTATCAGGCTTTTGCCATTGGATCCCGCTCACAAGCTGCAAAGACATACTTGGAACGCAGATTTGAGACTTTCATGGATGCTACACGGGAAGATCTGATCAAACATGCGCTTTTGCGATAAAAGAAACCTTACAAGGGGAGAAGCTGAAGAGCTCTGTATGCACACTTGCCGTGGTTGGAGTTGGAGAGCCATTCCACATATTAGATCAGCAAAAAGTACAAGAGTCGATCAATTCGTTTGGGATAGCTGAGGAAGAGGGTCCTGCTGCTGAACCAGATGTTGCTCCCAATCAAGGCGAGGGAGCTCCTGCTGCTGGCCAGTCTGCTGCTCCAATGGACCTTTGAGAGAAGATATGTCTTAAGGCCGTTCTGATGACCATCTTTCCTTGAAGATGGCTGCAAAAACAAAAGATGTAGGACATGGTTGTCCAATTGGACAATGCCTTAGGTGGATTTTTTTTTTTTTTTTTTTCGCAACCAACTTTTGGTCAGCAGTAAATATTTTAGCAGTCCTTGGTGCTGAATCTTGATTTTGCATTCGGTTTTTATATGTTAGATTCCCAGTTAAAGTTGTTAGAACTTTTCAACGAGACTTGCACTTCTATCGATATTTTGAGTTGCATTTTTATTCTTCTGCTTTTGTCTTGTTTCACTACGTGTTAGGCCCTCCATGAGCAGCCTCGTGAGGCAACCGTGTGCAGAATTGGTCAGAAATGAACCCTGTGACCGTTCTAATTACACGGAATAAGGGCTAAGCTGCCGGGTTCCCTCTCTGCGCTAACCAGATAGGGATTTACTGTGTAAGGTTCTGTTGGTAGCAGTGGCGGTAGTTTGCAGGGTTTGATGTGCAACAGTATGGTGGGATCGGTGGTGGTAGCATCAGAGGTGGCTGGGTGCTGGTGAGGTTTGTTGGCTGACAGATAAGCAGTGTGGTGGGGGAGTGGTGATGTGGTGGCAGCCAAGTAGCAGCATCATGGTTTGTGATCGGGTGGGATGTGTGGCACCATGGCTGTGTCAATAAATATGGTGGTGGTGGTAATCTTAATTAGACAACAATTTACCTAAGTGGAACGGTGCCCATCAACTGAGACGATAAAATGGGAGCGAAGGAGAAGCGTAAGGAAAATCCCATCAAAATTGAGAGCAAATCAATTGATTATGTACCCCAGAAGAGACATCAAATTCAAATTTGCATAAAGTATATGAATTGAATGAGAAATAATTGTCGCAAATAAATCTTTTTCCCGAACTCGGTAGAACTGATCAACTGAAATCAGCAATTAGGGTGCCAGTTGACACCGAGAAATGGGAAAATGTGGCTTAGTCCAATCTTTATCGGTTACATCTGCAGAAGTTGACACTCTTTTTGATTGATAGAAAATTTCATTTGTTGATAGGCTAAAATCCTCCCTTCTTTTCCATGGGGAATTTGTTCAAACTTCTTGGATAACAAGTATTGGGATTCAAAACACAAACACCACTGGCAGAACAAAAATAAATCTTAAATCTTTCATCAATTTTCAACCATCAATCTCTCATATAAGCACAAAAAACAATAATATGCAATCAAGTATATAAATTGTATAATAATATTTACTATGAAAAATTATTTTCAATAAAAGGTAAATTACGAAATAAATTCTGAACAATATTCACTATAAAATATTTTGTTACAAAAAATAGTCACTCCTAATAATTTTTGTGAATAATTGATTGAATACAACTCTCAACACACCTATCAACTACACAAGAATAGAACAACAAAAAAATGAGTGACTAATTGATAATACATCCTAAAGCTAATGTTAGAACAACATATTCGCACATGGTGAATGATAAAACTCAAATTAGATCTCAATTAAATGTCAAAAGTCTTGTCCTTATTTCTTTTCTCTCTTCTCTCTCTTCATGCAGTGTTCATTGTATTAAATGCTCTCATATTATGCCCTAAAATCAGTACAGGAGCATCCATACCCATGTGGTCCACTTAAGCAACCATCTCACGGCTCACCCGCAGTCTACCACTAGAAAGCCACCTAGACTTGGCGTTTAAATTGCCAATTCACGAGTCACTTGTGATCTGCATCTAGAAATCCTCCAAGATCCAGCATTTAAACTGCCAGCTCGAGGTCTACTACTAAAAATCCTCCTAAACCTAACACTTAAAAGGCCAGCTCACAACCTTCTTGCAAAATCTCCACTGAACAATTTCACTCGAGCAAGTTTTGTACAAAACACACTTGCAGCAATAGAGGTGACAAACCACTAGTATAATGGAATGTAACTTATAAGGAAGTGATTCAAAATCCAACGAAAAGAATATTACTCGAGTTGGCAATATCTGAAGTCAGTTCACATTGCCAAATTTGTGTTTGAGGTCAAGAAAGTAGTCAGTATCCACATGTCCTTGGCTTCTCCATGAAAATATATTGCTGATCAAGCCTCGGACACCTATTTGTTTGTACATTCCTTTGGGTAATTAACACCAGTTTTTCAAAATGGATAGAGTATACGAAGAAGATCCACATTTGGGTTTAGTCTTTCTAATTTGGTTCGTGAGTTGGGGAGTTAATATACTTGAGCAAAATTGTCAGTGCATTTGGGAAAGAAGGCCAGTTACAACTGGAAAAATGACAGCTTTAAAAGGAACTCTCAGTTATGCTTAGATCCTATTCCGAAACTCTACTCAAGCTAAAGAATATGATGTGAAGTCTATCAACTGCGCTCACTACAAGAAGACTAGCCATTCCTTTGATGTTCTGCAAAGGAAAAACAAAAGTGAAGAAAGAATGAAGAGTGAAAAACAAGTCAAACCCCCCCCCCCTTAAAAAAAAAAAAGAAAAAAGAGCCAGAAATTCCTACTCATAGGTCAATGTTAAGGTAAAAAGGATGCTGCTAGGGAGTAAGTTATGCTAGATAGGATGATAGTAGTCAGTTTTTTGAATTCTCAGGTAAAGAGGGACATAATAAACCAGAGCTAATGAATCTTCAGGCAGATATTAGTAAGGAAGTGGACCCAAATTTTGCTACCATTGTCCTCTAATGAATATCGGCTCTTGCAACACAACTGCGGATAATGACCCCATTGAAGAGAACATTGAATCCAGAATAAGAAGGAAAAAAGAAGACAAAATTTTCAAAAGTTGCTGGCTACAGAGGTATGAATTGGGATATCATGGTGAATTGAGACCAAACATGCCACATAATAGAGCTATGGATGGCTGCTAATTTTGGTAATCTCTTCCCTTTTGCTGCACAAATGCTTAGCCAAGGACAAACACAAAGCCCTTTGATCTTTTGAACTCTCCTCTCAAGTGAGACCGGTCAGGCCTGAATCCTCTTTCCTTAATTAATTTAAGTAAAAAGCTGTGGAACCAATATAAACCGATATATAAAATATATTGACAAGAGTTTTAAATAGTAGCCAATACGTCGCCAATATACAATCATATTGCAATTATGCTGTAGTATCAAGAAATATTAGAGTCGTGGGTGTAATACTTATATATTATTCTATGGTTGGCTCTTCTAAAGAAAAAGATTCTTTATCAAACTCCAACTTTTGACCCAATTTTCATAATGTTTTCTTTGTAGTGTAACCAAAGCCAAAGAATATTGTCGATGGGATGCAAAACAGATAAAAAATATCTTACTTTGCTCACGACCATCTTTTTTCAAAGAGAAGATTTGTGCAGTCTTGCTAACAGAAGATTTGTTCCAACAGCCCTTGGCTTAGCTTCACCAGGCTCAGAGCCAGCTTCTGGAAAATCCTTTAGCCACTGAAGCCAGGGAGAACCTTCTACATCTTTTAAATAAGGCTAAGTAGCTTGATTTAGGAGACAAAAAATTCAGAATATTTACATTCTGCAATCAAAGAGAAGAGTGCCAGGAACAGAATTTTTATTTTGTGGGATGAAGATGGAAATAAAACTAAAGACGGATCAATTCAAGGATGAGATTATTGGCTTATGTAAAAGGCCTCTAAGGAGAGACAGTGGAGTCATTCAGATCAGTTAGTATTTCCTTGGGGGGCCTACTTTGCATACTCAAAGGGGAGATGAACTTTTTATATTGCTGAAATTAAGCAAGTTGCTAGATGCTCTACCAAAGGTGGAAAATGTCCAAGCAGTACCAGTACCAGCCTTTTATACTCTATAAAGCCTTAGGAAATTGTGGAAGTCTCACGACAAGATCCATTGCTCAAACTGAATCATGCCAACGTTATGAACGTTCCTCAGTTTGTGAACAGGGATATATGTCACCATTGCTATTTCTAATGGTTATGGAATACTACACAAGGAAGCTAAGTTAACACATGATTGCAAGTTTCACTACCATCCAAATTGCAAAAAGCTGAAATCGTTAAGCATCGATCTTCTAACTATATCCTCTGATAGATACCTATTCATTGCTGAGGCCACGAGGAATGTCTGCATCGTTTCTTTCTCTTTTTTTTTTTTTTTTTGGTTGAGAGGCTAATCTCAGCAAGTCCCATTTATTGATGACAAGAAGGCTGAGCTTTTGATGCTCACTGGGTTTGAAGGTCAGGTGCCTATGAGAATTTTTTTAGTCTATGAGATTTTTTTTAAGTCTATGCTGAAGTGTTAGAATTACTCAACGTGATATGTCACAATTTCGTGAATCATACATAATTTTATTATATTAAATTAGAGAAGTTACTTCTTTAATGATCTTGATATGTGATGAAAAGAACAACATTTAAATAATTAAAGAATTTGTCATCTTTCTATTCTATAAAATGACAAAATTGCCCACCATGCATGCATGGATAAAGAGACTGTTTTTCTCAATAAACACTAGTCCCATGTTTGGTTGGAGAGAATAAGGTGGGAATAGAATTTCTATTCCAAATTTTAATGATGAGGAAAAATCTTGATAACTAATAGTTATCGAGTAAAATCCTCCAAATTTCTACAACCAGTAAAAGTAATATATTAAGAAAGTCAACTTACAATTCAGGTGATACAGACGCACAAAATTTTAAAAGACTTACTATAAACTTGTAACCTTTACAAAGAAACTCATTAAATTTTTTCCTAATAGTGGAACCAGAGACTTTCCAATCTTTTTATCAATCTTATTTCATTTGCCGTAGAATTTTTGTACATTATTGGATTCCAACATCCACGCCACCAATATCTTGATGAAAACTTATAGGTTGGAACTAGTGTGCAAGACAAAAGAAAAATATGTAAAGTGAGAAAACCTTGATAGTTTATCACAAAACTAAATGTTTGGTTTTCTCAAACGATGTTTATTCACTTTTATCAAGGAGAGCCTTTGAGATTGCAGGCATTTACATTTATTTTCTCTGGTCTACCATTAATGAATGAAAATGATATATATATTTAGAGAGAATGTTGAAAATTAGGTCAAAAAAATACAACCATTCAAAAAAGCAACGCACTAGTTCATGTGCATTGCATTGGCATACTTCAAGCATAGAAAATTTAGGAAGAGGTCCACGACCCAGCACATACGCCACTTAGGCATATATTAGATGTAGGCATAGTGGATAAACAACGCTCATGCGGAACTTAGGCGCACATTAGGTATGGGCATTTTGGACAAAATATACACATGCACTTATCAGGCACAAGTTAGACTTGGGCATTCTCGAAAAACGACGCTCATGCACGGAGTATGGACATTTTAGACAAAATATACACGCGCGCTTATCATCCATGGGTTAGACGTAAATATTGAAAGATGGTACATTCGTGAACAATGAGCGTATATTCAGTGCTAATCTTCACCATTACTTGAGAATTCTTCAAAATACATATTTTTTTCAATCACAAAATATACCAATATAAAATATTCCTAACCAAATGTTTGGCAACCTCTTTTAATTTCAATATAAGGGAATAAATCCAAAAAATTGTCAACACACATTTTACACAAAATTCTCTGTCTCTCATTAAGAAAGAAAAAAAAAAAGATAAAGAGGGATGAATTGATTCCAATTTCTTCAAAAAAGGAATGCAAGTATGGATTCAAGTATATAATTAATATTTAATTTTATAATATTAAATTATAAAATAATATGATAATTTGACAATCCACAAAACATCCTAAATCTCATAAACTTTTACACAGAGCTCAATTGTGGGAGACAAAATGTGTAGATTTATGAAAGAAGTGGATGTGTGGCCCTTGAAAAGCTCATCCTCATGTAACTACACAAAGCGCATGGTTAATTCATTTGGGCATTGGAAGAAATTGATAAGCAAAGGAGAGAACTCAGAAGTGAATAATTTATTACAGACGGCACCTAGAAACATACTCCAAAGGGAAATTTCTATCACCTCAGTTTTCACATAGCTAAAAGGGAGAGTCCTATATATGAGACTCCTGTTATGTGAGGGGTTCGAAGAAGAACATGACCATTTATTGTCTATTCTACAAGGTCTCATCTGCATTATGCAAGAAGATATTTCCACAACACGAATCCATGACCACCAAATTAAACAGCGATAACTCTAATATTCATTAATTCTCCCCTCTGGAAGCTCCGCAGACCTGCCTAAACTGATTTCGTCCATTGTAAGCACTCCTAAGCACTGCTTTATTCCTGGTGGTTGTGCATGATGAAGACACTTCACAAAGGACAGTTAGCAGAATAAAAATACCCATTGTTGATCCTTACTGTATCTTCTTGAAGTGGCAATCAACCTGTAGCACAGAAACAGAATTGTTGCTTAAAGTTCTGCCATTTTGCATTCTCGTCCGGATTTGTCTAGGATCAATTTTACTTGATTTCTGGCCTAAGCTTGTAATTTTCTGCTTTGACATTTACATTCTTTCTCACTTACAAAACAATGAAAAACACATCAATGGAGAATTCTTTTTTTTTTTTTTTTTTTTTGCTGAAATTATTTTCCAATCTCAAATGTCTTTCAAATGCAAAAAATATGGGAAAATAATTTCACACAGAATGTTTTCCTTCTAACCCGACTGGTGCATGTTTCATGATTATTTGTCTTTGAATGGTATTTGAGTAGGATATGGACTTCACTATAAATCCTACAATCTAATCTACGCTCCAATAGTTTTAGCTCTGATGAGTGTTCAAATGTTCATACAAAGTGCATTTTGCTTTTGTAGAGAGACACCCAATCTTTGGTTTGAAAGAGGAAACACTATGACAAATATATATATATAGCGAACACTTCCAAACAAGAGCAATGCTTTCATAATTTTATATCTTTACTGAAGTACACTGCTAAACATTTCAGAAGCCTCACGTCATAGTTCCAATATCAAGTAGGAGCATGCAATCCCTTTTTTATCAAATCTTAAGAGCATACCACAGCAGAGTCAGTAACCATCATACTTGTAAATTTTTGGGCATCTCCTGACAGGTCCATCGCTCACTTTGGCATAATGACTTCACATATTCCCGTTGAAATTCTGTAAGCTACTTCAGCCCCCTTGGATTTATGCAATATAGTAAATATGCAGGAATATTACATTGACATTTTGCAGCAAAGACACAGAATCATCATGTTTAGCTGGTCCCAGAGGATTACGCACATCTTCAAATCCAATATGACGGAACTCCTGATGGCCTAAGGATTACCACCACAATCACAGACTAGCCATTTTCTGTGCAATAAGTGCACTGATGTACAACAAGCTAAACAAGGAAAAGCGGGCCTCATAGACTTCAAGTGCATGGTTAACAGGTATATTATTTATGTTTCAGAAGCAGTTGAGAAGACTGGGCTTCTCGTTGGCCTAATTTTTTCCTTATATCTGTTCACAGGAGGCCAGAAATGCTTGCATCAGAGGGCATAAAATCGATCAGGTTCTGAATTAGAGAATTCAGAGTGATACCATGAATTGGACCCGCTTCTCACACTGCTCTTCTTCTTCCTAATTGACCTCATCCTCTTAGATTTTACCACATAGTAAGTCATGGTGCCAAGAACTGCAGCCATGATCACTCCCCCAACAACTGTAACCAAAATTGCAGCCCATTTATTTTTATTTCCAACAACTATATATGCGGAGGCTATAAATGCAACCGAAGTACAAACAGATGCCAACCACATCAACTTGTTGATGATTGCCACAACCCGTCTCTCTGCTTTTGTTTCTCCTCTAACCAGTGTAATCTGAACCACCACAACTGCCAAGGATGTAAACAAAGCTATGGCATTAAAGATGAAGAATATTTTGAATGAAGCATATGTTGCAGCTACAGACACCCCACTAGTAAGTGATCCACCAGGCACAGTGAAAATAGCAGCAAAGGCAACTGTTGCAAAAAGCACAGCCACTACAGTTACAGAGTTGGTAGCATTGTTGATCCCTTCCCTGTGAAGCTTCCTGAGCTCTTTAGCAATTCCATGAACGTTTTTATTTGTTCTCCTAGTTTGTTCCAGCTGCATGTGAACATCTTTCTTGATCTGGGTAACGGTTTTTCTTAACTCATCCCTAGGTTGGTTCAGCTCATTTGCCCTGAGAGCACCATTCCGCATAAACAAATCCATAATTTCTGAGGATTCTTCAGAGAGGGGAAGATCTTCAGCTATGTCAAGAGCAGTCTTGTGCTCTCTGGTCAGCGCATTAAGATTGATGTCAGGCAGTAGTAACAATTCATTTACTATCTGTAGGGAGGAAGGGAAAGAGTAAGTCCACAGTACTTAGTGTAATTTCTGGTGCTCAAACTTTATGAACAACATATGCTAAATGTGAATAGTATGACTTGAAAAACAACTGCCAAGTAGTTGCCAAGGGGTACACTGAAAGGAACCCCTGTGAATACGCTTGAAAGCATAGAAAGACATAATCGATGTTAGCATCACATATGGTAATCAATGTGCATTAAGCTATGTGATGGATAGTATAAATCATTTTTTGAAAATGAATCCTACATGAACAAAATTAAAATAAACACTATCACTGCTAGTCACAGTCCTAAAAACTGTAGGAATCTCAGAACATAATTATCACATTATAATCCAATTCTAAGTAAAGTACATAAATAGGTGGGAGCATGGCTGAATTTTCAGTAATTAATTGATCTGATATTGAGCCATCTCATCATTTAACTGATACAGAACTCAAACAACCATGTCACTTGACTGAGCAAGGGAGAAAAATGGATGCAAATATTGATGAAAAAGTAGCAGATCAGAGGATACCTCTGCTCTCTTTTTCCTGGTAGCCACATGTAAAGCTGTGTTACCGTTCTTGTCTGGGCGCATCACAATAGCTGCATCTGCCTCAAGAAGCAATTTTACCACCTCACAGTTCACCCCTTTTACAGCCATATGCAACGCTGTCTGACCCTTCTTGTCTGTCTTCCTTGCCAGCAGTGGATACTTATCAAGCAATGATCTAACAATGTCCACATGTCCCTGTCGTGCAGCAAAATGGAGTGCATTTTTACCATTGGATTTACAGAGTTCCAATAAACTACTATCCCTTGAGAGAAGCTCATTGACAACAGCCGTATGCCCTCTTATAGCTGCAGATATAAGGGGAGTTACATTTGATTGCCCAATTGTTTTGGTTAGCCCAGGATCATGGTCCAATAGCACTTGGATTATGGCTGCAACAAAGGAACCAATGAAAATATAGGTTACCCCGGCTGGTTTGAAGATCAAGTTTGCAGAAAACTGTAGCGTCGCAATTCAAAAAACCAGTCATAAGCATATTGTTTCAACTATGATTTCAGTTTTTTTTAATTAAAAAAATAGTACAACAGAAATATTGACGTGCAAACATCCATACAAATTTCCCAAATGCTATGAAAAATGAAAAAAAAAAAAAATCGACATTCAGGGTTGAATTTAGCATACTACTTCAGGGACTTCCTGGGAAAATGATCAAAGTAAAATGCCATGAAGCATTGGAAATTCTCGAGATTTGGTATAATGTCACACAAAATTGACATTCAACAATCAAGAAAAGGGCTTCAACTGAGATTTCAATGATATTTGCGGCCTTCATCTAAACACCTTATGCACCATTGCTTGTTTTTGATAGGAAATTTTCCTCAACAAGGATCATAAGCAAGTAGATTGAGCTAAAAAAATATTGACAGTAATGGCTATGGTCAGAAACCTTGAATGTTTATGCATGAAAGTTTTCACATAATCTGAAATCTTAAAGATCAAAGCTTTCCCACAACCTATCGACAATGCCATGGCTTTCTTATTCATTTTGAATCTACTTTCAGTCTTACGTGTTAATCGATGATTCATCTACTTGACACATCCAAGAACTGAACAAAATCAATGCAAAACATGAAGAAATTACTGATCATGACAGACAAATAACAAGGGGACTCTTCGATTATCACCAAGATGTCCTTGACTTGCAGCTACATGCAAAGGATCAAACCCAGAACGATTCTTTTTTGTAAGTGCCCCCTTATTTGAATACTTCAACAACTCTTTTACAACATCAATATGCCCCTTCACAACTGCAGCAAACAACACTGTTTCTTCCAACTCGTTAACCTCATTCACCAACGCTGCCCTGACCTCTGCCACCTCTGCATTAAATTCAGCACCACTGAGTCTACCCACCATCTGTGAGTCAATGTCATTGAGTATCTGCTTTACAGCTGCTAAATCACCACGTTGAGCAGCTAAATGCAAATCGGTGTCATTGTGGCGGCCAGTGACTTGCTTTACATACTTCTTTTTGCCAGCTTGGTCAATGCGTTTGCCAGAATTGGAAAGAACTAGCGCTGGTGCAGATGCAGAATTAGGTGATGGCGAGGGGGATGGAAATGCAGATGGATCTGTCGAAGGGTTTTGGCTTGATGCTGGTGTGATCTGCCCCATTTCCAGATCTCTATCTCCAACTGTTAAACTCACAGACAATCAGTAAACTTCCCAAGATAGATAATCAATAAATTGATCATAAAAACTAATATATCATATGACTACAACATCACTTTCATAATCTTCCTTTCTATTTTCATTTTGCAATTTCCAATCATCAGTCAAAAGATAAATAAAAACAATAATATAAATATATGAAATAGTAATAATATCTATCACAATATTAAAATTTCTCAAAATTTATAAGAATCTCATTAATTGATTGTGTATCTTATTTACATATGAAACTTAGTTATTTTTTTTTTTTTTTTTTTGGAGGGGGTCATTTGAGAGGATTTGTATGAGAAAGAACACTATATAAAGTATGGAAACAATCTTGAAACTT
The DNA here is from genome assembly GCA_033239525.1 of Nepenthes gracilis. Taxonomy (NCBI): domain Eukaryota; kingdom Viridiplantae; phylum Streptophyta; class Magnoliopsida; order Caryophyllales; family Nepenthaceae; genus Nepenthes; species Nepenthes gracilis. The sequence continues at coordinate 22,889,574 of BSYO01000007.1, forward strand.
AAGATTAAGGTTATAGGATGAGTTGGTTCCTCAGCATGATATTAGAGCCTTTTTCAACAACTAGTCTAATGTTCAAATCCAAGGACCTGATTCTCTCACAGTGACATTTCATCCCGTTTGATGGGAAGCATGTGCTTAATCTGCATTTCAATCCCAAAGGGGTTTTGCATGAAGGGCCGTGCTTTATAACAGCACCAAACAACTCGACCTTTTGGATTATTGGTTCCCTGATACAAGTGTCCGACAAGTTGGTGTTTTGAGTGTTGAATAGTTCTATTTTTTATTTTAAGGCAGTAAAGAACCCTTATGAAAGTTGAAATCCACACCTCTTGCAGTCATCTGATTAAATTTTTTAGTTTACTGGCTAGTTCTTTTGTTAAAGCTAACTCAGTTATCCTCCTCCGGAATTCATATTTGGTACTCGGCTAATTTGCACCAGGTGCCCAAACCAGTTAACTGGCACCTCTTGCGTATACCACTAACACTTGAACTTGATAGCCAGATGTACACATCCACACGAGAGATGAGAGTTGCTTGTTGCATCAAGCTGAATGGTTTTCGTAATAGAGAAATACTAATGGAGAGGCTATTGCCAGCTTAAATTAAATTCTATACTCATTCTAAGAACCAGTTTCGAAGTTGAGCTTAGGGTAAGGTTAAGGTAAACCCGCTGTAACCTGTGTAAGCATAAATTGCGGAAATAACCTTCATGGTCGATCACTCTCCTCAGATCCCACGGCTGAGAGATTAGGGCAATAGGCCATCATTTTTATGTTAAAACCCCATTTTGATCTCACAGAAGTAGCAAAAAGCTGATAAAAATGGATACATAGCTCAGACAACATGTTCTTTGTCATAATTTCGCAAATTCCCTTTCAAAAAAGCAAAAGAACGACTGAATTGCATATGGAATTAGCTTCTCATTCGAATTGCTACAATCCCTTTCCCTTATCCTTTCAGCAATCTCCAAACATCATTAATAAGAGAGCGAAAAAGACAAATAAAATCAAAAGATCATCTATAAATAGCTCAACGTAAACAGAAAATTAATCGAATTTAGCAACCTCTAGAAATTGCGAAAACCAAAAAAAAGGGGAGGGCGGGGAATATATAAAGAAACTAAAAAAAGGGAACTCGATGATGAAGCACACCACGGAAGCTGGAAAAACTCCAATCAAAGAGCGAAAATTTAGCAGAAAAAACGAAAATCAAGAGAGAGCGAGGTTACCTTCTTCGTTAGCTAAACCCATAGCTGCTAGTGTGTGATCACGAAGATGCTGAATCCCTAAAATTGCTTGTGGATTTGTGGGAAGGTTGCTACGCAAAAGAGTAAAGTGAAGGGACAGCGTAGACGAATGATGAACACTGGCGAGCAACGACAGAGCATAGAAAAGTCCTCTGAAGTTACTTCTTTGCTGCTGATTAACGTGGAGTTTTGTAACACTTCATTTTTTAAAAGAAAATTAATTAATTAATAAAGTCTTAATAGTTATAAGGAAGAGGTCATCTCTTTATAAATATTTGATAACCTATTTTATAATATAACTCTAATAAAGAAGTAGTCGTCCATTTATTGGGTTTAGTCGCTCATTTGTGGGTGCCCAATAATTGAAAACGTCATTAGAGATCGTATAGGGTTGGTGTGTAGTGCTGCAACTGGCTATAACAAAATGGTCGAGGACTTTGTGGAGATAAGGCCTAAGGACTTTATACAGTAAGGAGCCAAAGACTTTGCGGAGATAAGGCCCAAGGATTTTATACAGTAAAGAGTCGGGGACTTTGCGAAGAGAAGGCTCAAGGACCGTATGCTGTAAAGGCCAGAGGAATTGAGGAGGAATTCAGGAGTAGAATTCCGATGTGACCAATTTGCTAGAGAGAGCAAATTGGCCGATTGGTAAAGTGGCCGGTCAACTTGTTAACTGGCCAAGAAGGCGAAGTAGCCGGTCAACCTCCGTTGACAGGCTGATGGCAAAATGACCGATATACCAAGATTTACAAGCATGAACAAATTTACCGGTATGGGCAAATTGACCGGTATGAGCAAATTGACTGGTATGGATGGATTTGCTGGTATGGGCAATTGACCGGTATGGATGGATTTGTCGGTATGGCAAATGACCGGTATAAAATTTCAGTATGAAATTCTGGAAAGAAATTGACCAGTATGCTACAATATTAAGTTTGGGACAAAATGGCCGGTTGCGTCATTTTGTCAGTTTTGGACAAAATGGCCGATTTGTCCAAAACAGTCAAGATCCAGATAACGCCCAAGGACATAGGTTGATGCCTGGCAAACTGGACACGTGGATGCCAACTAAGAAGATTGACTGAGCATGCACAATCTCTAATGAATGGATGCCGTCTTGCAGAGCATAATGACTTGTAGTGCATGTGCCGTAGGTGCAGCTGGCAGGTTGCAAAATTGGTGGTAGGTTGCAGAGTTGCTGGTGGGAGGTGTTTGTCCACATGCAACTTACCTATTGAGCAGATGGTTTCCAGGGAAATCACTATACATATATATATATACATGCTGGGTGTGAGGTTTCGAGTTAAGGAAATAATAATTAGAAGGCAATTAAGTTAATATAGGTGTATCATGGTCAAAAGGTATGAGAGGAATCAGATGAACAGCTCAAAGAGCCAAAAATCGGTAAATCGGGAACGAAAACTGTAAACCGTGAAATGTTGATTTGTGAATAAGATTTTGGGTTTTAAATCATGATAATCATGACTTATTAAGGTGATATAATCAAAAATAAAGTCCAAGGATGTGAAAGATTGAGTTAGAAGGGTCAAAACGGGTCCCGAACGCGCGAATAGGCTTTGCATAGGCTTCGCGGGCAGGACCCAGCGCCCTCCAGGCGCTCGGCCATCTTTCGAGCGGAAAACGAAGCGAGGCCGCTCGGCAGCTCGAGCCCAGGCTTGAGCGGGAGACGGCCCCGTGGGCGTCGCGCCGCAGCCGCTCGATCTGCGCTCGAGCGGTGCACGTAGTATAAATACGCGTCGTGCTTCTCTCTCTCCCATTTTTCTGGTGCCCGAGGGTTTGAGGAGAGGGAGAGAGAGCGCCGACTTAGAGAGAGAAGAAGGGAGATCGAGCCCGGGAGTCCAGATCCGTCCGAGAGCCAGGTATAAAAGTGAAAGCACGCGTCGAGGCAAGTGTTCTCATACCCACTTCTCGTTCTCTTTCGATGTTTTATGTATTTTCGTTGGGTATTTTGTGTCGATATCCACGGTGAACGTTAAAATCTTGAAACCCAATGATATGGGTTAAGGAAAATGTAATTAGTTGCTCGGATCGTGTCCGATTCTCCCGGTTTGGTTTTATCGAAACCCTAACCCACGAAAATTGGGAATTTCCCATTTCCCGCCCGTGTATCATGAAATTGACCCTAGAATATGAATCCCCACGTCCCAATGGTGTATATATGTCGGCCGCGGGTTCGATTTCGCACGTTTCGACCCTTTCGCGGCGTCCGAGCCCTCTAAACGGGCAAATTCTTTCATTCACCGAGACGGAGGTGATAATTGCGCGTTGTTACCTTCGTAAAATGATGGAATGACCCTAGAATGTGAATCCCCGTGTTCCAATTGTGTGTATATATCGACCGGATGCCGAATCCCGTAAGATTTGACCCGTTCGTGGCATCCGGGAGCCTTAAAAGTTCCCCGTTGTGGATAATTCGAAAATGAATGGGAAGTTGCATACTTCCACCCTCGTGATAAGTTAAATCGAACCCAAATGTGAAATCTCGTGTACAAAGAGTGTATACGAATCCACTGGACGTCAGGGTGGATTTCCAAGTATCGAACCATGTACGGCGTCAGGGTGTTCAAAATGAGATCCGATCATGATCACCCAAAACGAAATGAGAAATGTAAAGTGATATGCCTTCAAAATCGTTGTGAAAGTAACATTTAACTGATTAAACATAAATGTAAGCCCCGAATGTGAATCCGTGTGCTGGAGGCAAGGGAATGAGTCTCAGAGGTTTCAAAGTGACTTGTGATCGTCTGAGGTATGAAATCTAATCTCTGTTGTGACCTTGGAATGATTTGTTGTGGGTTTAGGGAATTGAGTTCCACCGATTGTGAATAAGGGAATTGAGTTCCATTGGATATCGAAAACCGTGACGTGAATAGAAGGAAATCCACATTGAGCTTGTGATGATGTAATCTCTTGGATGGAGATGTGTTTGATGACGTAATCTTCCGGTTGGAGATGATTGTAATGGGAATGAGATTTCCCCGAGATGTGATTGTGTGTGGCAAATGTGGGTTTCCCTCTCCAAGTGATGAACCTAATCATGAAACTAGAACCCTGAGTCGTATGGGTAGTATTCTTTAGTATACCATGTCCATCGCGGTGTGAACGAGGAATACTTGGCCACGTATTCCGGCCGCTCGTGGGAGGCGGGTGATATGCGTGGTACGCTTTAGGAAACTCTTTGTGGAAGAATGAGGATTGCCTGGACCCGGGGGTGTGGGGTGTGTCTGTCGACGCTACATATTGAGATGTAGTCGCCTGTGATAATTGTTGCATGGGTGCAACCGAAGGTCTTGTGCTACCGACCTAAAATAGTCGCCGTGGCTTTAGAATGTGTAGCGAGCACATTCCTATCCTCGTTCTCTCGCATCGTTGGCTAGTACGGTCTACTAGTCGGGGTCCGCAAAGATGATGTAATAATAAAAATAAATCATGTTCAAGATGCAACCGTGAGAATATAATGATTCTAAATGATGACCAACCAAAGTAATCGTGAGAACCGTGAGAATCAAGAGATTCCAGATATTCCTATTCCCTTCCCTGCTTTGTAGTTAGGGAGAGTTCCTGTATCTTTTTCAGTTTCAGTCCTTGTACGTGTCTTAGAGATGTGTTTATGATTACATTTGTTGAGCTGTTAGCTCACTTTTGCTGTTGTTGTTTTCCTTTCAGATGAGAACACTTAGCCGGCGCCGGATTGGTTAGAGCAAGGAGAGGCTTACTTGTTGAGGCTGGCTGGACGGCGAGTGCAGAAGGATTTGGACTTAGAGTTGGGCGTGGCTCATTATTGCTATTGATTTATGGTTTTGTTATATTTCCGTATTTATGATGATTTAGTATGCTTCTGCGTCTGTATTGATATTTGGAGTTTTGTTTCACTTAGATGACATCTCTCTAGATCCAGTATAGTAGCTAGGAGTACTGTATTGGAGCCATGATGATATGGCAGATTGTGATCCTGTGTGACGTGTTGTAAGCTTTGTGTGTAAGTCTTTTGATAGATGTGTGCTTGTATAGGATGATATTTAACAGGTTGTATTTCGGTTTTCGTTCGGTTGCAGAGAAAAATCTGTCGGATTTTCTGTAGAGTCCATAGTTTAATTATGGGCTTAGGGCTGTGTTGTCATTGACGGAGGTTATTCGATGGAGAACAATCCGCTCCGTCACACTGGGCATGCGGTGAACTAGAACAAATGAGAGTACAAGTGTGTGACACTATGTGTGAAGAAGAAAAGAGAGTGGAGTGCACTACTTGTGAGAATGAGAGAAGAAAAATAGATATATAAGAGCAAAGTGAGGGTTTTTCTTCCTTTGGTGTTGTTTTTTTTAGTCTGTCTTAGGTGTATAGCAGATATTTCATCTCAAGATTTTTGTAACCAATCTTCATATAGTAGACTTATTGTGAATTAAGTATCTCGTGATTTTTTTTTTCTATTTGTGAAGGATTTTCACGTAAAATTTTTATCTTCTTCCTCTTTCTCTCACATTGTGTATACGTGCATTCTTACCTGACCGGTCCCTTTTGCCCTAACACTCTTTATTTAATTTAAAAGCACCAAATAATGAGATTAGGCCAATTTTCATTTAAGATATTACCTGTTTTAAAAGAGGAGTGAGATATATTAGTCTATAGTTTTCTCATGTATAATTTTATCCTTTAAAATGTATCTCAAATAAAAAATAAAGTCTTCCCGTTTATAAATAAAACATTAGTTTTTTGCAAAATAATTTCTAAATAGATAATATTTTATATCAATAGGTGTTTAAAAAAAATGTTTAGTAGTGATGCATCCTTGGATCTGAATTTCGAACAGATTCGGGCTGATCCGCTTGTTTGGTTCCGGTTCCATTCATCGAGTTTGGATCCTGCATATCATTAAAACGAACAGGAGGTTAATGTGTCAGCGAAAAGTTATCCCACAAAAAATACTCCAACGCTAAAGTCAGTAAACAGCCTTCGAAATCTGAAAAGGTAACTGAAAATGAGAATCGAAAAGGAGAGTGTAAGAATGCGTAGGTTTTCAGATGAAAGAGAGGCAATGCCGTCTCTTGAATCTGGACGATGGGTGAAGGCACTAGGCGTCTGTCAACAGGAAGAGCGTATGTATGCCTTTGATTTGTATTCTTTCTCTCAGCACGTTAGGATGCTTTAAAGACAGAGCGTATGAAATTGTCGTCGAATGCGTAGTTGAGAGAGCAGTAGTAGGCTTTGTGTGAGTGGTTGTTCGCATGCCCTGAGCGAAGACCCTATGGCTCATTTTAATGGCGACTGGGTGATCTTCTTTGGTTAGAAGGTGTGATCCCCTGCGCCATATTTAGGTGGCCTTCCTTGTGAGGAAGGCACGCGTTACCTAATTAGTTAGGATTGTTTCCTTCTCTGGCGGGTAGCGACTTTCCAAATTTTCTACATTCCTTTCGAGTATATTACCGTTGGAAGGCTCCTCTTGATAGGAATTAGGAAGATCTAGCGCCTTCTTTATGGAAAAAGCGCCGATCTTGTCAACATCCTTTTTGGAGCTTGTTAGATTTATGGAAGGCGTAGAGTTAGAAAAGAGCAGTTGTTAACCACCTGTTAGAGCGTGGGCCTAAGTGGGCCAGACCCGTGAAAAGCCCTTTTATTCTTGGCATGTTGCTACAGTTATTCTGGTCAAGACACGGGTTAACCGTCCTGAACGTGAGTAGGCCGCCTGCCTATGCCTCAGCCGGTTAACGCTGGCGTTGACCGTTTGATGCATGTTTGGGCATTTCAGGAATTCGGCCCTCATTTCCTGTTGGGCCAACGTTCACCATCCAACAATGGAATTGGGCCGCCTTTGACTATTCGACTAGCTCATTTACAATACACCCATCAAGTAGTTTACCTTATAATATTATTTTAAAAAAAATGCTACAAATTTACAGTTGTTTTAATTAATTTTTTTAAATTAAACATATTACTTATTGTTGTAGATTTAGATCAAGTCTATTAACTTTTTTTTAATTTTACTTATATCATAGCTTTTGACTTTATTGATAAAATTCTATTTACTTATGTTGCGTTCCGGATTTCGGGGTCCGGAGCAACATAAAAGTTTGGAGTTAGAGAGAGAGAAAGAGAGAGAGAGAGAGATGAGACCAGATTTTTACGTGGGAAACCTCCCCTTAAAATGAGGAGGAAAAACCACGGGGCTTGGAGCCTGAAATGGATTTTACAAGCTGATCGTTTGTCGTGTACACAATACAGAGTGGGGAGATGAACCCTCTTTTTCCTTCTTTTATCTTTTCACTATTGAGGAGGGAGATGCAGAGAATGCTTAAGGCTCCAAGAAATCTCGAGAGAAACGGATCCAGAGATCCCCCCTTTGTGGGCTCCAACTGAATATTTATAGAGAAAATGGGGTTGTTGGGGACGTCCACGTGGCAGCTGGTGTGCCCTTGTGGCTACTGAGGCCTACTGGTAGGGCGGCCACCTACTCCCCTGACACAGCCACGCTGTGTCAGGCACGCTGGCGTGTTCAAGGAGCTAACTTCCAACGGCGCTGAACCTGCCACTCCCCGCCAGGAATGTCAGTCCTGAAGTGACTGGGCATGCTCTGAGGTTCGGTGATGGCGTGACGCATGAGTTGCGTGTCTTTTAATAACTGTGAAGCTGAGCTGGCATTCTCGGACATCTGGGAGAGTCCTCGTCCCTTTCTGGCATTATTATCCTTGGGATGAGTCCGCGTATTATAACATATGCTGTGCTTGTCCGCGTACTATAAGTCCTCGTCGTTAATTGTATTAGTGGCTTGCTAAGGGCTTTGGGCCCATTGTGGAATGTCCTCGGACCTATTTCTCCTTACGCGGTTTTGGGCCAACTAACAATTTGGGCCTCTCGGGCCAAGCTCCCGTCCACTTTGCCTGTCCTCTTAGGGACCCTAGGTACTGGAACCCAACACAAGCCCCCCATGCCAAAGGGCTCGAAGTCCTCGACCGTTTGGCATGTCCTCGTAACACCACTTTCCTACCAGGTGGCACTTCCCATGACAATCTGTCCGTGCGCGCTATGACCGTTCGAGGAGTGATGACGTTTGAAGGCGTAACTTCCAACTTGGTCCGAGATATATTGTGTCCCCGGATTTGTGGCCGACCAAAATCTGGAGCAGTGATGTCCGAGAACTCCTTTGAGTCCGAGGATTTGTAACGCCGCCGTTTTGGCTTCTGCAGAGCATTCAATGCTTGATTGACGGGCTGCGTACATCTAGGGAAGGCAAAGGCCATCATTTCCTGCTATCAAATGGCCGAGCGACGCGTGGCTAGGGCAATGATGGCGCCCTTTCAAATTTTCAAACCTATAAATGGTTTTCCTTCTTCAGAGGGGCCGTTTCTGCCCGTTTCCCTTCCGATTTCTCTCCTTTTGCGCTATCTTCCCATTGCAAGTTCTTGAGCCTTTCCTTCTACTTTCCTCTTACGATGTCGAGAGCGCCTGGAGTGAAAGAGATCGCCTCTACGATGACCCTTTCTAAACTTTCGAAGATTCGAGCGCAATATCATATTTCGGAGTCCGCGGGCGTGCTTATCCCGGGAGCAGAGGATAGGGCGTCGAGTCCTCCGAACGGCTTTATCACCATTTACGAGGTTCATCTTAAAGGTGGGTTGCGGCTCCCACCGCCAGCAGAGCTTTACGATCTGATGAGGGCTCTCGGGGTTCCTTTCGCGAGACTTCAGCCAAACGCGATAAGGTACTTAGTCTCTTTGTGTGTTTTCTTGAGATGCCATGCAAAGCTATTGAGTGCTACTGCCGTCAAGGTTATGTTCCGTTTTACACATAACCATGATTGGATTACCATGACCCCGCGCCCGGACTTTGCACTGATGTGTGGGGGCAATCCTGACTCCACCAAACGGTGGAAGGATAAGTACTTTTTCCTCGGGGTCCACCAGGAGTGGGCCATCCCTGTTGGTTGGGAGAAAGTTGGCCGCCAGTGGTGTTCTGAGCCGTCGTTGGAGGATAGGGAGATTGCTTGCGAGGGAGTCCACGGACCTCGTGCTCGCATGACCTCGGGGCTTTCATGAAGACAAACGCAATATTTGGTTGTCGCGTGAGAAACTTATAGAGGCCAAGTGGGAATCTCGGGTCGAGTCTTCTGGCTGACTCCACCAAGAAGTCCAAGAAGAAGAAATCGACGGGGAGTACGCGGCCTTTGAGGATAGGGAGCCGGCCGGGTCGTTACGAAAGGGCCGCAACGGAGGAGAGCTCTAAACGCCCGGCCGCCCTAGTTGAGTATGCTTCCTCACGATGACGATGACGACGCTTTTTGACGTCGTAGTTGATGATGTGACTGTCCCTCTTTCCAAGAGGGCGAGGACTGTTACTGAGGAGATTGCCCTGGCGTCCTCATCTGGTCTTCCTGCTGGGTCCTCGGGGACAATTCCCCAGTCTACGGAGGTCCCGGGCGTCCAGCTGCCTTGTGATGATCCAGCTCCTGCTGTTCCCGTGGACTTTTCCTCCGAGGACATGGCAGGTGTGAGCACTTCTGCGAGCGCAGAGAGAGGAACGGCGTTTGAAACCGTCCGAGAGGAAGTAGAGGCCGAGGAATTTGTGGCTGGTCTATCGTCCTCGGTTTTTCTCGAGCATCCCATTATCGTCCAAGTTCATTCTTGTGGAAAGCGTGGAGGAGATGGCGGCGCCTCCTACTGCTGTTCGGTCCTCGGGCGCCACTCCCCACGCCGATGTCCCCTTACCTCATTTTGAGGTTGAGGTTTTCGTGGTGCTGTCCCGTGAGGCCCAACCGTCAGAGACTTGTGAGAGGCCTCATGTGGCGACCCGCTTATTTCCAGTACCTTCATCGTTTCTTAAGTGTTTGCCTTCTCGCTTTTCTTTTTCTTGTTCTCATGGCTTTGGTTCTTTGATGTAGTGCGAGATGTGGCTGGAAAGATAGCCTCAAGATGGAGGATCCGAGGACCGCTTGATGAGGTGCTCAAAGGACGACCTGAGGCTGGTGAGGCTAGAAGTAAGATAGCCTTGTTAGAGGAGGCTGTGAAGTTCAGCGGGACCAGCATAAGGTGCTCCAAGATAGGCTTTGTTACTTGGAGGAGAAGTTGAGGTCCCTACATATCTTACGAGGAGATTGGGCTGTATTTGGAGGGCAAATATTGGGACAGCGTCAATATGTGTCGTCGAGTTTGTGCCACGGTCCATCCAAAGTTCAGCGTCCTTGCTTGACCCACGAAACGCTAACGCCTTAACGGCCGACGACTTATACGGGGTTGCCGGGAGGCCCTTCCCCAGTCCTCCTCATCCAGGGCCGCCTCGTGGCCCTCTTTCTCCAGGGCCGTCCGGGCCCTCGGATCTTGCGGAGCCCCCAGTGCTTCACGCAGATCAGCCTCAACAGGCTGAGTCCTCGGGGATCCAGCCCCCAGTGCCCTAGGATGCGTATACGTGGCTTTTTCCTTTTTTTCCTTTATTTTTGTCATGATGTACATGCGTTGCTTGATGGAATAACACTTAAGCTTTTGAAAATGCCTGGCTGTGTACCCTTCTTCTTTTTTGTCATGATTTCATTAAGCCTTGTGCTTTGGTGGCGTGTGGTTAAAACTCAGTTTCTCGATTTCGACCTCTTGGACCGCTCGGACAGGACAGAGTTTTTGGTTACAACCGCTCTGGATGCTCGGACGGAACCGAGTCTTTGTTTTGACCTGTTGGGCCGCTCGGACGAAACCGAGTTTTTAGTGCCTGACCTCAAGGGTCCGCCTCTTGGGGCCTCGGTTGGCGCCGAGTCTTTGATTCGACCTTTTGGCCGCTCGGACGGAGGCAAGTTTTTAGTGCCACGACCTCAAGGGTCCGCCTCTTGGGCTGCCTCGGTTGGCGCCGAGTCTTTGATTACGACCTTTTGGCCGCTCGGACGGAGGCCGAGTTTTAGTGCGACCTCGGGTCGCCTCTTGGGCTGCTCGGTTTGCGCCAGGAGAGTCTTTGATTACGACCTTTTGGCCGCTCGGACCAGGCAAGTTTTTAGTGCACGACCTCAAGGGTCCGCCTCTTGGTTTGCTTTCGGTTGGCGGAGTCTTTGATTACGACCTTTTGGCCGCTCGGACGGAACCGAGTTTTTAGTGCCTGACCTCCAGGGTCCGCCTCTGGGGCTGCTCGGTTGGCGCTTAGAGTCTTTGATTACGACCTTTTGGCCGCTCGGACGGAACTGAGTTTTAGTGCGACCTCGAGGTCCGCCTCTTGGGCTGCTCGGTTGGCACCGAGTCTTTGATTACGACCTTTTGGCCGCTCGGACGGAGGCAGAGTTTTTAGTGCGACCTCGAGGTCCGCCTCTTGGTGCTTTCGGTTGGCGTAGAGTCTTTGATTACGACCTTTTGGCAGCTCGGACGGGCATGAGTTTTTTTGGAATCGTCGTTGAGGAGTCTTAGAATAATCTTCAACGGATTCAACGAATGAAAGTATTCATTGATGAGTACGTTGTTACACCGTCGCCTCGGGGCCCTTTTGCATCCTTCACATTACATCAGTCCCTAAGTTCCAGGTCTTGGTGGTTCTCTTTCTTTGCTCCCTTGAGTCTTTTGGCAACGCGTTCAAAGACTTAGTCTTACCAAGCCTTTGGCGGCTGCTAAGGATGAGTCGGGCGTGTTCAAGCCTATCTGGCCGTGCCTGCAGGGCGGCGTGGCCCATTGTGTCTGCTGATGCAGGGCCATGCCAGTGTCGCGACAGAATCGGTCAAGGTGGCCTTCCGCCACTAGCGGTTGATCTCTGCCTAAAGCTTCATGCATTCCTCAGTGTCGTGGCCGTGACAGCAATGGTAGTGGCAGTACTCCCATTGGTCACCTCCTTCTGGGTTCTTCAGCGCCCTGGGCCATCTTAGGAGCTCCTCGTCCTTGATCTGCCTCGGGATCTTTGGTGATGGAGTCAGTGAAGGCCCGGTGCTTTGAGTGTTTTCTTCCCTAAGGAATGTCCGCTCGGGCTTATTGTGCCCGGACAGTCGTTGGGTCTTCTGGTGGGCGCTCGCCCTTCTCCTTCCTTCCCCTGTCCCCGGGGGCAAGGAGCCTTCTGGTTCTGCCGGCTGAGAGGCTTCGCCGGCCTTGGATCCAAAGACAGTCTTCCAGAGCCTCTTGAGCCCCCTTCTTGATGGGGCTTGGCTCATAGATTTCTTCTTGTTGAGGTAATCCCTCAACTCGCCAGGAGCTCGGGTGGTCTGCCGCTCCTGAAGCACTGGTGGGAACGAGCTTTCAGGGTGTCTTCCCCTGGACTGCTCGTTCATCCTCTTGCGGAGGGTATGGACGGTCTTTGAGAGGTTCTCCATTTTCCGTTCTAGCTTTCGCATGCCTGGACCGCCGGTCCTCCCGTCTCCTGACAGGAGACGCCTGTCATAGTGCTCTTCTTCTCGGGCGGACGTACTGTCCCGCCTGCTCATCATCTTTGGAGTGGTGCTGGTCATGTGAAGGTTGTTGAAGCGTGGTCTGGTGTTGTTTTGGGAGGGTGAGAAGCTGACTTTTAGTCCTCTTCCCACAGACGGCGCCAATGTTGCGTTCCGGATTTCGGGGTCCGGAGCAACATAAAAGTTTGGAGTTAGAGAGAGAAAGAGAGAGAGAGAGATGAGACCAGATTTTTACGTGGGAAACCTCCCCTTAAAATGAGGAGGAAAAACCACGGGGCTTGGAGCCTGAAATGGATTTTACAAGCTGATCGTTTGTCGTGTACACAATACAGAGTGGGGAGATGAACCCTCTTTTTCCTTCTTTTATCTTTTCACTATTGAGGAGGGAGATGCAGAGAATGCTTAAGGCTCCAAGAAATCTCGAGAGAAACGGATCCAGAGATCCCCCCTTTGTGGGCTCCAACTGAATATTTATAGAGAAAATGGGGTTGTTGGGGACGTCCACGTGGCAACTGGTGTGCCCTTGTGGCTACTGAGGCCTACTGGTAGGGCGGCCACCTACTCACGACACAGCCACCGCGTGTCGTGCTTATTGTTGGCGTGTTTAAGGAGCTAACTTCCAACGGCGCTGAACCTGCCACTCCCCGCCAGGAATGTCAGTCCTGAAGTGACTGGGCATGCTCTGAGGTTCGGTGATGGCGTGACGCATGAGTTGCGTGTCTTTTAATAACTGTGAAGCTGAGATGGCATTCTCGGACATCTGGGAGAGTCCTCGTCCCTTTCTGGCATTATTATCCTTGGGATGAGTCCGCGTATTATAACATATGCTGTGCTTGTCCGCGTGCTATAAGTCATAAATCGTTAATTGTATTAGTGGCACTAAGGGCTTTGGGCCCATTGTGGAATGTCCTCGGACCTATTTCTCCTTACGCGGTTTGGGCCAACTAACAATTTGGGCCTCTCGGGCCAAGCTCCCGTCCACTTTGCTGTCCTCTTAGGGACCCTGGGTACTGGAACCCAACAACTTACATTATAGTTTTTGAATTTATTAATAAAACTCTATCAAAAGGGTTGATGCGCCATACACCAAATTGGGCTTCCAAATTCAACATTAAATTTGGGTTGGAGCAAGTCAGATATGGTGTTATTTAAAATTTAAGATTTTTAAATAAACATAGTTGCATAAAAATATTATCTAAAACTATGAAAAAATAAATATTTAATTAGATTTATTTCCCAAAGCATCAAAAATAATATTTACATTGCTTCCTTAAAATATTTTGATAAAAAATCCTTCTAGAGGAGTTATGTTTTAAAAATAAAAAATAAAAAAAAATTAAGCAGGCTTGTTAATGTTGGGATTCACAATATGCGATCAACACTGATACAATTGAAATAAAGATGAATTTCTCCATCAAAATTAGATAAAAATTTTCATTTGTTAATGATTTCAAGTTCCAGTAATTTCACAAACTGATTAAATTATTGTAATGCAAATGTAATATGAATCAAGTAGTTTATTCAGTTAAAAATTTAAAACCATTTGATCATTTATAATTTAAAAATTTTCTAAACATATATTGATTATTCAAATTCTATTATTAACAGTAAGGTCTATTAAGAAGATGATCCATTTGAAGATTCATAATTAGAACCTTTTAATTATTCTAATAAAGTTCGATATCATTTATTCTAAGCGGAACAAAGGACAATGCGGTTTAGATGGAGGATGAAGTTTTTTTCCTACTAGGAAACTCGGGAGGAGAGACAATTAAAGTCTAACCCATTGTTCCCATTAGATCGGTTTAGATTATCTACAATCTTAGAGTACGTTTCTCGGTTTAAGAACATATCATGTGCCCGTGAAGTGAGAGTGCAAATGGGTCGATTTTATAAGGTTGACGTATCATGGCATGGCATAATATTTTGAAGAATTCTTAATCTTCTACAAAGAAAACTTAAAATTTTTCTAAAACTCATAAATTAATAAAGGAATTATTAAAGGGATCTTAGGTCATGTTCGGTTGCAGGAATTGGAGGGAAAAAGAATTTTAATTCCCGTAAAAATTAGAATTTCTCCGTTTGGTTAGTTATAAAGTGGAAATTGTTATTCCCATACATGTGAAAATAACAATTTCCACATATATATTTTTTTATTTTAATAATAATAATAATATTATTATTATTATTAGGCATTATATTATTATTATTATTACATATTATTATTATTATTATTATATTTATTATTATTATTATTTATTATTATTAGTTATAAGGTATTATTATTATTATTATTATTTTATATTATTATTATTATTAGGTATTATTATTATTATTATTATATTTATTTCGACGACTCACAACTTATGACGGTCAACATATTGACCAGAAAAGTTGACTGTCTAGAAGACTCCGATCAACCCTGTTGACCGAAATTTCTTTCTTCTAGCACATTCGTACTTTGTCCAAGTCCTAAGGATTTCACACGGGAGTGATCCCAACAAACTTTTCTTCACGACCGTGAGGAAGTTAAGTCCATCATCCCAGGCAGCCTGCAGCATGCTTCATTCTTCTTCTTCGTTATAATATTGGTCATCATATCTACCATGTTCTCCTTAGTATCAACCTTTTCCAGTGACAGTAGGCCGGCTTCTAATACATCTCTCACCCAATAATATGTACATCAATGTGCTTTGATTTGGAATAAAGTGAGAAATTCTTGTAAAGATGAATGTCACTCTGACTGTCACAAAGTACTGCATACTTTTTTTGTCTGAGGTCCAATTTCTGAACGAACTTCTTCATCCATAATATCTCCTTGTAAACTTCCGTCACGGCAATATATTCAGCTTCAGTAGTGAAAAGAGCAACACACTTTTGTAACATGAACTGCCAGGAGACTACTCCTCCTGAAAATTTTACCAAGTATCCAGAAGTGGACTTATGACTGTCAACGTCTCCAACCATGTCAGCATCCGAGTAGCCCACCAATTGAAATTTATCACTTTTAAGACACAAGCACCTTTTGAAAGTTCCTCGGATGTGTCTCAAAATCCACTTTCCTGTAGACTAGTGCTCTTTCTCTGGATTTGACAAAAACCGATTGACTGTGCCAACAGCATGTGCTATGTCAAGCCTAGTGCAAACTAGGACATACATGAGGCTTCCTACGGTTGAGGAGTAGGAAACGCCTCTCATGTATGTCTTCTCTTTGTCCGAAAATGGACACTGACGGTTGCACAACCTATGGTGATTTGCCAAAGGAGTGCTGATAGGCTTGGACTTGTCCATGTTGAAGCGTTGGAGTATTTTCTCAAAGTAATTTTCTTGAGACAACCATAGTCTCCCTGCCTCCCGGTCACAAATGATTCTGATGCCAAGAATCTGCTTTGTCGGTCCAAAGTCTTCCATGGTAAAGGATTGCCCAAGTTGCTCCTTCAACTTTTTTATCCGAGCAGCATTCTATCCAACGATTAATATGTCGTTTACGTACAGGAGAAGGATAATAAAATTATTTTCGAAAAATCTCTGTATGAATACACAGTGATCACAAGTAGTCCGCTGGTACCCTTGACTGACCGTGATAGACTCGAATTTCTTGTACCACTGTCTCGGAGCTTGTTTTAACCCATACGAGCTTTTCCTTAGACGACAAACCAGTTGCTCCTTTCCTTTAACCTTGAACCCTTCCGACTGCTCCATATAAATTTTTTCTTCCAGTTCACCATGAAGAAAAGTTGTTCGATCTTTCATCTGCTCCACTTTCAGGTTCTGGGTGGTTGCCAATCCCAACACAACCTTTATGGAAAACATCTTCACCACTTGAGCAAAGATCTCATCAAAATCAACTCCCTTTCGTTGCCTGAAGCTTTTCACCACTAGCCGTGCCTTATATCTCGGCTGCATAGTGTCTTCGGCCGTCTTTATTCGAAAGACCCACTTATTCTTTAAGGCTCTCTTCCCCTTTGGAAGCTTAATTAGTCAAATGTGTAATTTTTATGGAGAAAACACATCTCATTCTTTATGGCTTCTAGCTACTTCTCATTGTTCTCATCCTTCATAGATACTTCATAAGTTTCAGACTCTTCGGCATCAGTGAGCATAACTTACTCACTAGGCGATAGACGGACGGACGGTCGTTTGTTTTGTGAGAATCGTCTGATGGGCAGATCCTCAGCTGGTTGAGGGATGACTTCATCCTAACCTTCATCGGAAGTTATTATTTCCTCTTCATTGTGATCGACCGCCTCAGGACCATTGTCCCCGTCTTCTAGAGATATCGGATGGACAACTTCGACACTTACTTTGTCCGTCCGCTCGCCATCACACTTGGCTTTTCTGTCAATATCCCCGATTGTTTTATTTTCAACAAAGGTTATGTCCCCTGATCGAATGAGTCTTCTTCCAGTTGGGTCATAAAATCTTTACCCCATCACATCTTTCCCGTAACCCAGAAAAATACACTGCATTGTCTTTAGCTCTAACTTTGTCCTTTCATCTCTTGGAACATGGACAAAAGCTTTACATCCAAACACCTGCAGATAATCATAAGATGGCTCTTCGTTCGACCATATCTTCTCCGACATTTCACCCTTCAAGGGTTTATTGGGCGGCCTATTTATAATATAGGTCGCTGTCTTCAGTGCTTCAACCCAGAAATGTCCTGGAAGCTCAGCTTTGGAAAGCATGCACCGCACTTTTTTTAGAAGTGTGCGGTTCATTCACTCAACCACTCCTTTCAACTGTGACGTCTTTGGAGGTGTCTTCTGATGGCTAATACCATGTGACCGGCAATAAGCATCAAAGGACCCTATGTATTCACCGCCATTGTCGCTTCGGATGGTCTTCATTTTCTTCCCCGTCTATTGCTCAATAAGGGCATGAAATTTCTCAAATACACCGAGGACCTGATCCTTGGTTTTTAATGAATAGACCTACAGTTTTCTAAAACAGTCATCAATAAAAGAGACGAAATACTGAGCTCTACCAAATGACTTCTCTTTGAATGGTCCACACACATCTGTGTGGATGAGCTCAAACAGTTCTGCCTTGGGGGTGGACAAGTCTCCATAAAATGAGACTCTTCTTTGTTTGCCGGCCAAGCAGTCAGGACACGTCCTTAATCCGTCCTCCTTCACTCCGGCAATAAGGCCCTTCTTAGCCAAATAATTCAATCCGCATTCACTCATGTGGCCCAACCACCTGTGCCATAAGTTTTCGATTTTCTTACTGGTAGCAGCGTTTACATCTCCGGTCGTTATGAACACCTTCATGATGTACATACCGGAGCACCTTTTTCCGCTTGCCACTACAAGAGATGCTCTGGTAAGTTTCCACTCACATTCACAGAAGGTGCTCAATAACCTTCATCATCTAGCCGACCAGCTGAGATGCTATTGAACCTGATGTCAGGAACATGTCGAACGTCCTTTAACATCAGTTTTGTCCCATTATCGGTGATCAGCACAACGTCACCCTTGCCAACAATTTGCGATGTTCCTTTATTGTCCATCCTTATCACTCCAAAATTTCCTAGAGTGTAGGATGTGAACAACCCCCTTTTTGACATGGAGTGTAAGGTGGCACCAGAATCAATCACCTAGTGGACTCCTCGTTCGTCAGGTTTGCCATGTTTTCTTCACAAGTCACCAGGATGTCACCACTGAGACGGAGGACTTGTCATCATTTCGTCCCTTTTCTCCTTTTTTTCTTCTCGGTGTTCTCGCGCTTTCACTTAAAATACTGCTTCTTGATGTGGTTTTTTTACCACAATAATGGCACTCAAGGTTTTGATACCTTGAACAAGATTTGTTGTGTCCCTTCTCTCTATGCTTTTGGCTTTAATCTCTACTACGTCCCCTAGACTCAGTCACAAATACTTCACTATGAGAAGATGTTGAAACCCCTTATGACTGCCTTGACCCATTCATGAATAAGGAGGGAATGACCTCGTCCAATTTTGGAGTGTCTTTTTTAAATAGCAACGTGGTGACAATATAGTCATAAGAAGCTGGCAGAGATGCCAGCAGCACCAATGCCTTATCCTCTTTCTTGATTACTTCATCAAGGGCGAACATCTGTATTATAATCGGATTAAAGTCATCCAAATGCTTCTCAAAGTTGCCACCTTCTGACAACCACAGGCCATAGAACTGTTTCTTTACATGAAGCCTGGTTGTCAAGGATTTGGACTTATATCGGCTTTCAAGCTTCTCACACTCCTCCACCGGATCAGTCAAGCCAAGGACCTCCTGGAGCGTGTTATCCGCCAGGCACAGTTTGATAGTGCAATTCACAAGATCTTGTTTATTTTGTCAGTCCTCCTTTGATAGGCTTTTCGGATTATCTTCCTTCTTCTTCAGTGCTTTGATTGTTCCTTCTCTAGTCAAGATGTTATTCATCCTCTCCTGCCAGAGGATGAAGTTGTCCTATCCATTAAACTGTTTTGCATTGAATGGCAAATTCTTTGAGGATAATGACGCCATTCAAATGAAATTGTCAACCTTTTTCTGATACCACTTGTTGGCGGGCAGCGGGCGGCCTACAGACTAAAATACAAGAATAGTTTCTTCTGTTGGCCAGAATGGACGGCCAACTGATGAAATACACAAGCACCGTGAAGTAAAGGTAATAGAAGAGAAATGAGCACCAATTTTACATGAAAAATCCTTCTGAAATAAAAAAATCATGAGATACTAAATCCATAAAAAATCACTAAGTATGAGAAAAATTATAGGAGACAAAAATAAGAACAGAGTAAAAGTAAACAAAAACCCTCACACTTTGTTTTTATTCACAGCTCCCTTTCTTTTCATTTTCACTACTCTTTCTCTCTACTTAGCCGGTGTCTTCTCCTTTTTCTTGTTATCGTCTTATGCACTTCTATCTGCAAAGTGTATATATATATATATATATATATATCTACACGCCTTTCACCATAACCCAACTTGGTGGTTGGTGCTCAACTTTCAAGGTCTGCTTGCATACGCACATCCTATCCTGCAGCAGGCGGCGCATGCTTGTTCCTGTAAACCGATCAGCCTTTGGAGTCCCGAGAATAACTTCTACCAAGCACCCAAAAGGGTAAATCAACTGTACACTTTTTGGATATGACAGTCATTCAGATCTTTCCAAATATAGTATGTCAACTCTGTTGTCCGTCGTTTTATTTTGGCTTGGCCAACCATTGTTGGCCGTTCGAGAAATATCGTCCGCCCCGCTTTTTAGGCGATTTCACTCACAACTTATAACGGTCAACATATTGATTGGAAGAGTTGACCGTCTAGAAGACTCCGGTCAACCCTGTTAACTGAAATTCCTTCCTCTTTGCACATTCATGCTCCGTCCAAACCCTAAGAACTTCCATGCGGAAGTGATCCCAATAGTTTGAACGTTAACTTTCACCATCCAAATGCCAATTGCCACCGTTCAAACATCAGATATATTTTTAAATAGTTTTACTTTGTTTTGGTGCAAAAGAGAGGAAAATATGAATTATTATTTAAAACATCTTAGACGTTGAATCGAGAATGAGTGGGAGAAGAGGGGGAGATTATGCTCATCTTTAATACATTGCTATTTTTATTATTTTGGATATATTAGCCTTGTTATTGTTTAGATTATTTTTATCGATAATTTCATTTTGTTTATTCTGTCGTCATTCACTACTTAATTTGCCTATATTTATGGTGAATCTAAATATGATTTTAAAGGGTTATTTATATCCAAACTCATATTATAACGAAATATTTTCTTTGTTATTTTTTCTAAATCTAAAAGAGTTTCTATATAAAATTTGCTTATTTTTTATGATTATATGCTATTATTACTTATATATGAATTAAAACAGAGTGTTTGCTAATAAATTCTAACAAAGATTTATTTTTAACTTTATATTATTAAACTTCGGATGAATATGTTAAAGTTTGGATGAATAGATTCTAACCCGGACGGTGGTGGTGACAGCTGCCGGACAGATTCTCGGTTAAGAGAGCTGTAAACGTGCTGTTCTGAAAGTGCCGAGGAAAGAGAGTGGCTGCTGCCTTAGCCCTGTTGATGGGGTCAGCTTCGCAACTGCAGCAGCATCGATCAGGCCCCCAAGCAATTATGATGTCTGGTGGCCATGGGTTTCGACTTTTGCTTGCTTAACAGCTACTGATCAAGCTCGAGCTGGCCTGCCTTTGTCCTCGTTTCCTGTTTCTGCTGACCTACTGCACAGCGCTAGTGCAGCTGGTGGTACTCTCGCAGTTAATGAGTCTTTTTAAGGCCTTCATCTAATGGAAATCAAAGCAAAAATGAGTGTTCATGGATCTGGTGGTACTTTAGCTGATGAAGATCTTCAATAAGAAGAATGTTTTTATCACGTCTATTAATAATGTAATAGGTCCGTCTCATGCAAATCTAAGGAGAACACATGAATGATGTTAACTACACTAACACTCTTAACTTGCGGATATGATGGCATACATGTATTGTTAGCAGTATTAGCTTTGCTCGTACTCACCTAACTCGACACTTATACATCAATGACAAATATTAACAATTCTGATATACGTCTGTTGACTGCTTATGTGTTCTAGTTATTATATAAGTTTAACTTAATTTTTATGTCTTGACAAATATGATTTTGAAATTATCAACTAAATGCCTCAATAAAGAGAAAGAAATAAAACTAAGGAAAATGAAAAATACGAATATTCACTTATTCGTTTGGTCTCAAAATTGTATCTCATTATCTACCGATTTTGAATACGTAATTCTTATCATTGAAAAGAATAATTCTATTGACGGTCTTCTTTTTGTTTGCTCTTATACTCTTTATTATTCAAATTGTTCATCATAAAATATTATATCCTTATATCATTGAAGACATTTGTAACATGCTTCATTATATAATAGATATTTTATAGATTTATTATTTTATAATTTTTTTATTATTTTAAAAAAGATTTTTCATGTTAAAATCTTATATCCCATTATTACATCATTATTTTATATTATATATTATCATACGACCTTTTTGTAGGTTCAAACAAAAAGCTCGGTATCAAATGATTGTAAAAATTAATCTTTGACTTTATGAGTAAAGCTTTGATAATTAAAATCCAACAACATATAAGGCTAAACTATTATATTATGACTTGATATGTAATCGTAAGTCATTGTAACTTTTTTAAATTTTTTATTTAAAACTTTTTTCAACTCACAAACGTTCTAATTGATCATTTTGCGTAAGTTCTAGTATATTAACTCTCAATGTACAGACTATAAATACAATATCTAATTTTCTCTAAGGAAATCAAAATCACATGGAAGAACTCTTAACGTAAACAGAGGTATTGCTACTTTAAATAAAAAGGCACGTTATAAGGAAAATTATGAGTTATTTTAATGAGTCGGCCTTCACATTTGGATTGTGGTTACAATAATAAAATCAAAATCTGCCCAAAGTAAGAAAAGTACGTTCATTTAATATTTCATGACAAACAAAATGAAGTGGCCAGGACTACAGTGTCCAAGGCTCGACCCCACGAGATTGGAACTCTTCATTATTGGATTGTTGGACAAAAATTTAACCTTCTATATTTTATATTTTAAGAAAATTAAAAAATATTTTAATAATTGCATTTTTTTTTTGGGTGAATTTTTTTACAAATAGATATTTTAATATTTTATAAATTTTTTTTTTTAAAAATAACTTATATTATAATTTTTTAATAATACAAAAATAGAGATCTAAGATCATTAAAAATTGAATGATCAAGGGACGAGGGGCTCCAACCCAGTAGGGTCGGAGTCCTTGCTTCACGAGACTGCAAAAATGGCTCAAGCAGTAAAAATTAGCTTTTTCGGGGCTTGATTTTGATCTCAATTCGGTAACTCGTCGTGAATAAAAAATCAAAGCCGTTAAAAATTAATTCAATGATTTTAGCTGTAGAGTCGCGTTTTGGGAGCCATGGGCCTGCTAGGATCAAAACCGCGCGGATTGGGTGTAAAGCGGATAATATCTACAATCGAGTGCCTAGGGATGTTACATTAGCTATACTTTTTATCCTTTTTTTGATCCATATTTTTCAAAACTCTAGAACGGCTTGTCCAAAGTCTTCGTTTAATTAATCCATGGAGACCCAACCTACCCCATTTGTAAAATATACATTTAGGACATCCCACGCTGGCATGTTAAATGCTGGCATTTTCTCAAAAAATGACCTTAGATTTTGACGTCGATGCCCTGGCTAGGACTCATTGCCCTAAGCACGTGATTTCCAGTAGTACAGCATCATATGACCCCAAAATGCACAGTTGATATCATTAAGAGACAATCTTTTTTTTTTTTTTCTGTTGGTTGTCTAAGTTCCTCAAAATTATCAGCCACCCAGAAAACAATAGACATTACTGATGCTGAATTATTGCGAATTTATGAGGCATGGACGGTGGGAAGTTTAGCTGGTAAGGAGAGATGTAGCTTTATTTCTTGAGAGAAAACATCTGTGTACCATCATCATCATTCTCATCATGCAATCTTAGATGGTGATGAAAAGAGAAGGCATTTTTTGACTGGTGGATAGGAATA
The DNA here is from genome assembly GCA_033239525.1 of Nepenthes gracilis. NCBI lineage: Eukaryota > Viridiplantae > Streptophyta > Magnoliopsida > Caryophyllales > Nepenthaceae > Nepenthes > Nepenthes gracilis. The sequence goes on from BSYO01000007.1 coordinate 22,912,744, forward strand.
AGGTGGGAGCTGAACAATTATTGTCAACTATTTCCTCTTTTGAATTCCAACCAACCAAGGAATTGTAATTCCCTTGGAACATGGATAGGATGAAAGTATAATTCAATCAAGCTAAATAGTCTGTAATTAGCCTCCGTGTAACCTAAGACGTACCAGAAGCCAACGGCCGATGTGTTACCCCATCAGTGAAGAGCCATCCTCGCTGGCTCGAGACCAAACTCATTGAGTCACAGACCGTTGTCGAGGCCATTGATGACCGCCCTTCCACCTGGGCGTATGCAGAATGTTAGATTCCGGACTTGAGATTCAATCCTGTTCCCACCTCTTCAACCTGACGTTGCCGAACTTGTTCCAAACCCGAGAGACTATAAGGTAACCAATTAGTCCTCCTAGGGGCAGAATTTTAGGGACCAGCACCCGTAGGTTTAGGGTAAAAATCTGGGCGGCCGCCTTAATGAGGTGCTTTGAAAAACTAAATTAGCCTGGAATATTATCCGATAAATTCACGAGTAATATATATATATATATATATGTGTGTGTGTGTGTGTGTGTGTTAAAGTATTCTAATGGTAAGAAAGAATGAAAAACAATCGCAAAAAAATGGTAAGATTATTTTATTATAAATCAGAGATTACATACTCAGACTATAAATATAACATATCTGCTGTGCAGCCAAGTGGGGCACATGACATCCAACTCTTCCCACACCTTATCTAATAAGAGCTAATGCATCGGAACGCCTTTTTATTATTGCAAGAAGATGGTATATTAAATGTGAAAGTTGCATGTATCTATTACAAGCAATTTGTTGCTGGGAACCCGAGCTTCATGCGTTCTGCAGACTTATTACTTAGGTGCATGTTAAAAATAAGTGCAACGACAATCCATAAAATCACAAAGACACGAATGGAAAGCAATTATAATAATGATCTGACAAGGCTGACCTGCAGAACAGCTATTCCTAGCTAGTTCATTCTAACAAAACCCAAAGTTTCATCGTTGATCCAGCCATAAGTTTCCATGAAAGGATTTTCCAAGGTCTTTGGCGGGTAACTGTCGATGCAGTCTTCCCAAACGTTGGTGTCCTTGAGATCTCTCATAACCTCCCACAAACAATTGTTGCACTTAAAACCAGCTCCGAAGCTGATCATTAGGATTTTATCTCCCTTCTTGAGCCTCTTCTTAGCCTCCATGTAACCTAAGACGTACCAGAAGCCGGCAGCCGATGTGTTACCCCATCGGTGAAGAGCCATCCTTGCCGGCTCGAGGTCAAACTCGCTGAGCCGCAGACCTTTGCCGACCCCATCGATGACCGCCCTTCCACCTGGGTGTATGCAGAAGTGCTGGATTCCGGACTTGAAATTCAATCCCGTTCCCACCTCTTCAAGCTTGAAGTTGCCGAACTTGTTCCAACCCTGAGAGACTATAAGGTAACGGATTAGTTCGCCGAGGGGCAGAATTTTAGGAACCAGCACCCTTAGGTTGAGGGAAAAAATCTGGGCGGCCGCTTTAGTGAGGTGCTTTGTGAGACAGAAGCCAGGGTAACCTTCATTGTCTTCCATCTGATAGCAGCATTTGTATGCCGCGTCGTTGGCTCCGAGATGGGTCCTAACTAGGCACTTTAGCTGGATCAGGGCACGATGCCTCAGGGCTCTGTTATTCGTGAAGAGCATCGAACAGCCCCCTAACCGGAACAGACAGTTGGAGAGCATGAAGGATCGATCTTTGCCGCAGTACCAGTTTGAACCCATGGATTCCGTGCTCACGACAATGGCGTACACGTTCCTGTGGGTTTTGAACAACTGGCGGACAAGATCGATGGCGATGATGCTCGCGCTGCAGCCCATCCCGCTGATATTGTAGACCTTGACGTTGTCCCTCATCTTGTAACGATTCACAACCCGAGACGTGAGGGATGGAACCGGGGAGAGGAGGGAAACGTTCACAACGAGGATATCTATCTCGGATGGAGAAACTCCGGACTTGTCGAAGAGCTTATCGAGGGTGTCGAACATGATCCCGTCCATCTCCGAGAGAGCATCGGCGAGGGTGGGAGATTCCTCGCGCCCTTCGACGACATTTTTAGGGCAGTAAGTACTTTCTCCGATGCCGGAATTGACAATAGTCTTGAGGAGGTACCTGAATTGTTCTAAACCAAGCCTTTTGTTTCGATAAACGATCCTGGCGCACAGTTGTGTGTCTAGCTTCCTATCTTCAGGGGCCTTGTAGCACTCATAGTGAAGCATATAGCAACACTGATCTCTTCTCCGAAGAGCCCACCTGCATAGATGGAAAGCTATGTAAAAGAGAGCAAAAAGATAAATTGCTGTGAGAAACTCCATTAAAGAGAGAGAGAAGGTGAGGAATATAGCAAGCGGAGCTTCTACTATGTATTAGGGTTACAGCTCTCATCATGCATGGAGCATACTATATAAGAAACACCACCGAATGTGAACATTCTTAAGTAGTAAAACCCTAGTTTGGTAAGCTCTCCACGTCTCTCTTTGTCACAGTCACTCCATTAGACACAAAAGACAGGAGAGGTAACCCGGGCCTCTCCGCTCCTCCCCCGCGGCACTCGTATACTTACTAAAATGTAAAAATCATTTAAAGTTACACCCACCCTTATGTTGACCTTCTATTACGACAGATCCAGGCTGTTAACAAGCTGTGGGTCCTCACTTTCTGCACTCAGTAAAGACGAGATTTGAACTCCCTCAACTACCCGCTAACGCCCCTCCTTTTTTATTTTCTCTTTTGTTGTTTCTACCATTTTGCGTAGATAAAACAACTACCCACCAAATGGGCACAAGTTACTGTGACAGTACTGAACGCTGTTTCTATTGCAGAAGACTCAAAACTACGCACTGGATGCGGTGGTTTTGATGCGTGCGACCGCCGGCTCTGTCTTGGATGCCGTCGAGATAGTTGCCGGCAAAGTAGGAGAGAGGTAAGACATCGGTGAAGGAGAGAGAGAGGGGGAGATTAAAAGGAGGTCAAATTAATCAACGAGAGGAGGGAGGTAGGTGAGGGATCGGTGATCCCAATTCTTCCAACGATGGACCACTTTTACAGGTTCTCTTTTACAGACCGAGGAGAAAGAAATTTATACTGTGATTTTGTTATTTTGTTATTTTGTTACAGACCATGAAATGATTCATTCATGATTGCATTGCTTTTTGGTTATTTTCATCGGATGGATTAGCGTTGCCCTAAAATTTACCATATTTGAGGCATTTTTAATATATAGTTGATGGGATTTGGGGGCAAACAACTCTTAAAAAAAACCTACTTATCACATCTCTTATTTTTATCATTTGACTTTTAATATTTTAAAAAATAAAATTATATAAAGTATTTTTTATAGATTTTCTTTTATAATATTTATATTAATTAAATATTCAATTTAATATTAAAAAATTTAAAGATAGTACTTTAGATGTATTTTTTAAAATTTAAATTTCTTCTGTTAAATTTTATTCTTTTAACAAATGAGAGACAAATATATTAAGTACAGCTCATAAGAGAATTGATGCATTATCCCCAAACCTCAAAATATATTTTTTAATTCTAATAAATTGGGATTATATATTAAATATTTTATTCTAAATATTAGTAAAATAAAAAATTTTGAAATTAAACTCTTTTTTTGGAAATTAAAATTAAACCCACAATTTCAGCTCAAGTCCAATTTTACGCTGGCAAACGGTCCTATAGAGGAATTTCATACATTTCTTTTTGTTTTTTTTGGTGGTATTGTAAAGTATAAAGCAATACCGCTGGCTTGTTGGAAATTGATGGAGAGGAGAGAGATCGAAAGGCCTTATTAGTCGGTTATTTTTATTTTTTAATTATTAAAATTATTTTAAAAATAATAAATAATTATAATTATAATAATATTTTAATATATTATTAAAAATATAAGAAAAATCTCCATTTGAAATCATCGTTAACAAAATTCAAATTCTTCTCCCTCACTTTTATTTTTGGGATTTAAGCAATTAGACTACTAAAAATTTCTTGTTGAGTTATTCATATTGATGAAAATATTAACTATAAAAATAGTGTATGGATTTAATATTACACATTATTATTAAATGACTAGTAAAAATAATCTTAATTTTATTTGATATGCTCAATATTTCTTATTTTTACAATAAATGTACTAACCTAGTTTTCAGCTATAAAGGAAAAATCGAATTACGTTAAAATAGGATTTTGACATTTATATATAAAAATGGCCTAAGTACTGAAAACAAATACTAAAGGATAATAACCAAAGAATTTCTATAAATGATTTATTATTATTATTATTAAAAAATAATATTCTAATATATACTAAAATATTTTAATATATATCGAATTAAAATCAGATGTCTGATCAACGTAGTTATACCAATATAAAATTTTATAGGATTTGATTAATATATATTATCATTATAAGCAAATATTATAAAAAATTAGATCAGATTATTTTTTTTTTAGGCTATACACAATGACGAGTGAAAATGATTAATTTGGGTCGACTTGGCTGGATAATTAATTTTTTTTATAAATGTATTTTTATTTTAAACATGTATCAAATTTTTTAAAAAATCATTCAATATGTTAAATTTTCATCGATTAATCATTTTAATATAAAGATTTTTCATTTAAATATATATTTAGGTTTTATTTAATCTATATATTATAATTTTAAAATATTTTATAATTTTAAATATATTTTTATGTAACTATAAATTTTTAAATAAAATATTAAAAATAAAAATTATACATATTTTTATCAAAATTAACCCAATTTAAATTATAATCGAATACGATTATAACTTTTGTCCTAGCTAACTAGGCCACATCCAACCCGATCTAACTCAGCGTCACAGTTTTAATTCATTATTTTATTTTTATTATTAAAAAAATCAAATACCAGTATTAGGGTTCTATAAAATATCAAAATATAATAAACTAAAGTTACAACAAATTTGATTAAGATATATAATTATTATACATGATATAATAATTATTTTTAAAAAATTTAATCTTATGTTGGTCACGGTTAATAAGGAAAATGACTAACTCGGCCTAAGTTTTAAATTTGTCATGAACTTATAATCTGTGGAATTGTTCGCGGAGAGTAAGTAGTGGCTAAGGCTCGCCGGGACCGACGTGACGCGCAATCGTTTTCATTCTGGCTCGGTGCAGGTCTGATTTTGACTCGATTGGGCACGACGAAGAGGTCCGCAAAAGAATTATCGGAAAGAATCTTAGCCATAATTAAAAACGTGTCGCTCTGAAAATGTGCAGCAATTATCGTACTTCATGCCATTTCACGTTTCACAGGACCAACGAAAAGCTAAACGGCGATGGCGGTTGCATTTAAAAATATTAATTAATCGTTCTCTAAAAATGAATTATAATACAGATTTATAGGGTTGGTTTCACATAATAAAATTAAAATAAATAAAATAAAATATATGTATTTTTTGGGATTAAGTTGAGAGAAATTATAATATATTTTAAGTAATGTTGCAATCGAAAGAAAAATAAAAATAATATTTTCTTTGGGAAGAAGGTGCACGAAAGGTCCTTGCCAAATCAATATTGAAATTTGCCTTGACATTTGGGGTACAAGTCCAGTTCGAAGCAATATTCAAGGGAAGTATTAAGGCATCTGATAAACTACTAACCGCCACCAAACATGGGATTTAAGAAAAACGTTAATTTTTAGAATAAATATACTTTTATTTAGCATAATTGGCATCGGCAATAAATGTATATATTTTTATAAATTTAGTATTATTATTTGATAGTTTTATTAAAGGTTTAGGGTCATTCCCAACCTCATCCATATTGATGGATTTGGGGGGCGTCCTTCTCCTCATCTGAACCGTCGGATGTAAAATCCGACGGCCCATACGTTTTGAATGGATAATATAATATGGGCCGTTCGATTTTAAATTTAATGATCCAAAACATGTAACCATCGGATTTTACATCTGACGGCCCAAATTAAGGGAAGGACGATCTTTCTCCACAGGGGAGAAGGACGCCCCCTCAATCCCCATCGTGATTTGCTAGGAAATAAGGCCTAAGAATAAGAAAATGTAAAAATATATAAAATATAATTTATAAATAAATAAGTAATTGTTATTCCGAAAGTAATTAGGGTAAGTGCTGAAATATTATTTACAAATTAAAAAATAATAATAATTTCGACATCTTCGTGACAAAGTAATTACAAAAAATAACTCGAACAATGGTAAGTTGGGGATATATTGTTGGGTTATTTACCGAAAATAAAAATAATCTAAATAATTAAATGAACAGTAGGAGATAGGGTTTGACGGTTGGGATCTGCGCTGGCCATACTGTCGTGCCCAATCCAAATTCGAACATCCTGCGGTTTAACTCCAACCTACCTAAATTAATTGAATCATTAATACCTCGATAGATGGACAGCTTTGTTCATTGATTGCATAACTCGCTTTATATTAAATCAATTAATTAATTATATAATCGCCAGATTAACTTGATAACTAAGCAAATATAACACGAATAATTGCTACGAGATGTAAAATTAATTAATTATCAAAAGACGTGTAATCAATCGAATAAACCATATATATTCTAAGAATGACTTAATAATCTTTTAATAATGGTTGAGTAACCTAACATTATATTGTATTATTTAATCAAATCTAACGAGAAAATAAGATCATCACCCCAACAGAAATACTAAATAATGTGGGGCCTGGTCCATGCAATTTGGTACGTATTACAGATGATTGGATAATCGTGTGGCATGGACTAAAGTAATTTACTGTTGGTGGGTCCCGAGATGAGGTTGGGCATTGCCCACAAATTAAATATGAATCATTTAATTGTTCAACTTGCAACCTCACTTGGTATTCGTCGATTACTTGTTCAACCAGCCATGTATCTTCCTTATTCGCCGCACTCATACTAATATATGAAGTTTTTGGAATTATAAATCCCCATTCTTTTAATAGAAAAAACATAATAATTGCTCTAGTAATTCTTATGAAGTTCAATAGTGCATCGAGTTGAATACAAATAATTAATGAGATCAAAACGTCTGTATCGATAAAACGACCATTGAGTACCTCAGTCAAGAAAGTATTATCGGTTTTGGTAATATTTTATTTTTAAACAATTAATCTAGAGACTGATTAACCAATAAACCCTAACTGATTGAGGTGAGAAGCGAACATAAACCTATTATGGGGTTACTGTTCGAATTCATAGAATCTACTCAAATCAATATAACTTGTTAATATTAATCAAATATTGCATACGGAGTTGCTTACTTAATTCACATATGACTTGCCTTGCATGTAACAATAGCCTATGCCACCGTTGAGAAGGAGAGTTTGTTAATATTATCATAATTGACGTCTCATTGGCACATTACCTGTTATTTGATACAAATTTAAAATTACGTGCATCTAAAGCACTCTTCATGGGGTAATTATACTTATTCTTCGAGCCTTAGATCCATGACAATGTGTATGTGTAGAGTTGATGTGACAATTCTAACTTTTTAATAAGAAAAAGATATTTAAGCGTAAAAAAGAATTTAATTTCTAAAATCTTTGTGATCATAATACCGAGAAATTTACAATACACCTCTGATTCTAAGTTGATATTAACAAGTCTTAGCTACTAATTTTTCTATCTCTGGCAACTCATTGCATACCAATCATTGTTGATCTTCTCAAAGCCACTCCTAGCCTAGCTTGGTACAAAAGTCAAAAGAAACTTAACATCCTACATATTCACCTCCTAACCAAATTATATAAACAATTTGGCCCCTTTCATCAATAAATCACAGCAACCGAAATAAAAGAGTCGGTAATCTTCATACAACTAGGCATATACTAATTTAAATATAAGAAAGATCTACCATAAAAAATTATCTAAACTCATTCACTCATTTGCTTGTTGTGCACATAACCTAAATTATAGGTTTTTCCTGATTGAATCTCTCTTACCATCTTCTCTCATTTAAGTTAAATTTAAGTGTAGTCACATAATAATAATAATAATAATAATAATAATAATAATAATAATATGCATGCTGGCAATTCATTTTCTATATTGAACACCTTAGAAAAAGTCCTGTGCTATCACATGGATGCTTGTCCCTATTTTAATTCTTGTATTGGAAATTACAATGGCCGTAGCAGTGATTATATGGTTAAAAAAATATCACAGGGGAACAACAATTTATTGTTTGGACATGAATTCCTTTTCAAATGTCTACCTATAAACAACACAACATAAATACTTGCGAAAATATTATATATATTATTACAATTAGTTAATAATCTTTAAAATAATCAAAATATAACATTTGAACTTTAGCAATATCTTTAGTTGTTTTTGTAAAAAAAAATTAATGGATAGTGATGCGTCCTTGATTTTCGGTTATAGTACGGATTAGAGAGCCTTCTAATCTTCTACTTTGGGTCAATTTGGATCAGGTCCGATCTCCATCGCTATGAACCTGAAATTTGGACACTACAAATTACAAATAAGATGTCAGAAGATGGCGAAAGGTTATCTCACCGTAAACACTTCGACGCTCAAGCAAAAAATCTTCCGCAATGAACAATGTCAGGATTTGACGGGATTTGAACCTGGAACCCCCGACAAGTAGTTTGTCGGGATTCGACAGTCGCTGTACACTGGTGGTGGCTAGTGGAGTTAGTTGTTGCCTTATGGAGGTAAGGAAATCATCATTGGGTACGAACAACACCAGGTCTGCTGCCTGTGCATGGATCGGTCGAGTGATTCCAAGGACGACGTGCACTGTGGCTTGCAGCATTAATCTCTTCTCCCACTGGCTGACATTTTTTGACCTGGTACTCGCCGCCTACAATCATCTGCATAGACAAGAGGGCGCATTGATTAGTTGCTTGCCTGAAGCGCCACGTGAAGCGCACATTAGGACTCTTTGGGCTCCATAGAGGGGTTTGGATCTTTCTGCTCGGTTAAACTCGTGCTTCTTCAATTGGATTTCGCTGATCTTGGCCCAATTTCAACCTGGACCATCAAATAGAAAGCAAAGAGTTTATGTTATTTTATGTATTTTAACAAGGAGAATAGAGGAGAATAAGATATTTGTCATTCACCTCTTCCTCACTATATGAAATCGCATAGCACTAAAAATTACAGAGGATGAGGCCAATCAATCTCATATTGTTTACCTTTAATCTTGATGTATTATTAGATCTGAATTTCGAACAGATTCGGACTGATCTACCTGTCCTGGTTCCGACTCCGTTCACTGAGTTTGAATCATTCACACCACTAAAACGAATAGGAGGTCAGTGTGTTGGCGAAAAGTTGTCCCACCGAAAACACTCCGATACTCAAATTAGTAAATAGCTTTCGAGATTTGAGAAGGTAATTAGAATTGAGAATTGAAAGAGAGAGTGCAAGAGTGTGTAGATCTCCAGATAAAAGAGAGGTAAAGCCGTCTTCTTAAATTTGGATGGTGGAAAGGTAGTAAACGACTATAAGAAGCACGTTTGTATGCCTTGAATTTTCTGAGTGTTAGTAGAGAGCTGAGAGTTGTATGTCTGTATCTTTTGTTATTGTTAAAAGTGTTGTGTGAGTAGAAGTTTGCATGCCCTGAATGAGGATTCCAAGGCTTACTTAAAGGGCGGCAGGGTGATCTTCCTTGATTGGAAGGTATGATCCATTGCATCATTCTGGATGGCCTTCCTTCTACAGAGAGGCGCAAGTTGCCAAACTTGTTGAAATTGCTTCCCTTTCTGGTGGTCAGCAACTTTTCAAATTGCTCACATTCCTTCCATGCACTTTACAGTTGGAGAGTTTCAGTTGGCAGGAAATTGAAAAAATCTAGCGCCTTCCTTATGAGAAGGGCGCTGATTTTGTCACTATCCTTTTGGGATGTTGGCTGAGTTTATGGAAGGTGTTGGTCAGGAAAAAAAGCGTTGCTGGCCGTCTGCTGGATCGTGGGCTTAAGTAGGCCAGACCTGTGAAAAATATTTTTATTTTTTGCCTATTGCTACATTGATTCCGGTCAATGCTCAAGTTGACTGTTCTAGGCGCGAGTTGGCCGCCCGCCTGTGTCTTAGTCAATCAACGCTGGTATTGACCATCGGGCGAGCGTTTAGGCATTTCAGGATTTAGGCCTTCACCTCCTGTTGGGCCAACGTTAGAGTTAGCCGTCCTACAGGCTATTTGGACCTTCTTTGATCGTTGGGCCATCTTAATTACGATATACCCATCAAATCTATACATAAGTTAGCATAAACTGTGATTAGTTTTTATGAATTCATATTTTATATGAGTTTGACACTAACCCATATTTTTTTATTATGTGTTAACCTTATAAATAAAAGAAAATCTAATAAACATTAATTTTTCAGTACTTTTTTTCCTAAACGACACTAATCTATTCTTTCATGAATTGAATGCTAAAAATTTTATGAAAAATCATAAGACATGCACAAAATTAACAAATAATAGAATACATTATGATATTTGATTTAATTATTATCTCTGCTATACTTCATAATGCCGTTCTTAGAATTATTTCCCGACAATATAGTTCTGATTATAAACATTAACAATTGCACAAAAACAATAGACCACGTAATGAATTCTTTTGCTTTTTGGTTAAGTTATAGGCTAAATAATTAATTTCAGTCAATCAAGTGCATTTTCAAGGATTTGTTTAAGCCTCGAGGTATTGAATGTGATTTCAAGCATTGCCATTACACGTAGCAGGAGCAGATGAGTTAATAATAAACCCTTCTAATCCTTTTCTTTCCTCTTTTGGATGGTGGACCCAGTGGTGCTGGTGGTGAGATGGTATTCATTAGCCGGCTATGTAGATTTATTTAGTATAGCTGAAGTTTGCTGAATAAGATAAATTTACTAGAAAATTTGATCATAATCTAATACAGTTGGTAAAAATAATTTCTTATTTTTGAGTTTGTCGTGATAAGTTCAAATATTTACATTATTTAGTTAAATTTAAACTTATCTTATAAATGATAAAACTATATATATCAAGTCTGTTTCAAATCTAAAAATCAAAGGTAAGAGGTTATTCATTATGCAAAAGAGAACTTTGTATATTTGTACAGTAGATCTTTTGCGTGCCCTCCTCCTTCAGATTAAGGGGGGCTCAATTTTTTAAAGAGATTGAGAGGGTTATTATTTAACTTTAAACCGTTTATTTTTTAATAGATTGTTAGAAGTTTATAAATTTTTAAAAAATAAAAAATTATTTATTAAATTATAACAATTTATTTAAAAATAAATTGTCTAAAATTTTAAAAATAACCTTCTTTTATCTGTCCTACTAAAAAGAAGATGGAGCTTTCATGTGAAAAAAAAGACAGCCCACATGACCTATGGAAGGGTTCCACGAGTCAAATGTTGCCAACATCAAAATTAAATGTTAGGGTTTTTTCTCAGATAACAGGCAGCCAGCTCTACATATATTTCAAATATCTTTAATTTGAATGCCAACTACGAAAAATCATTTAATGATATTTTCTACTGGATTAAGCTTGCATGTTTTATGATGGTCTTTGACAGCAGGAACCCATATCTTCCTCAAATCCCTTCAAATCCAAGCCGACAACTCATAAAAAACAGCAAGGATATTAAATCTGGACAGAACGATCAAGGACACAGCCAAAGTAGATCAAAGCAAAAAAATCACAGCACATAACAATCCCATAATGCTGCTAATGGTGAACCCCCAAGTGTCAGATTTGCAAAAAGATTGGGCATGAAACTCTCAAATGCTGCCGTCAATTTCACAAAGCCTATTAAGGCACTGACAACCATGAAACTCTTGCAGCCCTCCCTGTCAAGAATACCACCGATATGAGTGGATGGTCGATACCGGAGCCTCAGCTCATATGACCTCTAATATAGATTTTCATTATAATATCTATCAATATATTTTATCCAATATTGATAATGAGATTTTACTGTCAATCATTCATATTAGTGATACTAGTGTCGGTATAGAACCATTTTGCCCCAGTCTCAAATACATTTTACTTGTTCATGATCATGAAAGCAATTTCTTATCTGTCAATTAACTAATTAATAATTATCATATTAATAATAAGTTTTTTGATGATAACTTTTGTTGTTAAGGAATGACAACCAACCACGTCCCATTGAGGGACCATAAAAAGGGTTATCTTTACACCATTTCAGGCACCCATCAAGCATTAGATTTTATTTGTGACTAAGCAATCAATAGAGACTTATTATCACGCCCTTGTCTGAAAATTCAAAACTAATTATATCATTAATCAAAACCAACAAATTTGATAGTTCAACTAATAAATCAATTAGTTCAATAATAAATTTATCCCAATTGAAATATGGGGGCACATTTCTTAATAATTATTGTTAAATAGTTTAAAAATAAATATGACAAAGCCTAAAATCTAAAAGCCACAACTTTGATAACTCATCAACTTTGATAACTCATCAGCTAATCAACTAATAATTATAAGTAAGCAAAAATATAATCAAACCTAATAACAAAATATCCAATATTATGTCTCAAAGTAAATTCAAAGGCTCATGGCCATATACAGGTAATCTATAATATAAAATAATATTTATAGGTCAGAAAAATAGTATTTGATCATAACTATAGAGAATAATAGTAGTCGTCTCCACCCATAAGTTATGAAAAATGACATATGACATTTGACTATGTAGAAATAATTATAAATTAAATTTTGGTATTTGACCATAGTTAGTAAATTCATCATCAATTATTGGTTCTTTTGTATTTAAAAGACTTTTGCATGTTGTACATGATTGTATGTTTGGAAGATTTTTACATATTTTATATTCTTATATATTTAAAAGATTTTTACATGTTTGATATTTTTATATGTTTAAACAATTTATACATGAATTATATTTGTATATGAATGAATGATTTTGACATGTTTTATATTAGCATATCAGTGCGTGATTTTTTGTATATTTTATTACATTTTTTATATTAATGTAATGTCAATTAATAATTATAAGTAAGCAAAAATATAATCAAACCTAATTACGATATATCCAATATTATATCTCAAAGTAAATTCAAAGGCCCATGGCCATATATAGGTAGTCTATAATATGAAATAATATTCATGGGTTAGAAAAATAGTATTTGCCATTGTGTACAGAGAATAATATGTAGCCGCTCCACCCATAAATCGTGAATACTAACATATAACATTTGCCTATTTAAAAATAATTCTAAATTAAATTTTGATATTCAACCCTAATTAGTGAATTCATCACCAACAATAGGTTCTTATGCATTTAAAAGATTTTTGCATGTTGTACATTATTGTATATCTGGACAACTTTTGGATATTTTATATTTTTATATGTTTAAAAGACTTTTACATGTTTTATATTTTTACATGTTTGTACAACTTATACATGAATTATATTTGTATATGGTTGCATGACTTTGACATGTTTTATATTTACATATCCTGCCTGTGATTTTTTTTTTTTTTTGCATATTTTACTATATTTTTGATATTATCAAGATTTTAATTTTTGATCACAAATATTGTTCTTTGAGTATTCGTTCATTATATGGACATATATAAATTATATATAATTATTGAATATTTGGCACACACTTATCACCTTTTTGCTAACTATTTAAATTAGTGAGTTCAATTGTATTTGTAGGGATTCAGGGTATCAGAAAGAATTTTTGAAATAAATAATTGTTAGGATATTTTTATTACATTTTGATTATTTGATTAAATGCTTGTTAATTTGATTCTTGAACTATCTGTATTATGGTCATGTGGAATGTGTATTATTCATATAGATTCTTTAGTTATTCAGTCAAACCAATGATTTGTTATTGGAACAAATAATAACAATCATTTTATCAGACATGCGTATTTTTAATTTTTCAATGGGTTTTTATATTTCATTAATAGAAATTTTTTTATGTAATAAGTAATAGGCTCCGATTATTCACTGTTTAAGAATTTTTATTTGGGTAATTCATACTATCTTTAGTGTTTTGATTTAAGATTTCAATTCTTCCATATTTTAATAGTAGCATATTATTCCATGGAGCTAAAATCCAAAATATAGAAAAATAAGTATTTGCACGACTCTACCACCAAATTAATTCTGTTCCATTTAATCCCTAGTCAGTGAGGATTTGATTATACTTAATGCCTCAGCTCATTTGACCTCTAATATAAGTTTTCACCATAATCTCTATCCATATATTTTATCCGATATGGTAAAGAGACACTAATATCAATTACCCATATTGGTAATACTAGTATCGGTTCAGAATCATTTTGCCTTATTCTCAAATATATTTTACTTGTTTATGATCTTGAAAGCAATTTCTTATCTATCGATTAACTAATTAATGATTATCACATTAACAATGACTTTTTTGATGATGATTTTATTGTTAAGGAATGACAATCAACCACTTCCTATTGAGGAACCATAAAAAGGATAATCTTCACACCATTCAAGCACCCATCAAGCATTATTTTCTATTTGTGACCAAGCAGTGAATCAAGACTTATTATCACGTCATCGTCCCAAAATTCCAAACTAGTTATATCATTAATCAAAACCAACAAATTTGATAGTACAGCTAATAAATCAATTAGGTCAATAAATTTAATCCAAATTGAAATATCGGGACACATTTCTTCAATAATTATCGTTAAATAGTTTAAAAATAAATATGACAAAACTTAAAATTCAAAAGCCACATATAAAAACAACTTCGATAACTTATCACCTAATCAACTAATAATTATAAGTAAGCAAAAATATAATCAAACCTAATAACGAAATATCCAAAATTATATCACAAAGTAAATTCAAAAGCCCATGGCCATATACAGATAGTCTATAATATAAAACAATATTCATTGGTCAAAAAAATAATATTTGACCATAATTATAGAGAATAATATGTAGTCGCCCCATCTATAAGTAGTAAATAACAACGTATGACATTTGACTATATAGAAATAATTATAAATTAAATTTTAATATTTGACCTTAGTTACTGAATTCATCAGCAATTATTGGTTCTTATGTATTTAAAAGACTTTTGCATGTTGTACATGGTTGTATGTTTAGACGACTTTTGCATATTTTATATTCTAATATGTTTGAAAGATTTTTACTTATTTGATATTTTTACACGTTTGAACAATTTATACATGAATTATATTTGCATATGAATGTACAACTTTGACATGTTTTATATTCACAAATCAGTCCGTGATTTTTTGCATATTTTATTACATTTTTTATATTATCAAAATTTTAATTTTTTGAATTATCAAAATTTAAGTTTTTGATCATAAATATTGTTCTTTGAATATTCATTTATTATATGTACATATATAAATTATATATAATTATTGAATATCTGGCTCATTCTTAACACATTTTTACTAACTTTTTAAATTAGTGAGTTCAATTGTATTTGTAGGAATTTAAGATATCAAAAAGACTTTTTGAAAGAAATAATTGTTAGGGTATTTTTATTACATTTTGATTATTTGACAAAGCATTTGTTAGTCCGATTCTTAAACTATCTGTATTATGGTCATGAGTCAATAATTGTTATAATTCAGTTTTAATATTGGTTATTATCGGTTTCTGATTTCAGATGAGATTTGTTTTCTTATTTATCATCTTAGTCAGTGAGGATATGAGTTTCGAAGCTGCTTTCGGTTGTTGCTCTTGAATGCTATGCTTCAATATTTATTTATTATCGAATTGTGTAACAATATTTATTGTTAAATCATATCTTAACAGTTGGATTGGTT
Source organism: Nepenthes gracilis (assembly GCA_033239525.1). Classification (NCBI taxonomy): domain Eukaryota; kingdom Viridiplantae; phylum Streptophyta; class Magnoliopsida; order Caryophyllales; family Nepenthaceae; genus Nepenthes; species Nepenthes gracilis. The sequence goes on from BSYO01000007.1 coordinate 22,928,625, forward strand.
TTAAATCAGTGATTAATTATTTATTTTTGTCCTTAAATCAAAGGCCTGATTGATATATTTTAAATGGATATTGGATCGAGACAAGATCTTGTAATTTAATAAGATGGCATCAGAGAAAGTTATAAGAAAAACGTCTTATATTTTTTGAAAACTATATTTATGAACTATATTATGATGGGTATGAAAATGTTAGACTGAAAAGATGTTTTAAGTTCTAATTGAAATAATGAATGTATGACCATCATGAAAATAATGACAAATGTGACAGACCGGATTGTTTAAAGGTAACCAAATTCATAGCTAGCGGTGATGAATACAAAAACCGTGTTAATGGCTTAAGATCAATTTTGCGATGAATGGGTGCTTAAATTCTAGGGAGATCCAAATACAATGAAATCTGAAATTCGGATCATCATATCAAAAATTCTTTGGGGCTATTAATTGCCCAAAGGTGGATGAAGTGAAACTTACTTTGTACAAGTTAGACGAAGAAACTCACCATTGGTGAGCAATAAAAAAAATTTTGGACTGTTGAATGAAGAGATTCCATATACTATGTTTATAGAGGCATTTTTAGATAAGTATTTTTTTACAAATTTCTCAAAACAAAAGGAGGGTGAATTTGCTTGCTCGCATTAAGAAAATCTGAAAGCAGTAGAGTATGACACCAAATTTACCGAATTGATTAGTTATGCTATAAGGAATAAATCTCATATAATTATTTTAATATGATTAAATTTAAATAAAATTTAATCCAAATTGAAATATGGGGACACATTTCTTTAATAATCATTGTTAAATAGTTTAAAAATAAATATGACAAAACTTAAAATTTAAAAGCCACATTTAAAAACAACTTTGATAACTCATTACCTAATCAACTAAGAATTATAAGTAAGCAAAAACATAATCAAACCTAATAACGAAATATCCAAAATTATAGCACAAAGTAAATTCAAAAGCCAATGGTCATATACAGATAGTTTATAATATAAAACAATATTCATTGGTCAAAAAAATAATATTTGACCATAATTATAGAAAATAATATGTAATCGTCTCATCCATAAGTCGTGAATAACGACGTATGACATTTGACTATATAGAAATAATCATAAATTAAATTTTAATATTTGACCCTAACTAGTGAAGTCATCAGCAATTTTTGGTTCTTACGAATTTAAAAGACTTTTGCATGTTGTACATGGTTGTATATTTAGACGACTTTTACATATTTTATATTCTTATATGTTCGAAAAATTTTTACATATTTGACATTTTTTCACGTTTGAACAATTTATGCATGAATTATATTTGCATATGAATGCACAACTTTGACATGTTTTAAATTCACATATTAGTGTGTGATTTTTTGCATATTTTATTACATTTTTGATATTACCAAAATTTTAATTTTTGATTAAAAATATTGTTCTTTGAATATTTATTTATTATATTTACATATATTAATTATATATAATTATTGAATATTTAGCTCACTCTTGACACATTTTTACTAACTTTTTAAATTAGTGAGTTCAATTATATTTGTAGAAATTTAAGATATCATAAAGATTTTTTCAAAAAAATAATTGTTAGGATATTTTTGTTACATTTTGATTATTTGACAAAGCATTTGTTAGTCCGTTTCCTGAACTATCTGTATTATGGTCATGAGTCAATAATTGTTATAATTTAGTTTTAATATTGATTATTATCGGTTTCTGATTTCATATGAGATTTGTTTTCTTATTTATCATCTTAGTCAGTGAGGATATGAGTTTCGAAGCCACTTTCGGTTGTTGCTCTTGAATCCTATGCTTCAATATTTATTTATTATCGGATTGTGTAATGATATTTATTGTAAAATCATATCTTAACAGTTGGATTGGTTTTAAATCAATGATTAATTATTTATTTTTTATCCTTAAATCAAAGCCTGATTGATATATTTTAAATGGATTTTCGGCCGATACAATATCTTGTAATCTAATAAGATGGTATCAAAGAAAGTTATAAGAAAAACGCCTTATGTTGTTTGAAAACTATATTTATGAACTATATTATGATAGGTATGAAAATGTTGGACAGATAAGGTGTTCTAAGTTCTAATCGAAATAATGAATATATGACCATCACGGAAATAATGGCGAATGTGACCAACCAGATAGTTCAAAAGTAGCCAAATTCATAGTTAGCGGTGATGAATCTGAAAACCGTGTTAATGGCTTAAGATCAATTTTGCGATGAATGGGTGCTTAAATTCTAGGGAGATCTAGATACAATAAAATCTAAAAATCGAATCATCATATCAAAAATTCTTTGGGGCTATCGATTGCCCGAAGGTGGATAAAGTGAAACTTACTTTGTACGGGTTAGACGAAGAAACTAACCATTGGTGAGCAATAAAAAAAAATTTTGGATTGTAGAATGAGGAGATTCCGTATGCTATATTTATAGAGGTATTTTTAGATAAGTATTTTCTTACAAATTTCCAAAAACAAAAGGAGGGTGAATTTGCTTACTCGCATTAAGAAAATCTGATAGCGGCAGAGTATGATACCAAATTTACCGAATTGATTTGTTATGTAATAAGGAATAAATCTCATATAATTATTTTAATATGATTAATTTAAATAAAATTAATAAATTATTGAGAATAATTAAAATTTTGCATCAAAAATTAAATTTTAGAATGAGATAAATCAAATTAACTGATGTTTGACCTACGATATACTTATGAATGAGCACATTTTAGGTGGAATATCCACGCTTGAGGTGCATTCAAGTGGCACAATTATATGTTTGTGATACAATATTGGTACTTGATATGCACCTAATGGGTGCTCATACATATTATAAATTATACCTCAATATCTGATCTGTATCTAATTGGCACATGTGTGCTAATTTTTTATGAATATGCCCTTTAACCAATTTTGGGCCATTCTAAGATAATGTTTAATAGAAGAGATAGAAAAGAAAAAGAAAGAAAGAGAGAAAAAAAAAGAATGAATGAGAGAGATAAATTAAGAAAAAATTAAAGATATCTTTTTAAATTTAAATAAAGGCAAGTGTACTATAGCCCTTATTTTTTTTATCATAATCTTTTTCTGATATCTCTTAATATTTATTATTTTAAATATTTATATATATACTATTTTCATAGCTAAGATATTATTATATTACATCTATGTGATTACATTCTTATTTAATAAAATTTTTATTAAATATATGTCTTAAATTTATATATATTATATTTAAAAGTTAAATTTTTACAACTATATTTATATATGTCTTAAAATTGTGTTTAATGCTCTTATAATTTTTAAATTTTTAATTATATATATGTTTTGAATTTTTATATAACTATTTATGCATGTTTTATATTTGAGAAAAATAGATAAAATTATACTAATTGGGTTAATTTTTCTATAATTTCTACAATAACGTTTTTTTGCATATATATATATATATATATATATATATATATTGTACAATATAGTTCCTATATGTTTTTAAAATAGATATTAAAATTTCTAAATGATTTATGATTGATTGTATGTCATATATTTGAAAAGATAATAAGAAAAATTTTACACATATTCGATGATAAGCATATTTTTTTAAGTAAAAAAAAATCTAAAAATATATTCTTATTTACGTAGGGTTTTTCTATTTGATTAAATATTAATGATTGTAGAAAATTGATGAGGTATATTCAAATCTATTCTAATATATAATAATTAAATTAAGATTGAATATTTCATTTCTGAGTTAGAAAAACGACATTTGACCCCGTTTATAAGATTATATATTGACAAGTCACTTACGGATCTTAGATAGTAGTCTATAACCTTTGATTATATAAAAACAATTATAACCTAAGATTCAATATTCACACTTCATTGATGAAATTATCATTGATCATTAATCTTCCTATGTTTTAAACCTTTTATGTATTTGTATAATTTAGCATCTTTGATATTGAAAATACACATTTGAGTATAATCATGTAATTGTATACTTTTATATGTATTAAATGTCGATTTTGGATTAGGCATAATATATTTTCAAGATAATGCTATCGGCTTTAAAGATTTCAGATCATATCATTATCTAGTATATTTCTTCAATATACAACCATACATAAAATTTATATATAACTTGTTCAGTAATTGATTCATTCTTAATTTTATTTTATTAACTCATTCAAATTAATGAACTTGAATTACTTGTACAAGTTTTGGATCAAAAACTTTGCTATTCAGATATTAGTTTAAGGGGTTGTAATCAATTTAATATTTTGTTATAAATTAATATTTAAAATATTAATATTTTAACTTTTATTTATTTTAGTTCATATTTATTAACTCTTTTTATATTATTTAGTCTTTTGATTAATTTGTCATTATATCTATTATAACTCCATATTATATGCGTAACTCTAGGAAAAAAATAAATTTACATGCATAATTTTTCTTACATACGTATAACTTTAAATACCATTTGTTGTCAAAGCAAAAATGCCAAAAAGAGAGAGAGCTCAGGCATTGGAGGCCACAAACACCATTTTTCGTGAGTAATTTTGGAATTAAAGCCTGGTCTATGCTTACAATCTGCCAAAAAAACCATTATTAAAAAGACATGATTGATGGAACTGCTTCGTGATCAAAACAATAATTTAATTCGTTTCAAAGACGGCCAGAGTTGGATGATCAAACAAATTGAAACCAAAATCTGGGAAGCAAGATGCAGGGGGCTTAAAGAAGCACGAGACTAAACGTCATGATTGTCAACTAAACGACCTAAACCTTGATGGCATACTTTCTCATGGGGAAGTACATCTCCTTCTTCTGCTGCCTTTCTGTCTTCAAAGATGCCTGAGAAAAGCAAGCAAATGAGATTCAGCATGGAAAGAACAATGGATATACAAAACAACTCAGACACTGATAATAACAGCGCGCAAAATTTCCAAGGATGTATACATTTTGTTTCCTTTGAAATACTGGATTACAAACATCGCTTATTTCAGATGGATTAATGGTAATTATCCCAGGAAAATGCCAGCATGTTAGACTTTGAGGATACTGCCAGTAGGGAGTGCTAACTCACTGGTCTATTAAGCACCCAACACTGGTAATAATTGTATATGTCAATATAGAATCGACAATTGATTGAACAGAAATTCAGATCACAAAGGTAGCATCCAGAAGCATCTATGATAATCAAATTCAATGAACTACATTCGATTGTATCATACCAAGGCTCTATAAAGCAGAAGACATCCGACACCAGAAACCCAAAAGAAAATAAAAAATGAAGCCATCCACCCACCAACCACAATATGCTCCAGATCAAAATCAAATAAATATGGAAGAAATGAGTCCAGGAGGTAGATGATCGCCCATATAAACTCCAGTTCAGCAGCAGCCAGTTTTCTTCACACTGCTGGGGGGGGGGGAACTATATGAAGGTTGGAAGGGCAATTTCTTATACAGAGTGGAATCAACCAAGAGATATAATGCTGTAGTTTTGAGGGAATGCTACATAAGTGCAGTTTTAAGCACACATATCAGATAATCATCACAAATGTCAACATAGAGAGCACAAATAAAGGTTCCAAGACCACATGATAACGACATTCCATTAACCGCATCTAACTGTCTCATAGCAAACTGAAATTCACTACATGTCGATTCTACACAGCAAGAGACAAATGACACTGGACAAAAATACCATCAACCACTGCACAATGTTTCCCCAGATAAAGAGCAAACAAATATGGAGGAAGGTACCAATTGGTAGAGTATGACCCACATCAACTCCACATCAGCAGCAAACAAAAGGTAAAAGAGTGATCTTTACAACAATGGGTGTAGTTTATTATGCAAATGGAGGTATTACCAGTGAAATTCCTTGATGTATATTAACTGTGAGATTATTTATACTAATGCAATTACCTAAATCTGTTGATATTATGCCACAGTTATGAGGAATATCTAAGTAACTGCATTATTTAGCACCCACATCAGATTTAAATTACGAATGTTAACATAGAGACCACAAATAAAAGTTTCAAAAGCACTTTATGGAAGCCACCTTCGAATTTCAAACTCACACAATAAGGAAATTTAATCATTCTGAAATCAGTATCTGTTTTGGAGAATATTGTGTACATATATTGCAGTAGCACATGAGTAAACACCTTTCAAAATTTCAGCTCTGCCTTAAGCATTCCGTATTTAAATTTCAGACACGAAATTTCAGAAACAGAGCCTTTATGCAAATATGAAGTCGGAAGACCCTTCAGCGATAACCCGAAAAACAACTTGGATATCAAAAGAAAAATAACAATGCACGCCTACGAATACAGACCATTCTTCATAATCAGCGACGTAAATCAAAGTAGTCACAACAGAAACAAATCGAACAAGGAAAACGAATTTAAGAGATAAGCAGATAGCTTGACAACCTGATGCTTGGTGAGACGCCTACGAATGGCTCTAGTTTTCTTGGGGCGGAGGTCAAGGGGCAAGTATTTCTTCTTCTTATAAGCTTCTCTCAATGCCAACTTCTGCTTCTGAGATATCACCGTCAGCACTTGTGCTATGGACAACCTCACCACCTTTCTGCATCATAAACAACACCAACTAACAACAATTTCACAGACAGACTACACACAAAAATAAAAACGAAAGAGAGAAAAAGAGACAGAGAAGGTAGGCATGCATCCAGTTCGATACATCTTAGAGAGCTTGTTGGGGGCGCCGCCGGTGACCTTAGCGACACGAAGAAGAGCGAGCTCGGCCTTCAGATCCTGGAGCTGATTCAACAGCTCTGCCTTCGATTTTTGCCTCAGCTCGTGCACCTTGATTCTCGCTGAACAATAAGATCAAACAGACAGAAACCGAAACAATTGTAGAAGCGAATACAGGTAGACCTAAGACATAACAGAAGACAACAAAAACATCAAACTCCATCATCTTCGCTCTTACCCATTTGTTACTGACCGTAATGGCGGACGGCGACTACAAGTACGAGAAAGACACGACGAAACCCTAGAAACAGTGAGGGGTTTTGATCTCGCGTTCTTAACAATCAGTACCGGCTCTGTAATTGGGTTCCTTGGGCTAATATTTGGGCTTCATTATTATTCAAGCACACTTACTTTGGGCCTGTCTATAACTGTTTATGAGCCCAATGTAGGCCTTTAAGCTCTCTTGGCCCTGAAGCAGCTCGTTAATATGTTTGACTAAAATCGAACTTTGGTGCAGTTTTCTGGGTCTAAAGTGTTGTATAATTTGATCAAACTACGTAAACATTGTATACTGTCACAATAAAAAAAATTAAACCTCAATAATTTTTGTCAAACACATCACACGTAAAAATGTTCAATTTGCACTAGCCAAGCCCGGCTTTTTTTTTTTTTTTTTTGCAAATATAATTATTTATTTGAGATAAGTACTAACATTTAAAAAATCATCCCAATTGATCATATTTTATATAATTAATAATTTTTTTAATAAAAATTCATCATCAAAAAACTTAGGAAGTACTTAGATCCAAATATTATTTTTAAAAAACATTTTTACATTGCTAGGCATCATTTATATAAATATATTTATTAACAAAAACCCACACGATTTATATTATAAATATTAACAGTTATAAATCCATTTTTAATATAGAACGACTGTTTGATTATTTAGAGTTTTGAAGACGATGAAAAGAGAGATGGAAAGAAGCAGAGGGAAGGACGCAGCTGAGATATTTGATGGGAGCAGTAGTGGCTCCCTACTGGGTTAATCACACGCAGGGATAAATGATTCATGAGGTAAATAACCTCTTAACAGGGATAACCAGCTCTCCGGGCTAAAGCAGCCAGCCTACGGACAGTTCGGCCTAGCTTTTGACAAACTCAATAGAGCTCCCATAATATGTCAGATCGCCCGATAATCAGAAATGGACAGGCTGTTATCGGACGATCAGATAAATTCTGAAGAGGCCGGCAAGCTTCTCAGATACTTGCTACTCATAAGAGCACAGCATCCTAGCTTACAGCCGCAGCCATGGAGGCCTTTGAAATTGGATCATAAGCATTCATAGAGTCAAATCATACCATGCAATTTGCACCCTCAAACTCGATCATAGCTCACAAACATGGTTGTTTTGGTCGAGAGATGGAACAAGAAAGTCCAAGGATTGACATCATTTACTTCAACAAATTCGGCTATCCATAATTTCTTTTAAAAACAAATTACAACACGTTATGTCTTGGACACGTCGATGGCTCGAGTTCGTTGCACAATGCCTACTTCAGACTGACCGCAGTCAGAATCACCCACCGCAGCATTCAGCAAACTGGATTTGTCATCGCTGACTTGATTCACATTCTCTTCGGAAAAGATAACCTGCAAGAGTTGTAATGCTAAATTCTTTCTGTCAAAAAAATTTGACAGTACTCTAATGCAGATATCGGCCCAGCAATTTTCTTTGTTCTTTATATTTAGAAAAATAATAATAAATAGGAAGATGGCAAAACAAAACCATCAGATTTTGGATTTATCAGTCTTTTGCAAACAAACCCAGAAAGAAACAACTGTCGACCCTACTCCAGAACTGAAATAATTTTTTTCAGAAGCAGCTTTGAAAAGACTGACCAGTAAAAAGCCCCCCCCCCCATCCCCCAAAAAAGGAGAAAAATAGAGGTCTTATATCTTTTCAACTGACCGTTTAAGAATTTAAATGCTAGAGTTGAAGTTCAACAAGTTCTGCAAGGATGAGGGATGAATTACCTTAAGCATCTCCGTCTTTAAATAATCTTATTTCGAACTTCTTCGAGTTTCTTCAGAATCTCTGCTGGGGTTCTATCCAATTCATCAGCAATTTTCCTCTGCATATCCAAGGGAAGTGTTGGGAACTGTTCACATAGATCGCCATCAATCACATCCTGCAAATTAAACAGAAAGTCAAATCCTTTTAGATGTTATCAGCTGGAAATACAGGTGCAATTTCTATCACAACCAGCTAAAATGCATAATTCCATGAAGTCATAGACAGTGCTAGATACTAATGGATGATGAATCCCATAAACAACTGCACATGATTTCCGTCTAAATTGTTTGATTCAATCTGATATCCCATTTAACATGTAGATGAAACAACCGCAAGCCACCATTCTAAAGTTTTCTTATGAGGGTGTCAAACAAACGGAGAATAAATCAATTTCTATTCCCCCCACCTCCCACCAAAGCCTCCCCCCTTCAAGGGTTCGGCAAAAAACACAGTGGAATCTGAATACATATGGATTTATTTGAGAGGGGCTAAGTCGTGGTGGATGCCAAGGCCCAATGGGATAATATCCAGGTAAGCCCATAACCAGGCCATATGGCCAAGCTGCTGCAAGCTGAAGCGAAATGATCCAAAGCCGGAGTGGTATGATGGCCAAAGCACCAGACTTAACACCAACTTAGCCTTCAAGCTGAGGTGACCCTTAGGCCGAGGGGGGCAGACAAAATGCCGAGGTAACATGAAGCTCAAAATACCTACGATGCTTACCGAAAGCTGACCCAGGGTGCAAGGCAGAAAAGACTGAGCTAATCTGGTCAAAAACCGAAACACTCATATGGGCCCACATAAAAATAAAAAGAAGCATAAAAAGGAAAATCTTGCTTAGAAGCTCTACCTGAAACAATAGGTCAGCGTTTTTCTACAAAGAAGAGAACAAATATCAAAGAGAGAAAATTTGGGAGCCAATTGGACTGAACACTTGTGGAAAGACAAAGAACAAGGCCTAAAAGGTTTTGGTAAAGAATACACCCAATTGTGTACCCAAAACAGAAAAACAGAACATCTGATAGTCACATGCCCTAAACAAAACGGTCATTGCCCTTAGTAGGATATTGTAAACGTGTCAGAGGCCAAGTGAATAACAACAAATCACCACAATAAGAGTGCATTAAAAAACATGAAAGTTAGAATAAGTAAAAGATGCCATATAAAAATAGTTCAGCTTCAAGTAAGCACAAGATACCTTTACGGGGAAATAAGCAGATCTGAAGGCCATATGATCTCTGCCACATAAAGGTGGATGCTCCTGCCTCAAATGCATCTCCAAGTGAGAAAAGAAGTCAACGTCATCACGAGAGGTGAAAGGAAGCAATGCCCCTAAGCTCCCCATCACTGTTCCGTAAAAGATGCATTCTCCACCACCAGGAATAAGAGATGCCTTCTGCAAGCTTGTGACCACATCACCAACATGAAACTGAACAATCTCCTCCACCTTGTTAGGAGCTCCATTTAGCTTGCCCTGCTCCCACTTTATCTTGCCGCCAGTGGGGTCTTCCTCAATTTCATCTGACACATCCTGCGGTAAGCGAACAAAATACACATTCCCAAACTTGTCTGCACCCGCCATGGTGTCAAAATCTACATGGTGTGACGCTGTGAGCCATCTTGGGTAAACATCGTCAGCAAAAATATACAGCTGGTTCTCATCACGTCTGTACTTGCAATAATGGAAGGACTGGCACATAATACACAAGAACAAATGTATTACATAATACAAGCATACAGAAATTGAAGAAATGAAAAAAAGGAAACATAGTATTCAACAAGATAAATTTTAATCTGTATTTTACAATCGGGTTATCATAAATAAGTTGTTGCATCCAGAACTCTAATTACTCCTAATAATCAACAACCACATAAGTAATCAGGTATTTAGGAAATAACATGAAAATAAAAGGCAGTATTAGCACATCATCATACTAAAGAATGAGAGAAGTATGTAGGATGCAATAAGTACATACACATACAGTAGCAACAAGGGAAGGCATTGAAGCTCATCTGGATGCTTGACAGTGAACCAGAAAATGCAACAGTAAAAATATTGTTTTGATGGACGGTCAGTGACAATATAAAAGGAATGAATGGATAAGAGAGTAGTGGTAACTCTTTAGAAAGAGGTTGTCTTTGACTGAGCACAACGCAGGGCAATTAACATAGCCAAATCCCAATAGGGATTCTAAATGTCAATGTTCCATGATGAAATCTCGAATCTTCTACTTTCTTTTTCATCTTTATTTTGCTGACCTAAGGTTATTGTGAATGAGATGCATGTTAAAAGAGTAGCCAAAATGAGAAGAACCATAAACAAAAATATCACAAAAAACATCAGGTAAACCAAATGACAAACGGTAAAACTTATTACAGAACATATACCAGTCACTCTAGAGCATATATGAAGGCTTTAAACGTTCATAATACTAGCACTAAAAATTATGACTAACACTAACTTGCAAAACCCACCCTATCCGGCACCAGCAATACAAATAAAGTCTCCTTGGTTAACTTCTTCCTGCTTAAATAGGTGTAAACATAGAGGAAATCATTTACCCATCCCACACACCCACCCCATTCGTCCACAAATCATTTTATATAAATCTATCTTCCCAACTTTGAACTCATTCCATTCCTATCTCATTCCCAAAAGAAAAACGACCCACAAGAGCAAAGAACAAAAAATATTTGAGAGAAAGCCAAACAACAGGAAACCCCCTCATCCTTCGATATTTCTAGATATACCATACTAAAATGCTGATAAAGTATTTTTTTTTTAGGTAAGACGATGAGGATAGAGTTTTTAAAACCACATTGATCATTAGAGCAAGAAAATTATGGTTCACACCCCACCTTTAAAAAATGTGGCAAAATTGGTTCATAAATCCCATTATCCTGTTTACTTTGGAAATAGCCATTTCATAACAAAGGCCAGCAAGATTAAAGGACCACAACAACAGGTTCCTCAAATGGCCCCTTGAGATTTGAAGCATGCTTAGTATACCTTCATACAAGGTTAAAAGATTGCATAATTGTCCTAAGGTGCTCCATATACCAAGTTGAGCTGCCAATCATCAAGCCTATGATGAAATCATCTCCTTTGCCATACAAATGCAGGTATATAGACAACCAACAAGTGAAATTTGATTTTTACACCATATGAATATCCATTCGGAAAAGAATTGGAAAAGGGCATACCTCTTTTATGTCACCTACATAAATCCGATCACGGTATGTATGTATAGACATAATCGTGTTGGGAAATAGCTTGTTCTCACATTTTCTGAGCAATCTCCTTTTCCCTAAATCATATAGCCTGAGTACAGGTCCTATCCCTGCTAGTAACCTTCCCTGAAATTGGCATAAAGCTAGAGGAACACCCTCTACCTGGGTCTTATGCAAAAGTTCAAGAGATTTTCCATCCTCTACAAACCGATATATATGAATATATCCTGCAGAAAAAGATCTTTTTGGCCAAAACTGCAGCGACTTTGCTGTACCAACAGCTAAAAGTGTTCCATATTCCTTATCATGAAAATTCACCGTGCATATGCTGAATGCAGCCTCATTATCTTGAAGCTCTAGCAAACAAGTAGTCTTTGATGCCCTTGGATCAAGAACTCTGATGCATGAAACCCACTTTTCGGACTCTGCTTTTGGATAACCAAACTGCTCATCAGAGAGAGGATCCTCCTTGTCCTCATCATCACCACCACCATTTTCCATATGCTCTATCTTTCCATTGGCTCTATCTCCCATTCCAGCAGCCTCAAAACACTCCTTTTTTGCAGCTTCACGCTCATTGGCTGTAAATGCTCCTTGATCACTCTCAATAATTACCAAAAGTTTCCGCTTCGGCTGAAGAACAAACTTCCTTGGGGTGTATCTTAAAGGAATTGCAGTTTCGTTAAATGTTTCCCCAAGCCTCTCAATTGTAAATACCCTCAATGCATCCCCAGCTACAGCAACTACACCTTCTGCACACTGATCAGATGAAAATGAGGCAGCAAATTCAAGTGTCTCATATGAAAGTGGCGTTAAGAGAAAATGTCCCTGATATATATAACCAAGCCATGGTCGACTTGACAAGCAAAGCATTGCACGACGACTCCTCACTATAACTGAGAAAAGCTTTGGTGCTGTCAGCCCTAAAAATCGAGACCGGGAATCAGAAAGCTGACCAGTCACCATATCAACTACTGTTCTGAACAACACACCATTCTGCAAACCAGCATTAAGGAAAAGGCTAGCAGGGTGATCAGCACCATCTTCACCCCCAGTTGATGCCTGAACTTCAAGAAATAGGAGAGATTCTGGTGATGAAGAAACGCTTTGTACACTCAGAATCTGCATACAGTCATCTGGATCCAATGACAAGATACGAATGGTGTTATCGTATGATCCAACCGCAAGAAAGCGGGATCTTTGCCTGCCTTCTGGAACTGGGGCAATTTCCAAACAAGCCACATCCCCGGACATTTCATGTTTCTCCACTTCCATCAACTGACCAGTCATATCTACCTCAAAGTAGATAAGCTCCCCTCCGCTAAGTGCAATGACAACTTGAAGTCTGTTCGATCCAACCTTAACAATTGTTCTCTTTCCTGGAGTTCTCCACTCATTGATACGCCCATCCTCCCTAATATGCCTTATACCACTAGGATGAACTTGCATGAGAGAATCATCACCTATCAAAGATACAGCAAGAGAAGGGGTAGTATCCAGAAAACCACTATCACTAACTTCTTCAACAGTTTCACCAATTGAAAGCACTAGTGTAGCATTAGCAAAAGATACCACTATATAAGCATCAAATTCATCATTCACATTCTTCTTCACAGTCCAAACTGCACTTGGGACACCTGGAAGCTGTGACACAGCCATCTCACTGATAGCTAATCCTGGCCTCAAAATCCGCAGAGACGAACGAGGGCCTCGCCCACAAAGAGCAAATATTTGCGGAGTTTCTTCCTCAAAGAGGTTTATCACTTTCATGTCCATTATTGGCATCAAGCTCTCAACTTGGTCAATTCTAAGCAAATTCTTGAGTCCTCTAGGTTGGAAAAACACCGGCTGGAAACCTTCCTCAGTTTCCATCAATGTAGCCGATGAAGCTTCAACATCTGGATCATCTCCTATGGCCTGGAACTGATAGAGAGAATGATTTCCAAACTCAGATGCAGCAAACAAAAATCCTGACTTTAGCACACACATTGAAGCCGTGACAGGAATTGTATCAAAATACTTTATCTTCAGTTCTGATACACGGTCATTCTCATGTTCCAAGGTAACCTTAAATATATCACCATACTCTGTCTGCAACAGAAAGAAGAACATAGACTTTTGCTTGTGTGTGGCAGCAGAAACTACAAGAACTCCACGTTCTGCAGGTAAATCTGCTCTCCTAGGAATAACTGCCCGAACATCCGGGTGGCCCTGGTTCTTATAAATGACAAAATTCTCAGCACACACCAACACCCCACTTGGCCCATCCCCACCACCAGGCACAGTTACAAGCATATTAGCACCATTATCAACCTGCTCTGACCATTTCCTGGAAACATGGTTAAGCCCGAGATCCAGCTCATAAAATGTGAGGTGTTTCTGGGCCTCAGCAGCAGCCTGTCCTGTTGAATCCTGATCAGCCTCAGAATAATCCAATTCGATGGCAGCAAATATAGGATTATCGAACCCGCAATCAACCCCACAGATAGAATATGTTATAGTATGCGACTTATGCGCCTCTAAAGGCGAGGAAATAGTTAATCTAGCAGCAGTATCTCTATTCAACACATACACAAGCTTCTGCTTTTCACATGCCCCTATCATTACAGCCCTACCTTTCGGGTCAATTGCCAAGTACTGACCCGGAACAATCCGGCGACAACCCGATTTCCCAAAAGTTTCTTGGTGAAGCTTATCAAAAACATTCTTCTCTTTGTTGTATTCAAGAATCACAATGCGACCCGAATCAGAACCAACGACAATAAAGTCCTTTTGAGAGCCGGTCAACCTAAACTGAGCTAAAGAACGAATAGCACCGAAAATTTCGACGGATAGGAGTGTTTGGATCTTACCGTTATCATCGGGACGGAGAAGGTCGAGAACTTTCCCCCTGGCTACTACGATTTCTTGAACTTTCCCGCCAGAGAAGTTGCCATTGATCGCAGATACTATGCCTGTGGCTTGTTGAAGTGTTAAGCTGTATAGATACATAGAGAGAGAGAGAGAGAGAGAGAGAGAGAGAGAGAGATTAAACCCTAGTTTAGGTACGAGAGAAGGAGAGAAACTGCGTGTGTGAACCCCAAATGATATGAGTTACAGTAAATTCCTCCGAAGGAAGGAGAGAGGAGTGGGATTTTCGGTATTTAAGCGAGGGTTTATCAGAGAGAGAGAGAGAGAGAGAGAGGGGTGCAGGCAATGGCTACGGGGTGATGCGGTTGCGGTGCCGTGCGGTGAGCTTTCAAATCTCTATTAGAGCAGTATAAATCAATTGTCTCATTTAAATTATTATAATAACATATTTATTATTAAAGTATAAAAAATACAAATAAAATGAATAAAATGGTCCTAATAAAATTCATATGAAGGATGTAACATGCTACCAATATTCTTATTTATAATTTCCCTGGTTTTATAATAAAATTATTCTAGAAATTATATTATCATATTTTACTCTATTATATATAATTCACATATTATTGAAAAAATATTTTAAAAGATAAATATTATGTTAAGTAATTAATTTATATATTTAAAGTTAAATAGATTTGCTTATGTTTAGTATGGAATGATATATATTCAAAGTTAAGTAGATTTTTGTATACTTTTATATAAAATAAAATATTTTATGATAATATTTTTAAAATAAATGTATGATTGAGATAGGATATATAAAGAGTGACTGATAATTCCAACCTGTTAAAAGACCAATAAGATTTGTTTAATTAATTTATCTAATATTTATTTAATTTTAATTTTTTTAAAGAAATTATATTAATATTTATTTAATTCGATAAATTTTGAATGACACTTATAAAAAGAAAAGATTGAAAAAATATAATTTTTTTTAAATTTTAAAAATTTAAATTTACCATAAAATTAAAACTTTAAAAATAAAGAATAATTTCTATACCTTAGGCATTACCTAAGTGGATACCCTTGCCTCCAACAAGGACTGTCGTCAACCTTACCATCCTTCAACGCTTTAGGTATGAAGCCAATCGGCCTATGCCACCATGGCCTAATAGCTCTCCCGAGCCTTCTCATAAATAAAAATCTTCATGTAACGTTTGAATGTTTCAATTATAATTTTGAGTACCCAAATTTTTGGTGGGTTTAGAATTTATACTTTGGGCCCTAATTTTTATTAACTAGTAAGTGAAAAAATTGGGCTTACATGGGATTTAATCTGAAATTGAGCCGACTTAATTTATGGGCATTTAAAAAAAATATTGTTCGGACATCTGATATTGGGCTTTAGTGCAGGGTGGTTAATCTGGGTTAAGCCGAATGGCCGGTTGAAGCGTGGTGGGCTTTTACAGTAAGTGTTTGTGGGGCTATGGAATGCTGTTACTGGCTTTGCTTTGGATCAGATTTATGGGCTTCTCACTGCATGATTTACTGTGTGAATGCATCTACTTTGATTGATGAAATGAATCAGGCGTTGGTCTTCAATGCTGGCGTTGCATAGGCTGGACTAGCAGAGAGGTGTGTGCTTCATGAATGCAGAATTTCAGGTGAGTGTACATGATAATGGGAAAATGTATCTGATTTGTGGGTTCACGGTGGAGTTTAGAATGCCATAAATAGTGATGCTTGTTCCTTGTGTTCGGGCACCATTTGTTGGGGTCACTTTCTTGTGATGTTTGTGTTCGCGGACCAGCGGACACAAATGTCCGAGGACTCCTCAGATGTTCATGTCCGAGAGGTTGACATGGACGAGGACGTTTGGAGAAATCCGGAAACGTGTGTCCTCGGAGGCAGCTGGATGAATTGGACGGGGACTACTTAAAGGTATCATGTCCGAGAGGTGGACATGGACAAGGACGCTGGAGCCTAGGCGTTGACTTTCTCTCTCTCGTAGGCTGCTTTGTAGCGGCGTGCTTGCAGTGGACCGATTGACCCACTCCGATTGGACATCGCTTGACTTCCAAGGTGGCGGGCTGCCATTCGACACGCAAGAGCGTGCGGGACGGCCATGGCAGCCTAAGGGGACATAGCCCTGCCACCCCACCGGCAGTAGGGTGGTGGGTGGTGCCACGTGGCCCTCCCCAGTATTATGAATAGGCTACGTGAGATTGAAAGAGAGTGAGAGTGAGAGCTTGTGAAAGCAAGTGTGAGTGCATGTAAAGGCAAAAGGACTTTGTGAGGGAAAAGAGGAGTGCACCACTTAGGTGAGAAGGGAGAAAGAAAAATAGAGTGAAGAGAAAAGAGTGTGCTTTTCTCGGTTTGCTCAGAGTGTTTTCCTCTTTAACTTCTTGGGGTGTATAAGCGGATACTCCTCTTGGAGGTTTGTAACCTATTTCACATAGTGGATTTCTTGTTGCCTCTACTCCCGTGGTTTTTCCTTCGGTTCGAAGGGTTTCACGTTAAATTTGGTGTGTTTCTCTTTCCTTGTTGGCCGTCCGAGTCTTTGTCCCTCTGTGTCCGAAGTGATTTGTCCCCTCGGTCATTGCTCCCGGGTGAACATTCTGTCCGAGCGTCCGGTTGCCCCAACAAGTGGTATCAGAGACAGGTTCGTGAACCGTCGGTTGGATGGCGTCGTCGGTGAAGAATGGGACGTTCAATGTGGAGCGATTCAATGGGCAAAATAATTTCATCCTTTGGCGGGGAAAGGGTGAGGAATATTTTGACCAGGAAGGAAACAGTAATAGCTACGAGGAAAAGGAGGAGAAGCCGGAGAAACTGTACGAGGACCAATGGCAAGAAAAGCGGGATCTTGCGAACTCCACCATTAAGTTGTGCTTGGCGGACAACACACTGCAGGAGGTCCTCGGACTGCCAGACCCGGCCGAGGTCTGGGACAAGCTTGAGAGCCGTTACAAGTCCAAGTCCTTGACAACTAGGTTGCATATAAAGAAGCAGTTTTATGGCCTGCGGTTGTCGGATGGGGAGAGCTTCGAGAAGCACTTGGACGAGTTCCATCGGCTGGTAACGCAGATGTCACCCTTGATGAGAAGATCGGGGGCGAGGACAAGGCGTTGGTGTTCTGCTGGCATCCTTGCCGTCCTCGTATGATCATATTGTCACGGCGTTCTTTGTTCGGGAAGGACACGTTGAAGTTGGACCGATTTATAGCTTCCCCGCTATGAATGAGTCTAGGCGGAGGAAAAGCGGTGAGACCTCGGCTCTCGGGAGAGTGTCACAGTGGCGACCGGCTGATCGGGACGAGGAGATATGGACGAGGACAGGGTGGCACGATGGAGAGGAGCAACAGTCGGAGCAAGCTTGAGGAAAGGAGTTGCTTCTTGTGTGGCAAGAAAGGCCACATAAAGAAGGATTTGTCATGAGGAGGAGGGGGACCGGGGAGGGTAGAAGCGACTTCGGGATCGGGTTGATGATCCGAGTCCGTGGCCTTACTGTGGAGACCTCTGGTGGTCAGGCATGGGAAGCACCGATCCATGCCGGGAGACGAGTTGGGTGATGGGACAGTGGGGCCTCACACCATACGACACCGAGGAAGTCCCTCTTCAGGAGCTACACGCCCGTTGGCCGAGGGGTGTTGAAGATGGGTAACGGTGGCTCGTCTAGGGTTGTTGGCATTGGGGATGTTTGCTTGAGGACAAGCAACGGGAACACGCTCGTGCTGGAGGGCGTGCGACATGCCCCGGATCTAAGGTTGAATGTGATTTCAACCGGGAAGCTTGAAGAGGAAGGCTTCAGGACAGCGTTTGGCGACGGCCAATGGAAGCTCACCAAAGGCGCCTCAGTGGTGGCAAAGGGAAGCAGGACGTCAGGGCGATATCTGATGAGGACTTGCATTGCCCAGGGAGGTGCCAGGATGACCAACAGGGGCACTGGTCAAGGTGGCAGGAGAGGTCGGCCGGGTGGTAGCTTTGGACGTCCGAGTGGCTGGAAGGGCTGGCGGTGCCAGAGGACGAGGCATGCGGGACCAAGGGTGGAGGCGAGCGGGGCTAAGTGCGGAGCCAGCAGGACCAAGGGTGGAGCCAGCAGGGTCAACGACGGAGCTGCGGTGGCCAAGGCCAAAGGGGAAGGTGCTAAGGACGTGACCCAAAGTCTGAAGACAAAGGGCGGAGTAAGTGACGTCATCGGTACCAAAACCAGGAAAGCAAGGAGAATGACATGTCTGCAGGAAAGGAGCTGAAGGGGAGTGGGTTTACTCCAAGTTCAGCAGGGCAGAGGAAGGTGTCATTCAGGCTTGCGGAGGACTACGCTGGATTCCCAGTTAAGGGGAAGGTGTCGGAAGGCAGGTGATGACGATCGCCGGATAGAGGGGAGTCCACTCGGACGTGAGTGGAAGGGACAACTCCCTCTATGTACCTATGTTCGCGGGGGGAAAGGACGCGGACCCTTTGAAGTAGTGGCTGATGCTGGAGTCCAGATTCAGGGGAAGCTGCCGGGAGGCAAGAGATGACGGTTGCTCAACAACGGCCAAGGTTCTTCACAAGATCGTGAGGGGAAGTTTGTTGGGGTCGCTCTCTTGTGATGTTTGTGTTCGCGGACCAGCGGAAACAAATGTCTGAGGACTCCTCAGAGGTTCATGTCCGAGAGGTTGACATGGACGAGGACGTTTGGAGAAATCCGGAAACGTGTGTCCTCGGGGGCAGCTGGATGAATTGGACGGGGACTACTTAAAGGTATCATGTCCGAGAGGTGGACATGGACGAGGGACGCCGGAGCACAGGCATTGACTTTCTCTCTCGTAGGCTGCTGCGGCGGCGTCTTTGCGGAGTGGACATTGACCCACTCCGATTGGACATTGCTTCAACTTCAAGGTGGCGGGCTGCCATTTCGACACGCAGAAGGCGTGCGGCGGCCATGGCGAGGCCTAAGGGGACATAGCCCTGCCACCCTACTGGCAGTAGGGTGGCTGGGTGGTTGGCCACGTGGCCCTCCCCTGGTATTATAAATAGGCTACGTGAGATTGAAAAGAGAGTGAGAGTGAGAGCTTGTGAAAGCAAGTGTGAGTGCATGTAAAGGCAAAAGAACTTTGTGAGGGAAAAAGAGGAGTGCACCACCGGTGAGAGAAAAGAGAAAGAGAAAAATAGAGTAAAGAGAAAAGAGTGTGCTTTTCTCGGTTTGCTTAGGAGTGTTTTCCTCTTTAACTTCTTGGGTGTGTAGCGGATACTCCCTCTTGGAGGTTTGTAACCTATTTCACATAGTAGATTTGCTGTTGTCTCTATTCCCGTGATTTTTCCCTTCGATTCCAGAAGAGTTTCCACGTTAAATTTGGTGTGTTTCTATTTCCTTGTTGACCGTCCGTCCGAGTGCTGTTCCTCTGTGTCCGAGTGATTTGTCCCCTCGGTCATTGCGCCCAGGTGAACATTCTGTCCGAGCGCCCGGTTGCCCCAACACCATCTTCTGTTCGAACCACAGATCAGAGAGAGAGAGAGAGAGCATTGAAAGGCGCCGAACAACAGGAACAGAGGGAGAAGTGAAGCCATGAACAGAAAGTGAAATTCCAACCCACTTGATGGTAAATTCGTATTCCTCTTCGATTGTAATTAATCTTTTAGATTGATCTAATACTATTGTAAATGATTCCTCACGTGTGGCATGATCTATGTGGATGGAACCCCCTTTCCCGTTGAAAATGAAAACTTGGGAAAAACAGAGCATAAGTAATAGTTTCGGTGAAAACAGACCTGGCAGGGCCTTCGGATCAATTAATCAAGTGATAATTTATTTGAATCATGTTAAAAAATAGCTTCTTTGCATGTTTGATCATCAAAGATGGGATCTTTCATGGGTAATCCGTGTAGAAGTTGGAATCGGTAAGAAATATACTACACCCTGGAATTTGAACAGTAACAGAAATCTGTTTTGCAGCCACCTTCATCACCGATCGTTCGTATGATACATTGATGTATATATGGGTGTAAATTCGCCATTACTTGTGTGGTGACCCAAGTTTGAGATTTCGTTGTCTGCGAATTTGACGACCGAGGATGCGGAGTTCGAGTGGCGAAGTAGCGACATTGCACGTCGGAATTTAGAAGAAGAGAGAGACTGCAACGCTAAGATGAAGAAGGAGCTTTCCGACTTGACAAATTTAATAAGAAACAATCTAAATTTAAGGATCAAGACTTAGATAGCATCTATAAAGTCTTATAAATATTTAATAATCAGAATTATCTTTTAAAACCAATAGATCAATACTAAAGTCTGAAGAACTATAAAAATTTTACAAAATTTGCTAATGAACACTTGATGTTCTAATGTTACCTCAAATGCCAAGCAAAAAATAGATAAAAATGACTTTAATTTTTTATAATTATTGCAAATACTTAAAATATAGATAATAATAGTGATTATATATTCAAATAATGTATGTCTAATAGACTATAAACACAAATTTGAGCATTGGCACTTTGATTTCAAGTCTTTCCATATTTATATAATATTTTATAATCTTCCTTTAATTTTACTCCTTATGTTAATTTTCACTGTTTGTTCACTTATATTTTGAATTGGACATAACGGTCAAACCATATAAACATCATACATCGAAAAAAGCTGCAGTGAATAATAATTTTTCAAAGAAAAAAGAAGAAAGTTTCATGAATTTAATCAAGAAAAATGAAAATTATGACTTACACAGAAAAAAGTATACTTGCAATGATTGTAGATTCTTGATTCATTAATCTTAAGGTTTGAATGTTCTTTACTACATCTTCTTGTTCACATTCTAACTTCCTTCTTCTTCTATTTTCTCGTGTGTTTTTAATAATGGAAATGGGTATTTTATTTATAGAATGATAAAAGGAAACGCTTTCCTTCAAATTCCAGACTATTTTGTCTTAATTTTAATCATTTAACTCTCATTAAATAAACAACCTCTTATTCGCTCTTATTGTCACGAATTCGAATCAGACAAGTTAACTAAATTTTTAATTAAAATTTAAATATTATTCTTATAAATTTTAAATTTGAGTGTGATAAACCAAATATACATAATTCTATAAATTAAAATCCGCACAAAATCTCATCGAATAACCATTCAGACAAAATAATTATGACCTACTCCAAAACAATCATAAGTATACAATACTCACAAAAAGAGTGTGATACTACGCCTAATCCTGTCCAACTCCTATAACAAATCCAAATCTTCAACTTTGAATAGGAGAAAATAGAAAATGTGAACCGAAGGCCCAACAAGTATTATCATAAATAAAACTGTATATGTAAAATCAGGAAGAGAGCTCATATACAATCAGATAATCGAGGCAGATAACCATCCTGCTTTATACTCTGTCACATATACCAAAACCACTGCACATCCACAACAGATACAAATCCAAAATCAAATCTGAATATCATATGGTTGCGTTTTTAGTCGACAGCTCTAGGCCATTAGATTTCATTGAATCCATTAGCCTGACCATATTTTAGGCCTGTAATTTTCAACCATTAGATTTTATTGGCTCCGTTGGCCAAACTAAATTTTATACCTACATCACTTGGCTATCAGATTTCTTGACTCTATTAGCCTGACTACATTTTAAACCTACAACTTTCGGTTATCTTTTATCAACCCACCAAGGCCTCGAACTCCCTTGTCCCCCACACATATATTGACCCATCAGGGTCTCAGACCACCATGGTCTCACACATACACCGATCCATTAGGTTTTGAACTCCGCCTATTTTCATACAGATATACAGATATAAAATACACATATAAAAATATCAAATATTAAATCAAACCAAAGAAGAGGATTATAGATACTTGACAAAAGAATATTTCAAAGTACCCAAACCATGTGCTTCTCTCTCCTTTTCATGTGCGCCTCATCTCTCTCTTCCTCTTTTTCTTTCCCTGCCGTGTTGTTCTTTGCCTCTCTCTCTTTTGCCTTGCACGCTTCATGTTCCCCTTCACCAACGGCGGTCCCAAAGACGAACATTGAGTACGGCGCCGACCATTACTTGTGTGGTAGTAATCTTACGGCGAGCAAGGATGCGGAGGAGTGACACATGCAAGCACTGTCGATGACTCTCTCCACCGCACCTCATTCACATGATCCACCAAAATTTCAACTGATTGCCTCGAAATTAATACATGCAAATGTAAAATCGACATTCACAAGGATTTGCTAGCCTCAATTTCATGTATTTTCTCTGCTGACGGCGGCGACTCTTCTGTTCGACTCGCATACTTCTCCTTCCACTCACACTACCGCACAAAATGGAGGGTAAGTGGCCAAAAGGGCTTCGTCGGTTTCCATCTCTAGCATCGACTCCTTTGACAACGGTGGCAACGGCGGTCGCTTCTCCCACTCTCTCTTCCCTTCCTCTTCCTCCTCTCTCTCCTTTTTCCTTCTTACTTTTCTTTTCTTTTTCCTTTCCTTTTTCTTCTGCCTTATGCTCGCGCCTACTTTAAAATATAAATATATAATAATATTATTTATTTTTATTTTTATTTTTATTTCTTAAAATTCATTGTCCTTAAAATAAGTCCAATAGAAATTCAAAATATTATACATATTCATAATAAAAACAATCAAGAAATTAACCCCCTTTAAAATAAATATGAAAGCCAATTTGCTACAAAAACTGTTCAACTGGCACTCAATGTATCATTCAAACATTGGTTCAAACTTTACACTTTCGAAGTCCAATATTAATCAAAATAGATTCTAATTATTTTCAAGCCAAGTATGAAATGTCAATTAAATTTATGATAATATTAGTAGTATAAATTTTACAAAGTTACAAATATCTAAGATATTATAACTTTGGGTATGCATGTTTCATCTAATCGAATCTTTGGCACATATTATTATTCTCGTTTAATTGATTCTATAATGTTATTGATTCTCATATATTATGCATTTATCTTGTGAATAAGTTGATGACAGTATAAGAAGACTTTGAAGTATTCTTATGTATGGGTTTCAGGGAACTCTATGGTAATCCATATTTTTTTGTTGACGATTCTACATTAGGTAGTTTGAGATCTTTTGATTTTGTGGAGGGATGCATATTAGCCATATGATCGTTGTATTATGACATCGCTGGATATTAGGCAATGGGTGTTGAATTAGGACATAAGTAGTGTAACGACATTAGCTCGAGTATCGGAACTTGACCTGGACCGTCTAAGTAAAAATTTTGAATCGTCCGAAATTAACAATTACACGTCATAAATTAGAATATCAAATAATTTGAATGTACTTAAAATCATCGCATCACCAACATTTAATATACCATAAATGATCATCATAATTACATCATTAAATGAGCATTCATAATATTGATAATAAATTACTTGAAATAAAAATAACGATATTCATAATGTCAGTTCCTCATAAATGAAAATCTAATAAATGTCTAAAAGTTAATAATTCAACAAAAATCTCAAATCTTTGTCATGGAAGTCTCAATCTTCGAAATCATATCTGTCTGATGTTTACCTGATAACAAGCGATCTCTTTTATCCTAGTATCCACCTGTCTACTTTGAAGCCAATAAAACACAAGAGTGAGTCGAATGCATAACAAGTAAAAATAATCAACAATAGAGGAGTACGGGTAAGTATCTTAGATAATAAAATAAATGCATAAAATTAATAATAGTAGGTGATGTATCCACCTCTATCCAAGACTCAACAATAAGTTGGGTCCATGATCTCAAAGCCATATGAACAATTGAGTATAAAAATGTAACAATGATTTCATCAAATTCGATCATCAGCTCAATAAGATGTCACAATTGTATAAAATTATAAAAATTTTCATGGATCTTATTCCGACATGGTGATCCTCATTACCTCCCATGAGTCCGGGAGGGTTGCCAGCACCCAGAGTCCGAGCATCTCATCCTCAAACCTGATCCCCATGCCATTCAGCAGGTCCACACACCCCTGAAATTCGTTCAAGTTGTCGGCGACAAATGAGTCGTCCTTGTACCGAATCTGCATGAGCCGCATCAAGTGATAGATTTTGTTATTACCGGTCTTGAAGGCATAGAGCTTTTGCAGTTTCTCACAAATCTCCTTGGCATTCGTCTCTTCGTGAATGTAATTGTACACGTTGTTGTCCACGAACTGTCGGATGTAATCGCACACTTACTTGTACTCCAACGTCCACTCCTCGTCCGTTTTTGCCATCGGCTTTTGTGTGAAAAAAATCAAATTGTGCATGGACTTCACAAAGAGCAAGTCAGACATCTTGCTCTACCAAGTGTCAAAGTTGGCTCCATTCAAGCAAGTCATTTTGCTTCCTACCTCCATAGCAGCTAGCAACAAGGTCACTATTCAAAGAACCACGTCTCTGATACCACTTGTTGGCGCAAAACGGAAGACACGGTGACTGGGCGGACAAAACACTCGAATAGCAACAGAGTAGAGCTCTCAGACGGATGGCCAAAAGTAGAGATAGAAAAATGAGAGAAATACACATGAGATTTCTAATGTTGAAAGACTCTTCTTTAACTAAGGGAAAAACTACCAAAGAATACACTATAAATAATTAAATGTTTACAAGAATGTTAGTTATACAAGCTCAAACAAAAGAAAAACAATCACAAGTGTATATCTCTCAATCTCTCTCTAAAAGGTGTTTTTCTCTCTATCTTTACAACAAGGCTTGTCCACAATTCTCTCAAAGCTCACTCCAAGACTACTCTCCAAGACTTCACCACACACCAGACAAGTAAGGGTACAAGCCTTTATATATACAAAGGAGTCTAGTGGCTGGCCAGCCAGTCGCCCTAGCAGTAGGGTGGTAGGACCACGCCTCCTAGGCCTGCCACGGCAGGCACACGCCCGGCGTGCTAGAATGGCAGGCCTGACACCCTGAGAAGTTGTAGCCACCTCAACCTCCAATTAGAGTGGGTTAACTGCCCACCTGCAAAACGCGGCTACAGTAAGCCTACGGAGAGAGAGTTAACGCCTAGGCTTTCAGAGTCCTCGTCCATGTCCTCAGCTACCTCTCGGACATGACGCCTCTAATGAGTTCTCGTCCGTCATGACAAGCTTCGTGGACTAGTCAAAAAATCCGCATCCCTTTTTCTCCTTTGAATCTGCGGACAAAAATACCAAAGAGGAGTGACCCCAACACCTCTTTGGTGTCCGAGGAGGTGGAATAGGCTAGCATTTCTATAGGGTGTCCTTAATCTCTCCCATCTGGGTAAGTAGGCAGAGGTGGCCACAAACTAATCTGAGGCCTTGCTTTAGAATTGGGATCCGCCCGCCAAGAATATCCTTGGCGGATCCGTAGTCATATTCCCCTCTTAAGGATTGGAAGGGGCTGACAGGGCATTGAAGTGCCCTCATTCATTTGATAGAGCAGGATATGAGGCACGAGGAACTATCTGGTGACTCACAATAATGATATTTCGATTAAACTCCTTGACTCATATTGCATTGTTGTTTGGCTTGGGAAGACTTGGTTTTACAGCGATGGCGAGGGTCTAGGAAGGCTTTTTTTTTTTTTTCAAATGGAGGCCTTGAACTTTCTCCTGAGGGTGCTTGTAGGCGTTTTCCCATGTTCCCTTGAGCATGCTGAAGGCTGAGGATGGGTGACTTCGTAGACGCTCTTGGAGGGAAAAGATTCAGAGCAAGCGAGTAGAGGCATACCTGTCTCGTCGCTAGGCTATCTCTATGACTCCTTTATGATCGGTCAAGTTTGTCATTTCAGTTACGTTGCTGCGTCCCTAGACGCCTATCAATGTGGCTCACAGCGGTGGCAGGGAGGTGTGTGTTGGTTTTGATCACTTCCTTGTGAGTAACCCAACAAACTGGTTTGTTATCGAAAGATTTTCAAAGAGCAAATGACGGAGTACATTTGGTGTAAGTCCGGAGAACAATGAACGGTCAATAGAGATTGACCAGCAGATGGCCAGTTGTGGATTCCAGTCAACTGAATGTTAACCGGTTGAGGGTTGCAGGAGTGTTGTTGGATGGCGGATGGGCAGTAGAATACGGTCAACGGGGAGGTTGACCATATGGCAGTAAAGGACGGTCAATGGAGGTTAACCGGATGAATACTAAAGACGGTCAATGAGATGTTTGATCGGTTGGAAAAGGAATCCGGTCAACGAAAAGTTAACCAGCTGAGTAACAGGGCTAGGAGACTGTGGAAAGTGGCACCTGGTAGCGGACAAATATCTTTTCAGGATTGATAAACAGGCTGACAGTTGGGTTGCAGAGCAGGTGGTAGACCTACAGTGTGTACGCCGTCTATGCAGACAGCAAGTTGCAGAGTTAGTGGGCAAAGTTGTTGGCAGGTTGCAGAGCAAGTGACAAGCGTTTGTCCACACGCAACCTGTACATTGGTTGAAGGTCTCCGGGTAGATTATTATATATACATGCATGCTGGGCATGCGATGGTGCGTGGTATGTGAAAACCACCAAGGGTGTGGTAGCACCAGTAGCGAGAGAAAAACCACCCAGTGTGTGGGTGTGTGAAGACTCCAAGGTGCGGGTTGCACCAGGCTGGTGTGGGAAACAACACCAGGGGCGCTGTGCGCCGGCCGCATAAGAGAGCAAAGAGCACCACAATGATGAGAGAAAGAGTAGAAGAAAGAGAAAGCAGTGTGTGAAATATAAAGTGTTAGGCCTTTGTATTCTCGTACTCTGTTCTTCAGTTTTTGCCTCTAGGGCTTATGTAGCTATGGTGGTTGCTTGTATTCTATCTCTGGGTTTGTGTAACCATTTTACATAGTGGATCTATTAGTGAATTTTGTGTCTCGTAATTTTTTCCTTTAGTTAAGAAGGGGTTTCCACGTAAAAAAATATTGTGCATCTCTTGTATTTATTATTCCTACTAAATGGTAGCTGACGATGATGGGAGGTTCGGGTATTCCGCTGTTACCAGATCAGATGAATCCGAGTGTCGAACCCCAACAGTGTGCCCGCACCGGTTGTTTCTTTTTTGCGAGGCCTGTGGCACTAACGGCTTGTGCTACAATGCACCTTTTCCAGGCTCTGATTCAGAGGTCGAGCTTTGCAAAGAGTGTTGGAAATTCTACGCTTTTCGGGGTTGCTATAATTACCGATTCTCGGAATGCTTTTCGGTGAGATCTCTGTTACATGTCAAAACGTTACTCCTCGTCTTTTGGGGCTTCAGTCCTTTCTCGAATGCGGTTCTACCTGAAGCCTCGGCAATCCCATCCAGGAACTTGAAGTTTCTCATCTTACAGGCATCCTATACATTCGCCTCAAGCCTCTCGGGCCCATAGGAGATTCGAACAAGACCCCCATTTTCCCATATTTCATCAGAAATTGAAGGCACTCGATGATCATCTCAAGGCCCATGTAGGTATCGATACTTGGGGCTAGTGGTTCGATTTTTAGAGTCATCTGTATCGTTTTTTGTTTCGTTTGGTGACACCATGCTGATATGTTTACTCAATTAGGGTCCATACATAACTGGTGACAAAATTACATCCGTTGATTTGAGTCTGGCGCCAAAGCTGTACCGTCTTGAGGTTGCTCTTGGCTATTTCAAGGGGTGGTCTATCCCCAGTGACTTTGCACACGTCCTTAACTACAAGTATGTAAGTACATTCTTTCTCTTGCATTTTCTATAAACTTTCAAACTGAAATGGTGATATTAATCAAACTCATGATCATTAGAGCATAAAACTTTGTAAAATTTATAATCGTATTATAGATTATCAAATTATCATATAATTTTATAATCTAATAATGCAGAATTAAACATAAGCGACATTTCCAAATTCATGCTTAATGTTCTTTTTTGAAAAAAAACCTGACATTAATTTGTTTCTTCACTCTTATTTATCTTTCTTAGTAAGAGCTTTTATAATTTTGTGTAAAGGATTGTAAATCTAATTTTTCCTATGGCCAAGTTCCTTAATGTCTAAATAAAATGAGAATTTAACAAAACTTCTCTTATTCAAATATAAAAAACTATTATCATGTAAAGTAAAAAAAAATTGTCCATTTATTCACAACTGTTTATTGGACAACTCTGTCATTTATATAATATAAAGATAGTCGATATCTTAATTATATAAATGTTATTTTTTTATTAAAGAAACCAAGTTAAATAACTCCTCTAATAGAATATAATAAAATTATATAGAATTATAACCTTAATTAATTTAAGAATTATTAAATATGTGCCATATTATATTAAAAAAATCTATCATGTAGTTCCATTTCATTCTAAATCTTTATGTGCCTATTATATTATCTGTCCTCTCGGAGTCTTCCAATTCTGTCTCATGAACAAATTAATGTTTTTAAAGCTATAGCTGTTTTCTGTCTTATGCATATGTCTTAGCTGCATGAAAACAGGGTCAGTCATCATCTAAAGAATTAAAAACAAGTGATTTTGGTGACTGTGACGCATATTATTGTTTGCTTCCTTGCTTCCAATCCAGCAGGTTTTATGTCATTGTCCATTACGTATTAGATTGGCTCTTTGTGAGATGAGCTTTTGTTACTTTTCTGGTGTTAGAATTTGTGGTAAACCCCCTGAATTCCTGCCCATTTCATCCATCATCATAAGCAATTTCTTTTTCCCCGTGTTATTGGAGGGTCTTTTGAGATCAGTGCGTGTAAGAAACTGTATGAATAGGGTGCTTTTTCATGACAGTAAAACTCCTCTATAAAGATTCAAATATCACGAGTTCAAACCACAAAAACAGTCTCTCCTTGATGTATCAGTAAAACTGTATACATCGAATCCTTCCAGACGCACGAAAATGAGGAGAACTCCATACACTGAACAGAGAGAGACTTAAGGCTCATTATTTAACGAAAATGGTTTCATCCTGCAATTCTATCTCTGCAGCTGCTTTTCTCTCGGGAATCATTTGAGAAAACCAAGGCTGCCAAGGAGCATGTTGTTGCTGGATGGGCACCCAAGGTCGGAGCATGAAAATCTTGCATCAGATCCGAGCAAGCGACCGACAAATAAGTAGCAAGTCTATGCTCATCAGATAAACTGAGAACTTGGAGTGATAAATTATGCATATTAATAATGTTGATATGTGTTTATCAGCTGTGGTGTTGGCTAAAACCGGGTAACCAACATTGCTTCAGAAAGGGGCGTCGGTTTCCTTGAGTATCTCCTTTTCCTTTGCTCTCTTATTCTATTGAATATCTGACCAGTTACATGCGGATCAGGGGGGAGGGTGTCGCAGCCCGTATGACTCCTGTATGGCCGTCAGATGAAAAATCCAACGGCCGATATTTAAAAAAAAAAACTTAAGAAAAAAATAATAATAATAATTATTTTTTTTAAATCAAATACCAAAAAAATTATCAAAATAAAAATAAAATAATATTAAATTATTATTTTTTAATATATATACATGCAGTGTCTATTTATTTCATCCGACGATTGCAACGCCTTTCCCGCATTGCACCCCCAAGAAAAAAAAAGCCTACTAAAAAGTCATATTCTTTTATATAGTCATTATTTTAATATAATATTATATCTATTTATTATTTCATATTTATATAATTTTATTAATATGGCTGAATGGATGATATATTGCATCATTCAAAAGTATATAAAGAGCATTTGTTGAGTTTTTTTTTTTTCTTTCAGTCTCACTATTTTATTTGGTTCTTATTTTAAAAAAGTAATTTAAAAAAACAGCTATTATCTTAGGTATCTTCGTTATATTCTTATTTGTTCATTTTATAGATAATAGTAAAATGATAATTCTTTTAAGATTTTTTAATGTATATAATTCATGTAATTTAGCTATGTCAATTGAATGTATAATTTTCCTTTCAGTGAGATATTATTTTTAATTTAGTATAATTTTCCCTTTAGTAAATAAAAATAATTTGCTATATTTTTTATATTCTTAAAATATATAATTATATATACTTTTTTTAAACAATAAATATGTATACTAAATACATAAGAGATATTTTGTTACGGGTTATTCAACAATTCAAAAATAATGGTTAATAACTTTTTTATATAAATATTAAATAATGGTTAATAATTTTTACATTACGGTAACAATAGTTTAATAATAAATAATAAATAATAATAGTGAATTTCAAATAATAGTATTAAATAATAATACTAAAAATTAAATGAATAATAATAAATATTAAATTATTATTTAAATTATCATAATTTAGATATTAAATTTTATATGTTAAATATTTATAGATATAGGGAATGAGAATACTCAATTGGTTATCACATACTCAATTGGTTTACTGATGCATGCCTATGAGCACCTAAGAGGCTCAAGTATGAGAATTGGCCAAAGCCGCCATACATGAAAACGCCTGTCCTTATTTAAATATTACAAGTCATTTCTTTAACTAACAGATGACGTATTTTATCAATATATGACAATATCAGTTATATTAAAAAAGACATCTGATATATTATGAAAAAAATTGATAAAGAAAATCTGATAAAGCGATGCAGTGGAACCAACACGGATCATAAAAATAACACACATTTTTCTTGACCAAAGATATCGAGTAAATTAGGTTTGGTCTTTTATTTAACGATTTTTTTTTGACCATTTATTTATAAATATATCTTTAAACCGATGCTAAAAGAGGTCGATAATTTACTAAATAATGAAAAAGTTACTGTACTAAAATGTTATCCGTAGACTTAATTATTTTTTAACCATCACAAGAGAAAGAAAATTTTATTCCCCATAGGAGAACTATCCCATTAGCGGAGCCTAATACTTTCATCCATGGGTATACCTTTTCGGCCTACACAAAGGCCAAAAACTCCTTGATAACTTAGGCTGCAAGGGATATTCCTCCTATAAATCATCTTATGTATTTCAGACTTATTCAACAAGCTCAGCCTTTTCATTATTACCTAAAATAGAAGTTTTATAGTTAGATTTTAAGAGGATAACTTTTAATCCTATTATCCATCTTAAGCATAAATTAACTTAAACATTAGATAAGTTATTTTTTTAAAATAAATAAATAAATATATATATTTACTTAATTATTTATGATCTATAAAGTCTAGATAAAAACACTCAAACTCAAATTTCATATTGGGTTACCACTGCTCTAAATAAATCTCTATCTAAATACATATCACTATTATTTTAGAATTTTTAATTATCAATAATAAGAATTTTATTTTAGTAATTTGGGTAGTTATAATTATAAGATAGATTAACATATTTAAATATATTATTGTAATACTAATTATTCAAATTGCCAAAATAACATCAATATCATTTAAAATATAATAAAAAATAAAAAGTAGGCAAAACTACAGTAAATAAATAACTTCTAGTGACCGCTAGTAAAGGTGGGATTGATTAATCACTAAGAAGCCATGTAAAAAAGAGTTCAAAATAAAATAATTTCAACTTCATTTTACAACAAAGGCAGTCCTCCTTAATGTGTATAAATATATATACACAAACAATACACACATTCAAATATATACACACAAGCAATAAAAAAGATAATAACTGTAATAAGTTACATCACAATGTTACAACAAAGGCGGCAAAATTGCACAAAAATAGTCGCGGCTGAAATACCAGGGCCGCTAAACAATTGCATCAACAGATGGGTCCCAAAGCTCGGGTATGCACTAAGGCTTGTGTGGCAGCAATGGGTCCTGCAACTGGGGGTCGGTGATTCTTGAAATTGAGGGATCTCGGCCACCGGACTCCAACTCTGCGATGGACAAATCCTTGTTTCTTTGCTTCAGTAGGGTCTGGAATAAACTTGGGTTTGTCTCCGTGGGCAGTTCATCCAGGCTCTGAACATGCTGAAGGCAGACTTGGACCGCGTCATGCGCCCTCACGAAGAACCATTCCTTACCAATCAGTTCAACTAATCCAGCTCGGGTTAACATCAGCAGCACATCTCGGTTAAGATTGGAAACCACAAGCTGGATGCCCCGAGCTTCGTACTCCTGATACAATTCCCTCAAAGCTTGGACAGCACTTGAATCAATATATGTCACAGCTGTGGCAATCAGAAGTTCAAAAGATGATAAATCTTAACGCGCTAATAAAGTTAGCATTTGCAAACAAGTTACTACTATCATCTCAAAGTGTTTGTAGATCAGGCCGAAATGGACCATGCCAAAAGAGCTGAGGAAAGATATGAATACTTTTTGCAATTGTTCATCCAAATTCGAAAATCGTTTGTCCATTACACACGTAAAAGCAGCCACATACTCAGCCATCTGATGTAATGCCCATACTAGTTTTAAAGGTGGAGAGCATGGATGAAAATATCAGTATTAATATCGATATCGGATATATTATAAGAAAAAAAATTTAAAAAATTATAAGCTGATGGGACCTTATTTGCTGATATATCGGCTAATATATATTAACCGATATTTTAAATATCAGATAATGCTTCACAATATATCACAAATATGATATCATACAAGGATATTGTTGCGGCATTAGGAATACTGGTAGGGGGGACGATGCCAATACATGTTAGTCAGGATATTTATATAGTGGTGGAGTGTTCATTTATCAACGGATGCATATCCTTGAGGTAAAGCCAACAGAAATCAAAACTCACGTGACATTTCTATAATCACAAAATAGACCCTTTCTACTTTTGGTCCGTGTCTGCTGATAGATCCATCAAGATCAGTTTCACATTTCCGTAGCCTGAAACAAAGAAATAAGATAGATCTGAATCTTTGTCGGTCCTCCAAGAATTAGGACTCATCATACAGGAGAAAGAGAGAATGTGTTGCATGATCCTTCACCTATCTTTGATATAACTTATATTAGCAAAATAAATAGGTGCATCAACCCGAACAATCACAATTCCATGGTATGTATATGCTTCAGGATACTGTTGAAGGTTTCTATAAATCGTGGTGCCTGGAAGACGGCCCAAGACAGCTGCAGGATGGACAAACTTATAAAGTGTTACAGCAAACCCAGGAGAACACACAATTCATAGGGCACCAATCAGCAACCAAATAGAAGAGAGAAAAGGTAGGAGAAAATTGGCACACTGATTTATGTGGAAAGCCCTTTAATCTGAACAGAAAATAAAACGAGTAAAGGAGGGAAGAAATCAAGTAAAATCTAAGGGAGATACAAGGCCGATGAAACTCTCAAATTTCCATCATAAATAACCGCAATGTAACTAAGAAAACCCCAAAGCTCTCAATTTTCACTACAAAATACATGCATGGTGTAAAAACCTTACACGAACAAAATATTTATATATGAAGATCTGAATTATCTAGTTTTAGGTCATATCCGAAATTGGTCAAGTCTATATCATCGGGATGTACCCCGAGAACATTGATCTCAGATAGGTCACCTCAGGCTTCATCAAAATATATTTGGCTGAGCCCAAATATCACAAGAACAACAATTCAAGACACGCTCAACTGCAAGTATATACAAAAGGATAATAACAGATTAATTTACAATAGTTAGCAATATTTGATACCAACGTGCTAGCACATACTAGACAGTGAGAAGAATTCAAAGCATAGTAAGCAATACGGAAACCCACAGAAACAGTACAAAGGTTGAAAAAAAAAAAAAAAAATCTAACATGCAGGAAATGTAAAGAGCGAAGAGGAAATGCTAAGTGCTCAATTAAACTGCAGAGAGTTGAAGTATGACCATGATCAGGATAAAGAATAAAGATTTGAAATAACAGGATTCAAAAAGTAGTCTTAACCAAAGAGAGGAAAAAAGGTTATTTGGGTTCATTTTATTTGGTGGTGGTGATATTGTAATGGGATTACAATTCCTCCAATTCTTATTTAAATTCTCTCCACTCCGATTTGTTTTGTTAGGTTATACCAATGGTGGTAATGCAATGGTGAGTCTTTTGTAACAATACCCCAAAGGCTCATTTACATGGGCCAGGAAATCAAATACTGTACCTTCTAGAAGGTAATTACGTTATTTATATTCAAGGGATTTGATTTTGCAAGGTTGGAATGAGATCCAGTTCGTTCATTCTCATTTTTACCGAGTAAATGCAGCCTTCCATTGATTGAAATACAGGAGAATCAAATGTGACTTATTCTAGGCAAAACTGTGCAAGTTGATGAAAATAATTTAATTCCACTCACCAATATGTGGATTTGCTGATTCATGGATTACAAAAGCAAGTGAGACCCCAACCTACAAATCCAAAATTGATAACATTCATAAAGTCAGTCTCAGTTTTGTTCGGATTACTGTGCATAAATTTACGATAAATAAAAGCGGAAGCTTAGACAGGAAGGCAAATGTTACTGCACAGGCAGTAAGCAAAACCTAACAATTGAGAAAATTTTATAATAGGCGAAAATTAAATAGATATATCATTCAGATTGAGTGGCCATATAAACGAAGAAAGAACCATGCTACACTACAAGCAGCACCATGTTATCCAATAACAACATTCTTAGCAATAACATATTGGAATTGGAGGGAACCCAAGGGATGGAGAAGGGAGCACGAAATTCACCAATTTGGTGAAGCTGCCATATAACTCACTTTGAGATTATAACTATTTGATGGAGACTACAGGTACTAATCCTAGCGGAGAGGCGAATCTAGAAAAACTTACGACAATGTAGTATAAAATGGATTTAGAGGTACATCATTCAAGAGGATATACCTTAAATTCAGCAAAATGGCTAAGAGAATTCATCTAGCAATATACAGAATTAGCAATATATGGAATGAGACTTAAGGCTTTGTTGGTGTTGACATTTCTGTGCTTGCAAACTGTCAAGACAATCTAGGAAACGTAGGGGATAAGATAAATACCTAACAAAGTCGAGACTGATGAATGGCAAACTGTCATGGAATGAATGTCAAATTCTAGAACTCAGCAAAGGTAATCCTGAATGTAATAGGACCACTTCAGGCTTTAAGGAACTAAAGAGTTCAAAGATCATGAATGACAGCTTGTCAAGAATGAGGGTCCATTGGTATGTGGAATTTAACTACTTCTGTACAATACTAACACAATTTTTACCAAAAAATATTCCAAGTCAAAAGCATCACGATAATTTATCAGGTAAAAAGGCATGGGAATACATTAGGATTTTGTACCCATGAAAGAACATTCCAGCCCCTAATGTCATGTTATATTTATATGTTCAAAAGGATTTTAGACAACCTTAAAACTGAAGAACTGAGAAATGGCACTCATATAATAAGACCTACAAATCCATAATTCTTTACATGCACTCCATTTTGAGACAAGTAATGAACTACTATAAGCTAGGAACCTTTGGGAAGCAGGGTGATGATATTTGGTAAGTTTTAGACATTGAATATAATATTTATATCACTTCATTAACGAATATGAGAAGCTTGTACTCACCCCTACAAGGACACCGATCTCAATACCAAGAAACAATGTTGTTGTGAAAGTGATTGTCCAAAGAACAAAATCTTTCTTATCTACCTGCCACAAAAGAATAGCCTCGCCATAATCCACCTGCAATGACAAGAATCCAAAATAAGATAGGTGATTTCACTATATTAATGATGACAAATATCAGTTGAATAACAGAAAAGCATAGGGTAATAGATAAAAAAGCACTTCAAGAACCATTCCATCTCTGCACTTGTCATAGAAACCAATTTTAGCAATGTAAAGCAACATTGTTTTCACTCGGCAGAGAAACAAAGATGGCATGCACATTGCACAATGGGGATTGGAAGTTCAGCCTTCCTACTCAATTCTCAAATGCCACTAAATTAATCTGCACATTTATTAAAAAATCGCCACAAATAGATATTCACACCAATCAGAAGAAAGAAAAGAAAGCAAAGTATTACAATGCGCATGTCCAAGTAATTATCTAATAACCACACTAATCAATCTTCATTATATTCAGATTCAAAACTTCCAATTCTTTGGCTGTTTGGTGACAACTGGCAAACACACCGTCACAAACATTTCACCCCCATTGTTGATTGGATGTCTAACCAACTGCTGGAGAAAAGGTCCACCAGACAGCAATATGATCTGTAAACCGTGATGAAGTGTCCCATATATGTGCTTTACCTTAGCCCTATTAAGTGGTTTACACATGAAAGAATAAAGGTTCGATCATTATCAAAAGAGTAGTCAGCAGTTTATAACTCACCCTACTAACAGTCATATAGTACTAATTACGGGCAGCCGAAGCACCAGTGTAGTGAATGCTGCACATTTTTTTCATGAAGGACAAAACAAAATGGTAATTGCCCTATTAGCAGAAAAGAACTTCCTTTCATCAAACAAAATTGTAATCAAGGATTCAAGCAATCCAGCTCACATATATGGGATGAGACTCTCTAGATGTTAGTTTAAGACATGACAAGACTTGCCAGTGAAAGGTACTGATAGCATGCTTTTGCATACAATAGTCTGCATCAAAATGAAAATTTATGGAGAACCACTTTAAGAATGATCAACCATGGGAAATCATGATTCCTCAATTCCTAATCATATCCAAGAACCTGCTCCAAATCATTTCTCAATAGATTCATAAGACTTTCAACTAGTGGCCATAAAGCTTGCCGGCAATCTATTTAAAAACATGTCATGTCCCACAGCACAAAAGAGGAAAAATGGTCAAATCTACTAATCTGTCCAAGTAATATTAATAGAAAAAAAGCATGTCATCAAATATTAACTCAAAGGAATTCAGAATAAATAACTTGTCAGAACTGTTTACTTTTCATGGACCATTCTCACATCTAAAACTTAAGCATGAACAGTGCAGAGGAACAATTCAAGCATCCTTCTGTACAAGAAGCATCCAAGTTGCAACCCTCCTCTTACAGGCATATTGCCTGCAATATATTGCGGTATAGTTGTTAAGCAATCCTCCTATTTAATATAACTTACAATGTAGCACACAGAATAATTTAGATCCTTCACCAGATGCAAAAAGCAGCTTACAGCAGAATTTGAATGGTTTTATACCATCAAAAATGAAATACACACATTATGACTAGAGTATTATCACTTAAAAAACATAATCTGACTTACCAGGCCCATCACAGCAGATACTACAATGGCAGCCAGAGCACACTGTCAAATCAAAGTAGGAACGAGAAATTTACAGTGAGCATGACAAACCCACATGCTAATGAAAAAAGGGAAGAAATATCATATCAATCATGTCAAAGAAAAAGGCATGGCCAAAATTATCAACAACACATACAAAAGTAGGTTTGGCAGAATTAGGTGTGTGAAAAGGCATAGACAATTGTTTATAACATGTATAAAAATCATGATGGATGGAGTGGTGTGACTCTACAAGATAAAATAAAGAATGAACTGATCTGTGGAAATTTAGGAGTAATACCTAAAAATGCCTAACAGAATCAGCCTAGCAAAAAAAGGTAGATTTGTTATAGGAAAGAGAAATGTAAGGCTAGGAAAATCGTTGAAATCAAGTAACGGATAAAAAGATTGGAGATATTTTCTACTTCAAATGATGTGTCCCTAAGCCAAACAGTTGACAGAGGACTTATACAGCCAGCCTAAGAAGCACGGATCGTGACCTAGCACGACACGGAGACAACACATTATTTTCTTCAAAATATGATAGGGGATGCTAGGGACATTTTAACTACAGTTACTTTTCTATCAATATAATTGATCAAACAATATTATTTCACACTAAATTATTTATCAAAACTGCATATACATTGAAATCAAATATTCAACGTCTATTTATCTGTATCCCTTTCCCTTATTTTCTTAATTGATGGAAAATAGCCACAATAGAACTCCATTAAACTCTTCCTCACTTTCTCTTTGCTAGTTGGGAAAAGTTTAGATCACTGAAAGCTTTCTTTGTCTCTTGTAATGGGCTTGAATGCTAGCTTTCTCTACAAGATACTATGTTATAATAATTTCTAGCTAATTAACCTATCTCTTATCTGATATTTATTGAAGACCTTTCTCCTTTAAAAAATGAAAAAAAGCCCCAACGTGCATCCTTAGCATGTCCCCCAACATGTTTAAATGCAAAAATTGACAAAAAAAAATTCAAAACACGTCCAAGAGTGTCCAATATGTACTGGATACTGATACACCACCCTAGAGGAATGCCTATGCTTCCAAGAGTCGATATATTGTTGTGGGGCACAGCAATCACTGACATCAGCAAGTAGAAACTCATCTATATATAATCTCTATGCTATATGATATATCTCATTGAACCTTCTAAAGTCAGCACCATGGATCCCAATAAGTCTGGGTTAATAGAAGTCTGATATTCTTACATGATTGAGCTCAGAAGCTATAGATGGGAAGAGATAAATCTAGAAAAAAAAATGAGTAAGGTAGCAAAAGAGAATTTGAGTGTTGAGTGTCCTTCAAATTTAGAAGGATGTTGAACAAAATGAAAGAAGATGATTCATATAACAAAACTATTTAAGGCGAAGCAAAACAGAAACCGTGTGGTCAGGCCTGTAGTGCCTCACTTGTGTCAAATTCATGATGAGAAAACAAAGCTATTAATCACAAGTAAACCACACCTGAGGTATATCTTCAAATAATGAAGTCAGGAAAAGGAGAGCACATCCCATTATGATTCCTGTAGTAATTCCGGATAAGCCAGTTTTTGCTCCACTCTCATGGTTCACTGCTGATCTAGAAAATGAGCCTGTGGTGCAACTCCAAGAGAGATGATGTCATCATAAGCATAAACACAAAAAATATTTCATTGTTCATCATGTATCCAATTTAAAGGTCCTAATCAAAATCTTACCAGTAGTGGGGTATGCAGAAAAGAATGAACCAAGGATGTTGGCAACACCAAGACCAAACAACTGTCAGGAGACAAATCTCAGTTAGCTAGGGACTCTTTGGTTCCAGAAAATTTTGAGGGAAACAAAAACAAATATGAAGGGAATTATTTTCTGATGTTTGGTTTACAACTAAAATTAAAAAAAAAAAAATGTTATGGCACTCATAAAATAAAAATATGCCTATTTTGATACTGTTTCATACTTTTATCTTACTTTTCATTACCCAATAAACCAGAATTTTTTTTTTTTTCCTAGAAAGCCAAACAAGGAAAATATTTTAGTGAGAAACTTATTTTCTTTTTCATGTGAGTTACCATCCATGTCTAACCTAAGGAAAGAAAATGTTTTCTTTTAATTTTATTTCCTTTTTTAATTTTTTCCTTATATTTTCATTACTTCAAATTTTCTCAGATTCAAACAGAGCAGTGTGTTAGAGGCCTGTTTACTTTGAATCAAGCAGAACAACACTTGAAGGAGCACTTTGAAAATGAAAGCAGCAAATGACTCATAATGCTAAGCATCTGCATAGCAATCTGAATTTGCATTTCTCACCCATATTACGTAACTGCCAAAACAAGGTTACTGAATCATATTTGGAGGTTTGGACGACTATGAATTATGAACTCTATCATTAAAAAAGTTAAATATTCAGTATTGTCAGTCAAACATTCTATGAAAGGATTTGAATCAATAATATTTTTGTTAAAGCATGTGTGTGTTTGGGAATTCCACCTAGGAGAATGAATAGAGTGTAAAGCATGGATGGTGATATTGGTGTCAACATCGGTCAAGCCATGTCTACATCAGAGGTATTGGATGTAAATAACTTTTTTGTGAATCAGAACTTAAGAGGACAAATATCGACAAATATTGGTCTCGCAATATCACCAATATAACGGCATATTGCGATTTTATTGCGGTAAGAGGAATATTAGTATTGGGGGCTCAAAATCAATATAGATCGACCAGAATTTCATTTCATGGAGCAGAGCATCTGAGGTGTTTTGAGACAATGTCCAGTTAATGCAAGTAAGCTCCAAGCATATGTATAGGTGAACATGATGTTAATTCCTCCTTGGTCTCCTCAGGTCCTAGTGGTATTATTAGAGTTGATGGTTGGGCTAATTGCATGATCCACAAACTTGTGATGGTTGATGAGTTCTGTAAGGTTTGCATTCTAGGGCAGTGTTCAATATGGATGCCGCTTAGGATATAAAACCAATCTTCGGCCTTAATCTGCTTAAGCTTTGGGGCACATTTGTATACTTGAAATGGTATCATAGTATTATTGAATTGTCACAAGTTTGATTCCTTGAATCCAACAAAATATTTTAGCAAATGATATATGCTAAACATATGCTTAATCCATGCTTTGTGACCAAATGGCATTTAAGTAAGCGTGTTAGATTATAAAATTATTCTTGGACCTTAACATAATAGCTAAAGCTATTTGGTTCAAATGATTCCTTGCCAATACTCACACCTGATAGGTAGCATATGATAACAGCAACTCCCAGACGGGAATTAAGGGGAAGTGTGCAGGCACATATAAGGGTGTGGTGGCTA
Source organism: Nepenthes gracilis (assembly GCA_033239525.1). Classification (NCBI taxonomy): domain Eukaryota; kingdom Viridiplantae; phylum Streptophyta; class Magnoliopsida; order Caryophyllales; family Nepenthaceae; genus Nepenthes; species Nepenthes gracilis. Next base: position 22,969,920 of record BSYO01000007.1, read on the forward strand.
ATAACTTAACCTTTAGAATAGTGATGAGAACCTGTACATGTAATTAAGCCCCACATGTAGGCCATGCAACCCTTTCCCTGGTCTCCCCATATCCCAATAATTTTCTTGTAAATGACGGTGCTTCTTTTAAATTCAAATCACAGAAAAAAAAAAAATAGTCAACATAAGCTAAGACTCTTGCATATCTAAGGTATTCTATTCTCATTCATGAGCCCAATTGACTGAAAGCATGTACATGATAATTATAAGTTGTTCCAAAAATAAAGGCGTATTGTCAATGATATTCCATTTTTGTTTTTCTAACATAATTAATTTATGATGGCCTCAGCATGAATTTATTACAAAAGCAATGCAGGGCAGCCTTTAACAATGAACTTATATGGCCACAGAATGTTGTTAGATTCTCTCTTTAGAGTTGAAAATTTTTGTGACATTGAATTATACCTTGAGTCTCTTATCTTATTTTATTATATCTTCTGCATCAATCTAATTTTTAAGGTTGTATTTGGTTATAAGTAGATGGATGATTTTTGCACAATGTTCAGTTCACTCAAAAATTGAGTAGAGTACTTTTGCACGAGGTTTGTGAGATGTTTCGATCAATCGAAACACTGTGATAGCTCAGCTTGTATCCAAGAGGTTGTTCATCACGTGCAGGTACGTTCAAGGTGCTTTGTATCAATCCCGCATGACACCCACATGATAATAGCTCATGTTGTAGATATCCAAAATTGAATTACAAGATGGCCAAAAGAAAGTAGTTCGTGCTACACAGGTCCAGAGTTGATCAACTTCATGATAGGATGACAACCACTAAAACTTGGCTAGGCAAAATTGCTTACCGCAACGTTTTGTTCAAGTGAAAATACAGTTTATGCCAACTTTCCACTTCACTCAACAACTCGGACTAGTAGTTTCACCTTTTTCTTTTAAAAGCCCAACCTATCATTTAAATTATATGTAAGGTACGAGTTTCAAATTTCAAAAATTAATTATAAGTAAAGTGCGGTCAAAGAAGAAATAAGTTTGATCAAAGTCAATTTTGGATTGAGTTACATCGAGTTGAAGGACGCTTAATCGGCACCCAACACGCGCACATGCGTGTTCTGAGAAGAGGAGTCGCGCCTAACAGACGCCTGGCCAGAGCTTGAGCCCGTTTTGTAGTGTACTCATGCTCAATGCACACCCAAGAGACTCTCAAGCGCGCTATGGAAAAATGACAGTGCTTGACGCGCGCCGAATGTGATGCTCATTCACCACAATGTCTGGCCGCAGCCCTAATAAGCGTCTAACAAGCGCACGTGCGTCAATCTGTTATATGAGTCATGTCCAACTGATTTTCGATTATTTTTTGCCAAAATTTAAGAGATGAGAGAGAAGGGAAGAGAGAGAAGAAGAGAGAGAAGCTAGCAAAAGTGAATCCAAGCACAATTTTGGTAAAATTGAAGTTGAGGCAAGTGCATCCTAAACCTCATTTCCTTTGTTTGCCGAATTCTTTCTATGTTTTTAAGTATTTATTATTTCAAATACTCATACATGTCATGTTTCCGTGGTTATACTGTTTATGCTCCAAATGCATGAATTCCTATTCCCATTCTTTGCAATTTTATGAAGATCATGTTCTTAGATCACAGACATTGGTTGCCAAGTTATTTCTCTACAAATATGTCTATGCATGTGTTACAAATCTGATTTAATACTCTAAAATGTTATAAATTTCATATATAATGTCTTTGCATGCTTAAAATTACTAAGTATATGCTTTGCATATTCTGAAATTTTATCAATTTGTCCCTGCATGCTTGACACTAGAAAAAAAATGAGGGAATCACAGAATTTTCTGATCTTCTCTGCGGTTCTTGTTATAAATAGTTTCACTTGTTTTGAAATTTCATAATGTAACTTTTGTATGTTCTAAAATTTGCATATTTAAGTTCTTGCAGAATATTTATGCACTGCATGATAATTCTTGAAAGGATTATGAAAAAAACTCCACAATTTGTAAAAGAATTAAGAACATTTTCTTCGGAATGAAAGAATACAAGATCATTTGTAATTATATAGAGTTTTCCTATGTTTATGTATCGAACCATTATAAAAAAATCAATCATAGTATATTATGACATGTCATAGCATATTATAGTGGTAATCGAGATTCGAACCTATTATCCGTATGTGAAAGCGACATTTGGCCCCATCTACAGGATTATATGTTCGATGACCTACTACGGGGTTTAAATAGTAGCGTAAAACCTTTGGTTGTGTGGAAACAAATATAACCCGGGTTTTAATTATCCGCTCTTTAATTGGTAAAGCCCTACTGGCCCTTAGTTCACAAGAATTAGTATGTTTGAACTAATTTGCATGACAAGTTTTGATTAAGAACTGAAAAAGGAAAATTTGAAAGCTGTGCACGTTTTCTATGAAAATTCATAATTTTACTTATGAAATTTGAATTATTGTTCATAAATTATATGCATTGCTGACTTTCGGCTCACTCTTACTTTTTTTTCACTAACCCCTTCAGATTAGCAGCCCGAATCATTTGCAAAAGGGTAAGATTCATGGAGGGGCTGTTTGAAGACAATAGAATTAAGAATGTGGATTATTTGAATGTTGAAATGGTCTCAAAACAGTAATTTTATAACATTTACTTTTACATTGGTGGATTCATTTTGTATTAATTATGTTACTACGGTGTTATGGTCAATGGAGTGGTAGGATGTTGGATTGTCCACCAACAGTTAATCATGGTTGTTATTTACGCTGCTTTTGTTTAGACGTATCTCCTCACATATGATCTGACATCATGTCGTAATCGGTATATGGGGCCACTTTTAGATGTGATAAATTTTGGATCATATGTTTTGGCTAGTTATCATTGATTTAGGATTACGGATCAACCTAATAATATGAGTGATTAAGATAAAATTAACTAATTTCATAATTAACGTCGTGATTAAATTTTAGGACGTGACATTATAGACACACGACAAATCTAAATTAAACAAGAGAGAGCCTTTTTTTTGTCAACTTTGGTCTCAATGCCCTCAATGGAGGATTTCTTTTCAATTGAATAACAAAAAAGGCTCCTAATTGCATCCCTTAAATCAGCAATTACATCTCTCTATTAAGGTAAGTATCCTCTCCTTTCAATATTTATGAAACTATAGAAACAATACAAGAATATGCTAAACTAGGAAATGATATATTTTAGGAGGATATATGTAATGCCCGGTCCCCCGTCCAATTAATTTAATATTGTTGGTTTATTTGAATTTATTTTGGATATATTGAAAATAATAGTGTAATGCATATTTGAAGAAAATTCGGAGTAAGAAAGCAGTTTCGGTGCCTGAGGCACGTCCAATGCATGCTCGTGTGCATTTTAGCGATTGGACATGCTTAAGGAATGCCTAAGATGGCGATCGAACGTGAATTCCAAAGTGCTCGCACTTGAGGAGCGCTTGAGACGGCGCTCATGAGCAGTAGGCACAACGCCTGACGCCCACTTGAAGTAGCGCTCATGCGCTAATTTGATTATATAAAGGATGCATGCACTGTTTTTAGTCATTTAGCATGGGAAGGCAGAGAAGAGGAGGAAGAGAGGGGAAAAGAAGCAGAAGGATTTTGAGGCATCCTTTAGTCACATATGTTAGATTAGAGGTTGAGAAATATCCTTACGCCCTATTCTTGGTCTGTTTTCGTTTCTGGTTAGTTTTGCTTTTATATGGTAGTTTTAGTATACATGCATGACATCTTTACATGCCCTATTTTGGTTCCTCGTACATGCATGTCACATTTATCAGTTGTTTTGGGTTTTCACTTCAGTTTTATTATTATTTGATAATTTTTACTTGTTTTGTGAAAATAAGTATATATTTTGAGATGTTATATTCATATATAAGAATATTTGCTAAGAAAAAGTCATGAAAACTTGCATATAAGCCATGCATGTGGCATCCATGCACGTGCTTTGAGTTGGGCTCTATTTTCGTTATTCGATTCGATATGTATATTTTCCCCCGTGGGGGAAAGCTTTGTGTTTAACCTTTCCGAGTGAAAGCTTCGTACTTCTCCGCCAGTTAGAAAAATTTTTTGACTTATGATATAGAAACCCTCCCCAATTGTGTTTTTTTATAAAAACCATTGTAAAAAATTGAACAAAATTAGTATATTCGGACGTTCTAATATATTCAGATAGACTTGAGTATTACACCCCATATCCACGGGTGGCAAAATAAAGTGAATTCATCCCAATCTATAGGGAAATATATATAGATAGCCAACTTATGGGTCTAAATAGTAGTGATATGCCCTCAAGTTATCGGGAGTAAGAGTTATCCTTCCTCAAAATCAGTCTTTCGATCTTTGGTTCTCCAATTTGAACATATTTTAGATTTTCGATATGTTTTACTTACATTGATTTGGATACTTGAGATTTTGATTGAGAATTGCAAATTTTGCCAGCAATTGGGATTCGGTTGGTTTCGTACATTTGGAACTTTTGATCTTCGTATTGGATTATACTTTTAAGTACGAGACCACATTCGGACCTTCATTGATGTGATAAAACAGACATTTTGATTTTAGCTTCTATGGGTTTTTGTATACATTTTAATTCTCTTCGTTCTGTTTATGAACACATTGGTTCGTTATATATTATATACTAATACTTGTTGAGCATTCGGCTCATATTTTTATTATTTTTCATCCCTTTAGATTAGAGAGCTACGGGTGTCATGTAGAGAGCTTGGATGTCATCGCTGCTAGAGACTTGGCTTATATTTTGTAAGTATTAGTCTCGTAATTGGACAATATTTATATAGATATATTTTGGCACCATTGGTTGAAAAATAGGTTGGTGTTAGCATGTTTTGTTATTATCGAATCAAAGTTTGGACTATTCCTCTGTTTGGTCATGGTGGTGTTTGGTTTACATTGGTTTGAATTTGTGGTTTGCATTGATTTGGATGATCACTTTTTTTCTTACAAACTTTGGAGCAAGTTGTATGTATTGTTGACCGAATGGGTAATCCAAGGAGATCCTATGATGATTAATATTATCGTTTATTATTCTTATTATTGTTGGGATTGTTAGATATGTCGTTAGGTCACGTTCAAATTTGGGTATTCAGTTTGGGTAGTTATTATCTTGGAATTTTATTTTGTGGATTATATTTATTATTAATTATCTATATTGTCTACTTTTGGTCTAGGCCCGTGACAATATACTTGTTTGATTTGGTTAGGTAATCATAAGGAATATCTTCAGTAACATCCCCCATAAAATTTACGTTGAATGATCAAAAAATATCCATTTGTTAACCATAAATTGATATTGATGATGAGACAAGACCTTTGTAAAAATATTTGCAAGCTGGTGTTTGGCGAAAATGTGAGAGAGTACTATCAAATTATGAGTAAGAGCTTCACAGATGTAGTGACAATTTACTTTAACATGCTTACTTAGTTGATGGAATATTTGATTAGTAGCAATTTAAATGACACTCATATATTCTGCAAGAAGAGGCATGGGGTGTAGCGAATGAACACTAAGCTCGTGTAGAAATCCTTGAAGCCATACAATTTCTGAACAGGGAAACAACCTGGCTCAATATTTAGATTCAATATAAAACTTAGAAACATGATCCTGTTTCTTACTTTCCCGGGCAATAAAAGCATTGACAAAAAACATACACCAACTAGTTATAGAGTGACGTGCATTCGTACAATCTACTCAATCTACATCACTAAAGCCTTCCAACTGTAATGAAGTGTTGGTAAGAAGAGCAAACCACGTCCAAAGGTACCCTTGAGATGACGAAGTAGGTGACATACAACAGCAATACAAGATTGGCAAGAATCTTGCATGACCCTATTGACCTGCTAAACAGTGATGGAAATATCAGGGTACGTAATAGTCAAATAATTCAAACTTCCTATCAACTATTGAGATAATAAAGGATCAGAATATGGTCACCATCCTGTTTCCAGAGGCAAACGCAAGGTTGTCAAAGGGAGATGATTAATCAAATACACTGTTATAGACGAGGTTCCACCCAAAAGTAGGGTGGGACAGATAATTCAAGTAGCAAGGTACAGACAACTCCAAAAGATATTGACTTTATACATTTTGGTATACCATTTTGTTAAGGGTATAGGGACAAAATCATTGAGAAAGAGGACCTCTCCTTTTTGTAAAAAAAAGTGAAACTGTTGATATAAATGATCAGAATATGGGTCACCATATTCCTACCAACTGTAATAAAGGATCAGAATATTCCTACCAACATTTTCCTACCAACTGTTGATATAATAAAGGATCAGAATATGGGTCATCATCCTGTTTCCAAAGGTAGACATAAGGTTGTCAAAGGGAGATGATTAATCAGATACACTATTATAGACGAGGGTTCCACCCAAAAGTAGGGTGGGACAGATAATTCAAGTAGCAAAGTACAGACAACTCCAAAAGATATTGACTTTATACATTTTGCTATACCATTTTGTTAAGGGTATTGGGACAAAATCATTGAGAAAGAGGACCTCTCCTTTTTGTAAAAAGAAGTGAAACTCTTAAGATATATATTCATCTCTTGAATCAGAAAGAAAAATTTTAACGAATGAGAAGAACTGAGCTTCTACATATGTAAAGATAACTTAGAAGATAGAGAATATATTAGTTTTCAGCCTAAGAAAGTAGATCCAAGTGATAATCTATAACATCAATAAATGTGACGAAATACCTATGGTGAGTATGATAAAAAAAAATAGGACTCATTACTAACACATCAATATAAATAATCTCAAAATATATAGAGGCATGGTGATTTTGTGTTGGAAATGGTAAAGTTTTGCTTATAGCAAATTTACAAGCATGACAATCAAAAGATAAAATAATCATTTTTCATCAGATGAGATAGAACAACAGGATTAGAATGTCCTTATTTCTTATGCCACAAATAACTATCATGAATAACAGTAATACAGCAAACATAGATAGAACGAGTAATATAAAATAATTGTAGAGGAAATAGAAGTCCCACTTTAGGCCCCTCAATTATTATTTGTCCAGACACTTGATCTTCCACACAACAACCATTTTGATCAAATTGAATAACACAATGTTCATCTACTAATTAGCCAACTAAAATTAAACCTGTAGATAAATTAGGAGAGACAAAAACATTGGTAAGTGAATTCTCAGGATTTTTTATTGTAGTTATAGGTAGAATATTGTCATCAACTATCTATATATACTATTTAACATTGTACTTTCAAACATCATGTAAGACTTCTGGGGTACCAGTCATATGATTGGAAGTAGTAGAGTCAATCAACTAATAAAAAGGATTATGCTTATTCTTATCTTGGAGATTCAGGGTAGACAACGCAGAAATAATGATCTGTTGGACTTGATCAATGGTGATCATGGAGGAAGGACCTCAAACAGCAATAGGGTGGGCCGGAACAGTTTCAACAAAAGATTGAATAGTAGTATGAAAAACAGGATTCCACTGAATTTAAGGATGTACACAACAATCTTTGTTATTGTGTCCTTTCTTACAATAATTATAGAACTTCTTACTACAATGTTTGGCCATGTGCCTAAATTCTTTATAACTGTAACATTATTGCAAGGTTTTGAATTGACCTTTTTGTTGAGCTGCGTATGCAACACTGATTATTTCCAGATTCACAACGTTTTGAGTGATATTATGCTAGCGAGACGTTCTTCACATAAGAGTTTCTTGAAGCAAACATCCAAGGATGGAACGGGTTTTCGATTAATCAACCCGCCCATAAACTTTCAAATTTGGGTCTCAACTTCACAAGAAATTGATCTCATTGTCTCTCAGAATATATTTCTTTTAAAGCCGCTAAAGCCAATGTGGGGACCTTAGACTACACTAACCCTAAAAAATCATTCCATATATTTATAAAACCTGAGTAGAACTGTTTAATGAATAGATTCCCTTGTCAATAGTTGCCAGTGTCTAACTCTTGTTGCAACTTTCAAGTTGTTTTATCTTGATAACAGACTGTCCATAGGTATTTTCACATCTCCTTAGCAGAGGAGAATGATTGAAGGTTGTTGACTAGATGTGGTTTAATTGAGCTTAACAACCAGAAAATAATACGAGCATCCAGAATTCCCAAAATTGAAATTCTTTTGGGTTAGTAGGGGCTTCGTTTTTTCCATCCAAATGCTCCCACAACTCCTTACCTTTAACAAACATTTTAAATTGAAATTTTCAAGCCAAACAATTTATCCCATAAAACCGACTAATATAAATTTTTGTTGGTCATTTTCCAAGATATTATAACATTTTTACCGTAAGATGCTTTAATAAATTTCTCTTAAGCAAAATACGGCTTCTAATTAGAAGAATAGATGAAGCTGAATATGACCCACACATAAGAAGCTTCAAGAAAGAGAGAAGTTCTACACTCTATTGACAATCTTTGGCTAAGAGATCACAAGATTCTTCCAGAAAGAAAATCTTTGCATCGAGAGATCACCACAGTCTCATATCTAGAGACTCGATCGAGATGCTTCACAACTCAATTGGTTCAATATGACCTATTGAACCCTAGAATCAATGCTTCGTTGGACAAAGCAAATGGCGAAATCAAAATTAGTTTTTCGATGTTATTGACCTCACGTGAATTTCAACGGTAATCATGAGCAAAGAGAGTTGAAAAACCAAGATTCACTATGTATGAGATTAACAAGAATCCAATATCAAAGGAAAAGTCCAAGGGTCCTACATGTGTAGGAAAAATCACCCAGGAAGCCATAAAAAAAAAAACAAAAAAAAAACAAAGAAACTAAAAGCAGAAGCACGAATGAAGCAAAGGTTCAAAGATGCAACTCTAATACCATGTCAACTTTGGTCTCAATACCCTCAATTGAGGGTTTCTTCTCAATTAAATAACAGAAGGGACTCCTAATCACATCCCCTAAATCAGCTATTACATTCCCTAAATTAGCTATTAAATCACCTCTATTTACGGTAAGTATCATCACCTTTCTATATATATGAAATTATGCAAATAATACAATAATATGCTAAACTATGAAATATATTAGGAAGATATATTTGCTTGATTTGGTTGTATAACAACAAAGAATATCTCCAGCAACACTTTTTAGTGCCTTAGAGTGCAGCATTGATATTTGAGGCAGAGATCTTCCTTATTTGTTGTTCATGAGAGTTTGGATGATTTTAGATGTTTTACATGTTTTGAACAGTACTTTGATTAGCCAGCAAACCAATGGAGTTCCGGTTGCTGACTTCCAAATATATTTGAGGTGTGTTTGTGAATAGAAGAGTTTGGTCATCCGAATATCCACTTGAAGAAATCCCGCAATTAAAGGTATTTGTGATTATTATATTTAAGCATCTAGATCAGTAATTTCTTTTATATATCAAAATTATAACTTTTATATGTTTGCGTCTGCATAAAAACACCTATTTATCCCCTCCTAGTGTTCATAAGTCTACACTCTGTTTCCTCAAATGTGATAGCTAAAAGTAAGCTCCAAATCACTTTTATGGTTTCACATGAAGTTTGTGGATCAACAAAAGGAATGATTGAAATCCCAAGGGCCTTGAGATTTCAGATCACAACAAAAGAGATAACAGGAAGGTTCCCAAAATGACAAAGGCAAAAAAAGAATAGCGTGTATGTATACATTCACTATTACATAAAAGTCATAGACAATGCGGTTTTGTGTTGTACGAATTAAGTACAAACATTTAAAACAGAATTATCACATATTTGACACATGGAGTTCAAATTTAATGGTTATTCATTCTGTCTTGTTTGTTTATTCTTCTTCCTTCCATTTTCTGATTTTATTTCCAACCAATTCTTTTTTATTGTCTTCTTTTTTTTTTTTTTTTTTTTTTGGTTTTTGTTGTTGGGTGGAGGGCAGAAGGGAAGGAAAGTGGAAGCGGGAAGCTCATTTGATAAGATCCCTAATTATAAAGATTGACTCCACTTTTGGAAGCATACCTCTTGGTTGGAGTCCAAATCATATCCATTCTTTGCTGCCAATGCTTTGGCTATTCCCACAGATTCCTGCAGTTACAAAAAAAAAAAAAAAGAATGCAATTGGAACTTACCTCAGAAACTTAAATGTGAATGGTAAACATAAAACTAGAAGCTTCCACATTACTACTCTTACCAATATAGCCACACCAGTAACAAGAAATGCAGTTGGAATCAGAGACTTCAGATAAGCAAAACCTTCAGGAACAGAAAATTTTGGGAGGCCCTGGGGTATTTCTCCAACCTAAGGCAGCAGTGAATAGGGCCTTACACTTTTGTTAATATTAACACACAAACTACGAAGTTTTCATGAGAAAGCATTTAAAAGTAAGCAATATAACATGATGACACAAGCATTTCAGGAAATAGCTGTAAGTGCTTTGACAAAAATATAATTCTCACACAGTGGCAATTCTCCAAGCTGATTTTCCCGCTTTATCCTGATAGGTAATTTCTGGTGTAAATTATTGGGTTGACTGTAATATCAAATAGGAATATGGTGAAGGATTGTTGTCTGGACTACTGACTATGGGAGTTGAAGAGACTTTTCCGTTTCTTTACAAGTTCAACAGCCATCGTGCTATTACTATCTCATGGGTTATTTAGCTAGTGGCCTAACCCATAAGACAAGTGCAACAGGCAACAGCGCTTAAAACTACATGCACACAGCTCAGCATGGGCAGTGAGTAGCAGGGAACCAGTGGAATGTTATGGCAGCTTTTAGTGGCAGCACTTGGCATGGGCGCTCAATAGGATAGCGGAACTTACTGTGCCAAAGTACTACCCTATATATTACATTCCCATTTATAAAATATAAAATGACTAAAAAAACAGTAATGACTATACACTTCCAACCATCAACTCTGTTTTTAAGATTTAAAATTTCATTAAAAGTTATCAACAGACACTCTTTATATAGTACTTGTTCTTTACTCATAAATACAATAGACCTCTATAGTCAGAACAACTTATTTCCCACAGTTTCACAAAGTGTTTCAGGGATTATTCAGAATCACTATCAGTAGAACCTACAGGACTATATCATCCTAGGGGTGAATTTGCCAAGAACCTGACAGTGAACTTCACTTCTGTTGGGGAGGGGGATATCACCTTTGAGAATGCAAGAAGCCTTCAATTTATACTGTTTAGTTGATCTTTCCCATCCCTATACACAATGACACATTCTTCACATGCAATGCTCCAAATCATTCCTTTTTTTCTCTTAAAGGGTATCCCTACGTCCAAAGCTAGTTTTCATTTTTGCCAAGCCATATGTAACTAGAAGGACTAACATATTGATATGGGAATAACAATCTTGATGCTGCAATAAGGTTAATCTTCCAAATATTCAATTATAAATATCTCATCCCAACCTAGCAAGTTAACACTATGCAATAGGATAGAACAAAGACATACTGAAAGAAAAATGGATGGGCAGACAGAGTAAAAGGAAATTCTCAAAGCATTATGCTGCTGTACTATGCTGATGCTTGTTCAATAAGAGAGACCAAGAGGGAAGGGAAAGAAAAAGAAAAGAAGATAAAACATCCAATAGATCAATCATAGACAATAAAGGTCATCAACTGTCACTAGTGGGAGAGAGCAAGAGCAAGTTGAACACAGAAGGCAATATTATATCACAACATAACAGCAGACGATGGGTAAATTGTGCTTTTATCTTTGAAAAAAACTCTCTAAAAACAAATCTAGGACTTTGATATAGGCAACTCAGATGGTCGGTTATACAATTATAATCACGGTCTAGCACTTAGCTGACAGAGACTTCAGCCACCTACGCAGTCAAATTCAAATCATCATACCTGGCATGCTTCTGCATGTTTTTGAACATTGAACCAGCCCAACGTAACAGCATTTTAACTAGATAAATGAGAACAGCAGAAATGGTACAGTGAAACAACGCAGAATATACGGTTTGATTCTTAATGAACTGGGCGATTAGAACAAGAGATTAGTTTGAAGATACAGATATTTAATCACTTTAGGGGAATTTTCAAGATGCTGTTGTCACTCGAGTTTATTCTCAATAATCAAAAATCAAATTCATGTTATTCTCACCACACTAATGGAAGACGGGTTAAATATTTTCACAAAAGCTGTACCCAATAGGACTCCAGTCAGCGGACCAGCTGCTCGAAGCAATCTCAGATGCTTTCTTGATTTTCCCTAGACATAAAAGTGCATATATTGTGAACAAAAGCTTCTGTGTGGTGAGCTGGTATAATTAATGAGTTAACCAAAGAATTCATTGGTTAGTTTACCAAGTGTTTCATAATCAGAAGGACTGCAAGAATAACGGAACCCAATACAAATGGGGGCCATGAGAACTGCAAAACAAAAAACAGAACCGGTGGTTAAAGAGAGGGACAAATAAGTGAAAGCTTGAGGAATGACATGACATGAGGGTGGCCCAATATAAGAGACTTCCCACACTGCAGGCAATGGGCAGGGTAAATTGAAGCGATATTACCCCTTCATTGCAGTGAGATTGTATAAGTGATTTGACCTTGTAAACAGATCCAGGGTTACTGTGGACTGTCTGTTTTACACAGATAGTACAGCAAAGGTGAAAACCCAATTATTGTATATAATAGCAAAGTGCAGATAATGAATGGAGAAAACGGTTCTACAATCTGGATATAGGGTAGTAATGTCCAGATACATCAGTAATTTCAAATGATAAGACCAGTTATACATAATCCAAAAACTGGGCGCTGATAACAATTGCACATACACCTGTGAGTAACTTTAAGCATAAATGATCCACAACAAAGACTGTATACAAAATGTCAGCCAACATATTTCCGATTTCCAACGTATTCTTTTCACATTATTCAAAACGGAGTAAACGTGTAGGACGCACAAGCCGTCACTGCTAGCAAAAAGAAAATAGAGCAAATCATACAGACACACACACACACATCTTTGTTAAGCATCCTAAAATGCATTGAACTAGCCCTATAAAAACAAATCACAAGAAAGAACATCATCAACATGAATGAAGAGCAGTGGATGTAGTAGTAAGGGCAACTTGGAATCAAGCAGTTAGACCCCATGGTCTCAGGTTTGATTCTTGGCTCTTGATCAAATGAAGAGCATATTTAATACACAGCTCAGATTTGTGGAACTTTGTCATCAAAGTTTACTCCAACCTGTCATACTAGATCACAAGGGGCAGGAAGGACAATACTCATCATAACAACAATAAAAGAGTCTATAAGTCCCACTAAATAGGGTCGGCTATATGAATTTACTTTCGTCATTCTCCTAAATTTAGTACAATATCATCTAATAGTAAAAGTAATCTTATTATATTTTATCACCCCACCAATAATTTCCTATCTATATCTTTTTCTTTTTTTTTCCTTCAACCAAAACCAACTCACTTTTCCTTATAGATACTTTATTTAGCCTATGTATAAATGTCTGAAGCACCATAGACCTCGTGCCCTAGTCTTATCTTCTAAGGTGCAACTTATCACTCCACCCGTCATCCATCTTAGCATTTTCATCTATACAATGTTTATTCTTGTACATGCTATTACTTAATTGCTCATCATTTTGATACATAAAATATATCTTATAAAATTTTCATTTTAATTGAGAACTATATTTCGATCACAAAGTACAACCAGCATAATTCAATTTTAATCACTTTATATTAATCTTATGTGTCATAACATATTTAATTTCTCCACTTGCTTGATTTATAGATCCAAGATAATGAATTCTATTGGTTTTAGGAATATTTTGATCATTAATTTTGATTTGTTTATTATTTTATCTAAATTTACTAAAATTACACTTAGAATCTCTTATTATACTACGACTTATTTTAAGGCTGATGGATATACCAATAATGGGCTAGCCCCAAAAAGTCAACGAAAGCCCAAAATGACGGTCAACACTTTAACGGCCCAGTTGGAGAACAGGCCCAAGAGCTAAAAGGCCCAAGACAGTCAACGCCAGCGTTGACCGTCGGGTGGCATCTGCGCACTGCACGTTGGGCCCAAAAGAGGCTTTTCTACAGTAACGGGCCTAATCCTCTCGAGCCCATAATCCATCAGACGGCCAGCAACGGCTCTCCAGGCAATCTCCATGATCTTGACAGGCTCCCAAAGCAAATATTGACCAAATCGGCGCCTTTCTTGTAAGGAAGGCGCCAGATTTCATCAGCAACCTGCCAACTGGGGATTCTAACGGTAAAGAACGCCAAAGGAAGGTAGGACATTTGGAAAGCTGCTGGAGAAGGAAACAATCTTGCACAGCATGGCAACCGGCATCTACTCCAGAAGGTAGGCCCGCCAAGGTTCACTAAGGGAATCACCTCTTTCAAAGAAGGAGGATCATCCTCTCAATCATAAATAAGCCCTTGAATTATCATTCAAAGCACGCTTTCTGTAACACAAAACAAAGGCTCTCATTGACCTACTTTTTCTGCTACTGAAACTCTGATAATTACCAAGGTTTCTGCTACGCAAACACACGCACCAGAACCCCGAAAAATCCTAAGGCAAACAAGCGCGCCTCTCACGGCCGTTTACTGCCTTCCCACCTCCCAGATTCGAGAATGCATCCTCGTCTCTCTTTTATCTGGGGAACACACTCTGTCTTTCTCTTTTTCTCAATTTACAGTTTGATTCTTTCGAAGGCTGTTTTACTGACTTGAGCGTCGGAGTGTTTTCGGTGGGACAACTTCCCGCCGACACACTGACCTCCTATTCTGTTTAGTGGTGTGCAGGATCCAACACAGGGAACAGAGCCCGAACCATGACAAGAGGATCATCTGAATCTATTCGAAGTTCGGATCCAGAGACGCATCATTGGCGCCGTCTGTGGGAAGCGCTTACAAAAGCCAACCACAAATTTGCACAAACGCTCTCTTTCACTTTCTGATTCTGCAATGGTGAACACGAGAGTCCAAGCTAGCGATCCCGCTAGAGATGCTGCTAACCCCAACCAGGACCACGCTGCTGGTTCCATGGTCAACGGGGCTACGGGCAGAGTCCCACCGCCTTATTTTCAACAACTGGTGGAGCAGATGCAAGCCAACAATCGTCTGCTCCAGATGCTTTGCACTCAGAATGAGTAGCGACTACAAGCGGCTCCACCAGCAGCCATCCCAGCGCCTGCCACCAAAAGGGGTGGCCAGAGGAAAAAGAAGCCAGCCAAAAGGCCCGTGAAAGCCGGGGACAATCCGGCTCCAGCGTCCTCCCGCGTTCTTGGCCAGAACAGGCCTGAATAACCCTCCGGGAGCATGTCTCCGCAAGGAAGTCCGGAGAGAAGAAATCCCCGATACTCTCGGGTGGAAGACAACAACGCAGTCCAGGAGCGAGCCTCCAGGACTGCCAGATCCACTGGAGGCAGTAGCTGACCGGCTGCTGAACCCTCCAGAGACAAGACGGAGTTGAGGGATTACCTCAACTCCAAAAGATCAGCAAACGCCGCTCGCGCCGATCCGCGAGTGGATAAAATCTGGAACCGTGTGTTCCAAGATGAGGAGTGCGCCATCGACTTGGACAGATCTCCTTTTACTGCGGAGATCCTGAGCCGTCCACTACCAACGAAGTTCAAGATGCCGTCCCTTGACTTATACGATGGGGGCAGTAATCCGGTTGACCACCTAGATCACTTCCGCACCCATCTGAGTCTACAAGGGATAGAAGACTCAGCGATGTGCCGCTGTTTTCCGCTCACGCTGAAGGAAGATGCCCGAATCTGGTTCCATCACCTCCCTTCAAGCACCATCAGCAGTTTCCGTGAGCTCACGGATCTCTTCCTGGCTCAGTATGCCTCGAGCCGACGTGAAGAGAAGCAACCGTGGCATCTCTCCCACATCAAGCAGAAACCAGGAGAGAACCCACAGCGTTTCCTGGATCGTTTTGTGGCTGAGGCCAGAAGGATTCCCAGGATCACAAAGGAGATGAAACTGGGCAGTTTCATCTCGGCACTGACTTACGGTGACTTTTTCAAGCACCTGGCCCACAAAAATCCTCAGACTTTCCGAGAGGCAGAATCTATCACCAGGGTCTACACTACGGCAGAAGAGGCCAAGGAGGCAAAATGTCCAGAACGGACGGATCAGCCTCGATCGTTCCCTGGTGAAGGGAAGAGGAAGTATAACTGCGGAGAACACTCCCGCCAGAAGCAGCGCCGGACTGGGCCCCCACAACGCAGAGACTACGGGCCCACCAGTTTCACACCTCTAACGGACACGCGCTTAAACGTCCTCATGCAGATCCGTAGAGAAAAATTCCTGAAATGGCCAAAACCGCTGAAGAAGGACTCTGGAAACCAGTCAAAGTATTGTGACTTTCATCGCTCTGCTGGCCATTCAACTGAGGATTGCAAGACACTGTAGAGGGAGATCGAGGAGCTGATTCGCAGGGACCACCTCACGAAGTTTGTCAGAGGTCCTGGACAGAGCTCTGGAGAGGCTGGCGAGGAGGGGCAGGAGCAGACTCCACCCCGGAATCAGGTTGCAACAGGGGTGGTCAGTATGGTCACCACCCGACCCGCTAAAAATCCATCTGGCAGCGAGGAGCAGCAGACTGGGAGGAAGAAGCAACGCACGGCAGATAACTCTATCAGTTTAAGTGATAATGACTTAGCCCATGTAGTATCCCCCCATGCTGATCCCCTCGTATCCGCGCTCGTTTCAGACGGTAGTGTAGACTACCAGCTGAAGCGAGTATTTATTGATAATGAAAATTCTCGTGATTTGCTTTACTTGGATGCTTTTTTCAGATTAGGCCTAAAAAAGAACCAACTGAAACAGGCCGAAGGCCAATTATACGGCCTTGACAACGAACCAGTACCCGTTCAAGGGACTATCCAGTTGGAAGTTACCTTGGGGACGTATCCAAAAACAGCAAGTCGAACGCTCACCTTCCTAGTGGTCGACCTACCCTCAGTATACAACACTATACTGGACAGGCCGTGCTTGACCGCGTTCGGGGCGGTCACCTCAATTCCACACCTGAAAATGAAGTTTCTAACACTCTACGGTGTCAGAGAGGTGCTGGGCGACCAAATTACTGTACGAACATGCTATATGTCGCAGATTGCCCCAAGCGGCAGCTCTAAACCGACTGGGGAACTCGACCACAGAGACGAGACTACCCTTCAGCAGGTGCAGTCCGGTAAAGCCACCGATCTAATCCTACTGGACCCGGAGAATCCGGAGAAGTGCGTACAGATCGGCGGCTCACTCATCGGACCATTGCACGATGAGTTGATCGCGTTCCTGCGGAGGAACGCTGACCTTTTGCTTGGACTTCGGCAGACATGCCTGGAATCCCGGCAGAAGTGATGGTCCACAGGCTAGGACTTGACTACAGCCGGAAACCCGTTAGGCAGAAGCGGAGGAACCACTCCGTCGAAAAACTGATCGCCATCCGAGAGGAGGTGAAGAAGCTGCTGGTTGCAGGCTTCATCAGAGAAGTCTGATATCCGAACTGGCTCTCTAATGTCGTTTTAGTAAAGAAGAGCAACGGAAAATGGTGGATGTGCGTCGATTTTACCGACCGTCAATAAGGCCGTCCAAAGAACAGCTTTTCCTTGCCCAGGATCGACCTGCTAGTTGACTCCACAGCCGGACATGAGCTGCTAAGCTTCATGGACGCCTATTCAGGTTATAACTAGATTCGGATGAATCAGGAGAACGAGGAGCACACCTCGTTCATGACCGATCAAGGGCACCTCTGCTACAAGGTGATGCCTTTCGGACTCAAAAACGCTTGAGCAACTTACCAGCGCTTGGTTAACAAGATGTTCGAAAAACAGATTGGTCGCAACATGGAGGTCTACGTCGATGACATGCTCGTTAAAAGCAAGGTCACCGGCGACCACATACGTGACCTGGAAGAGTCGTTCGAAGTGCTCCGTAAGCGCCACATGAAGCTGAATCCAGCTAAGTGTGTATTCGGAGTGGCTTCCGGCAAATTCTTGGGTTTCATCATCTCCAAACAGGGGATCGAGGCAAACCCAGAGATGATCAAGGCGCTCGCCGACATGGCTCTGCCACGAAACGTGAAGGACGTCCAGCGACTGACTGGACGGCTGGCAGCACTGTCCCGCTTCCTTGCAAAGTTCGGTGACAAGTACCAGCCCTTCTTCAAGGCCCTTAGAGGAACGAAATCCAACGGGTTCTAATGGACAGCGGACTGCCAAACTGCTTTTGAGGAATTGAAACAGTATCTAGCCAGCCCGCCGTTGTTGGTGTCACCCAAGGGCGGAGAAGACTTATATCTCTACTTAGCGGTGTCAGAAACATCGCTCAGTTCAGTCCTCGTGCATCAGGATTCAGACGCTCAGCGGCCGGTCTACTACGTAAGTAAAACGTTGACCGGCCCAGAGATCCGATACTCGCGCGCAGAAAAGTTGGCCTTGGCGCTAATATTCTGTGCGCGAAAGCTAAGGCCCTATTTTCAAGCCCACCGGATAATGGTCCTCATGGACCAACCTTTGAAAACCATTCTCCAGAAACCCGATGTTTCCGGACGGTTAGTTAAATAGGCTACGAGTTGCCAAGTTCAACATCGAATTTCAGCCCAGACCTACTATGAAAGCGCAAGCGCTGGCTAATTTCATTGTCGAGACTACAACCCTAGTTCTCGAAGAACAGCCCGAAGAAAGCGCGGAGCTGCTTGTCAGAGTCCCAGAATGGATACTCCACGTGGACGGATCATCTACGGACACAGGTAGTGGCGCTGGAGTGGTCCTTACGACCCCCGACGGGTTTGAGGTGAAATACTCCCTCAAGCTCAATTTCTCGGCAACCAACAACGTTGCCGAGTACGAAGCCCTGCTAGCCGGATTACAATTAGCCAAAGTGTGCTCCGCCAGGATGCTCCGCTGAGGCTGGCAGTTTACAGTGACTCCGAGCTGATCGTTAACCAGGTTAACGGAGGCTTTGAGGCGAATAACCCCCTCTTGGCCAAGTATTTGGCTAAGGCAAAGGAGGCCGCCCAGGGCTTTGACAAACTAACCCTGGTTCACATTCCTAGAACTGAAAACTGGAAGGTAGACCAGCTGGCCAAAGCCGCTGCAGCCGAAAATCCAGAGCAGTATTCAATGGATATGCGAGAGATCCTAGACGCTCCCAGCATTGAGAAGCGAGAGGCCATGCAGATTTCCGAAGCGAAAAACTGGATGACGCCTTTCCTTAACTACCTGGTGGACGGATCATTGCTAGATGATGTGGAAAAAGCCAAACGGGTCAAGAAGACAGCCGGCTGGTACGCTGTGGTTGACGGGCGGCTGTATCACCGTGGTTACTCAACCCCATACCTCCGCTGTCTAACTCCTAAGGAGACTGACTACGCCTTAGGCGAAGTTCACCTCAGGATCTGCGGGTCGCACATCGACGGAAAGAACTTGGCCTTTAAGGTCATGGGCCAGGGCTACTACTAGCCCTCGATGAAAAAAGACGCGCTGGAGTTCTTGAAGAAATGTGAAAGCTGCCAGCTTCGTAGCAACCTTCACACCAGCCATCCGCAGATCTGAAGGCCCTTCAGGCCCCTTGGCCCTTCGCGCAATGGGGGCTCGATCTCCTCGGCCGGTTTCCCATTGCCACGGGGCAAAGAAAATTCATCATCGTAGGCATCGACTACTTCACCAAGTGAGTCGAAGCTGTCCCACTGACTAAGATAACAGAACACAATGCCCTGGAATTCCTCTACCAGAACATCGTCTGTAGATTCAGCATCCCCGAGGTCATTGTAACCGACAACAAGACCCAGTTCTCGGGAAAACACTTCACCAAGTATTGCACCAGCCTTGGCATCAAGCTGGTCCACACTTCGATGGCATACCCCCAAACCAATGGGCAAGTGGAGGTTACCAACCATACGCTACTCCACGGGTTAAAGACTAAGCTGGAGGACGCCGGGGGCTCTTGGGCTGACGAGCTCCCATCCGTCCTCTGGTCTTATCGGACAACCCCGAAGGAACCAACGCACGAGACACCCTTCAGCCTTGTTTCAGGACTGAGGTGGTAATCCCGGTCGAAATTGAGCTTCCAAGTCTCAGAGTAGAGTCCTTCGACCCACAGACTAACTCCCAAAAAATCAGGGAGTACTTAGACTTGTTAGAAGAAGCCCGCGACGCTGCTAGAGTACGAACAGCGGCAGCCTACCAGCATAGGATCGCCCGATACTGCAACAAAAAAGTTAAGGCGCGACGATTCGATATGGGGGACCTGGTCCTACAAGGCGTCGAGGCCACAGGCAAGCTGGCCAGCCGCAACAAGCTCTCCCCTAATTGGGAAGGGCCCTTCTTCGTCTCTGCCGTCCTACGAAATGGAGCTTACAAACTCCGAAGCCAGGACGGAAAACTGGTTCCGCGAACGTGAAACGAACCCACCTCCGGCGCTACTTCCAGTAGCGGACACAGGTATGTAACTGCATTATTGTTTGCATTCGCCTGCTTGTTTTAATTTTGTAAAAAATAAGTGTTTACTTAGCATCCCTCCTATATGCGTGTGCATATGTTTCTTTTGCAGGTTACCCGACCTAAACTGTCCCTAAGTCTAGAGGGTCTTCACCCTCTCGTTAAACCCTGGTCATCCAGGCGGCCAAAAGAGGTCGAACTTGAACCTCGGCCATCCGAGCGGCCCGTCAGCGGTCGTATTTAAACCCTGGTCATCCAGATGGCCCATGAGTGGTCTACTTAAAACCCTGGTCATCCAGGTGGCCCACAAGCGGCCTAATATGAACATTGATCATCCAAGCGGCCCGTTAGCGATTGTACTAAACCTTGGTCATCCAAGTGGCCCGATAGCGGTCAAAAACCTTAAGGGGCTTACGTAGCACACGCAACGACTTCCTCTACGAGGAGGTAGAGTGATCAGTCAGCGATGGTTGAAGGGAGAAGCGTTTCTTCTCCAACATTGGCTGCCCAAATTATCACTTGCACGGCGCCACCAGGCTGGTTTCACACAACCACTTGCCAAGCCTAGAGACTTAGCTCCTTAGGCAGCCCAGTAATGGTCATCGGCCAACCAGGTTGGCCGCCAAATGCAACAATACACACAAACGCAAAAAGCAGTAAAGATCAATGGACACCAACCGGAGAAAATTCCCTTTTTTTATTGCTTTAACTGTATTACACAATCACGTAAGTACAAAAACAAAAAGGAAAAGGCTACGACCGTCTCTGGCTGTCATGGGGGCTCCCTCACTAAGTCGTCCTTGTGTTGTGCCGCTCTGTTGGACTGGTTGATAAGTTCAGCCGAAAAATTTGGATCAATCAACCGCGCGATACGCTGACCGACGTTGATCCCCTCTAACAGCCACGCATGCAGCATGCCCTCGACCTCGTGGGGGCGGATCAGGAGGGTCAGATCATTCTCTAAGGCTGTGATTCGGTCGGCAAGCCGTTTCTTGCTTGCTTTGTTGCGATCATCCTCCGCTTTCAAACGAGCAAGCTCAACTCTCAAGTTGGTGATCTCCGTTTCCATCCCCGCCATGACAGCCTCGAGAGCAGCCGTCTCCTCACGGTGCTCCCCTCCTGAAGCAGCCAGCCTGGCATCCAGCCAGGCGTTCTCCGCCTCCCTGTCCGCAATCGTCTGGTCGCGTTGCTCCGACTCCCAAGAAAAGGCTGAGATCAGCTTGCTTGATTGCACAAGACAAAAACAAAGTGTAATTTATAAATACAAGAAAGCAAGAAGTGCAAGGAGGCCGTTACAAGAACCATACCTCACAGAGTCTCCTCGTGGCCTCTCAGGCCTGGCCTCCAGGCCTGGCCTCCAGGCCTGGCCTCCAGGCCTGGCCCTGGTGGCGGTGGACCAGGAGCGCCCTCTCGAGCCAAACTCGCAGCTGCTTCATCCAAAATACGCTCCACGAGCTCATCATCCCCACCCACGGCAGCTGCAGGCTCCTCTCTTGCAGGCTCTGAAGCAACTGCTGTGGGCTCCTCTCTTGCAGCCTCTGGATCCCCTCTGGCCGCCTCTGGAGCAGCTGCTGGAGAATCGAGCCCCACTATTGGCTCCACCGCAATATTCCGCGTGGCTACCGCTGGTTCACAAACTAGCTCCTCTAATGACTCCATCCACACAGCGCCCAAAATCACTCGTGACGCGGGCTGCGACAGGATGACTCCCCCTGCTTCAACATGCCGGCCCTCGGGGGTCTTTTCTCATCCTGCAGAGCTACCAGCTCCACTGCAAATCCCAGCGGCGACGTAATCAACGAGCGACGACGACGACGGAGTCTCCAGCACCTTCTCAGGTAGTGGGCCAATAAACCCTTCGTCGGTGTGTCGCGTACGGATGATTATGCCCCTGGATTCTTCAGGGTTCATCATCCTCACCAGAGGCTTTGGTTTTTGAACCGGGGATGGCGGTCCCGAGTTTACTTTCTTGGACTCCGCCCGGGAAACCAAAAAATCCCGAATAAAATCGTCGGGGTTCTCCTTTATTGCCGTTAACAGCCACTCGCAGGCTGCCGTCTCAGCCGTGGTCGGCATCCCAAAATACGCCTCTGAAACCTGGCCCCATTCCCTCGCAATGGGCCAGGCCGCCCCCACGCTCACGAAGAAGAACCGGTTCTTCCAGTTCTTCAGCGAGTCGTGTATGGCCTTGTTAACCTTTATTCCGGTGCGGGGGACAAGTGATATCCACTCTCCCCCCTGATTTATTTTGAACAAAACTCTAACAGCGGACATCTTAAGCTTCTTGCCAAGCTTTCAAACAAAAATGCACATAAGATGAGAGGTACCTCACGGCATTGGCGTGAAGTCAGGCGATGGGACGCGCAGAGCCTTGAATCGACTCGACTCGATTCTTACGCGCAACGGAAGCGGAGGCCGCTCCTCAGATGGGCCTCATAAACAGTAATGTGCCCCTCCAGTGGAGCATAGGCCCTGTCGTCTTTTCCTAGGACTCTCCACGCAATCTCCTTTGTGATATTGAACTCGACACATAGGGCTTTAATGTCGTTCTCTCTCAAGACGGAGGCGAAATTGGTGACGGAAACCATGGTAGCGCAGAGGACTAGGGTTTCTGAGTGTCTCTGGAGAACGGGAATGAAGAAGACGAAGGACTGAAGGCATAAATGATTTCGAATTATGGAAGGCTAACTTAAGCGCCAATCACAAAACCCCTCATTAAGGATGCCATCAGTCCTGCCACGTGTCAACACCCTACTTGGCCCTTCAAAAGGCGGATCTCTGGCGCATTAATGGTCGGAATCCCCGCCCAACCAAAGGAAGACGCGTGTCTTCTTCTGACCTGTAAACCGGCTAATGGCCATGCGTCCATCAGGACTGGCAGAAAACGCTTCCAGAATTGACCCAAACGGTCAACAATTCTGATTCTCCGAAATTGACCAAGACGGTCAACAATTCTGGTCCTCCGGAATTGACCAAGACGGTCAACAATTCTGGTCCTCTGGAATTGACCCAGGCGGTCAACAATTCTAGTTCTCCGGAATTGACCAAGACGGTCAACAATTCTGGTTCTCCGGAATTGACCAAGACGGTCGACGATTCTGGTCCTTCAGAATTGACCAAGACGGTCAACGATTCTGGTCCTTCGGAATTGACCAAGACGATCAACAACTCTGGTCAAACTCTCCTCCACGCCTTTCATGAAGTTCCACGGAATCCTCAGAGCAATAAGGGGCATCTCATCATGAACATACTGGAGGCCAGACTTCTGGCCACCAGCATGGGGGGCTAGTGATGGATATACCAATAATGGGCCGGCCCCAAAAAATCAACGGAAGCCCAAAATGACGGTCAACACTTTAACGGCCCAATTGGAGAACAGGCCCAAGAGCTAAAAGGCCCAGGACGGTTAACGCACACACAGGCAGTCAACTTAAACGTTGATCGTCTGCGCACTACACGTTGGGCCCAAAAGAGGCTTTTCTACAGTAACGGGCCTAATCCTCTCGAGCCCATAATCCATCAGACGGCCAGCAGCGGCTCTCCAGGCAATCTCCATGATCTTGACAGGCTCCCAAAGCAAATATTGACCAAATCGGCACCTTTCTTGTAAGGAAGGCACCAGATTTCATCAGCAACCTGCCAACTGGGGATTCTAACGGTAAAGAACGCCAAAGGAAAGTAGGACATTTGGAAGCTGCTGGAGAAGGAAACAATCTTGCACAGCTTGGCAACCGACATCTGCTCCAGAAGGCAGGCCCGCCAAGATTCACTGAGGGAATCACTCCTTTCAAAGAAGAAGGATCGTCCTCTCAATCATAAATAAGCCCTTGAATTATCATTCAAGACACGCTTTCTGTAACACAAAACAAAGGCTCTCATTGACCTACAAACTTTGCTACTGAAACTCTGAGAATTACCAAGGTTTTTGCTATGCAAACACACGCACCAGAACCCCGAAAAATCCTAAGGCAAACAAGCGCGCCTCTCACGGCCGTTTACTGCCTTCCCACCTCCCAGATTCAAGAAGACATCCTCGTCTCTCTTTCATCTGGGGAACACACTCTGTCTCTCTCTTTTTCTCAATTTACAGTTTGATTCTTTCGAAGGCTGTTTTACTGACTTGAGCGTCGGAGTGTTTTCGGTGGGACTTCCCGCTGACATACTTACCTCCTGTTCTGTTTAGTGGTGTGCAGGATCCAACTTAGGGAACAGAGCCGGAACCACGACAAGAGGATCATCCGAATTTGTTTGAAGTTCGGATCCAGAGACGCATCAAAGGCCTACAGATTCAAGAGCTTCAATCGAACATGTTAATTTTATTTCAACATCTAGTCTACTTTCATCTATTAAGACAATACTATTTGCAAATAATATACACCAAAGAATCTCACCTTGAACATCTTTTGTAAGTTGATTCATATCTAAGGTGAACAGATAAGGACTCAAAGCAAACCCTTGATACTCATACATAACAATAAAAATCCTCATTATTTTCTCCTATCGTTCTAACATTAGCCATCAGCCTGCACACATATCTTTATTTACATTTATATATCTTTTACCAACTTATTTCTTTTCTAACACCACCATAAACCTTTTCTAGGCACCCTATCATAAGCCTTCTCTAGATAAATGAAACCATATGTAAATTTTTTTCTTTCCTTGGATTTCTCCACTAACATTCCCAATAAATTTATAGATTCAGCGATTGAGCGCCCTAGCATAAAACCAAATTGGTTTCCAAACATGTTTATTTATTATCTTATTATTTGTTTGATTACCCATTCCCATAGTTCCATAGTATAGCCCATTCATTTAATACCCCAAATAGCTAGAACAACTTCAAATATCTCCTTTATTTTCATGTGGGAACTAAAATACTTCCCCTTTTATCTTTTATTCTTTTAGTTCTTAAAAGTATGTTAAATAAGTTAGTTAACTGACTTGTCCCATACTTTCCTAAATTTTTCCAAACTTCAAGAGGGACTTGTCTTGTCCTACCAATTTGCCATTTTCCATCTTTTTAAGAGCACACTCGACTTACAAAAGAAATCATCATCCAGAAAAAAAAAATATATATATATATATCAACATGAATGAAGTAATTAACCTACCTTTCTTTCAGTTCAGTGCAAGGGGGGTTGAAATTTTTCCTTCACTGAATCTTCTAGCGAGTTTGTATTTCATTTTCATTAATTGGCAATTGGAAATAACTCTCATTTGGCAATACTGCTGGGTTTATCCTCTCATTAAAATCGGAAGTGTGTATATAGCAGTTGAGATTTTGATAATCTGTCCTTCCACAATTTATTTGCACTTAAATGCATCCCAGAACTTTCTCACTGTACTTAGATATCCCGATGAAGTCCAATCACTTTTCTTTGAGTCTTTGGTGTTTCGGTTGTTTTAAAAGCCTAGCTTCTCAAATACACAATTTTTAACAGAACAGAAGATGAAGCAAATGCATTGTACCATTCCTCCATGTTTTTTCCAAGTTTCCATGCCATCAACACATTGAGTGGAAGTTTTAAATGCTGCAGTGAATATCATTAATTTACTATCCTCCACCACTTTAAATAACCACACACCTCATGAAATGTTCTTTCGAGCACCTCCACCATATGATCATGTATGCTTATTTTGTTGTGCTTGCTATACTAATAACCCACCAGGCACACAAAAAAGTTTCATCATGCCTTTTGTACTAACCATAAAGGACATCAATGTTTTACTTTCTCATCAGTGAAAGATAGTAATATCATTTTCTATGAAAAAGGTGATGTGGAAGCTCCAAGAAGAAATAAAATCATGGTGCAAAATTTTCCACCTGCACTTATTCGAGAAAATCAGCAAAAGAAGAAATAGAATCCATGAAATGAAATATCAACCAGGGATGTCGTAAGTGCTCCCAACAAAGCTGACAATTTCGCAAAGAAGACAGCCCCCTCAGTGAAGATGATTTTGTTTCTTTCAGCCCACACAAACCACCACAAAATAGCAAAAGAAACAGACATAGCAGCTCTCCAATCTCTCTCCAGAAAAATCTTACAGGGCTCCAAATCAGACATAAACATATTGGGTTGCACCCACTTCTCCCCCATTAACTCAAGCAGACCTCGTGCAATCCTGGATAATTCACAGTGAAGAAGTAAATGATTTCTTCAATTTAACAACTAGTAGCATAGTCATCGCTTGTCATGTGGCATTTCATGAGAGTTATTTATTTTACAATCATGGTTTGCATTTTTCATCTCCCAATGCCCCTTAATCCTCTGCATCTCCCTATGGCATCTTATCCCATCACGTGCAACCCACTGGGCTCTACAACCCTCCCCTTGCAAAGGCATACGATATCCTCAAATGGGCCATAAATATACCTATTGCATCCATGCCCATGAATTCTACTCCAGCACCCTCCCCATGCAAAGGCCTATGCCACCCTCAAATGGGCCATACAATACACCCTTGCCTGTGAATTCTACTTCACCTTGCACCCACCACATGATTACATTATACCAATATGGAACCAGCAAGCCTCAAGTTCTCCACAGGTTAAATGCTAATGCTGCTTCATCTCTTTCTCTTGAAATCAGGCCTATAAACAAGAATATGAAGGTCCAAAATCGTAGGGCAGGTCAAGATGTGTTCAAAGCCTTATTATGTAACCATACTCGGAGCATAGTGCCTCCTCAGTGCCTAATGCCAATATTGTTGATTCCAAGTGGGTCAACCAGGCTAAAATCGTACATTATCTTCTATAAAAAACCAATAATATCATATGGCGGGGGGTTCCACCATTCCACATCTACAAAAACATGGTTGCTAGACTGACAGAAAATATTATGTTTAAAATAAATAAATAAATAAATCATTCGATGGAGAAAAACAAATAGATAAATGAAGTTGACTCCACCACTTCCACAAATATCACTTGTTTACAAATCAATGGCCAAAAGTTGCATAATGATTTAATTTCACAATAGCATCTCATTGAAATCAAAATTTCAAAACAATCCCTTGGTCATGCACAGTAAGTACTTCTCCAGAAAGAAATTAAACAGGGTGAGGAAGGAAAACCATGCTTTTTTTTTAATCTCAGGAGAACTATGCACTTTAATATTGCATTCACTCTGTTGTGAATCCTGATAAGGATCAAAGGGCAGGAAAAATAAAATCGCAGAAACATTCATGTGCAACGAAAATGTAGACATCCAAATTTAGATACCAATTGATGACCATAATATAATCTAGAAGATAACACAGTTACCAGGTTCTCAAATCTCCTTACGTACTGCCCACCAAATGTGGTTCTTGTTGGAGAAAATGGCATCCGACCGGCAAACAGGAACAAACAGCAAAGTAGAAGAAATAAGGGAGAGAAGGATAACACCAATGTTTTACGTAGAAAACCCTTCTGAAATAAGGAAAAAACAACGGGACACACAGTCCACTAATAGGTCCATTATGCAAGTTTCACGGTTACACAAACCCTTGGCAGCACAAACCACAGGAGAAGAGAATAGAGAATAAGAGCACAAAATGCTCACAGTGTTCTCTCTTCACACTCTCACACTTAGAAACTTACACACACAAAAATCTTCTCTCTCTCTGTTCATATCACAAAACACAATACATATATACAGGCTGTTTGAACAACCGCCTAGCCAGCATGGAGGTTGCACATACAGGCAGCCATTTGGCACACATACAGCTCTGCAACGGCTCTACAAAGCATCGTGCTCTGCAGAAACGACACCCACTCTGCAGATATTGCACATATTCTCTAGAAATCTCGCATGCCTAATCAATCTTCTAAGCTGGCACCCATGGGGCCATGCTGCTTCTCTTGTAGATGGTCAAGCATCCATGAACAAATTCTCCTCACAGTCCGTCAACGGGTTTCTTATCTTAGCCAATCAACTTCCTATTGACCGGCTGGCCGTCCACCAGAAGTCATTCCTATGCAAGTGCCAAATCTGCACCATGCCATCATCAGAGTTCTTGGGCATTCATCGAAGTCCTCGGACCCAAGTGCTGCTCACACGTCCTCGGAACTATGCTACACAAGTTTGCGGACCATATCCGCGCAAAGTCCTCGTCCTCAATTACTTTGCGCAACCTTAGCCGGTCAACAGCATGTGACCGGATTCTTTTTCCCCACCGGCCAACATAATGTTGACCGGTCATACAGCTTATTTTCTCTCCGGAATTTCAATCCTGCATTATTCTATATGGGAGTGACCCCAACAAATTTTTCCTCACGACCATGTGGAAACTGAATCAATCAGACCAGCAATGTCACAGCAAGCTTTAAGTTTTCCCTTGGGCAATACTTTAGCCATCATGTCTGACCCATTTTCATCTGTCCGGACCTTCTCTACTGACAGCCGTCCTTCATCAATAACATCTCTCACCCAATGATATCGAATATCAATATATTTCGATCTTGAATGAAATGAGGAGTTCTTACACAAATGTATAGCACTTTGGTTGTCACATAGTACTATATACTTTTCCTGCTTCAAGCCCAACTCTTGAATGAACTTTTTCATCCATAACATCTCATTGCTTGCTTTAGTGACTGCAATGAACTCCGCCTCCGTAGTGGAAAGAGCAACGCACTTTTACAACTTAGATTGCTCGGAGACTACCCCTCCGACAAACTTGACCAAGTACCCCGAAGTGGATTTTCAAGAGTCAATATCTCCGGCCATATCCGCATCTATGTAACTAACCAACTAGAGCTTCTCTCTTCCAAAACACAGACACATCCTTGAGGTTCCTTGGAGATATCTCAAAATCCATTTCACAGAAAACCAGTGCTCCTTCCCAGGGTTTGAGAGAAATCTACTAACAGTGCCGACCGAGTGTGCAATATCTAGCCTTGTGCATACCATGGCATACATGAGACTCCTTACTGCTGATGAGTAGGGCACGCTTCTCATTGTAGCCTTCTCAACATCCGAAGACAAACACTGTCGGCTACTAAGCCTGAAATGATTGGCCAATGGGGTGCTCACTTGCTTAGACTTCTCCATCTTGAATCGTTGGAGTAATTTCCCACTATAACTTTCTTGGGACAGCCAGAGCCTTTTGTTCTTCCGATCACGAAATATTCTGATCCCCAGAATCTACTTTGTAGGCCCCAAGTCTTTCATGGCAAATGACTGTCCCGGCTGCTTCTTCAACTCCTTGATCCGAGCGCTGTTTTGTCCGACGATCAGCATATCGTCCACATAGAGGAGAAGGACAACAAAGTCATCTTTCGAAAACCTTTGAATAAAGACGCAATGGTCGGAAGTAGCCTTCTAGTAGCCTTAATCTACCATAACAAACTCGAACTTTCTATACCATTGTTGTGGAGCCTGTTTCAGTCCGTACAGGCTTTTCTTCAGACGACATATCAATCTTTCCTTCTCCTTTACCTCGAACCCCTCCAATTACTCCATGTAAATTTTCTCCTCAAGGTCACCATGGAAAAATACTGTCTGGACATCCAATTGCTCTACCTCCAAATCCAGAACAGCTGCCAAGCCAAGTACAACCCGAATGGAGGACATTTTCACCACTAGCGCAAAGATTTCATCAAAATTCACCCCTTTGCGCTGATTAAAATATTTTACCACCAACCGCGTCTTGTACCTCGGCTGCATGGTATTCTCATCTGTTTTCAACCGGAAGACCCATTTATTCCTTAGGGCTCTCTTCCCCTTAGGCAGCTCAGCAAAATCGAGAGTATGGTTTTCATGCAATGAAACCATCTCATCCTTCATTGCTTTCAACCATTTTTCTTTATGCTCATCCTTCACAGCCTCATCAAAATCTTCAGGCTCACCTACATCAGTGAGCAGGACGTACTCACTGGATGATAGGCAGACGTATGGTATCCTGTCCTTTGTAGACCGGCGGACAACAACCTCTTCAACCAGATGAATAGTAACATCATCCACATCTTCATCAAGCGCCGCGCCTGCTTCATTATTCTCCTCGACCACTCCTAGGGTGTTGCCCTCACAGTGTGTCAATCAGACAACATCAGTACTAGTGTCTATCCGACCGGCTCCAGATAATGCCTTCTTCTCTTTTCTCATGTCCTCAATGGTCTCTTTTTCGACAAAAACCACGTCTCTTGATCAGACAAACTTTTTCTCAATTGGGTCATAAAGTCTATACCCAAATTCATCTTCCCGTAAGCTCAAAAAGACGCATTGCTTTGTCTTTGGCTCAAGCTTGGTCCTCTCATCCTTCGGAACAAGAACAAAGGCCTTACAATCAAATGTCTGAAGATGTTTATAGGAAGGCTCCTTTACAGTCCACATCTTCTCTGGAACTTTACCATTCAGTGGCTTACTAGGCGACCTATTGATAACATAGGTCGTCATCTTCAGAGCTTCGGCCCAAAAAGGTCCTAGGAGCTTTGCTTCGAACAAGAGGCACCTGACCCTCTCCACCAATGTGCAGTTCATCCGTTCGGCCACGCCATTTAATTGCAGCGTCTTTGGTGGCGTCTTTTGATACCGTATACCATGTGACCTACAGTAGATATCAAATGCCCCAATGTATTCTCGCCATTGTCGCTTCGGACAGTCTTCAACTTCTTCCCCGTCTCACATTCAACTAGAGCATGAAATTGCTCAAATACTCTGGAAACCTGATCCTTGGATTTAAGTGGGAATACCCACAGCTTCCTCGAGCAGTCATCAACATAGGAGACAAAGTATTAAGTTTCTTCAAAGGACTTCTCCTTAAATGGTCCGCAGACATCGGTGTGAACAAGCTCAACCAACTCAAACTTTTTGAAGGATGAGTCTCCTCAGAAGGAGACTCTCTTCTGCTTCCCCGCCATACAAAGAGAGCAGACTTTCAATCCGTCCTCCTTCATTCTTGGGATGAGGTCCTTTCTGGCCAGATAATTCATTCATCTCTCACTCATGTGGCCTAACCTCCAGTGCCACAAGTCTGAGGATTTCATACTGCTGGCAGCGTTGACCTCTCCTACCTCAGTAGAGGCCTGCAACACATAAAGACCAGACGTCTTTCTCCCTCGGGCAACTACCAGAGACCCTCTGGTTAGTTTATATGCCCCATTACTGAAAACGTTGCAAAAACCAGCATCATCAAGTCTTCCTGTTGAGATAATGTTCATCCGAATATCAGGAACGTGTTGTACGTCACTTAAAAGCAGTCAAGTTCCATTGTTGGTGACAAGAGACACGTCACCGCAGCCAACAACTCTAGATGTTTTCATATTTCCCATCTTCAACACTACAAAGTCACCTGGAGTGTAAGATATAAAGAGCCCTCTCCGAGATGTGACATAAATAGATGCACCAGAATCAACCACCAAATCAGTTTCTTGCTCGGCCAAATTTACAATGTCACCCACTTCATAGGTCAAAAGGAGATCACCTCCTATAACAATAGAGACCAGGGTCTTTTCCTCATCTCGTCTCATTTCACCTTTCTCCTTTTCCGCATTCTCATACTTCCACTTATAACAATACTTTTTAATATGGTCCTTCTTTCCACAGTAATGGCACTCCATGTTTTGAAACCTTAACTGAGACTTACTCCGACCCTTTTCTCCAAATTTCGAACCGTGGCGTTTGCTCCTTCCCCGTGACTCAGTTACGAGTATCTCAGAGTGCTGAGAAGTGGAGGTCCCTTGTGACCGCCGTCTCATTTTCTCGTTCAGCACAGCTCCTTTCGCCATCTCCAGCGTCACGATGACATTTGGAGTTGTGTTGGCAATGGTGATTCGCATCACCTCCAATGAGTCAAGCAAGGTTGCTAGGAGCTACAGACCTAGCACTTCGTCCTCAAATTTAATACCCATGCCACTCAACCGGTCTACACATCCTTGAAATTCGCTCAAGTGATCTGCAATGGACGAGCCGTCCTTGTATCGAACCTGTATCAACTTCATTAGGTGATAAATCTTGTTGTTGCCAGTTTTGGAGGCATAGAGCGTCTCCAACTTATCCCACAACACCTTGATATTTGTACACTCCTAATGTGGTTATAGACATTATCATCTACAAATTGCCGTATATAACCGCACACCTACATGTTCTCTAGAGTCCATTCCTCTTCCGATTTCGCCTCAGGTTTTTAAGTGGTGAACACCGGAATGTGCATAAACTTGACAAGTAACAAGTCTGATATCTCACTATGTCAAGTGTCATAATTGGTGTCGTTTAAGCAAATTATTTTGCTTCCCACCTCCATCAGCATCGTTCAACAAAGTTTAACACAAGCCAAAGAACCACGTCTCTGATACCACTTGTTGGAGAAAATGACATCCAACCAGCAAAACAGGAACAAACAACGAGTAGAAAATAAAAGGAGAGAATGAGAATACCAATGTTTTACGTAAAAAATCTTTCTAAAATAAGGGAAAAATCACAAGACACACAGCCCACTAACATGTCTACTATGCAAATTTTACGGTTACACAAACACTTAATTGCACAAACCATAGGAGAAAAGAATAGAGAGCAGGAGCACAAAACGCTCACAGTGTTCTCTCTTCATACTCTCACACTTAGAAACTTACATGCACAAAAATCTTCTCTCTCTCTATTCATATCACAGAACTCAATACATATATACAGGCTATTTGAACAACCACCTAACCAACATGGAGGTTGCGCGTACAAGCAGCCACCTGGTGCACATATAACTCTGCAATGGCTCTGCAAAATATCGTACTCTGCAGAAACAACGTCCACTTTGCAGAGATTGCGCATATTCTCTAGAAATCTCGCATGCCCAGTCAATCTTCTGAGTTGGCACCCGTGGGGCCATACTGCTTCTCTTGTAGATGGTTAAGCATCCATTGAGCGACTTCTCCTCACAGCCGGTCAACGTCCCGTTGACCAGTTTCTTATATCAATCGGTCAACTTCCTATTGACCGGCTGGCCATCCACCTGAAGCCATTCCTGTGTAAGTACCAAATTTGTACCATGCCTTCATCAGAGTCCTCGGGCCTTCATCAGAGTCTTCAGACTCAAGTGCTGCTCATAAGTCCTCGGAACTATACTGCACAAGTCCGCGGACCATATTCGTGTAAAGTCCTCATCCTTAATTACTTCACGCAACCTTAGTCAGTCAACAGTATGTTAACCAGATTCTTTTTCCCAACCGGTTAACATAACGTTGACCAATCATAGAGCTTATTTTCTCTCCGGAATTTCAATCCTGCATTGTTCCACATAGAAGTGACCCCAACAGTTCTCATTGGTAATCATTTTATTAGTATTGGCTTTCATATCGTTTCAGCCAATACATACCAAGGAGGTGTTACTATACAAGAGCCGGTATAGAAAGTTGCATTTTGGTTTCATATCAGCTGGTATTGTTCTGTGGCACCAATTAATCTTTTTATTTTCAATTTTTTTTTGAAATTAAATTAATTGAGCCTAATTTCTAGAAGCTCAAAGTTGTTTAACGTGAACTAAAGTTAAATTAGTTAATTTGAACGATAGACAAGTGAATTTTCCACCTAAATTTTTGAAGTAATTTTTTTTTTTTTTTGGTGATATTTTTTATAAGTAAATTAATTGAGCCTATTTTCTTGAAGTTTAGGTTCAAAATGAAAGGAAGTTAGATTGTTTAACAAAAGATGTTTGTTTGTTGGTGCCATTGAACATTCCTGCCAAAGATCCTATAAATTTTAGCCACCCTCCCCAAGAACCTGCTCAAAATCAAAGGAGTTGTGGCCATTGTCACAAATCAATAGGAAAAGAACAGGAAACAACATATCATGATTATTTCTGATTACAAGAGTTAATCCATTGACACATAACTAAACATAGCTCCATTTATCCGACTAATTAAGGGTCTTGGCATGACTAGTTACAATATCTACAGCAGTATACAATACTATCTTAACGCTTAAGATGATTCATTTTATGAAATGAGATAGAATAACACTTGATAATTGAGGATGGGTCATCTTAAAACCAAACTCAACTAGATAGGCCTACGGTTTCGGGTTCTCTTTCTTCAATATTAATCCTCATATTAAAAGAAGGGGAGAGAATTGAAAGACTAGGTTACCGTTTAGACCCTTTTAAAATAGTGAAAGCACAACAAATACAAATATACAATACATATAAAGGATATTCTTTTCTACATGTAAATATAAAGCGATTTTCCATAAATATAATAATTGCCAATAATAATAATTTGCACAATGCAAAAAGAAAAATCAACCCACATTTTTGGTAATAAAAGGAAGCCTCAAAAGCCCACCAATTTCAAGTAAAACCCCCCAGGCTTTTCTAGACAATAAAGGCAAAGCAATATGAAAGTCAACTTACAAACTGGGTGGTGCAAACGTACTATAAATTAGCCTACTTACTCCCAACTCATGACCTCTAGCAAAGAACTCCTTAGATTAACTCGCTGCAACAAAACCAAATAACTTCAGATCTTCTTATCAATCTTGGTTCACTAATTAGTGAATCTTCAAACACTACTGAAATCCAATGTTCACGTTATCAACGAAACGACAAAGAGTTGCAAACTAGAACAAATGTTTAAACAATCGTAGAATGATTTTGGATGAGAGGAACTTGGCAATTAAATCTTAAGAGCAAGGAAAGGTTTTCATTTTCAAAGGATCTCTTCTTCTTGAACAATGAGAATACAAAGTTTGTAGCTTAATTCATTGCAGCTAGCATTAGAAGAAGAGGAATATTTAAATAGAAAGCAGAAAATAGGTCAAGAAAAACGTACAAACAGTGAATTAGAGCACATGCGCCGAAGAGGCATGCATCAAGAGTGATGCCTTTGGCAAGCAGCGCACATGCGCCACACTGGTGCACATCAGGCATGTAAATATTGGATTAAATGCGCTCATTCATAGAATAGATGCACATCAAGCGTGAAAATATTAGGCTAAATGTGCACATGCACGGCATGGGCACACATCAAGAGTGGTAATACCGGATTAAATGCTTTCTTACATGTCATAGGAGTGCATCCAACGTGAGTCAATATTCAATGATACTTGAGCGTCCTTCAGGTATGACTCGGGTGAATAGTTTCTCTAGTCACAAAATATGCCAATAAAAAATATTCCTAACAATTTCCTCCTATGGCAATTCTATGACAAAAACCCTTTCTAGATAATACTACAAGCAAATAAATCACAGGTGAAGAGACCACCGAGATAAAACCCATGAAAAAAATGTATTCCTAAGACTTAAGGTAAACAATGACACTAAAATTAAAAATTTTATACAAACAAAAAACACATATTGTTTCTGATCAGACAAGGTTAACTCAAACATAAAAAATATTATCAAATTTATGAATGATAAATAAATAAGAAACAAAATAAAGCAGGCAATATAACAGCACTAAGAAGTTTATGAGTTGTGTAGGATCAACAGGTTTAAATTGAATTTCATACAACTACTGTGTAGCTGTGCACCAG
The DNA here is from genome assembly GCA_033239525.1 of Nepenthes gracilis. NCBI lineage: Eukaryota > Viridiplantae > Streptophyta > Magnoliopsida > Caryophyllales > Nepenthaceae > Nepenthes > Nepenthes gracilis. The sequence goes on from BSYO01000007.1 coordinate 23,005,838, forward strand.
AGACAAAAATACTCCTCCTTTTTGTTAGGAATGCCAAATAGGAGGCTCAATCAACACCTGAGCAGTCATGGTCCGACAACGAACACAGCTCAGTAAATGTTCAGTCCAAGCTACCCCTCACATAGGAATCTTGGTTGTCCAATTGGGCATCAAGACACTGAAAGCCTTCAATAACATGAGCCACTAAGCAGTCGACGTTAACAGCAAGCCGAGAGTAATGTGCAAAGTTAGAGACAAGTTGATTAAACATCCCAGAAAGCTGACCTATAACAAAGGAAGTGGTCATAGAGGACAAAGATGGTGCTGAAGGGCAAGGGATAGACTACCAAGGGGCATCAACTAGTATATGCTTTGCCAATGGATCACAGTGATCCGGGAATAATGGAGAGTATGAACTTGCCTCTACTCAAAAGTAGTGCGATCGATGAGTTTGCCTAGAGGGACATGAGGAAATCTGGAAAGGAAACTTCCAATCCCATGATCAAATGCTGAATAAGACAATTATGAGGCGGCTATCAACCTTTTTGCTCACGAAAGAAGGAATCATGTGTAAGCAAAGATGTAAGGGAAGATTTATGGACTGACCGAGAAGCAAAGCATAGAGAAAGTGGGTCTTATCTAGAGGAAGGGGGCGTAATGTATCTTCAAAAAAATATTAATTAACATTATATGACATACTAAAAGGCAGCAAGGGGAGAAATATTTGGTTTTGAAAGATTTACCATGCCATACCAGGGGAGCTCCATGCAAGAAGGAGGCAACCTCATTAAATAACAGCTTGAAATGAAAAGTGTAAGGATATTCAGCATAGGATATCACTAGTCTTCCGAAGAGAGATGCAACTGTGTTAAAGAAATAATTATCTCACTTGCAAACATATTCTAATCCTAGCAATGGAATAACCTTTTCAACTTTAAGTTTTCTAAAAAGAGTTTTGACAAGACCTAAAGTGCCAAACTCTTCACGCAACAATTTTATCCAAGAATACTTAGAATAATCATCAACAAACAAAATGTACCTTTTTTCGCCTGGACTCTCGATTCCAAAAGATCCCATAAGATCTGTATGCAAAAGCTCTAGAGGTCTCTTAGCTTGGATGTCAATTGTCATTTTTGTGACTTGATTGGGTTCGCTTACCAATTTGACATGGGCCATATATATGATGTTTAATGTTAGTCATTTTGGGTAGGCTGTCAACAATGTTTGTCTTTAAAATTTTAGACAAAATTTTCAAGTTTAGGTGACCTGAGTGTTAATGCCAAAGCTCAATAACATCAATTTTAGCTGGGTTACGGCCCATGACTAGTCCAGGTACAACACCATAAAAATTGTCAGAAGTTCTTTTCCCTTCTAACACAAGCGATCTCTTAGCATAAAAAAGGAGCATTATTTTGGAAAAATCTTACTTTGAAATTTTCAACTTATACTTAGAAATTAGATTTCAGCCAATCCACAAATAGACATTGATGTGTATCGTATCAACCAATACGTATTGGTATTGAGGTCCCCCTATATTGATATTTCCCGATATTATAATAATATCGCGATAGATTTCTGTATCAATCTACACAACCAATATATAAGCCAATACAACCTTGTTAACTTACAATTTTTAAAATTTTTTTCATCCAATATATCTAATACTGGTATATCAGACATTGATGTAGGAAATGAGAAAAGTAGAGAAGAGAGACAGAGGGGTAGAGACAATAATAGAGATTAGAGGGGTAGAGACAAGAAAGAAAAGAAACCAAGGGGAAGCGGAGAAACGAAGTTACAATTACTCAATCTCACAAAATCTCAAAACATTCATTCATTCATTCAATGATTCAAAAAATAGAGCGTAGGGTCTTTATAAAAAGAAATTATAGGCCTAAGATAATTTAGTAACAAATTATCTATTTCTAAAAAAAAAATTACAATAAAATCATATAAATCAAAGCAAATAAATCAAACCAAAATCTTACCCAATAAGTAAAACAAATAAAATAAAAGCCAATAAAATCGGAATTTCTTCTAATCAGAATTTCTTGGAATATTTGATGTCCGCATCAATTCTCTACGAGTGGCTAGAACTCGACCCGATGGAATTAAAACTTATGTAGGAAACTTCCAAACCGCAAGCCGAGCAGTGGTGCAAGCGGCCGCCAACATTACTAGACACGTGGGAGGAGAGGCGAAATTGGACTGAGCTGCTAGTGTCATCTGAAGGAACATGACTTGGACCTGAAGATGTGCAATCCTGCGAACTCTGATAGACTTGTAATATACCTGGGTCAAACTGGTGGCGTGCCTCGCGAGCAATCCAAGCAGTCTCGGACTCTCTCCGACGGATCCATTTGACAAGGAAGTGCTGAACCCTCCATCCCTGGGAGACATAAGCTGCTCATCTAGAATAGTATTAATTTTATTGTTGTGTGCTGAAAGAGTGGAGAGTTGTGTAGGAATGGGTGGGCATGCAATATATGGTACATCTAGGGGCACATCAAAGGGATCAATCGGTCGATTAAAACTACATTTAAAAGCGAGGAATTAGGTAACATAGATAGTATAAAAATAAAAAATATATATAATATCAATAACATATACAGTTGACCCAATCTGCTGTAAAATTTTAAATGAACTAGCACTACAAGTATACAATATAGAAACGGGCCCATATAGACGCCGCTCTGGTCTAATCTAAATCATAACATAACCTCTAACATGAAATGCAGCATATGTCTTGTGCACATGAATTTGAAAGTGATATGATGCATGAATTGTTACCAAAGGTTTATTAATTTCGATGTGTACGTCATGAAGATTCGTTGCAAATGTTTTGGCCATCATGGACGGACAAACACGTGAGGACATTGGGATAAGACCTAATGGTTTTAGAAAGGTCCCAAGAATAATATCAATAAACACAATAAACTCAATGATAGCTACACGTTTAAATACTGTAAGACTAATAATATGTAATCATTTTGTCTCAACAACAACCTTTTTTCCATTGAGTCATTGATTTTGGGGGTAAAGAATGGATATGAATTTTCTTACCTTTATGAACAAAAGAATAGGCATTAAAACGACCTTTGATTGTGACATCCAAGTCGTATAGCCAATGGCACCCGAGAATGACATGACCCACGTCCATTAGTATAACGTCACACCAAGTGTGATCTTTATACTCTAAAAATTGAATGGATATAACGCAACATTCTTTAACGGATATAGAAGATGTGTTAATCCAAGAAACGCTGTATGGACTAGGGTGTAGGACCGCCTATAACCCCAAACGAGAAATAGTATTAACGGAGACCGTATTGATGCAACTACCGCTATCCACGATAACCTTGTAAGAATTCTCATTCATTTTGATGTAAGTAAGAAAGATAACATAACAACGACAATCATCAATCTCTTTGAATTGTGTCAATGTGCATCGCACAATGCCCAAAAATGGTACACCAATGAAGGAAGAACGGGAGTCTAGACTGGAGGAAGTAGGCCGAATGCAGCTCACAAACGTGTCAAGGTCATCATCATTCAAATTATCAAACTCCTCTAACTTGGGTTCATAGACTTGTTCTTCAAAGGGTTCCTCATTTAGTTCATTTTATCAATCAATTAATAAAGTTTTACTCAAATATTTGGAAAAAATATGCCCAAAACCTTTACAGTTAAAGCACTGTAACTGAGAATTTCTTTTTGAGACTATAACATCCTTTCCTCGGGCTTTCCTTGTAGAGGCAACGGTGGAATGAGGGTTCCTAAGACAGACTTAGAATTGGTAGCAGGAGTATGTGATATGGATTCATAACACGGTATTATGGTAACTAATTCAAAGTCTCGAACCAAATTATACACATGATCTAAAGTCATAACTCCACAGAGGACAAGTTCTCTCCTAAGATCCTCGTATAGTCCTTACCGGAACCTACTCAATGTCATGGCCTCGTCCTCAATGATATAACATCTCATTCGAAAAATCATCAAATTGAGTCACATGCTCAGTTACAAACCGATTACCCTATCGAAGGGCATTCCTCTGGTCGACTAAATTGCTACTGTAGGAGCGGGGTAAATACTTCTCTTGAAGGCGTCGTTTCATTTCAGCCCAACTCCGAACAAGGGCGGTTTGATGCCTAATAAGGAGGTCCTCAACACTTTCCCAATATAATTATGCATTTTCGGTCAACTTAAGGCTAGCAAATTGAACTCTCTTGTCTTCTGACACGCAATACCATTCATAGAAATGATTCATATCCCGAACCCATTGACTGAAAACTCAACGGTCCAAGCAGCCGTCAAAAGTAGGGGCATCCAGTTTGATATTTTTAAAGAGGTGGTCATCCGGGTCTCGCTCTTGATCATAGTGTCGGGGTCTATAATTACATCGATGAGGGGCTTGGCTACCCTGTCTGTGTCGATAAGCCTTACTATGGGATGCGTCAGAATTGTCAGTATCCGATGAGTGAGACCCTATTTCAAAAGTGGCAACTTGATTTGCGAGATTCAAATTGGTTCGACGAGTCGTAGCCAGATCAGTTTGAATGGCCTTCATATGGTCTTACAATTGTTGTTGGTGGGAAGCTAATTTGGCTAATTGTTGACTCACAATTTCAAATTGATTAGAATCCATGATTAGGTTGGAGGTATTATAGAAAATAATTCGACCACTTCGCAAGTACATACAATACCAATACAACTAACGGGGTTGAGATCAATAAACAATTAAGACAATCCAAGTCAATCACTTTTTTTTTTATTTGTGAAAATGTGTATGGTTCAAATCATATAAACTAATATTGCTAATCTATTAAAATGATAAAGTAAGAATCAATTACAATAAAAATATATCAAATGTTAAGGAAGTGAGAGGATGTAAAAGATTTTTATTCTTTTATTTTGGAAAAATAAAATGGCACATGTATATAAAACTAAATACTATTAAAGACAAACAAAATATACTACCCAAAAAGAAAATGGAACAAACAAACCTAAAGATGATCTGACCAGCTTGTTTGAGACTGCCTTGTGATGAGGATCTTTTACTGTCTAAATTTTATCTGCTGTATTTTTTTTCCTTTTTTTTCTCTTTTTTTTTTGTTTTTTATCTCTTTTGTTTTCTCTTTTTTCTGTTATTTTTGTTTTTCTTTTTTTTTTCACTTTGTTTTTTTCTCTCTTTTTTTTTCCTTTTTTTTCGCTCCTTTTTTTTCAACCCCCTTTTTTTTCTTTTGTTTTTCTTTTTTTTTATATATCATGTGCCTTTTGCTTCTGCTTTCTTTACGCTCACTCGAGCCTCAAAGCCCACAGACATAGAGAGTGAAGAGGCGCGACTGGCGGCGGCGGCGGCGACTGCAACAGCAATGAAAGCGACAGCGACGACGATGAAGGCTATGACGAAGATGAAGATGAAGACAAAGAAACTGATGATGAGAACGAAGCTAATGAAGTGAAGACGAAGAACAAGGGCAAAGACAAAGACAGAAAATGAAGACGAAGAATCGGCACACCCCGGTTCGTGACTTCTCTCTCTCCTTTCTTTGTTTTTTTTTCAAAACAAAACACTTTTTTTGTTTTGTTTTGTTTTTTTTTTTTTTTGAATATATAAAGAGGAGGCAGTCGTGGTGGTGGAGATGGGCCTGCAGGCAAAATACACAACTGTATTCATTGGTGCATGGCAGTAGAGGTGGTGATGTGGTTGCGCAAGAAGGACCTTGCAGCGGTGGCCAACGGGTGGTGAGACAGTGGGGCTGGTGGAGGTGGTAATGTTGCTGGTGGGGATGGGATGTTACTAGTGGGGAAAATCTCGTTGCTGGTGGAATGGTGATGTTGCTGAAGACAAAAAAAGGGGTAGAACTTTATCTCTTTTACAAATTTGATGTAGGGAAGGAGAAAAGTAGGAAAGAGAGATAGATGGATAGAGACAAGAATAGATATTAGAGGGGTAGAAACAAGAAAGAGAAAAAACTAATTAGGGGGAGGAAGGAAGTCACAATTACTCAATCTCACAAAATCTCAAAACATTTATTCATTATTAAATGATTCAAATAATAAAGCATAGGGTTTTTATAAAGAAAAATTCTAAACCTAAGATAATTTGATAACAAATTATCTATTTCTAAAAATAAAAGAAATCACAATAAAATTATGTAAATAAGAGTAAATAAAATTAAATTAGAATCTTACCCAATAAGTAAAGCAAATAAAATAAAAGCCAATAAAATCGGAATCTCTTCTAATCAGAATCTCTTGGAATATTTGATATCCGCATCAGATACCGATATGACCACAACCGATATCAATACCCATATTTTCATCCATGCATACAAAACGTCACAAAACTCAGACCAAATATTTTGACTTTTCCTTTACCGAGAATAGATGCCTTAGCTCAATTACCCAAAAAAAAAAAAAAAGATCCATTAGGATGATTAGTAACGGATGAAAATAGAGATTTGTTACCACACATGGGCCTAAAGCATCCACTATTGAGGTACAATATAGAAGTGCTTTGAGATTTTAAAGCAATGTGGCCAACATAACAAGCAAAGTTACTCTTTTAATTTCCAAGCTGACTCTTTTTAATCAAGACCTTATTCCCTTAGTTAACTTTCTTAATTAATTTATTTACTTTCTCATTTAGTTGTTTAATTTGATTGACAAGATTGTTAACTCATTTGGTTTGTTTGTGGCCAATTCTGATATTAGTTCTATAACAAAACTAGACTCCAAAATCCTCTACCTATAAACTCCTCAGCAAAACTTGATCACCAACTACCTATATGGACCTGCACTGCTTTGGAGCCAATAAATAGAATCAACAATGTATGATCAATAATGATCTCGGATAATCAAAACATGATATAAAAGGGTAATAATAATATCATAAATCAACCATAATCTATCTGACACTCCGTTACACAACATAATCACTACTCAAGACTACAGCAAGAATCAACTGTCAAGAGTTATCCCAAACCCAAAATCATGAATATAGCGAGGATTTCATAATATCAATAAGAACGTATATTCCATTGAACCCATCTGAATAGAAATCACTATAGCATGAGACAACATGAACAATAGATCTGAATTTTATTCTATCACTATGAACCAAAACCACATATTTTCATCCCCAACAGTTGAGTTAATAACAAGAGGTAACCGACTAGCAAGTTTAACAGGGGACAATTCCCTTCACCCAATCTGGATATATGAATTACTCACTTAAATTCCCTTTGCCAATATGGATATTGAAATCAACACTCACTCTGACAATTCCCTTCACCCGATCTAGATACAAGACCTACTTAAATTCCCTTCGCCCAATTTGAGTATAGGAATCAACACTCATCCTAATAATTTCCTTTACCCAATCTGAGTACAGGAGTTGGTCACTCAAATTCTGTCGCCCAATCTAGGTGTAGAAATCAACACTTATTCTGACAATTTCCTTCGCCTAATATGAGTATAGAAATTACTCATTCAGATTCCCTTCACCCAATCTAAGTATAGAAGTCAACACTCATGCATGTTAGCAATCAGTGTCACTCATCGTGATATCCCTCGATATCACACCATATAATGGTCATATAATTATAAGTATCCCTTCAAAAAATAAACCTCAATCCACCAATCATAAGTTAGATATCAGATAATCATAGACTACATAATGACTCCGCAAGTTTCACACTCATTAATACTGTACTGTTATCAACAATCTCTTTTACAGACTCATGTATAACATAGACAACTCATGCATCTGAAAATTACACAAAGAAAGACATCACCAAAAAAGGATAAGAGAAGACTCTCCAAATATACTAAGTACTCTCCATGTAGCACCCCACTGACCCACTACTACTCTAAACTTTGGGCATAACATTAGGACAACCCCCTTAGGACTTACCAAGGATCTATGCCAAACCAACACTCTGGTCCTCCGGCATTTAATCACCTCATCGTACGCCACTCTCATACCATAACATAAACTCTACCATGGGGTCTACGCCACACTCTAACCAACTGTCTTACCCACTAAGGCCACAAGATGATGAAAATACATCCTAGTGGATCTCTAACCCGCAAATTTCACAAAACTCAAATCTTCCTAAAACACACGTTCAGACGTAGCCTTGCATGCTCATAGAACATCAGCCCTTAACTTTATAGCACAACACCATTTTTCCACAAAATTTAATATCTAAGGCATATAACCCACACAAAATACATCCGCCGAGATATATCCTCAATAACACGCATCCTAGCACGTAGATCCACCTATCTACCTCGAAAATAGCCCTAGCGTTTGAATGTGGCATCGCACACCAAGTTAATCAACCTATAGATCTACCAATCTATATAGAACAAGTATTAAAAAAGTAATATTAAAAGCCCTCTACACTTAGAGTTCTCATTAACAAAGTCCATAACAGTCATATAAAGCGTAAAACGGGAGATCAACAAGATTCATGTAAGAAATATTGTCCAAATGCTGGCCAAATAATAATGCAACATTCGAATGCTAACTCAAACGTCAATCAAATGCCGCCTCGAAATCAATATGAAACAATTCAAACGGTCATGAAATTTAACATGGATATTTTATAATTCATTTTATTATCAATTTTGAAATAGACTAGGGGGTCCCTAATCTGAAAATATTTCGATCCTTTTTACAAAAGTAAAATAAATTAGAATATACAATACACATAAAGTATGTTCAGATTTAAATATAAATCTAAATAATTACAAACAGTAAACTACAGCAACAATATAAATATGAACAATAAGTAAAATAAGACATGATTTTTGATAATGAAGAAAAACTTCAATAACCAACAGTTATCGAGTAAAACTCTCCGAGCTTCTACCACCAGTAGAAGTAATGTACTAAAAAAGTTAACTTACAATTCGGGTGAAACAGATACACTAACCTTAGTCAACTTACTCTCAACTTATGACCCTATCAAAAAACTCATTAGATTTGCTTCCAATAGCGAAACCGGATGCCTTCCAATTTTCTTACTGATCTTGCTTCATGTGCTGTAGAAACTCCGCACACCACTGAATCCCAATATCCACGCCATCAACGTCTCAATGAAGACTTATAGGTTGGAACAGGTGCGTAAAACAATGGAGAAAAATGGGATGAGAAAACCTTGGCACTAAATCTTAACAAGGTTTTCTCAAAAGGTGGCTATTCACATGTATCCAAGAAAGCTTTTAGAAATGCAAGCATTTTTCCTTGTGTTTCCGTGCCTCATAAGTATTTGGAAAAGATATATTATAGAGAAAGTTGAAAATTAGGTCAAAAATGCACGGCCATTTAGAAAGAGTAACACAACGCACATGCACCGCATAGGCACGCTTTAGGCCCAGAAACTTTCGCAAGAGATTTGCGCCCCAGCACACATGCGCCTCTCAGGTGTACATCAAGTGCTGGCAATCTATGTAAATGACGCTCATGCGCGTCTCGGGCACACATCGAATATGAACATTCTGGACAAATACGCACATGTGAGATTTGGACGCACATTAGGCATAAGCATTCTGGACAAAATATCCACATGCATGGATTGGGCACATATCGAGCGTAAGAATTCTAAACAAAATACGCACATGTGCATGTCAGGCGCTAATCAAGCGTGGATACTGAGAGTTGGCACATTTGCGAGTATCTGGTATGTTTCAGGTGATGATCTTCATGATACCTAAGAATGCTACAAAATACCAATGCTACCCAATCACAAAACATATCAGCAGAAAATATTCACAACAAATTTAACTCATAAAAACCAACTAACAAAGAGGTGAGGGTACAATTCTTCAATCAACAAGAAAAGCATCGAGTGCCCAATGAATACCTACACGAGTGCCCAATGAATACCTCCACTTGCTTCTGGGAGAGTGCACCACTTGATTTGCAGCACAAACAGCTTGCTACTCTTCCTCTCCACGTACGACTTCCTCTTCAATTCTCTAAACACCAAGGAACAAGAATAGAAGAGACTAGAGGTTTGCTAGGGTAGAGTCTCCTCTCCCTTTTTTTCTCTCTCACTCTCCTAGTCATGCCTCTCTTTATCTCTCTGCCGCTTCTCTCTCTCTCTCTCTTTGTAGAAGTTAGGGTTGATGGTGAAAAATGAGGGGAGGGGAAGGCTAGGGTTGATATATAGTTGGAAAGAGAATTAGGGTTTGAGGAGGAGAGGGTCGTAGGTGAGAGGGGGTTTTTGAGTTTTTTTTTCCTTTTTTCTTAGTTACATAATAAGGTGAGGGAAAGGAGGAGAGGCAGCTGATTATAAGGGGCAAGGGCCGCATCATGATTTTAGGATTTATAGGGCATTTTAGGGTGCTCAGGAGAAATTAGGGTTTAGGTGATGCCTTGCTAATTTTAATATCTTAATGAGTGATTTTCTAATTCTAATTATACACATAAGTATAGTCTAACATCAAATTGAATTCTAACTAGTAAAAGAAAATATCAAAAATATTTCTATTTTCTATTGAATAAATTACCAAAAAGTCCTTCCAAGGCTTTTATGAATCTAGCTTGTCCAATATCTTCTTAGGGTTATTCCACAATTGCCTTCAAATTATTAACTTTATAAGACTCCATTTTCATCATTAATTCCATAATTAAATACCTTAACCAGTTCAAAGTCCAATTAAACTAAATCAGAAACACCGAGGTATTACAAAATGCACTCCTGTGTGGCATAGATGTGCATCATACGTAAGCTCTTATTAGTAATGCTCGAGCGTCCTTCAAGCATGATTTAGGCAACCTATTTTTCTAATCACAAAATATAATATTAAAAGACATTCCTAACAAGAACCGTGGGAAAACACACAATTTTGAGAATAAAAATCAGCCTAAGAATCATCCAAGATACTTATTTTGGAGGGAAGTAAGAAGAAATAACAAAGTATTGACCTAGTAAGTGTTTTTTATATTAACAGTGTGCATTCCACATTATTAGAAATAACTACAGATTTTTCTTATAGTATTTGAAATTTACTTGCTTTACGTGTGATTAGTTGCCAATTTAGTAAATAATTTGTTTAATACATGCTTATAATAAGTTAGTTAATATTTTTGTTAAATATAATTATATACATGTAATATATTTCGTGCACAGTAAAAATTTAAGAAAAATCTAAGTCATACATTTCACAATTCAATAAAAAATACTTGAAATAACAATTCTAGATAATTGGCATACTTCACATTATCAAAAAATATCATCAAAGTTTCAAAAACATCTTAGAATTTTCATTTATTAATCAAATTTCCGCACTTCCAGTTCTTAGCATCCACTTTCTAGTCTTTGCTTACTATTCATAATTTTGGTCGCCGTAACCTTTACGATTCGCCCACAATGGGATGGACTGCAACTCCACCACTGTGATTAAAAACTTGATGAAAATCGCTTATGAAAAATGATGAATTGCTATGTACTGCATATTGGGACCGTGAATATGGACTGCAACCCAGTAACAATGAGATAACCAAATAATAGGCGTTGGCATCATTAGAAGGAAGAAGCCAATGTAAATAAAAACTCATAAAGAGAATGGAAATTTTAAGTGCTTTTCTGACATGTCTGTGAATAAAGCAAGAATTAACAAGACAATCAATTAAATACTTGGGCATGTATGGCATACCTTATCTAAGCCAGATATTATGCTTTTAATTAGGGGCACAATTTCGCTGCTTCGTGCTATATCATACCCCAAAAAGTACTTTGCTTGAGATAGGGCAATTACTATAGCTGATGCAGTGGTAAATCCAGAAATCACAGAGTGGCTGATGAAACGAATGATCCAGCCAAGCCTAAAATTTAAGATAAAAAATGAGGGATCCTTTCCAAAAGGGATTCAAAAAAACTTGCACCATATTATTCACAAAAACGTATATGTTTAATATACAAGACTTTATCAAAATATAACAACAATTAGAGTAGAAATGGATATGCCACTGAATGATGATCATTAACAGCCAACAGGGAGTTCTCTGCAAGATAACAAAATATTACTGATACAAGATATGAAATGATCTGGGCAGAATAAGAATTGAAGGTCATGATGAATAGTTGGATTTATCAGCACTAATTTCCACCCAGTTAGATTAATGCTGACACAAGAGCACAATGTATTCTTCAACATCAATGGATATTTCAGAGAGTGGATGTGTTAAGAATTCAATTTGTAATTAAAACAAAAGGCACTACTTTAGCCATAGCATATGTTGATCCAGATATTTCCTGCACATATGAATAAGATTTAGCAAGATTAAAACATTGGAAAAATACAAAAGGATAAGCATGCATATCTGCAAGAACATGATGTAAACAAGCATGCAGCAACTTGATCTATACGATGAGTTTTATGCAGTTAAAATGTGTCTAAAAGGGGACAAAGTACCTCAAGAGACCCATTATGCATTCCAATACACCAACCATTAGTGCCAATAGGATAGCAAGTTCCGTGTACAGCTCATCAGATGAGTCAACAATTTCACTTAATACATTAGAGACCAAGAGAGAAACCAATGCTACTGGGCCAACTGCAAGCTGGCGAGATGACCCAAAAAAGGCATACACAAATACAGGCACAAATCCAGAGTCTGTTTGCATATGTAAATCAGAGTTATAAAGCGTATAACAAGTAGATACATACAGCAAAATATAAAAAACTGATGAGATAGGAATCCTACTTGTAGACTGATAAATAAACAATCAAAAACTATGACAGCATCAAGCTGCAAGCAGCCATCCTGCAGCCTTTGTCAGATTTCTCCCCTTTTAACTAAAGTTCCATCATAGCAGTATCATTATTGATCAATGATATGCTCAAGGCACAATTAGAACTATAGGGTACACATGGTAAATTAAAATATAGGGGCCTGTTAAGTCCTCATGACTATTCACTCTCAGAATTTGATTTCATCAAAGATCCATTATTTAGTTCGACTAGTCTAGTTATTGAATTGGATTATTTTTAGCATTTACTCCCTTTACAAAAAGCAGCCTAGCAGACAATGCTTCCTACGATTTAGTAAGGTCATATGTATAGGCAGTCTTACATTTGCATTATAGAGAAGCTATTTCCTTTGTTTAAATCCATGACATCAAAGTCAAAATGAATAAGTCTTATCTTTGTGCCAAGGCTAATGCTCAAATGGTTAAAATTAGCACTTATTTTCAGCACATATTATATCTGTTTTGGTATAAAACTCCATTTCAAGTATTTTGCAACAGAGCAGGTATCATGTTAATTTGACATTCATCAATTAAGTTCCGACAAGTTTAAGATAAAATCAAACCTCCTATATCCATTGTAACATCAGATTATTTAATCTCAGCAAATGATTATTTAGCCTTGATGCTTACTAAATTTCAGTAGAACAGAACAGGGCCCATCAGGATTCAACTCTAGCTTTTTAAAAACCAGTCCTTATGCACCTCTTTTACAAAGTATAACAGAGAATGAGGTTTAAACATAACTTACAAATTTGCTATATCGTTAACATTTAGACATGCCAAGCGGATAATATAGGAGATTAAGGGATCATGAACTTACAAAGTCCATATATAGGTTCAAGCCCAGCTAACTTTGCATAAGACATTGCCTGGTCACAGAATTAATCCATCAATTAGACTCCATGCCTTCACTAAACAGAAACCAACTCTTCAAGCAAAGAAAGAACTACACAGACAATCTGAAAATACACTGAACTTACAAACAACTCTTTTCAAAGAGAACTACTAATATAATGCAGATTACTTGCTTGGATGTGTCTGAGAGGATAGAGGTACAATAAATCTAGAAAAAAAAAATCAAATCACTAACATAAATGAAAGAAATTCCTATCCTACTTTGGTGCAGCTAGTGAACAAGTCAAGACAGATTCCAAAATAGCAAGAGAATCCCAACAATATTTTCTTCCTAATCTTTTAATTAATACTAGTTATCAATTCAAGAGATATTAGATTACCTTACAGTCCTAATGCATTATGATAAAAACAATGCTATTCTGCAAATTCTGACAAAATAAAAAAGTAAGCATTGAAAAAGGAAAATGAACTAACAGTATTGCAGAAAACAAAATTGAAAACTGAAGTTACTCGATTGTCTATATTACATATTGGAAGGGATCTCGCCAACTTCATAAACCAGATATAATAATTAGATCTATCCGATCAAACCCAAAGAAATCAATGCATGGCAATGTTTGACCTTTTTGGTCCTTCTACGTGACAAAATTGACAATCAAATAGAAACCAATAATTCACTTTACGCAGGAATGGAGAAAGAAAGAAATGTATATAGTCATTGAAATGAAGGTGATTCATGGAATCCAACTATGCAGCCATTAGAAAAACTTCGTAATAGAATCCACAAATTATGAAGCAAACGTATCTAGCATCAGCATTTAAGTAATTCATTGGATCCAACTATGCAGTGACACATATGTGGTGGGAATAGAAACCGAAAGCTTAGAAGCAATTGTGTCTAATCACTAGCATTTGATTCACCTACAGGGAAAGAACTCTAATGACCGGTCCTGCATTTAAAAGAGCAGAAAGTTCCCCTTTCGGCGGCCAAATTAGAAAATGAGAATGTTTTCCTTCCATTTTTTCCACTCTTTGGTGATAGGCAAACGTAAAACCACGCACCGACAAAAACCTCCTCATGATGCTAGTGAATTCCAATTTCATTTAAACACGCAAATTGTCATCAAATAACGACAGAGACAGAGAATCACCTGAGGCACTAGCATAACACCGACGGTGACACCGGCCATAAGATCGTTCTGCAAGTATTCACGCCATCGGTAGGTTCGAATCCAACGATAGCAAGGAAAGAAGATAGAGATCCATTCAGTCGCAGTCATTCTCTTCAGTTTCGGCTTCCATCTTGTAAATATAGAATTCGACGCCGACGCCGACGCCGACGCCGTTGGGTGTTGCAATGGTATCACCTTTACAGGTCGGCTCGGCATAATTGCGCCAGCCGTGCTTACGGCGGCTGTGGTCGAGCCGAAGCCAACAAGGTCGCCAGAGCTCGGCGATGCGTACGTTATCTCCATCCGGCTACGTGGCGGGCTTTAACAGGTTCTTCGATGGTTTGACGTCAGCGGCTTGGCACAAGCCAGCGCGCGCTCTCTTTCTCCCTGTGAGAGAGAGAGAGAGAGAGAGAGAGAGAGAGAGGGAGGTGTCAGAAGAGCTGGAAATTTGTGATTGATTACGGAAATGAGAAATTAATGAATGGAAAATATTCCTAAGTACAATCTTTCCAACCTTAAGACTTTTTTCATTTAAAAACTAATTTTTGACTTGTATTTTAATTTCTAGTTTTATGAAATTATATGAAACATTTCGGTGTACATTAAAGACATTTTGTGCATATTATAAAATTTTGTGAAGGGACGAAAAAGATGGATATTGTGCTAGATCCATCATATATAATTGTTATTAAGTATGAGCCGTTATGAATATAATATAATGATAAAAATGATAGATGTTAAAATATTTTCAAATTATGTATTCTAATTTAATATTTATATTTTATATATAAGGTAGTAGTAATAATGATTAACATATTTTGCAAATAAACTTATTAAAACATGTCAATTATATCAGTGTTAATTGATGTGGCCAGATAATTTATCTAATTTTAGGGATCATTAAATGATCCTATGATAATTAAGATCATATTTTATAAAATCTTTTAAGAAATAAAAATTAACTTTTTTATTGAAAAAGATAGTTATTAAGTATGTAAGTTTGATCAAACTAAATAGTAAAGCTAATAAATAGCTAACAAATATTTAAACCTAACTGTGTTTATAATTATCAGTACAGATAAATTATCAATTTCTCTAATTTGACCAAATTAAATTATCATATTGAAGAAGATCTATCTAGTGCTTGGTCTTTACCAATTTAAATCAACTCACTAATTATAATTACATTCTGAATTACATATAATTATTTTCAAACGCAGTTTATGAGAATAAGTTAGCCTACTCCTTACATAAACCTACTTCTCTATTGATTAAATATAATCTAACTTATTGGCTCATTTCTAGAGTCAAACCAATCGAGTTTTGAAATATATATACTTAAGAATCCCCACCACTAAAAATAGTAACCACGCAATTATTGTGAGATTTAAATACATATTTGGTGTCAATTATACTATAAATAAGCATTTTCTTGCATTAAATTTGTTACTCAATTGCAGCAAAAATACATCATTAATACTTAATTCATTCATATTTTATTATATCATATTTATCTATACAAATTAAAAAGAAAAATTTGCAAAAGAGTCCATCAACAATGTTGCTTCATGGCCTATGCAAGTCACTTAACATTATACCATGGCCCATCATGTGTCATTTTTCTATGGAGTAGTTTCAACTAAACATATAAACAAGTCTAATCAATTTTGTCTTCACTAGCTTACTTCTTATTTTAAAAAATCCCAATGAAAGCCAAACAAGCTAAACTAATTATGACTTGGGATATAAGATCAGGCAAATGGTAGATGATTAGATCTTGTTAAAGCGTGGAGACTACTCCTAATTAATGGTTTGTTTTAGTGCAAATGTTATGTCATGCCCCAAAAAATATGTTTTTCTTAAATTTTAATATAACATTTATAAAAATATGATAAGCTATGGAGAATATTGATAAGATCTGTTGAAAGAAAATTAAATTTGTAATTTTGTTCTAAAAAAATTAGTTTAATAATCATGTCAAATAGGTTTGAGTTATTTTTATCACATTTCCAAAACCAAATTTCTTATTTTATTACCGAAAGTATCAAAATCAGGTTTTAGTCCTTCATTTTTTAAAATTCTATTATTTATTTCATTGATAAAGTAAAATCTCAAATAAATATCAGACGAAAGCCTACTAATTAAATATCGACAAATCACAGGATTTAAAATGTCACACTCAAAAATAACTCTAAATATCAACCATACTATGATATAGAAATATACATAATAAGTTATATTCATACAAAAATCAGATTAAATAAAAATCATATCTTAAACTTACTCATAGACAAATCTGTTAGAATTAAATACTTGTTTAAACTGTGATTAAACACGTAGTAGATGATAGTATGCACACAATAAACAACCACAAATAATAAATACACGATTTTTACGTGGAAAACTCTCTATGAAACTAGGAAGAAAAACCACAGGATATAGAGTCTGAAATTTTCACTAGTAACAGTTGATTGGTTACATAAATCATAAACCACAAGAATCAATATCAACTAGTTTTGTATAGTCCATACAAAAAATATAAAGAGCAAGAGTAGAGATAAGACCCGATAAATATTCTTCTCAGCAGTAAGAACTTCGTACGTGTGATTACCGAAAACTAGAATTTGATTAAAAACCCAAACGGATGCTCAAATCTTCCTCTTCTCCTTCATCTCTCTCTTTTCTCTTTTTTTCTTCTCTGAAACGGCGCTCAAAACTGATTGAAATAACCTAAAAATGCAAAGTGCGCATTTTATATAATAGGCGCGCGCTCGAACGCCCGTCAAGAGCGCATCGAGCGCAAGCCCGCGCTCGAGCGCCATTCGGGCCACAGTGAGCGGCATGCTACTGGAATTTGGGCTCAAGTGACATTCAGGCGAGCAGTGAGTGGGGGCTTACTAGAAATGCGGCTCAATGGCCCAACAGGCGCAACTCGAGCCTTCTTCATGCGGTGAGGATATTTACCTCCATCCGCCACATCAAGTGGGTATGGGCCCACACGGGAGTGACTCCTAACCCAACAACCTTCCCCTCACGACCGTGTGGGGCCATTCATCGTCATCCCAGTAATTGAACAGCAAGTTTCAAGCTTCCCCTTTTGTAATGCCTTGGTCATCATATCTGATCTATTCTCCTCGATCCAGATCTTTTCCAGCATCAACAAACCCGTGTCAACAACATTTCGCACCCATTGATACCTCACATCGATATGCTTTGATTTGGTGTGAAAAGACGAGTTCTTACTAAGATGAATCACACTTTGATTATTGCAAAACAACACATATCGTTTCTACTTGAGATCAAGTTCCCGAATGAATTTTTTCATCCATAACATCTCCTTACTTGCCTCCATAATAGTAATAAATTCTGCTTCAGTAGTGGAAAGAGCAACACACCTCTGCAATTTCGATTGTCAGGAAACGGCTCCTCCCGCAAACATGACTAAATATCCCGAAGTAGATTTTCGTGAGTTAACATCACCCGCCATATCTGCATCAGTATATCCAACAAGAATGGGGACGTTGCTTTCAAAGTACAAACACAGTTTAGAAGTTCCTCGGAGATACTTCAGAATTCATTTTACCACGGACCAATGCTCATTAACGAGATTTGACAAGAATCGACTCACAACTCCAACAGCATAAGCTATATTTGGTCTCGTACACATCATGGCATACATTAGGCTACCCACAGCTAAAGAATAGGGTATGCCTTTCATATATGCTTTTTCATCTTCAGTGGAAGGACATTGACAATTGCTTAACTTGAAGTGATTGGCCAACGGTGTGCTCACTGATTTTGGCTTTTCCATGTTGAAGCATTGAAGCACTTTCTCCACGTAACTCTCTTGTGACATCCATAGCTTCCTTGATTTGCGATCGCAAAAAATTCTAATTCCCGAAATTTGTTTTTCCAGTCCCAAAGCTTTCATA
This sequence comes from Nepenthes gracilis, assembly GCA_033239525.1. Classification (NCBI taxonomy): domain Eukaryota; kingdom Viridiplantae; phylum Streptophyta; class Magnoliopsida; order Caryophyllales; family Nepenthaceae; genus Nepenthes; species Nepenthes gracilis. The sequence continues at coordinate 23,024,549 of BSYO01000007.1, forward strand.
GCAAAGGACTTCCCAAGCTGTCGCTTTAACTCTGTGATACAAGAAGCATTACGCCCAACAATCAACATATCATCCACATAGAGCAAAAGAACAACAAAATCATCCTTTGAAAGGGTCTGAACAAAAACACAATAATCCGAGATCGTCTTCTGATAGCCCTGATTTACCATGACAAATTCAAATTTCCTATACAATTGCCTTGGTACTTGTTTCAAGCCACACAGACTCTCCTTGAGATGACACACTAAGTTCTCCTTCCCCTTAACTAGGAATCTCTTCAGTTGCTCCATGTAGATTTCTTCTTCAAGATCACCGTGAAGAGACGTCGTTCGCACATCCATCTGTTCTACCTCCAGGTCAAGAATAGCAGCCAACTCGAGCACCACTTGAATAGAAGACATCTTTACCATTGGTGTAAAGATCTTGTCGAAGTCAATACCCTTCAGTTGATTGAAGCCTTTCACAACCAGTCTCGCTTTATATCTCGGTTGTGAGTTGTTTTCATCTATCTTCAACCTGAAAACCCACTTATTCTTCAATGCTCGTCTTCCCTTTGGCAGCCTCATCAACTCAAACATATGATTTTCATGCAACGATGCCATCTCTTCTTGCATAACTTCCATCCACTCCGCCTTGTGTTCGTCTTCCATTGCTTCCTCAAAGCATTCGAGTTCTCATCCGTCTGTGAGTAACACATACTCCTTGGCTGACAGAAGAGTAGAGGGTCTTTGATCTCTCGTGGATCATCGGAGTGGAACAGTCTCGATAAACTCGGCAATATCAAGAAGAATAACCTCATACTCATCTCTATTGGGCACTGCAGTCTCGTGATCTTCTTCATCTTCAGCATTGCCTTGACTTTCATTCTGATGACGAACAGGTACCGACGTAAGATCTGAATCACATGCCCGACTTTCATCATTCTTGGAGACAAACTCTGAACCTTTGCCGATATCGTCTATAGTCTAGTTCTTGACAAACAAGACATCTCTAGATCATACCAGCTTCTTCTCAATCGGATCATATAGTGGATTTTCAAACTCATCTTTCCCGTAACCGAGAAATATACATTGTCTGGTCTTTGACTCTAGCTTGGTCCTTTCATCTTTGGAAACGTGAATAAAAACCTTACATCCAAATATCCGTAAGTGATCGTAGGATATATCTTTTTCAGTCCATATTTTTTCAAGCATTCTCCATTCAAGGTACTGTGCGGTGATAGATTGACGACATGAGCCACGGCCCTCAAGGCTCCCCCCCAAAATGAGCCAGGGAGCTTCGCCTCCGAAAGCACACATCAGACCCTCTCTATCAAAATCTCATTCATCCGTTCGGCTACCCCATTTAGTTGCAGTATATTCGGTGGAGTTTTCTGATGACGAATTCTATGAGATCAGCAATACTCATCAAACGCTCTGATCTACTCCCCACCATTATCACTTCGGAAGCATTTTAATTTCTTCCCCGTTTGCCTTTCAACCAAGGCGTGAAAATATTTGAAGAACATAAAAGCTTGATCCTTCGATTTCAGCGAATACACCCATAATTTTTGAGAACAGTCATTAATGAATGTGATGAAATAAAGTGCTCCTCCAAGAGTCTTCACATTGAATGGGCCACATAAATTGGTGTGGACCAATTTAAGAAGATCAGTCTTCCTTGTAGATGAATTGCCATTGAATGAAATCCGTCATTGCTTTCCAGCCATACAATGAGAACAAGTTTTCAATTGAGTCGTTTTTACACCCCGAAGGCAATTTTTCTTCGCTAAACAGTTTAGGCCCTTCTCACCCATGTGACTCAACTGACGGTGCCACAAATCTAAAAGCTCATCATATCTAGCAACATGTACATCTCCCGCTGTAATCGAGGCTTGCAACACATACAAGTTGGAAATATTTTTGCTTCGAGCCACAACTAGAGACCCTCTAGTTAGCTTCCATACTCCTGCACAGAACGTGCTACAAAAGCCCTCATTATCAAGCTTGCCAGCCGAGATCAGATTCAGTTGAATATCCAGGATATGTCTAACATCTCTCAACAGTAACTTGGTTCCATTATTTATGGTGAGACACACATCACCATAGCTAGCAATACGAGATATATCTTCATTGCCCATTTTCAACACTCCAAAATCGCCAGGAGTATATGATATGAAGAACTCTTTTCGTGACGTGACATGAAGTGAAGCACCACTATCCACCACCCAGCTTGTCTCAAGATTGACTAGATTTACGACCTCATCCTCATGACATACCAGCCAAAGATCACACCCGGTAATAACAGTAGCTCTTTCTTCATCTCGAGTCTTGTCAGCCTTCTTCTCATTACTCTCAACATTCTCTCACTTTCACTTGTAGCAATATTTCTTGATGTGTCACTTCTTTCCACAATAACGGCACTCGAGCTTCTGATACCTCGATCTGATTTGCTTTGACCCTTCTCTGCAGACTTAGGACAACGTCCTTTATTTCTTCCTCGTAACTCGGAGACTAACACTTTGGAGTGCGTAGAGGAAGTACCATGTGACCGACGTCTCATCTCTTCATTCAACACCGCTCCCTTTGCTATCTCAAGAGTTACCACGCCATTTGGAGCTGAATTGACGACAGTAATCCTTACCACCTCTCAGGAGTCTAGTAAAGTAGTCAGAAGCCACAAACTCAATAGTTTATCATCAAATTTTATACCTATACCACTCAATTGATCAACACATTCTTGAAACTCATTTAAGTAATCAGCGACAGACGAGCGCTCCTAGCACCTCACTTGCATAAGTTTCATCAAGTGAAACAATTTATTGTTATCGGTCTTTAAGGCATAGAGTATTTCAAGTTTGTGCCATAAAGTCCTTACATGTGTCTCATTCTGGATGTAATTATATACATTATCATCTACAAATTGTCTAATATAACCACAAACTTGTTCATGCTCAAAAGCCCAATCCTAATCGGACTTTGATTTCGATTTTTGCTACGCAAAAATCAAATGGTGCATCAATTTTCCAAACAGCAAGTCCTACATCTTGCTGTACCAAATATTATAGTTCGTATCATTTAAACACATCATCTTATTTCTGACTTCCATCGATTCAAACAAGTCACAATACCCAACACGAACCAAAATCTCTGATACTACTTGTTACAATTAAATACTTGTTTAAACCGCGAGGAAACGCGTAATAGATGATAGCATACACATAATAAACAACCACAAATAATAAAGGCATGATTTTTACGTGAAAAACTCCCTATGAAATGAGGAAGAAAAACTACGGAACACAGAGTCTGAAATTTTCACTAGCAACAGTTGATCAGTTACACAAATTCCAAATCACAAGAATCAATATCAACTAGCTTTGCATAACCCATACAAAAATATAAAGAGTAAAAGTAGAGATCAAACCCGACAGATATTCTTCTCAGCAGTAAGAATTTCGTACGTGTGATTACCGAAGACTGAAACTTGATTGAAAACCCAAACGGATGTTCAAATCTTCCTCTTCTTCTTCTTTTCTCTCTTTTCTCTCCTTTTTTTCTCTGGAACGGAGCTCAAAACTGATTGGAATAACCTAAAAATATAAAGTGTGCATTTTATATAATAGGCGCACACTCGAGCACCCGTCGAACGCACATCGGGCGCAGGCCCACGCTCAAGCGTTATTCAAGCGCACAGCGAGCGGCATGCTATTGGAATTTTAGCTCGAGCGACATTCAGGCGAGCAGCTAGTAGGGGCTTACTGGAAACGCGGCTCGAGCGCCCAACAGGCGCAACTCGAGCATTCTTCATACGGTGAGGATATTTACCTTCATCCGCCACATAAGTAGGTATGGGCCCACACGAGAATGACCCATAATCTAACAAAATCAAAATTCAACCAATCACCAATAGAAACATTATAATAACTAATTGATACAAAACCATTTAATTGAAATAAAATGAACATCCTAAAACTACTATTCTAAGACAAAAATATAACATCTAAAATTTTCAATTTCTAATTCCATTTTTTGAACAATCTTTTCATCAACTTTCTTTACTTGCAAGTGCATTTCAAGCTCTCTATATTAGAAGGATGGTAAAAATTAAAATAAAGAGTAGTCAATTATTTAAAAAGATATATAATTTTTATAATTAAATATATAAGTTACATCAAAATTTGTTGAAATGAATATGATCTAAAATTAGATACAATGTCATATAATTTTCATAGCATCTACAAGCTAATAATCAACTTTTTTTATTGAAATAATGTATCATTAAAATATATTCAAATCATACAAATACTTATAAATCAATGATAAGTAGGGTCTTACTAATAAAGAAGCGAATAATCAAAACTCAAATTATATATATTTATATACAACTAAAGGTCATTTACTAATATACAAAACCTGTAGCTGAACTATTATACATATAATCTTATAAACATGGTTGTATGTTATTTTCAACTGACAGATAATATGTTTAAATTTTAATTATTATTATAATATATTAAGATATGTTATAATTTATTACATTAATTTTTATAGTAGTCTGTATATAATTGAATAGAAAATTCTACTAAAATATAAATATATTCTTTATATTTTTTATATTAATAAAAATATCATTAAATTTTAACTTCTGTAGAGTTTTTTTTTTTTTTTCATTTCTTCAAATACATAACATACAAAAGCATATGGATATATAAGAATATTTGTAAATATTTTAAGAATGTGTTGAAATAATTAGATAAAATTTTAAAGTATGTAGAGCTATATTCTTAAAAGTTCAAGACATGTAAGCAAAATTTTGTAAGATTTATAAAAAATCAATACAATTAATATAATTTTTTTATTTTATTTTAAAGTGTAAGATATACATATATATATATATATATATATATATATATTTCAAAAACATATAATAAGATTTTAAATAAAATTTAAAGATATACATAAGTATTGTTGCAGAAAATCAGCTTAAGAATATAATGTATTTGAAATAAGAACAAAAGTTTCATAACAATTATAGATAATAAAAATGAGGATACATGTATATAGAGTATAAATATTTTATATATAAAATTATAACATGCATGAATATTTAAAATAATAAATACCCATAAAAATTAAAAAAAATAATAATAAAAAGATAAATTTGGGATTACTTGCCTTAATTTGATTTTATTCAAATATTGTTTGATTTCTCTTTGATTTTTCTTCTCCTTCTTTCTCTCTCTTCTTTTTATCTATTCTCCATTTCCCTTATCTATTAAAATTAACTTAAAATAACCCAAAATCGACTAAAAAAATTTATTTATAGCAAGTTGGTGCATTATGTGTGGCACATATACGGATCATGTGCGATCGCACAAGTGTGTTAATTGAATGCATATCAAGCGTCGAGATAAAAATCATACAGCACATGAATATCCATCAAATGCATATTACGTGCATGTAATTTGCTGCAACTGCGTACATAAATCCTTTAAGCGTGAGCAATTTGCCTATAATAGGCACAAATAGCGGTTATGTATCATTTAGACGAATCCTTTTTATAGAAAACACACATTTGGGATGTCATGCATCGGCCAAGCACTAATTAACCTAATATGACTCAATTAAAAAATTAATTTTCACTCAGATATTTATTTGTCCTTAAAAATTTATTATATTAGTTTAATTAATCATTATAAAATTAAAATTCCTACTTTATATATTTTCTCATGGGACAAATTTTATCCAAAAATTAAGTTAAGAGGAATGTAAATTAGAATGTTAGTAATTTTAATAATTTCAATTTACCTAATTATTAGACATACAAAATTAAAATAAATATAACAATAAATAAATAGCAAACAAAGAGAAGTTTAGCTTTATATTTATACCAGTTTAACAACGATTACATTTAGTTTTAAAATTACATTTAGAAATTTAAATATACTAAATTGATCCTTATTTTTTTAGATAAAAATTAATATTAGAACATTAATCAATACTCCATAATCAGAAAATTTTTTAAAGAATGATACTTTCACTTTTTTACTCTTGCAATAGTCTGATTATAAATATCTTTAATAGAATATAAATAATTTATGTATAAATTTTTCTCAGTAAATATATAAAAATTTCATGCTTAATATCTTTTAATATTTTTTATTTTTCCAAGTGAAATAAAAGTCTTTTCAATTATTAAAAAAAAAAAGCTCTTAAATTTCTAAATGTAGCCCCTTTAAGCTCTAAAAATATATATAAAAAATTAGAAAGTATCATTATTACGACTCCATAAAAATTACTTTAGATAAGTTATTATTTAAGAGATAAAATTAAAATATTAAAATTGTATAACTATAGATTTACTGTTATTTTTTAAAAATTATATCAAAGCCGCCTGTTGAACATAGACATAATCCACGGCAAGATTCATTCAATTGGTGGGTCAGGTCAAGTAAATTATAAAAATCATTTATGCAAATATTCAATTAATAATACGTAATGATAGAATCCTCTGCATTTAATCTTTTTATTCAGTATCTTTCATTTATTTTTTCAACTCCCTTTGAATCTATTTTAATATTAACTATTTATTATATTTAAAATTTGAGATTTAATTTATTAGTAAAAGTGAAATTGAAAAATAACTATCTGTTAACTATTTTTATCTTTTGAAGGAAAATACGACATTAAAATTTTATAACCAAAAATTATCCATTAACTAAATGTGATTAAAAAAGTTTAGAATCGACAAATAAAATTGATGGGTACACCAAAAATGAGCTGGCCCCACAAAAGTCAAAGGCCTAATACGGCGGTCAACACTCTAACGGCCCAATTGAAAAACGAGCCCAAGAACTGAAAGGCCCAATCAGATCCAGAGATGCATCAAACTGTTACCCTAATACACAAAACTAATTTTTATTATAAAATATTACATACAATGTAAAATGCTAATATTTATGCAAATGACAAAAAAAAAGTATAAAAAATTATATTTATATTAGCAGCCTTTTTTTATTCATCATAAAATTATATTTCAAAAAAAGTTGGTTAATTATTTGGATTGGAAAAATAATATATGACTTGAACGTTAGTTAGATCTAATTTTTTTCATATTTGTAAGTTGTTATAAACAATATGTTTGATTTTTATAGAGTCCAAATGAAACGAGTTTAATAGAAACTTAACATCAATCTAATCAAATGGAATAAATTAATTACCTCAAAAATAAGCAAGTAAGCTCTTTAGATAAAGAGAGTCTAACAGACATGACCAAACTCCAAGTTAGGTCAATTGAGGTCCATGCTCTAAGCTCAATCAACTTAATTCAAGGTTGAGTTAGATAATATTTGGATAAAGTCATCCCATTTTTACATAATTCTGTCAGGTTTTAGAAAAGATGGCCGAGTCCTCAACCATATTGCTTTCATAATAACTTTGATGCTTAAATATTCCTTGTTGGTCAACATTGGAGAACAAAAATTTGAAAGTTTTTGTTGATTGTGAAAGTAAGCCACATCACATGCTATAGCCAACAAAGTCAGTGGGGCTTAAACACAATGAAAGAGGGGCTCCCACAAAGTCAATTTGAGGGGGGCTATGCCTTGGACCTTAAAGTGTCGGATATACATTCAATGATACATGTAATTTAGTTTAAAAGATTTTTAAAGTAATTAAAAAAGAAAAAAATACATGGATTATCGGATGTGTAATATTTCGGATCTTCATTTGAATTATTTTAATATTTATTATGATTTTGCGTATTTCGAACGCGATAAAAATAAATTAAAATATTATAAAATTTTTAGGAATGATCGGAAGTGCGGAGTGGTGCCCAATGTGTGCTCGTGTTATCGTCCGAGTACCAATCGGATTTTAAAATAAAAGAAAAATAAAATAAATAAATAATAATAATAATAATAATGAAAAAAAAAGAAGAAAAAAATGGGGATAAGAGAAGATAGAGTCGGGGAGAGAAAGTGAGGGGGAAGGAGTTAGGGTTTGCAAAAGTAGAAGGAATAAGGAGGAGAAGGGAGAGGAGATCAGCGTCAACGGTGGCGTGTGGAGGTTGTGCGTAAGTGAGCGGCGACGAGAATGGTCGTGAGTGAGGCCGCAATTGTCGCGGGTTGAGGCGGTGGCGGCACTAGGTGAGAGAATCGATGCCGGAAGAGTAGACGGCGGCCGTTCGGAGTGGTTGCGGCAACATTGGTGGTTGCGATAGTGAGCTGTGGTGCAATGCAGGCTGTGGCAGCGATGGCGTGGTGCGAAGGAAAGAAGTCATGCGATGAGAGAGAGGAGGCAACAACACAGTGACGTCGGTGCCGGCAAGGTGACATCGAGAAGGTCGGCGACAGCCATGCAAGGCAGCAGCGACGTTGGTGAGGCGGTGTGGTGGTGGAGTGACAGCGGAGGAGCGGCGACGGTGCGCACAGTAGCAACTCGCGCAGAGAGAGGGCAGCACGCGTGAGGCAAGAGAGGAAAGTGCTAGATTTGGGTGTTTCGGGGTATCTTTTTTTCATATTTGCGGAGTATAAAGTCGATGCAAGTATTCTCTAACCCTATTCTTGATCTGATTTAATTTCTAATGTATTTTGACTACTGTGAAAGATTTTATTAACATGCATAAATTTTTATATACATCCAATTTATTAATTATATACATACATGAATGTTTTACTGGTCGTACGGTGGTTTTACATCAATATTTATAATTTGGGAGATTTTCGGACACCTGGATAGTACACATATATATTTGTGTATCCGTATGTTGTAGAACCATGAATCAGGCCATACATTGGTCTACATGTATGCTACCGAGGGTGGGGTCATTACGGGATTATGGCGGTTCAAGACCCGATGGGTCGTTCTATGTGATCCAAGGCATGAGATATTGACACCGCTCTCGACGGGGACGTAGATGATATGGTCACTTCCGCCAGAAGGAAGGTTGAGACGTTTAGTAGCTAACCTGCTCCACTATATATTTAAATGAGAACCATCATAAGGAATTAACAGAACTAATATATTTAGACATCCTAATATATAACTAAAATTTATGGTTGCATCCAATGCCGCGGGTAGTAAAATACAATGAGTAAATTTTAAATTTATGGGAGACAGAGTACATAGATGATATTAAGCTACTGGCCTAAATTATAGTCGATATAGTTGTAGTTACTAGACGAGGGTAATATTTTCTCAAGTTGGTATTATTTATCTTTGATTCTTCGATTTCGTGTATACTTTATATTTCTACATGTATTTGGGTGAATGATGATTTTGAGATACACTGGTTGGCCAACAGTTGGATGATAGGAATGTCTCGTACGTATCAATTGTAATAAACCCGGAACGTGTTTTGATTTATATTTTAGTTCTGGCGATCTTTTCTCAATTTCTACATTATGAGATTTGGATCCGGACAATGGTATATATCCCACACGGATGTGGTGACGGTTGTAGCCTATATGACCTCAGATCATATGATATGATATCGTTTATGAGATTTGACATGATCATATTTATTATGATTATGTCCCGAATGGACTGTTTGATATGGACGATGATTTAGTACGAGATATCTCCTCATTTTTCAGGGATTTCACGGACATTGTGTATTATTTTACATAATTACTATGCGATATATGTAATATCCCGGATTTCTATTTGGATTAATTTAATAGTAATTATAATTTTGGACAAATTGGACGTGACAAAATTAATTAGATATTATAAAATTTGGACTAATTTTTGGATCAGTTGAGTTGGTATCCGAGGTACGCCCGTACCGTCGCCTGAAGAGCGATTTAGATTTTAGGAATAAAAGAAAATATAAAATATAATAATAATAATAATAATATAATATATATATATATATATAACGAAAAAAAAGAAAATAAAAAAAAAGAAAAAAAGATGGATAAGGATTGAGAGAACAGTGAAAGTAAGCTGTTTTCTGGGAGAGAGAGTGTAGAGGAGGGTTTGGGTGAGAAGATGAGGGAGGCGGCGCCACGCGAGGAGGAAGGTGAGGGATTGCCGGCGACGGCGACGGTGAAGTGCAGTGAGGAGACGGCGGCTTATGGGTGGCGTTGTGGTGGTCAGTGTTGGCAGTGGCTGACAACGCTCGGTGAGGAGGCCGTTGCGAGTGTCGGTAGCAGCCTTAGGAAGCATCGACGGTGGCACACGGTAGAGATGCTGTATCGGTGGTTGGCGGTGGCCGTGGGAGAAAAGGCAGTGGCACGGTTGAGGGTTGCGCAAGAGAGAGAACTGTGCACGGTGAGAGGGCATTTGAGCTATGGCGGCGGCGCCGACGTGGACGGGATGACACCAGGAAGGCTGGCGGTGGCAGGTTGACGCAGCAGCGGGTCGGCCGACTGTGGTTGAGCAGTGGTAGCGGCAGTGATGACGCGCAGAGGGGGAAGCGCAAGCAGAGGCGCGGCAGCGCGCACAGCGGAGAGAGAAATGGTTGATTCGGGCACTTCGGAACATCTTTTCTTCAGATTTGTAAAGTATGCGGTCTAAGCAAGTATCTGTAAGCCCACTCTTTGGTCTAATTTCGCATCTGATATATTTTAAATACTGTTTAGAATTTTTACTAATATGTATGAATTTTTGTACACCTATTTAATTTATTCTGGACATGTATGTGTAGTTTATTGGATTATTTTGGGAGCTTTAAATATGAATTTTTTGATTTTAGGAATTTATTATTTTTCTAAAAGCCCGAAAAATTTACTGGACTCGATGTATATTTATATCAGGATGTGTAACGAAAATATACACAAAACTTGCATAGACTGTGTATTTTTATATATGCACGAGTCGGGTTGTGGTCACTACATTTTGATTTAAAAATTGGACACTCTGGTCACTCCCAAACGAAAAAATTTATTTGGAAATTTCTTTTCGCCGGTAGGAAAGATTCGGAGTAGTAACCCTTCCAATTTGGATAATTTGACTTGACCTTAGAATATATTCGGACGTTCTAATATATTTGATAAGTTTGAGGAATGCACCCAAAGCCGCCGGTGGTAAAACATAGTGGCTAACCTTATTTCTGGGTACAGAATACATGGATTTTGGTCTAAGGTTATCGGGTTTATGTGTAATCCTTCTTCAAACTAGTATTTAAATAATTAGAACCTAAATTTGGTGCATAATTTGTATTTTTACATTAATTGGTACTGAACTTTGATTTTGATATGGATTTTTGGATTTGGATTTGAGATTCGTCGATTTTTTCCTATAATTGGACTTAATATATCTCGTACAAATAATTTTAATTATATGTTTTGATCCAAATCTTTGTAATATCTGTTGCAGTGCTGCTTCGATCTCTGCGCACGCTATTAGATCATCGGGCTATCAGATTCTACCCTAGATCACAAGCTGATCGGGCATTGGACTTGGACTTGGACTCGGATTTGACATCGGCTTCGAAATTGATCCGGATCACACCTATTTTGTTTATATATATATATCTATATACGTCCCGATGAGAACCGTTTCGAAATTTTGACATTTGTTTTGGATTTGGATATTTATTTTGAGTACGAGACTACCATTGAATTTTGGATTTTAGATTTCTATTGGATTTATTTTATCGGCAATTTGGATTCATTCTAAAATTTGATTGGATTTTCGTCCATTGATCTCTCATCTGATTTATTGGACTCATTTTATCAAAATATAATACTTGTAGGTATTAGACTCATTTTTTTATTTTGTCCCTTCAGAGTAGAAGGTTCGGATGTAATATAGGAGTAAAGACGTAATCGGTCAGATATTCATCTGATTCAGTGAGTTTTGATTCTATTATGGTTTAATTTGACAATTGATACAATTGTATTATGGAAATTGGCCGGGTATAGGCCCATATAATATTTTCGAATCTGTGGAATATTTTATTATATCTAATTCGTGATTTTGGTTGGAATTGTTACCTCCCTTACGATGACTATGGAGCAGGTCGTATTATTTCTGTTTGGACGATTGTCAAGTGAGGTGCTGTGTGAATTTTAATTTGTGTCGGGTCCTATTTATTTGGTTTGTCATACCTGAATTTTGGGATTTATGATTATTTGTTTAAATTATTTAGAATTTTAAATTTTAAAAAATATAAATAGTATTTAAATTGACCTGCTTAGTCCGAGTTCGTGACAATATCCCTACTTCTGATTTATGTGTACTATTTTATATGATGTTAATATTTGTTGAGCTCAAAGTTTACGTTTTCATATTTTATCCATTCAAACCAGTGGCTTGGATACGCCTGTAAGAGTTTGGACGTTAGCTGATGCGGGATATCTCTATTGGTGAGTAGAGATGTTCATATTGGGTATGTTTCATATCTAAAAAATGTATCATGGTTATTATTTATGGTCGGATGATGGTCCTAATCTTTGTATGAAAAATATTGATGAGTTATTATATTTGGATACCTCAATTACGATTGTGGATAGTAGGTCGTGTATTATATTTATTCCGATTTATATCCGTTGAAATTTTGTATGGGTTTTATTATATCGGGTCTTGTATGTGTATGACTATCACGCCCGAGTTGAATTTTTATGATTGATAAAAATATTATCATCGATTTTATGTTTGACCTATGTATATTGTGTTCTTGAATTGTGACAGGATATATATCTAATGATTTAAGGATTGAGAAACGGGATGTCTTCCATAGGCAACACAAGGTTAAGCCTCAATAAGGGAGGAAAACAACCACGGGTAGTGCCAAGTCTCTCCTACAAACTCAGCAAGATCATGTTTTGCCACTATCACCCCTTGTTTGGTTAATAAGGTTCATGCTATTATCCTTGTGGAATAGTGCCAGCGCTCATAATTTGACCAGTAGACCCTACCTTGGTCACCTCAAGACCAATGCGGAAGTGTTCATAATTCGATCAAGTGGAGTAAGCCATCGTGAAGGCCACAAACTTAGTCAATAGAAGAGCCTTCCTAATCTCAGTACTTCAGTGCCCATGCTCCGGCCAAGTGAAGAAACTCTAAATGCTATAATAGCCTCAAATTTGATTGTAGATCGAGCTTCTCTAACCGAGTAGCAGGATTGCAACGTGTAGGGCACTGTAACACCAACTTTTCCCTTATCATCAATTGGATTAAGATTCAACAGAGGAAAATCAATATTTAAAAAATAAAATAGTATATTTTTTATTATTTTTGATAATAATAATATTTAGATATTACAATATTTTTAAATTTTTCTAAAAAATATTTATATATTATATTATTTTAAAATATTAAATATTAATATTAGATCAACGTCCATCTAATGGTTGGATAGACATTGTATGATGTAGTATGAGATTGCACATCGCAACTTCTCTCATGTGATTCCTAATCCACCTGGTACAAATGAACATATTAATAAGATTGTAAAAATAACATTATATACCCCCAATATATTACATATAGTTCCTTATGTAGATTTGGGGGGGGGGGGGGGGGGGTATTCAATTATACCTAAATATAAAAATGGGAATAACCTCTTATTTCTAATTTTGATTTAGGTAGCTTGCCTTTGACAATAAATTGAGGGGGATCATATGTAGGGGCCCTTCTATTTGAGAAGAAATCATAAATCTCCTTATTTTTTTTTCAAGTGATCAATACATAATTTGCAATGTTTGAATACGAATCTTATTTTAATCATGATTAATTAAGTTGAGATGATCAAAGTTGAGGTCAAATAAAGAAGAAAAATGGGCCAAAAGTCAATTTTAGATCAAGTTATTGTGAATTGATGGATGTCTGATCAGTACTCAACCTGTGTCCATGTGTGTTCTTGGTAGGAAGGTCGCACATGACTATCGTCTAAGCAAAACTCGAGCACTTTTCTATATACTCGCACTTGATACAGACCCAAGGGACACTCAAGCATGCTGAGGCAGAATGTTAGCTCCTGATACGCGCTTGATGTAGCGTTTGTATGCACTCTAATTGGCTATGGCATCCGACAAGTGCTCGTGCACAAAGTTTGCTATATAAGTTATATTTAACTGATTTTTGATTATTTTATACCAAATTTTAAGAGTGTAGAGAGAAAGACAAGAAAGAGAAAAGAAACTAGAGAAGCCAAATTTAAGTGATCTCAAGAAAGATTTTAGTAATTTGAAATTAAGGCAAGTGTATCTTCAAGGCTTTTTTATTTGTTATTGTTCTTTACTCTTTTTTTGAATATTTATTATTCAGAATACTTATACATAGCACATTTTCGTAATTAAAATATTTATAACTCACATACATGTAATATTTTCCTTATTCTTCTACAATAATGCATGAAATTCATATTTAAGTCTATATACATTATATTATTCAACTAATTCTATATTTATTTTTTGTACATAATCTGTATTTTTGATATGATGTTATTTCATATTTGATTTTCATGTGAAATGCTCCTATATATTGAAATTTACAAGGTGTATGCTCTGCATGTCATGAAAATTTATCTATTTATCCTTACATACATGTCATTTGAAATAGGAATGTCAAAATATCATCAATGTCATTAATTTTTCTGCAATCATATTTAAAAATCTCATAATATAGCATCATATGTTTTAAATTGATTATATCTAAATTTTTACATTAAATTATAGTATTTCATGATAAGAAATTTAAAGAAAAATTCTACAATATGTTAAAACTTTAAGAATATTTTATCTGATATGAAAAAAATATAAGAATATAAGAAATTGTATAGAGTTTTCATATATCTAAATATCAAATCATTATAATAAATTTAACGGGTGGTATATTATAGTATGCTTTGATATATTATAATAGTAATCGATATTCAAAACTATCATCTATAGACAAAAGTAGCGTTCGGTCCCGTTTATAGAGTTATATGTATAATGATCCACCTATGAGTCCTGAATAGTAGTATGAGGTATTTGGTTATATAAAAATAAATATAATTTAAATTTTTATTATTTATTTTTTTAGTTGATAAGGCCCTACTGATCTTTTATCCCTAAGAAATTGCATAATTAAGTATAGATTATATAGCACAATTTAATTAAGAATATAAAAAAATTTAAAAGTTGTGTGTACTTGTCATGAAAAATTCATCACATTTCATTGAATTTGCTTCATTATTCCTTCCAACATGTTTAATGAGCATGTATGTTTAATTATGAAATTATATGTTTTACTAAACTCTCGACTTACTCTAATTTTTACTTTTCACAAATCCTTTCAAATTAACGGTTCGGTCACTTACAGGATGAGTAGGACCGAAGAAAGTGATACTCGAAGAGATTAGTATTAGAAATGTTGGATTTGATGATAGGTTTAATTTTTGAATAGTAATTTAGAATAATTATGATATTTAGACGATGGTGTATAAATTATGATACTAACGTTAGCTTTCAATTATGATTGTTTAGATATTCTATTTTGATTTAGACATGATTGCTTACATATATTTTGACGTTATGGTATGGTCAGTATTCTATTCATCTAATAACATGGTAATTTTAGGTACTGTGGTTAGATTATATTATTTTTATTTTGATCGATCGAGATATTGACATGAAACTCATGTCCACCGTTATTTAAGCTACTAATTATTAATGTATTAATATCATTAATTATTAATGACGGGATCCAATTTTGGGACGTGACATAATTTTTACTTAACAAATTTAAAAAATGATAATAGATTTTTTTTTATAAAATAATATTTGAGGTTTTAAAATTTTAAAAATTATTTTGTATTTAAACAAATACAAAATAAATGTAAATAATTGAATTTGCAAGGAATTAGAAGATCCCTAAATTGAAGAGGCTTCTATGCAATAGCGCATAGGAGCTCCCACGCTCTTTTGACTAGAAGACGAGGTGGGTGTTAATTGGATAATTATTTTGTATTAATTTTGGTGCATTAGTGGGACCAAAATTAATTGATACGATTCAATTTTAAAAGTAATAAAAGCTAAAATTAATAATTTGGCTAATAATTTATTCTTCTCAGAAAATTACAATCATGTCATCTAAATATATAAGTAATAAATTGACATTTTTACTAACAGAAATCTTATAGAGTTGGACATTTTAAACTTGTTAATACAATTTTAGAAAATTTTAATTCTTTATCAGGATTTCCTATAAAAGCTTGAGATGTAGTTAAGACTAATATTGTGACATTATTTTTTGTCTTTAAAGATGATAATATTATTTGGTCATCTAGTTTGAACACATTCAGTATGATTGAGGATATATTCTTTATTTGCATAAGATATGAAATTATCTTACCAAATTTAAATGATATAATTCCTCAGTCTTTTACTTATTTAGATATGCAATTTATAAAAAATGATATCAGATATTGATAACTTTACACCAGATATTAACTATATTAGAAAAGAGTTTATATTTGAAAAAAATATTAAATTAAAAAATAATATTTTTATAATTTAATAAGAAATGAATTGAGGCATATTGTACTAGATGAAAAGAAATTATAAAAGCTTTAGATATTAATCTTTGATACTTTGAATGGTTTTTACATTACATCAATAGAAACAAATTGATAGCCAGGTTTTAAATCAATGTTAATACCAAAGTAACAAATCAATGGAATACTGCATCTAAACAAGCAATCATATCAATTCATCATCAACTAATCTAAAAGGATAATAAATAATAAAAATATGAGTCAAAATTTGAATAAATATCAATATATAACATGTAGCAAACCGATACATTATACTCAAATGCATATTTCAAACGATAGTCAAGAGCCCCGAATATATGAAATCAACTGAATCCCAATTACGAGTAAAATCAACAAATCTAAATCGAAATCTAAGTATTCAAATTAATGTAGGTAAAATATATTAAAAATCTAAAATATGTACAAATTAGAGAATCAAAGACTGAAAGACTGACTTTGAGGAATGATTACTCTTAATCCTGGTAACTTTAAACCATATCACTATTGTTTCAACCCGTACGTAAGGCCGTTTACATAGTTTTTCCTATATATGGGGATGAAGCCGCTATCTTTCGCAATCCGTGGGATGGTTATACCCTTCAAGTCTGTTTGAATATATTAAGATATTAAAATATATTAATTTCGGTCAATTCTTTTCGATGGTTCTTATAAAAAAACAAATTGGGGGGTCTTTATATCACAAGTCTAAAATTTTTCCGCCATAAAAAAGATACAAAACTTTCACTCGAGAAGGTGAAATACGAAGCTTTCTACTTTGGGGGAAAGTATACATGTTGAATCGAATATTAAAATAGAGCTCAGCCTAAACGCCAATGGCCCAATAGAAAATATTGTAGAGTCCATCTGAAGAGTAGTACACCAGTGCATAAACCAAGAGGCATAACCTGAACAGTTAGATACTAAAAAATCGTAATGAACCGCTTAATGATTAGATACGCAAGATTCAAATTCGAAATTACAAAAATTAAACCCTTTTTGTTCAAACTTTCAAATATGATAAGACGGCTCCTTAATTCGTACATTAATTCAAATCTTCACGACACAACATACACACACATATATATATATAACTAGTTACTTATCTTTGATAGAGTATAAAAAGTCAATAATACCCACGATCGAAAATCTAAAAGAAAAAAAACTCATAGTAAAATGCATGTTTAGCCTTAAATTATTAGGTGGATATAATCGAAATCCTGCTAACTTTGGTAAGTTAGTCATCTCTAAAATGAAATATATGGTAACATAATCTGGCCTAGATTTGTATGATCTCATTGCCCTCACTCTTGCACTATTTCATCACAAAACTATATTAGACAATATGATTTCAGTTACCGTGGCCTCCCATTCCAAAGGTACTTATCTTTAACGCCATGAAATTGTACTGATCTTTGCACTGAATGGTGCAGTCTTGAATGGTACGTATGTGTAATACAGTGATATTTATTTATTTATTTATTTTTAAATTTTGTAATATTTTGATTATTTTACATGTTATGAGGGATTTTTTTAATCTTCATAATGCAAAAATTATGCTATTATATTGACTTGTTTTGTGGTTTTCTTTTTCTTTTTTCCTTTCTTTTGCTTTTGCTGAGTTTGAGAAACTTATGGTAAATTCCATCTGTACCCCTTGATTATGTCTGGTGCTTAATTTTCTGTTTGTGTTATCTATTTATTTTTTGAATTTCAATGCTTCCTTTTATGCCTTTTTTTTTTTTTACCCTTTTAGGATTATGAAAAATGCAGTTAGTAATCTATATATATATTTATTTAATATCAAATTTAATATGAAAAAAAAATTAAAAAAATTTATTTAATTTTTTATTTTAACTGTTAGAAATTTTAAATTTAATGGTTTAAATGAGAGAAATAGAAAACAAAATTTTCTTTCCCAATAACTTAGGCATTTGTTGAAGCGATTTTTTAATTAATGGAAAATAATATTTTCACTACAACTAAAAGAATTAATAATATATTATTTGATGATAGATTATTTTGCTCAATAATGCCTCGCTTGGGTATGTTTATATGGAAAGGTATAAGTATGGGGACTAATTTCTAATTATCAAAAGAAAAATTTCATCTCGTTTGTTTTTAAGAAGATTAAAGTATTTTTATTTATGTATTTAGGATAAACAGAAATAAGATTTTCATCTCATATATATCTCAAAAATAGTAAAAATAGATAAATAATTATTTATTTTGAATAAACAATAATATGATTATACTTATATGTATTATGCATTTTTTGTATCGGCATTGGACCCTGAGCCTACACCTTATCTCCAAGGTATAATTTTTGTGCCTCGGTTTTAATATTGTTAAATAATAGTCTAATAGTTTATAGATTTAATTAAAATATTTAAAATAAAAATTTTAAAAATAAAATATGTGATCATTAAATTTATATCTAATAAATTCAGAGTCGTGGCTAAGGATTTTGCCTCAAAGGTAAAGTATAGTGTCCCATGATGACCGGGGCACTGCATTGGGAGCGAGGGGTGCTATATGTTAAATGGCAATAGAGTGCCAGTGCCGATTGAATAAAAATATTTAAAACCTATAAACTTTTATCTTTTATAAATGATTATATTTATTATTGATACATCTCGAAAATTTAGATTGTCGTATGAATTATGAAATTGACATTTTGCTTGGATATTTGAATATAAACGAGTCCAATCTTTGTAATTATAAATTATTATCTTGTACACAATAATAAAATAAACTAAAGGTAAGATGTATATGAGACTTACTATTCGATATATTTTTTAACTTTCAAGTTAATGATATTTCTAAATAGTTTTGAAAAGATGTTAAGGAAGAAAATGTATAAAATGAAAAAGGATGAAGATGAGTATATGTTTGGAAAGTTATACTTATTTTGTATACTTGATTGATTGAATAACATTTTTTTTCTTTTTTCTTTAAAAAAATATATTTTTTTATAATTAGAGGTATCATTTGATTAATTGACACTTGATATCAATGTGTATATGACGCAATTTCCAATCAGTAGTAGAAGGCATGACTGATAGTGTATAAAGGCCGTACTTACTTAATGATAGAAATATCTCGCTTTTAGATATAGCGTCAGTTCAACTACACTTCTATATTGGTCTATTAATCAACTCATTATGGTCATTTAATATTTGGATATTTAGACTTTACCTTTTCCATTTATGCATTTTAACGCTATTATTTGATTAACTCTGCGACATCTTAATTGGCCTGTTGATATTTGAACCCCTTATTCAATTAAATATTCGGTCACCCCGTTTTTATTTGTACCCATTAATTGTGCTATTTTATTATAATATAAATTTTTTAATGTTTAAATATTATAAAAAATAATAAAAAATAAATATATATATTTTAAATTTTGTCAGATATAAAATATCGACCATTAATTTATCCAAATCAGAGGCATGTTGGGCATCGTTTCTGTTTTTGCTGGGATAGTTATTAAATTTAATAAATTCAATCATCTAAATGTTTTATTTAGAAAAATTTAAAAATAAAAATTTTATTTTTATGAAAAATATTTAAAAAATTAAAAATATTTTATGAAAAATCCACAGCCTTAGATATAAATGCAACGGCTGGTGACCTCGGCGCGCACTTGCACGGCTCTCTTTCTCTCTCTCTCCCCCTTCTCTTCGGACCGGCACCATCATCTTTCTTCTCTACACAGCCTTACCGCCAGGGCACCGATCCCTCTTCTCTCTCTGTCTCCGTCTCTCTCCCTCTCCCTCTCCCTCTCCCTCTCTTCCCTGTGTCGGTGATGAAGGCAGGAGTAGGCTTCTGCTTGAACTTCGTATGGAAATTTAAGGGCGGGATGCGTCGTGTTATCGATTGGAAGCAACTCCTCAGCAAATGTGATCTTTTCTATGTGGCATTTGTACTCAGGTAAAGATTCCTGCTAATATATGGCGCACCGAAAGAAAATTGCTACTTCATGCTCATTAATTAGACTGAGCGGGAATGGTTGTAGGCTGTGTAATTACTATGTGCACTACTAATAGACCACGCGGCGTTGAATTAGATTACGCAGAGCCATATCTAGGGAATTTCTAAATGAAAGACCTTTATTAAATGCTATAAACGGTGCCTTTTTATAGAATCTTAATTTCCTTGGAAAAATTTGGTGTTAAGCTGATTTTTTTCTTTAGTACCAAACAACCTTAGTGGAAGGGCGTACGAACCTTTCTTCCCTAATTAGCGTAATGAAGTAGACTTTCTCCCCAAGTTTGTATCCCTTAACGGGCATTGAATTGCTTCCATCCTGCCAGTGGATGCATGCTAAAAGCCCTACCATTTAGATCTGTGTGCAGTCTCCCTGCACGCCTATCCCTTGGTATGATATATAACTAACACTTACGAGTTCAAAAAACACTAAGTCCAATCACAACATATTGGACGGGTCAGCATTTGAACCATTGACAAATGCAATCTTTCCCAATCGTTAGCAATCCAAATTGTTGCTTCGAGACATTGGCTATGTGACAGATTGCTGTTGATCTGCGAGCCATTAGCGAGGCAGAACCATCTTGATTATTGCTGGTCTATTTGGTTAAATAAATGTCTTTATAGCTTCTAGGAAATTGTTTAGACTTTATATGTAATACCATAAAAATTTGTATTAATTGAATGTTGCTAAAAGTGCGCCTAGGTTCGAGGCCCAAATCTTGGCATCTCAACTAATTGAAAAATTATTTTTAAGATGTTCCAAATTTGGAGTCTTCGGAGTAAAAACTGAATGTTTTGGGTTATTTTCATCACTTGTACTCTTTTAAACATAATAAAACCACTTCATTTTGTACTAATGGACGTAACTCTCTTTCCAAAAGTAAACCACGCAAATTCATTATATCTTGTGTGCTTTGAATTTTTACCTTAATTCTGTTATTATTCACAACTATTTTCTTGTCGAGCCATATCAAACTGCATATCGACCTCCTCACCATGCCTTAAATCCACAATATTGCTATGCCCTCCTAAGCTACCCATTGCGTTGGGCTTGCTACGTATTGTATCCTCATATAAGTTCCTCTAATCCTCTTCTTCTCTCTTATTTTCTTATTCAGATGGGTGTGTAGGAGCTGCCTAACTTTTCCCAAAATATGGCTACAAAGAACAACATTCCCCTTAATATGACCTAAATGTTTTTTTAACCTAATGTTCTCTCCAACGATAATATTGTCACAAACTTTTTCTTAAGATTTACTCATATCTCCCAGAACATGATCACCAAGACACTAGCCCACATTACCCCTGTGATCTCCTATTACTCAGTCACTATTTTTTTCCTTTCTGCCTGTATTTCTTTGATGTCAACAGTTCAAAAAAGTATATGGAATTCCTGTATGACTATTGACAAGTAATATCAATTAATTCAACATATCACCAACAAGTCAACTACCCAATGATAAGATTCAAAAAAGAAATAAATATTTTTTCAGGGAAAAAATTTGGAAAAAAATTTGTGAAATATAATTCAGGAAAAATTAAGAAAAATGGTACATAAATAAACAATCAACAACAATAAAATTCAGGAGCAATTAGTTACATATACACAATTTGTTCTAACAAAGAATCTTAAAAATGATTTTTTTAAAAAAAGAAGAAGATTATATTTTTTTTAGAAATAAAAATTTGAAAAAAATATGGAAAAAAGACTAATAAAAACATTGAGGAAAAAATTGAAACATAAATCAACAAGAATAAACTTTAAGTGTGATAGGTCCGGTAGTTTCCTCGGCTGGTGCAGACCTAAGCCCAATCATCAGCGTGACAAAATGCCGAGCAAGTGACAGGCCCAACTTCAGTGAGAAGACCCGTCCAGCCTAAGGGACGTGGCAACGATCAGATCAAGGCCCATTGAGTGATGTGCCCAGGCAATCGGTGTTAATGGCCCAACTGATAGCACAGCCAGGCTGACTAATCCTGGAGACCCTCGGGTAGGTAGCTGGTAGAACAGTTAGAGCACATGCGCATAGGACGCCGCCTAAAACCACCTAGACAACTGCACTAGGGGGCCACTCATAGCCACCGTATTATAGTAAAGCAATGCCTAACATGGTGGCATCCGTCAGCATCCCTAGTAGCTACCAAATTCTGACGGAGCAACTGTTAGCTGCCTTGGCGCCAAAGTTTTCCCCCACGACGCATTATAAAGTCCATTTCCCCTCAAGAAGAAGGGGGAAGACTCTAGAAAAAAGGAAGACCTAAAAGAGAGGGAGCTGCCTGCGAGAAGAAGGGGGAAGACTCTGGAAAAAAAGAAGACCTAAAAGAGAGGGAGCTACCTTCGAGAAGAAGGGGCATAAAGCGATAAATGCCCAACTGTGAGCAGCCCTCAAGGGTGAACAACGTCCGGAAGGGCGCGACCCATAGTGGGTGGACGCCGACGGGCATGACTCAGATTTCCATAAAGAACCAGTCCCTCTCTCCCAGTACGGTTCCCTTGGACCCACAGCGAGCCGCCCCTCAGTCGGGCACATCTTAGTGAGCCACTCTCCATAAGTGCATTCCTAATGAGCCACTCTCCACAAGTGCATTCCTAATGAGCTATTTCCTACTGAGTGCATTCACAACGAGCTGCTCTGCTCCTTAATCGGGTGCATCTTAGTGAGCGACTTTTCGCGAGTGTATACTCAGTGAGCCGCCTTTCAGTCAGGCGCGCCTTTAAGTTGCCCCTCCGCGAGGCGTACTAATGGGAGCTAGGCCTCCTCTCACATCCCCCATTTACATGCAACTTTGCGTTATCTAATATTCTTCTTACATCTTTCTATTTCATTGAAAAGATTTCTGATTTGAATGTCGGAGGATAAACTTTGGAGTGAGTTCCTCTAATCATTTGATCTCTTATTTGTAATTTGTGGTGCGCAATTCCATGTTAGTAGCGACGGAGACCGAATCCGTTTCAATTTGACCCACGGTGGAAGAGAGGAAGGCTCCCTAATTGGTACCACAACCTAAAAACTAGGGATGTTTCATTGACACTGTATGCGGAAACGACTAAAAAGTCTCTCCACCTCATAACTATGAAACAAGCATGGTCAATACTTGTGCTCCAGGCAGCGCGACGGTTGGAGACATCACGCCCCATGCAAACGATCTTTCGTCGGGTAGCCATGTCGGAAACGGCCGACTTCAATCGAACGGGCGTTGGGTGCCCAGTTGAGCTCTCTCCTCCAAATTGCTTGCCCTCGGTAGAAGGCATGACGCTGGGGGCTTCATTCTTCAGCCTCAGGATAGTCGAAACATGCCAACACCCCGGACACGAACCCTTGTACAAGCCGGAGACGATGCCCTCGTGGCTTTGAACCCCCGCTGAGTAGCCATATGGGTGGATGATCGGTCTGGACCCTGCAAGACGTCGTTTCCAAGCCGGGTGCTCTGAACTAGTCATCACGAGATCACCTAAGCCTACCCGGTGACACAATGCTGAGGGCATCACCGTCCAGCTCCCGAGAAGCCGAAAAAAATCATCCTCAGGGGACATGTCGGCTTGATGGCCTTGGATCGCCCAACACGATAGCAAGGCACAGACGGGACAGACCATGGTGGAGGATCGGGACCCGTGGAGCATAGAGGCCGCAGCCAAGCACCGGTAAAAGCACCTTGGTGACACTCTGAAGAGGCGTACACCGATCGTGCACTCGGGATGGCGAACCGAACCCAAGGGCATAGCATGCCATCCATCGCAAAGCACCGACGATTTCATACCGAATCTAGGTAAGTCTCGCACGCTCCATATTACTTGTTTGAACCACGCTATTATAAGTAGAACAATCATTTTACCTACTTATGCGAATGCTTGCATATAATGTCACTGCATCAACCGACCTAGACTGCCTCTAAGTTAGGTACGGGATTCGTCCTGGCTTGTTTTGTGACCCACTGGCAGTCAAAGAACCTCGGCCACAAGCCGAGTAGCCCATTAAGCGGTTGGAATTAATCATCAGTCCCGATCCGAGCGACCCATTTGTGGTTAAAATCCTTGGCCTAGGGGCTCTTGGGGCTCCCAACCGAGAGGCCACTAAAACCTTAGGGGACTTTTATAGCAGGTGTGCAACGACCTCCCTCTGATGGAGAGAGCACCCGCAGTTGACGACGGTCGGTGGGCTAGGCTCAGACGCATGCGAGCAATGACATCCTCCTGACGGGAAGGAGCGTCAAAGTTGTAGCATGCGGGCAACGACCTACGTCCCCACCAGAGCTAGGTGGCTGTTGCCTAAAAACCTGTCACCCTGAGCGAGGCTTACACATTGCCGTGCCACGACATCCTCTAGGGAGGATGAGTACGAGAGTGCCAAGGTGCCTAGGAAAAAGAAAAAGGGCAGGAATCGCCCCAAGAAGTAGCAGAACTACAAGCTTGTCACAAGCATGCAAGTTTGACCGCCCAGCTGAAATGAAGAAGCCACAAGCCGATCTGGAGAAAAATCGATTACCGGCCTGGGGGGCTCTTTCAGGACGAGGTAAGAGTCAGGTAGTCTTTCTGATAGGGTTCTTTAACCCCAGGGCCCATTGACGCCAACATTTGTTAAGAGAAAGGCAGTAACAGAAAGGCCTGATGCACCTAGACATAGCTGCCAACCGAAGGAGGCAGAAGCGGACGCAACGCCGAGATTCTCTCTCAAGCAGACGCCCAAGAAAGGCGCCTATTTAATCTCCACGGATGTGACAGCCCCAAAGGGCCCCCGGTGTCCAGCACGTAGGGTGGGATCCTGTGATTGTCATAGCAGCAACACCCAGCCCTTCGTCCGAGCAGTGACGACCCTCGCGGTCAGGGCAACGACAGTTAGGCAACAAAAAAACAACGCCGCGGCCAACTGCACATGGCATGTAACAATGATCAAGGCGAAGTCGAGCGAAGGAGCTCAACATGCGAAGAAAGCAGAGCAACAACAATCGGCGTCACTAGACCATTTCATTAAAAATTGCAATTGTACAACGACAGGGTCCGGTGGACCTAGAACAAAAAGAGAGAACAACGCGCTCCCATAGGCTACCCAGAACCATTGCCCCCTGAAGGGTGTGACTTCTCCTTCGAAAAAATGATGAGATCCTCCCGACATCTGGCTTCGGACTTCCTTGTGTCGAGTTATCCGAGGGGGAAGTTTGGAGCGGCCAGAGAAACTATGTGGCCAGAGCGGATGCCGTCCAGAAATCTATCCCTCAGCAACGGGGCCACATCTTCTGGATGGAACCTAGACGCCAACTCCCTCTCCCGATCAACACACGCACCCATCAAGGTCAATAATCGCAGCTGCCTCGCCCGGGACTCGTCCTCAAGGGCAGCTATTTGGGCCAGGGCATGGGCATGGGCCTCTAACAGTCTCTCCGCTCTAGCCTTGGACTCAGACAAAGTTTGGTCGAGGTAGTTGGCTCGCTCCTGACTTTGAAGCGCCTCGTTGACAACAACATTAAACCTTCTCTCCATTTCCTGTATGTCGACGCGATTATGCGAAAGGCAAACCACCTCCTGCTTCAGAAAGTGGACATTCTCCTCCAGCTTGCAGAGCATCCCCTATGGCAGCCAAGGGGAGGAACCAGTTAGACAGGCTTGTAAGCTATCGAGAAGCCCAACAACAGAAAGCGAGAAGTCTTACCTTGCGGTCAGGAGGACGAGAGGACCCAATGGACTTAAGGCCAGGAGGCCCCTCTAGAGCATGCTACGTTCCTGAGCCTGAAGAGCAAGGCGAAACCCAGCGCCACCAACAACGGTGCCTTCGATAGGGCGGCCCCTGTCTCTTCCAACGACAGGTCATTGTCGCTACTCCCCTATGTCGAAGGCACGGGGAAGAAGAGGGAGGCGCTTCCGATGAGGAAGCAATGAGAATGGGGATGCCGACAGTACCATGATAAGCCATCAGTAAAAGCTCCAGGAAGATGGCGGCGTAGCACGAAAGGGAGCACACTAGAAGGAAGAAGCGAAGGAGCGCACCAAGTGAAAGGAATAGCAAAAAGAAGGGACACAGCATTTATATAACCAGTTCCCCAACGACTGAAGGGTCTTGTTGCCATAATGGTAGCAACATGTGCCTTACCCCAGCGCACCACAACGCATCCTTTCCCATTCATCATTATGAGCCGTAATGGCGGTAGTCGTGTCATCTCTGCAATCGAAGCGTTTAAATCCTTTGATTGACGTGACCGCTGCGCAACCCTTGAAGACGGCTCTTAGATGCTCTAGTCCCAATTTTCTGACTTACAAGTGATAGTTCTCAGAGGCTTCATCAGGAGAACCCTGCGAAGCGGATGACCTTGAGCGTGGGCACTCCGGCACCACCATGGTCAGGCGCCAAGGCGAGATGCCAAGCGCTGAACTGACTCAAGGTGTCTGGATCTCTTCTCGTCAAGACAATCAAGACTGAAATCGCAAAGAGTGGGTGATCAAAGTAATCCTACCCTTCAGCGACGGCGCACGGGCCGCCCGGCAAGAGCGGTCTTGCTCCTTCCCAACACGAAGTCACTGCACCTATGGAAAGGTAACTCCTCAGCAGAGGCTAAAGTGGAGGAGATGTGGCCAGGGCCCCGCCCTCTGTTTTCCACGGTCCCGACCGAGCAGTTGACATGTCAACCATCAGCGGCCTGAGACCGTCCCCAAGAGAAATTAATTCGGAGCTTCAGAGAACTCTCGAGATCCCAACTTGTCCACGATAGCCCACAAAGCTAAGCCATGGCGGGCCCAGAGCCTCCTCGGCTGTGACAAAGATGGACCAACAGTCCATCACCCCAAATGCGACATTCACTCAAAAGGTAAGATCTGTTTTGACATCCCGGTGCAGCAACCATGTGGCCGATTCAACGGACCGGCCCATGACCAGGCGTCGGGCAGCTAGGCTCCCGTCGGATCCTCGAAAAAATCGAATTACTATTCTGTTGGATGACCATCAGATCGTAATGCGCAAAGCCATGTAGTGAAATCAAATGTCAAGAGTCAGGAGACAAGAGAAATAGCAAAGTTCCATTCATTAATTTCATTTACAAAGCATAAAGTTTACATTAGTGGATGTACGCAAATAAAGAAAAGGGAAAGCATGTGGAACAGATGCCTGCTAGTGCCGACCTACAAAATTGGTTCGGGGAGGAGACTAATGAATAGAACAGCCAACAACTATTCATTAGTTATCAACTCCCAAAATAGGGGCCGAGCGCCACAGCACCTGAATGGGAAGCCATTCCCGGGCAGAGGATGGGGCGAGATGCCACTACACCCACCGGAAAGACCTCCCAACTAGAGATCCTCCGCTGAAATTGACTATAACCTACGAGGGTAAAACCAAACCCATAGCGGCGACGATGGTCTGACTATAGCGAAACTTGGAAAGCACCCTCTCTAGCAAGCTCCGCAGGCGACCCTTTGATAGGAGGAACTAGAGACCAAGCTCTTCTCATTGAGCTGACGAGGCATAGAAGAACGCTTGTGCCTCGAAGTTCTTCTAGAGGCTTCGCTGTAGGACGCCTGTGCGGAGGATTATGGCAGTGGCCGGAAAACCGAGCCACCCCCATCACAACAGGGGAACATCCCTAGTAGGGACATAACGGCAAGCTCCAATCGCAACTTCTAGCATCGTGAGATTTTCACCGACCGCAGACGATAGCAGCATGGATTTAGGCAATCTCTGAGCACAACTTTCAACTTCGAAGGACGCCCATAGGACAACCACCACGGCGGTTTGGGGACTCTCTCTTTGCTCGATTGATTGCATCGCTTGATCAAGGCAAAGATGGTTCGTGGCATGAAGCATGGAGAGTCCCTCTATTTATAATCTAGCCAAGGGTCGACGAGACTATTAATTCAAAAAGTGACGTCCACAGCACCATTAGCGGGAGGATGGCTCCAAACCTCACGGCTGCCCCAGAATCTTTCCTAGAAAAGCTTAGCCCAGCTGGCATCACGCATGGGAAGGCGCGAGAAGCACCAAAGCAGAAAGGCTCTCGCAGGAGACGTCTTGGAAAGGAGCACGCAAGCTAGCCCACAGTGAGAAGTCCCATCACCTTACATACTGGGAACTGGCGAAGTACAGTTTCTCTGTATGGGGGGCTAATGATGGGTCCGGTAGTTTCTTGGGCCGGTGCAGACCCAAGTCCAATCACTAGCGTGACAAGAGGCCCAACAAGTGATAGGTTTAGCCTCAGCGAGAAGACCCGTCCAGCCCAAGGGACGTGGCAACGATTAGATTGAGGCCCATTGAGCGATGCACCTAGGCAACCGGTGTCAACAATCCAACCAACAGCATAGCCAGGCTGACCGATCCGGAAGACTCTCGGGCAGGCAGCCAATAGAACGGTCTGAGCACGCGTATGCAGGATGCCGCCTGAAATCGCAAAATGACTGCACTAGGGGACCACTCACAACCACCGTATCACAGCAAAGCAACACCTGATACGGTGGCATCCGTCAACATCCTAAGCAACTAGCGAATCCTGGCGGAACAACTGTCAGTCGCCTTGGCGTCAAAGTTTCCCCTCACGACATATTATAAACTCCATCTCCCCTCAAGAAAAAGGGGTAAGACTCTGGAAAAAAGGAAGACCTAAAAGAGAGGGAGCTACTTGTGAGAAGAAGGGGCATAAAGCGATAAATGCCCAATTGTGAGTAGCTGTTAAGGGTGAACAATGCCTGGAAGGGAGTGACCCCTAGTGGGCGGACGTCGACGGGCAAGACTCAGATTTCCATAAAGAACCAGTCCCTCTCTCTTAGTACGGTTCCCTTGGACCCATAGCGAGCCGTCCCTTAGTCGAGCACATCTTAGTGAGCCACTTTCCACAAGTGCATTCCTAGTAAGCCTCTCTTTACTGAGTGTACCCACAACGAGACTTCCCTTAGTTGGGTGCACCTTAGTGAGTGACTCTCCGTGAGTATATACTCAGTGAACCGTCCTTCAATTGGGCGCACCTTTAAGCCGCCCCTCTATCGGGCGTATTAATAGGAGTCAGGCCTCTTCTCA
The DNA here is from genome assembly GCA_033239525.1 of Nepenthes gracilis. NCBI lineage: Eukaryota > Viridiplantae > Streptophyta > Magnoliopsida > Caryophyllales > Nepenthaceae > Nepenthes > Nepenthes gracilis. The sequence continues at coordinate 23,053,981 of BSYO01000007.1, forward strand.
CATCCCCCATTTACATACAACTCTGCATCATTTAATATCTTTCTTACATCTTTCTATTTTATTAGAAAGATTTTTGATTTGAGCATTGGATGATAAATTGGGAAATGAGTCCTGCCAATCCTTTGATATCTTGTTTGTAGTTTATGATGTATAGGTCCTAGGTTAGCAGCGATGGAGATTGTACTCATTCCAATTTGACTCGTGGTGGAAGAGTGGAAGGCTCTTTAATCCGTACTACAACCCGAGAACCGGGGACGCATCAAAGTGCTATTAATTACACAAAATCACAACTTGATTTTACAAAGAATCATAAAAAATAATTTTTTCCAAAAAAATAATTTTAAAAAATATTTTTCAGAAATAAAAAACAAAAAAAAGTTCAACAGTCAACACAAAAACAAGCAAATTATGTTTTTGATAACACAAATCTATGAATTCGATGTATAAATTTGAGTAGATCTTAAAATTTTATCTCAGTTATAATTTTAAGGTTTCAAAAATTAGGACTTAGATCTTGTTTTTGGCTTGAAATTAGTAAGATGTGTGTTGGAAATACTATATAAATGATAAATCAAGTAACAAATAATAAGGAAAATCGATCTAAAACATCAATGCCACCTTTTTTCTTCTCAACTAATTTCCGAAATAATCTCAAATTCACTACAAAATTGAGAATTCGAAACATGAGAAATGTTTGAAATTTTAAGGCTAAGGTGTAAATATGATCAATTTATTTTTGATTTGAAGAAAAAAAAAAGAGTGAGTTTGTTGTGAAGAGCCATGCATGGGTGAAGAAATGAGGAGGTGAAAGGGGAGAGGGGCATTGTGTGTGTTAAGTTAAATGAGTGAGTAGGTTAAAAAAACTTAGAATGTATCGGCTGATAATTGATATATATGATTCTTCCTGTTTGGGCCCTTTTTGCTTGTTGTTGGATTGGGTTTTGGTAGTCAGGCTCAATTTTGTTATTTGTGATTGGGTGACACCATTTGGTTATTGGTTGGAATTTTTACTTATTTATAAAAATGTATGTTATTTGTCCACCCAAAGGTGCCAAAAGAAATTGAAGTGATGTCCTTGAAGTAGAAAAGGGTGTTTGCCTTTCTTGTATCTACCATTAGACTTTTGGTCATCATAGATTGCTAGACTATCATCATTCTAGATTCGCTTAGGAGTTGTTGATTCAGTACATTGGAATCAAAATTGGAAGAGAAGTCCTGAATCGTCCCTATGTTCAGTTCAATATGGAGTTGGAATTACAATAAATTCTAAATGTCTAGTTTTATGGATATACTAGAATCAAAATGTGTATAAAACATATAATTTTTTATGCAATATTCTGTAATTGTGACAAAGCATTAGCCATAGAATTTTGATTAGCAGTGGTGTAGGTTGGATAGATGAATGTGGTCTTGATGGTGGATTGTTGATTGAGTGGCGATTATGAAAATGGAAGGGACAGAAGGTGTGATGGTGATTGCTGGCAATGGTGATACTTTGTGGTCGTAATGTTGGGTTTAGGTGGCTGGGTGGCATTTTTAGTGCATTGTGTGGTTGATGGTGGTGTTAGTGATTGGTGATTAGGGGTGGTTGCGTAGCCGTGTTGGTGACAGTGATGGTTTGTGTGGCTGGTGGTGTTGGGTTGTGGCTAAGAAGCATGGACATAGATATGACATTATTCCGACACAATAATATTATACTTTTAAAAAATAGGACATGACACAATGTGGGCACGTCAACAATCCATACTCCATTTTGCATTTACCAACTAGCCCAAGATATTTAGTAATAAGAAAAATCTCCTAACAACAAGCAATTAATCAAGGGAAAATGCTGTGGGGAAATTTTTTTAGAAAAGGTGATTGTTATCGTTTTTTAAAAAAAAAAAAAAAAGGAGAACCAAAACAATGAACTAGTCAAGTTTATTATTGTTGACTTTGGAATAAAATAATGAAAAGGAAGAAAATAAATCAACCAAATACCCCCTCCATGATTCAATAAAGAGGGCCGGGAAAGTAGGGGTTAAAGCCCTCTTTCCAGCCAGAGAGAAAGAGAGAGAGGGGAAAAAAAGCAAATGTAGGAAAGTATTCAAACAACAATTACAACAGAATCGGGGCATAACCATGATAGAAATGCTTAAACATTCATAGAGTTGGTGTATACAGAAAAAGATCCACAACAAGATAGAAGAAGAAAACAAAGAAGATAATGAAAAACAGAGCTAAACATAGAAAGCAAGGAAATTAGTGGGTCCTTTTTGGGGCTTTAAAGCTAGAAATCTTTAGGAAGGGGGAATACTATATATTGCATCTTTTAATACTTATGAGAGAACCATTTTTTTCATGTGATGAAAAAATCAGTTTAGATATTTTATGTCATCGTCCCCATTATAATCTCATATCTTTTAGTATAAATTCAGTATGAACATGAAGTTTCTTTGGCAACGTTTCTTTCCAAGGAACATACAAGTTCGTCAACTCTCCAGTTGGACAGGATAGAAGGCAATGATTGAAGCCTACTTGAATTTTGAAAAAAAGGTGTCTATTGCTGAGACTCTAACAATGCGAGGTCTAGAGAGAGTTAAATGAAGGCATGCCAACAAATGCATGATGGAGGGCTGTTTTCATAATTTGAACTGATCACCTCCCCATTATAGTGGAGCAGCTTTATTGTTGTGCCAATGAGAACTTCTACTTTGACCAATGAAAGTCAATTAGAATGGATTCTTCGAAAAGGAAAATGGTATTTTGGGTACACTTTATGTGAAGGTATGGATGCTATCTGAAATTGCATGAAGTTAATGAGAACTGATTCTTCAAAAAAAAAAAAAGGTAGTTTGGGTACATGTTATGTGAAGGCTTGGTTGCTATCTGAAATTGCATGAACTTTTGGAAATGTCTAATGAGCTGTCTTGAAAATTGAAGCAGAAGAGAGTTTTTAGATAGCTGTACGTCCTATTTAATGTCGGTTATCATGACTTCTATATGGTTTCAGTGTAGATTTGGAAAACTTCAAGAGGACTTATTCAGAGCAGTATTTAGGATGGGAGAATGCATGTGGCTCATCAAGGTTCTGCAAAGAGGGTAGTTTGAGAACAGGGAACTTGAGGGTCACTTAGTATTGATGTCTTGGATAGTCCAAAAAAATACTTTTTAAAAGCACCTTTTTAGGTATGTCCTGTGTGGTGATCTTTCATTGGCTAGGTTCACTATAATGAGATCAATTTCTGTTATGAGGTTGTACCATGAGCAGTTTTGGGTGTTTTATTTTTTTTTCTTGGGGGGTGGGGGAGAGGGGTAAATTTCTTACACATTGTAAATTAATGAAGTGGATGGAAAGGCAAAAGTTTGTCTCACTGAGTAATGTTTGAAATGGGGATCCACTGCAAAAGGAAAGCACAGTCTTTGAATTCATATAATCCAGTTCTCAATAAGGAAGCTATGATTTGGGGGGAAATTAAATTTCTTTGACAAACTTTACTATGGATTTTAATGGTTTGGTATTATTATTTTTTTGTCTCCAGTTCTACCTTGTAGTTTTATTATTACCAATGGGACTAGGACGAGGAGACAAATTAAATTCAGGTTGACTATATAGTGAGAAGCTTTTTCAACATCGAGTAAGCCTCTTGTTGTAAGGAGAACTTTTCCAATGTCATCTTTTACTTCTACTAAATAACCTCACTCTTATCCTAGCCTTAGAGCTGGTGTTGCTCATGTAATTTGGCAGAGCAAGTGTAGTTCCTTTCTTGTTGACATTCAAGTATGTTTTCTAGTTTCATATTGTCAGGAAGTGACAATTTGGCAGATTGAATTACTACCTTTCTGCATCGAAAGGATGGAAGGCATCTGTTGTGCTTTCAGCTGAACATTTGAAGGGAACAATATAGAACTTTTATCTGTCTGAAGTTTGGATGTTCTAGTTCAAGGAACTCTTCCTTTAAGCATTCTTAGCAGAAAGTTACAAGATGTCGTGCTATGTTTTTCTTTTAAACTTTTCAACTGAGCATAGTCTTAACTATTGATTGTTTTGTTCTCTTTCCATTTTCCTTGTATACATCTTGCCAATGAGATTTCTACTGCTTCTCAGATCTAACATCAAAGGAAAGAGAGGGCTATGGTGGCAGTTCCAAAATGAATTTTTTGGTATGAAAACCTTGGGTGATGGTGGATGATTAACCTCTTGTTGTAATATTGACAAGGAGAGGCTGTGAGAATGGACGGCTTCCTACACACTCATATGATGCTTGTACTCTAAGCATACCACTGTGAAGCATGATATTAGGAAAGATTGACATGGCATTTATATGTAAATTGCTCCCACTCCATGTTGTAGTTGTCTTGCATTATTGGTATTTGAGTTTATGAACTGTAAATTTGGAAGCCATCATAACTCTAAATGCAAATTTCCATGTCCTCATTGAAGTCATTAGCTTTTATGATTCTTGTTACTTCTATATATCTCCCAAATTTCCTAAAAATAATTTTATCATATGACCAGGAAATTTTATTAGGAATGCAAGATGCCATTTGTAGGAGTGACTTTTGCTGGTGTAACTTGTAACTGAGAGAGCTATTATCTGTAATGTAATTCGATGAACTCAAAAATATTCAAACCCTCCAAATATATGCCACATTATGTGCACTTGAAGCTGCTCACAGGCATCTCTTTAGTGGTCCTTGGGGACACATTTGACTTTAACCTACATGTTACACTTAACCTACACTTATATTTATATTCAGACTCGGCAAAATGTAGATATAAAGTAGGCTAAGATTCATTGGGGTTTAAGAAGTCTCAAACAACTTTAGACTTGAATGAATGACACGTTTAATTATGTAATTTTATGTGAGCATAGAATGAAATATTAGCTGATATTTATATCAATATCGGACCACCCAATACCGATATTTCTTGATAATGTGTCAAATAAGATATATGACCGTATTAGTGATATTTCACAATATTTCATCCGATATTTGGAATATAGGTGACATACACCGTATGATTGATATATCAACCGATATTTCTCTCGAGTTCATTTTTTCTAGCTCTCTTAATTTTTTTTGTATCCAATTCATCTTATATCAATTTGTATTATTTGAACTATCAATGTCGGTACAATTGTAACCGATATTGATACTGAAACTTCATAAATGCAAGCTAGTCTACAAGGGGAGGCAAACCTTTTGCAGCAGCTACATAGAAAACTTAGTTGCAGATGAAATAGTTATGTGGATGAGTGAATCTCTTCTTTCTTTCTTGTGCTCCCTGCCTCCCCCTTCTTGGAGACATAGGGGACAATTATGAAGAGGATAATATAACATTGAACCTCTCACTTGAAGACAATGGAAAGATGCGACTCTCGTAATGGTGATTGTCTTGAGGAACACCATAAAGGGGCAAAGAACTGCTGAAGAAGTTAACCATCAATAGTCTTGGGATGTTTTAGTGAAAGTGATCAACATGGAATAATTTTATTAAAAATTGATTATAACAGTAATTCACTTGCAATCTATTTTACTAGTGTCATTATAATCAATAGTACTTTCCTTGTAAAATCATTAAAGGCAACATTGGTTTCTATTGGGAATGAAATAGTGCATTTATTATATTTCTTTTTATATGGAAGACCTTATAAGGGTTAGCTCGGCGTAGCGGTAAGATTACCTTATTATGATCTGTAGGTTAGAGGCCACAAACTCAAACCATAGAAGTAACCTCTTTGATAATAGGGTAAGGATGCAATGCATACTTTTGATCCTTGTCGAAACCCATGATGTGGGAGCCTCTTGAACTTTTTTATTTGAAGACCTTTTGGTGGAATTGGATGACTCAACAGAAGATGAAATCATGAAGCATTTATAGGGGACATATATGCCAAGAACTTGGGAAGAGATATGGTGAATAGTGAGATAGAGACTAGCATTGAATGTGAAATGTTGCTTTTGGGAGGAAGAATTGTGGATAGATTTGGGTGAGAAGATAACAGGAAATATATGGGGGTGTAAGAGCCAATAAATGGATAATTTATACTAAATACACTTATTGCGAGCAATTTTTAGTTGTGGACTTACATAAGGTAAGTAGTCTGTAGGCATCAAAACTAACTTTTATAATGAAATGTTATTTGTTATAGAAGCTGCAATGAAGACAGAGATTTAGGCATAGAAAAGAAGTGATTATGCCTTGTAGCATATTCCATTTCTTATGAGCTGGTCTATTATATGCTATGCGATGCAACCTATTTATCTGTAAAGCTATAGAGAACATAAAATGGAAATAGAAATTATCTTTGAAAATTGAGAAGTTTAAATTTTTGCATCTATGATGACTGATATCAATACGTATTGTGATATGACCGTTACCGATATGGTTGCGACTATCACTATTACTGATACCTATATTTTAATTCATTTTGTGATGTAAGCAATTTTGGATCAATCATGAAAGTAAGGTGGATGAGAGTGTGAAAATTGTAGTCAAATATGTAGGTTTGGAATAAACAAATTTCTAAAAACTCATATTTGAATGCACCTACTACTGGTTTATGTATGAGATGTGCATTAGCATGTGAATGTTACCACGAGGAGCTGGCTAATGAACTTGAACTCTTTGTAATATGTGCTGAACAATGCGTATACCATGTTATATTGAAGTGACAGGATAGTGAACTTCTGTAGGCAGTTGTATTTAGTAAACTTTAACGTGGAAAACTTCAGGAGTAAGATTATTCATAGATCATAAAATAGACATGGTTTTTGTAACTAATTATATATCATAATTTGGCTAGTTAACTTTTTTGAGGGTAACAGCTAATTACTTTTTAATGCATCAGAAACTGTGCTGCTGTAGTGTGTGTGACTTTTGCTACATTTAGAGTTTATGGGTGTGATGGAGAATGGGAGAAAACGATTGTGTTCATGGGTGCTAATATGGCATTGTTATGGCTATGCTCAATATACTAGTTATGGAGACTTAATTAAAATTTCTGGAATAAAGGTGCATCCCCTTGTCCTATGCTTATTTGTGCACTTGTTAGGATTCCATGTATTTTTAACTGCCAAATTAGTAGAACTGCTGCTTTTCTCCTAGTGACGTGCTTGTACCATTTGCCAAAATCTGTCTCCATATACATGAACTTTTCATCAAACAGTCAAGATACATCTTCATGGTAAAAAAGAAAAAGAAAAATGAAAAAGTTAACCTACCTGATCCGTGAAAATCGAAACTTTCCACCCAGTTGTGGAAATGTGACCATAATGATTATTATTCCATGTTGGCTCTATTTTACCTCTTTAGAACAGTTTTATTTATTGTTGTATTTTTAAATAGGAATTGCTGGCATTATTAGAGTAGATGTTATTTGCTGAAGAAAGATGAACGGATATTCTAGATAGAAGACAATATTGATAGAAATATCAGCCGATACGATACATATCAGCTGATATGTGTCGGTATCAGGCCCCCCAATATTGATTTTTTCCAATACTGCCACAATATTAAAATATGCTTCCATATCGGCCGATACAACTCTCTTAACTAACGATTTTTAAAATTTTTTTCCAATCGATATATCCAATACCGATATGTATTGTTTGATATGCTTGACACTAATATGACCATTGATATCAATATTCTCATCCATTACCCATGAAAAATTCAGCAGACCAAAAAATTCATTTCTAATTCTCTTGTTGTAATGCTTTCTTTTTGTTCTTAATGCTACTCTGGGCATTCTATTACCCTTCTATACCCGTAGATTGAGGAAAAAGGGCAGATATTTGTGGAGAGACCTGAACAAGGTATTCTAGGTATTGAGTACTGTGATTCATATAGTGGCTGTCAACAAATTTAATATTATTCTACTATCCTTTTTTGAAAAAAAACCACCAGTTGTGTGTTTAAATTGAACAAACATTGCTATTTTACTATTTGGGGATCTCAAAACTAACATTTTCATTTGCTGTTCTTTTCAAGAGATTTATGTAATATAAATACTCATTGAAAAAGTTAATGTAACATAAATCGATTTATGCTACAGTGCTCATTCATGATTTGGTGTTTTGCATTTCTTCAAATTTTTTCCCTCAGAAGTAAAAAATGGATAGAATTTATGTTACTTTATGGATAATAATTGAAGTTGGTTGCCTGATCCATAGCATTATGTTAGGATATTATTTTGTCACCTCTAATTTTATAAGTCACCATTATGACCCAAAATCATCACCCAAGAGTTATGAAGAGTAGCAAGATGGTTGGCTCTGCCTTTCTGGCTGAGTGTGGTTTTTAGGAGATGTCAGGAATGATAGGACACTTTCAGCTATGTTGTGTGCTTTTTGTAATGAGGGATATATAGGATTTGTGGTCTGGCCATAGATGAGGAACAAAAATTTCGTTTTACAGCTTGTGGTTGAATAGATAGATAATAAGTTTTCACATGGAGTTCTAATATCCATTCAAGGTAGCTTTCTTTGCTAGTTGCTCAGTGCACATTTTGTTATTGAGCTGATGTATATTATGTAAAGAATCAAATCCTATCTATTGCACCCCTGCTTGCAATGAAGGTGATGGCATCAAACATGCCACCTCCAATAGAGTCAATGTCAACAAGTCCAAAAACAAATTCTCCTTCGGCTGACTGGTGATGATTTTAACTTTGTTTCTTGCTCATGAGTTTTCATAAGATGATTGAGTTGGTACTGTGATTACAATGATACTCCACAGTGCAACAGACCAGAGTCCAGTTATTTTGTTTCCATGAGGTGCTTAAGGAACTCCTTGTCTTTATTAATCTGCAAAAACCATGCGAAAGTTGATATTTCATTGATCTGTTTTGTAATGTGCCTGGAACTTTTGATATTATATACTAGGCCCAGAAGATGAAATTTGGGATAAACAGGTTACAATTGTAGGCACTACTATATTCTCCTTTCAACACATAACTGGGTATAATGAAAAGATGAATTTATTTTACTTGGTGTCAAGGGATAACTGTAGAAATGAAATAACTGTGTTAGTGAAAATTCCTAGTTATATATTTTTAGTAACTTAGTTTCCTCTGGGAGAACTTAGGAAAACTGTGGGAAGTTATGGAAAACTTTGATGAACCTTGCTGGAAAACTAGTCAAAGTTTAGTTTTCCTCATTTTTTTCAGTGAAAACCACAACAAAATTTGAGCTGGTTTTCACAGTTTTCCTCAAGAAAGATCCACAATCTCAATTCTTCATCAGTATTTGAACTAAGCAAGCTGGAAAAACTGGCAATAAATGAGTAGACTGTGCTACACTCATGTGCAGCTTGTTTGGGTAACTTCACAAACTTGGTTTCATTCTCCATAGCTTATATTTCAAATTGTGGTGCACAATCTTTATGTTCAGTTGTAGTCATCAACAAATTTGAAGTCTCTATAAACTTGAGTTGCTCATATACTTCGAAAAATTCCCCCCTGTATAATCACAGGTGAGTGTGCAAGTTATATGCCGTAGAAGGTTTTTCTTAGGTAAAAATCGTAGAATTTCTTTTCCTAGTTGATTTCCTCCTACTGCCCCCTGGCATCTATTTAAGTTGGAATATCATTCATGACTTTTTTGATTCAATAAGTAAGATAAAGTGAAAGAAGATATCAGACTAAATCTTTCCCTAAATTTTGCCTAAATTATAGACATTGTGCTGAAAAACGGTAAAACTTTTCATATGGAAAAGTTGGCATCATTTTGCTGTGATGTTTACAAATTACTTCCCACACGAAGGTCAAATGATTTGTCTTTGTTAAACTTGATTATCATTACCAATAAGATGTCAGTTGTGCCACCATGGCAACCTGTACTCTTGTTTTTATGTTAGCTGGAATATTTTATTATCTATCTAGAATAGATGATTATCTGCATGCCTTGTTTTGTTATTTCATTATTCTAGTTAGGTTGCATCATAAGCATTCTCACTTGTGCAGTTGGGAAATTCTTGATGCTTAATTGTAAAGGAAATGCACTATGTAAGTCACAAAGGTGATCATTACCAAAGAAGAAAAAAGATAATTACTTCATCATTTCACTTGTTTCAGTCTTTCATTTTGGTGAATTCTTTATTTGACATTCTGATTTGATAAATTTGGTATATTTTCCCCTGCAGAGTATACTACACTGATTGGTTAAAATAATCTTCTTGGAATGTGGGTAGGTTATACATTTCAACTGAATAAATAAGAGACTTAGTGCTATAATTGTTATCGTGAAAACCTTTTTTCTTATTAAGGGAATAATCATTAAACCTGAATGTTAGGTACTCATAAGTATTAATTAAAAACATCAGGGGAACATTTGTGCAGCATTAATGTTAAATAATTGGTACCACTTAATACTAGATTAGAAAAAGTCAGAACGGCCTGTCAGAAAAACAGGAAAAAAATTCAGGGGTAGAGAAATGGAAGCTCATGCTTGTGTTATTCTTATGTCTTATTTTTAATCACGTTCACTGTAACATCAAGCATTGTGGAAGCTGACAATCATGGATGTCACATGAAGGTCGTTGCCCTTGCTGTGGACATTGTACTAGTGAAGCAATTTAACTCATTGAGTTTTGAGACTGCTTTAGAAAATATTGCTACTACTATTTTAGAAAATATTGATACTACTGTAAATAGAGTTTTTGGAGTTTCCTTTATCTCACCATGACTACTTGTTTTAATGCTTATGTTTGTTCGCCATCCATGTCATGTGCCATGCATGTCATGTGCCATGCTAAGGTTAAGGTGCTACTTGGTGGTGTATCATTTATATTAGGGTCCATCGATGATACACTACTGAACAAAATTAGCAATTAATATATGGTATAATCAGTAAAGGAAATTTAAGTGCATTAATAAAAAGACATAAGTATTAATCTTTAAATCACACAGCAAAAAAGATTTTTTTTTTTTTTTTTTTGGGAGGGGGGACCGGGAGGCTACTAATTCAGGAAGAGAAATTGTGGTGAGACCTGAGCAACTCCCAGGCTGCAATAAACTACAATTCTAGTCAAGTATAAACCATATCAAGCCAAACCATCTTTCCCTATGAGATGGGTTGGCTGCATCGACTCTTAAACATCCATTTAGTTCTACCCTTGGCTTTCTCCTCTATCAACTCCAATTATGCAAGATCGTACTGAATGGTTTCCTGCAAATGTTTATATGATCTTTGATTTGAGTCTACCTCTTTGGTAGGATTTACATTCTTATCTGCAACTCTCCTACATACATCACAAACTGGAGTAAATTTGCATTCAAACTCCCAGGCTGCAAACTTGTATTCTTTTAGTCATCTTTTAAGTCAAAACCTTTTGCTCTCTAAGTCCGCTTTAGAGATCCAACTTAGTATAACACCTTCCCTTTTATTGTCCACCAATACTATATCATCTGCAAGTAGCATTTATCAAGCCACAATATTGTGATGTGCTTGCTTATTTCATTCATTGCCAAGAAAAGAAAATTAAAAAGAAGATATGGCTCAAACTGGACTCTTGGTGTGGGATACAGTATACACTGATAGTGCGAATCAATTCTATGGAAAAACAAACCTTAAGAAAATACTATAATATAACAGCAAAAACAATTTTGATTGTGGGATATCTAACCGAAAGAAATAAGTAGTTCAAAATTTTTGTTCTCAAAAGCTATTTGCTCCTCCAATCTTGACAAATTTGGGTCGCTAATTGAACATTAAAGGTCAGAGCTCTACTCAAGTTCAGCTTGTTTAAGCTCACCTCAATGCACGATGAGGCATGGGTGAGCTTGATTCTCAAGCTCGCTTAGATGTCTGGAGCTTGAGCTACTTGACTGGTGTGATATAATGCAGCTTGTGATGGACAGCAGGTGAGTACTCAATGCACAAGCAGGAACAGCTGGAACCAATTTAGTTTAGCACAAAACCAATCAGAAAAATGGAGGCAATATGACTCTGCAGGGGCTATTGTGACAGCAACTAACCCAACTATACTGTTGAACTGTTCCCAAACAAGTAGGTTAGTTATTAGTTATCAAGAAGTTCCCCAAGAATTGCATGGATGATGTTACTTTAGGGAGGCTATAAAATCAGCATACAGAACTGTACAAGTCATTTAGTAGATGAATGTTTAATTCCTCACTTTCCTCTGATTTCTTCTTCTTCTCTGAACTCCTCTTCTCTTTCTTTCTCTGATTTCCCTAATTTTCCTAGCCAAGTTGCCTTTGAACGAGTTGTTGTAAGAACTCTGTAGTCCTTACATCATGATTGATATTAGAGAAGTTTCAATCCTAAGAAAATTAGCTCTTGTCTAACAAAAAATTTCACCAAAATATACATACACAAACTGAATTTTAGTGCAGCAGCAAAGCAATATTCCTGCAAATACATATCATGGCTCCTTTTTTGGCAAATTTAGGCACTTTGCTCACTCTGTCATGGTTGGTTCCTTGATTGTTACAGATACAGAATAAACCTCAATTTCTGATTCCATTTAGGACACTAATTTCTGAGTTCTGATTCTGCAACTTAATGGGGCTCAAGCTGAACAGTTTTCTTGCATGTTCTGTAAATCTGAATCATGTTTTGTAATTTCAGCACTTGTGCATCCTCAATCTGCGTATTATTTTACTACATTTCAAGTACCTGAATTTGAATCTGAAATGCTGCAATTCTGAAATCCTGGAACAATTACTGGTTCACTTTGCTTCATTGACATACTTCTTATTCTCACTTGTTATGACTGATTCTGAATTTCTTTGTGCATTATTGACATGGCCAGTGCTCTTAGAAGATTAGATTGTAACACGGCTTCCTCCGATGGGGATTATCTACAGGGTTTGCTCTCAATTAGTTCTCCTCTGAAGCTTTTAATTGTTCTTGATAGTTTTGATAACAACCACTGTGAGTTGTCTTGATTATGAGGCTGAAATCAAGCTCCATTTGGTTTGCATGCAAGGAAATATGATGCTATTCTCGAAAGGTCGAATTTGCAAGTCGGCAATAGGAAGATAATCCTCAAGACATTTCCACGGAAAGCACAGTAGCAAGTCCACAAAATATTACAGAACAAGCTTCCTATTTCATGATATCTACTGCCTCAAGGAACTTTGCTTCTCAAAAAGTATACAGTTCTCTGAATTGTACAAAATCTGCAACCAAAAAAAAAAAAAATCCTACAGAATCTGGTGCCAACAAATATCAACAAGGGCTATAAAAAATATTTAGAACATGAAATTTTAGAGCTATTCACAATAATAGAACAATTCAATTATTGGCAAAATGATGAAACGATTCAATCATTGGCAAAACGATTTAACAATTCAATCATTGGCAAAAGGAAGGATTAAAAGAGTTACGGCAGCAGCTGTGGAAACCTCAGAAGCATAAAGAACTTCTCCACCTGCTCCAAAGCTGTCAAACAAGTATTCGAACTCCATAACAAAACAGATCCAGCTGCTTAATGTGAAACCCATAACCCAGGTGTTCCTGGATCATCTTCTAAACTAGCTACCATCTTGCCTAAAAAGGTTTACACCTTAGAAACAACTTTCAAAAGGCCTCTCAAACCAAAACGACTGCCAACAAAGAGCAAATTAGCCAAAACCCAGCCTGCTTCAAGCAAAAACAGTAGGCAGCAGATTCATGCTCTTAGGAACAAGTCTGATATCCATCTTATTAGCTGGTGCAAAACCTCAATCCAAAGTTGAAAGCTTAAGATGCCTAGGGCAATTGCTACATATTACTATAATCGCTCCTGAAATGCGGCACAGATCTTTTTCAGCCTTCATTTTGAGCTGAAGGGCCGAATTTTTATAAACCAGGTCTGCTTTAATGGGCACACTACCTACTTTAACATCGACTGATCATTCATCCTTCTTACAAGAACATTTATCCTTGGCAACTGGAAAAATTAGGCTGCATTAGAACTCTATAGTAGGCAGCAACACTACCTACATATATCGGTTTTCATTTTACTAAACGGAATGAATACTGAAGCGTACTGGCAATAAAGGAAGCCAATCAGGACTTTCCCCACAAACCACCAACAGATGCCAAACCAACATCAGCGTCAAATGGATTTCAGATTGCTGAATTCAACAAAAATCCTAGATCAGTAATTCTCAGACTGCATGTCTCAAAATTACAATCAATGGTGGGCTGCAATGAAAACAAAGCAACCGTCCATGAATCCAGCATGAAATGTCAATATTCTAGTCCAATTCATGCAGAAAATAAGAACATTGCAGCTGCATTCAACATCTTTGTCCAATCCTCTACCCCTGCTACTACAGAAAACATCTACAACATCTTCGAGAAATTCCAGCAGTCCTAAGGGAATTAAACATTAGTTCTTGCTCTTGCAAGAATGTAGCCAATGCTACATTTCATATGAAAGTCATGATGCTGCTCAAGTTGTAGCATCTGAAATTTATTATGTTTCCTAGGCTGTAACAGTCATTAACTGAAATCTGGGCATTTTTATGTTACCCTATTTGACCTAACAATTTTTATAAATTGCATTGGCTAGTGGATGTGCCTGTTACATAATTTGGTGACTGCTGTTTTAAATCATGGTTTTGATGAGCTAATCTTATGCACATAGTTATTCTTTTGTTATTTATTGATGTCAGAATAAGGAAATAGCAGGACTTAGATAATGTCCAGTTTAGCTACATGTTGAATGCTGCTCTAGGCTGCCTGCAAATTGATTATATTTCCAGGGCTAATACATATTTTCTAGTTAGTCAAAGACTGTTGTCCACTCTATCCGTTGATCTAAATGATGGTGAATCATACCTGACACTATTCTCATTTATCCTCAGTGATGTTAATGAACATATGTAATCAAGCAATTGGTGAGTGCTTATTTTCTGACCTGATTGAAAAGCATGGGTGCATGCTTTATTTTTTTCTCATCATGCAGTCTTCTTGTGTTTAGACCAGAAATATGACACTTACTGTCAATGTTCATATGTTTAATAGTTAGAGTTCAACAAGCACATGGCATATTGAAGTTATAGAACGATGTTTAATGAACATTTGCAAGCTCTTCTTACACCAAAAAAAATGATAAGCTGTTTAGATACCTAACAGAAGAACAAGGAAGTTGAGGGAGAGGCAAGTTCTTTGGATGTTCCTTGACCGTAAAGCTTTCTTCGATGTCTATTTCATATGGTAATTGCACTTTGGGGATCTATTGGAAGTTGTTGGAATCAACATCCTTGATGGATAGGCTGCAGTTTTTCAATCGACCCTTATCTTATTATTGCCTTACTGTCTGGTCTTGGCTTATTCAGTGCCTGCCTCATCTTTTGAACTTGGGTCCAAAAAGTGCAAAATACTGAGTTTTTGTCTCCAAGTGTCTCAGGCTATCATTATGTATTCCTTGCAATTTGAACCCTTTGTTTGTTTGTAGTTAAAATTCCTAGGAGGACAACTAGAACCCAAGATCTTTTTTTTCCTTTTTTTCTATTCCATTGTTCAGGTTATACATTTCCAGCACAATTGTCTTAGTGAGATGTAGAATCTGTGGCATTGAAGTAACAAGATTCTCTTTCACATCATTTTTTGGGGGAATATATGTTTCTCTAGTTTTTCACTTTTCGTGTACATACATATGCTTGAGCTTATTCGACATGATTAGTTTTTTTTTTAAAAAAATTTCCTTTGGCTGTCTTTCCCCTGGCAGTCTCTGGAGAACAGTAGCACTTGGGCACCGGTAAACAGCGGGTGCCCCCCTAATCAAGAAACATGTTATGATGGTTCCTCAAAAGTTGGAGATAAGCGTCTTTACCCATGGCTTATTGATCCCATTGAATTGGATCTATTTCACACCAAGACACAAGTGGTTGAAGCTATTCCGAGTCACCAATTTTCAGGAATTTCACGTCCAAATTTCACAATGGAAAGTAGGTTCACTTCTCAGTCAATATTGGAACCAAGCACTAGTAGCCTACTTGCAGCTGATCTGACTCTTTCCTTCTGCCCAGGTACCAATGCTTCGGCAGAGTCTCTGTATTGTCAAAAGAAGTCCATTTCGTTGACTGAGAAGGTGATACCAATTCGATCTGCTTGCAATAAGCAAGAAGATAATGGTAGTTTCACTGGTCAAACCTGCAAGAGTGATAAAAGCACAATATCATTCAGTGAGAGGGTTAAATTGGATCACTCTGCCTATGGTAGGAAAGAAAACAATGGCAGATTGAAATTAATGGAGCTGACATATCATAGGAGTGATGGGAAGAATATTGTAGCTTTGAATGAGATCAATTCAATGGATGCTGTGTTCAATGAGGCAGATGAGAATGCCATTTCTATGAACTATAGCAACAAGGGAAAAAAGGCTATTAGATTGTTTGGGCAGACCTTATGGGATAATGTCTCAACAATGAATGAAGTTTCTGCTGAAACTTCAGCAGCAAACTATCAAGGGTGGTTAGATGCACCCTGTGTTAGCAGGATCACTGCCAGCTCTGATTTCTTGATCAATAATCAACATGTTGAAACAACAGCAGCAGAAAGCCAAATTGATATAGTTGTTCCAGATCCTAGCAGGAGCATTAGCAACCATGATGTTTCGGTCAATCAACTCTTAACCCAAAGTTCACTGCAAAGCCAAAGAGATTTAGCCATTTCAAATGCGGTGCCAATACAAGTTGTATCACCCCTAACTAACAAACATGATATGTTGATGAATCAGCTTTCTGCTCAACGGATAGCTGTGAAAAGACAAATGGATTTAGCCATCCCAGATGTAGGCTGGGGCTTTAACAACCATGATCTTTTGGTGAATCAGGTCTATGCTCAGAGCTCATTACAAATTCAAGGGAATTCAGCTGTATTGACTGCTAATCCATTGGCTACTTTCCTGCCACTCTGTGCTTCTGAAAAAACTCAGGATTCTACATCGGGCACTCTGAATAACTCACCTTTAAATGTCAAAAGCTTGTTATCCAGAGGAACTGCAGAGAGCTACTTGGACAGTGGTGCTGTTGAGATCAGGACGACTTTTGGAGGCAATGTTGCCAATACAAATCTATTGGATAAGACTAATAGCAACCAGCATTTGCTAATGAAAGGGCCCTCAACAAAAAGTTTAGATGTGCAGCACTTAATGGACCTAACTATAACAAATGCAAATCCTCTGTCAACTTTCCTGGCAATTACTGCTTCCACTGTGTGTCACACTGATAAGTCAAGTCTTTCTGGAAACAATATCAACAGTCATCACGAATTGATTGTACAGCGCCTTGTTGATGCTCCTGGAAAATGCCATGGACTGGAATCAGTGAAACATCCAGCAGATCGTACAGCAATTTCACCAGCTGTTTTGGCATTGATAAGGTGCGACAGAGAGAGAACTCTGGCTGCATTTTTGACGATCACGATTCATTAATTAGTCATCCCTCACACCAAGCCGTCGAAAGTGAAAACCAAAGTGGTTTAGTCATGTTAAATGATGAGCCAATATTGCATATTCCACCCATAGCTGCTACTGGTTTTCCCAAAACAAACTCTTCTGTCACATATACTATCAACCATCTTAAAGTGGTTTGTCAGCTCCCTACTGAGGATTCTGAAGTTCAGGGACAGAAAGATATAGGTGTACCAAATGTATGTCCTTTGTCAATTCCACCAACAAATAGTTCTACTGAAAAGAAGAGGGGTCGAAGTAGGATTAAAGGGGTTCCTTTCCCTAAGCATGCCAAAGACTTGCTATCCACAGGAATTTTTGATGGTATCCCCGTGATGTATCATCATGTTTCAAGAGAGGTGAGTGTGATTCCTGGATTTTATGTTTATTTTTTCCTTTTATTTGATCACTTATCCTTGTTAATTTGTACTTGTTTTGATCCTCTGTGCCGATTATATTTCTTGACATTATCACTCTGTATGTAGGACAAACCAAAGCGCATACAGTATGCATTTATCCAAGGGTATGGCTATCTGTGTGGCTGCTGTGACTGCAGGCACTCAAAGGTAATAAACATACTAGACTTACTATCCTTCTTTCAAATTGTCATTGAGCAATGTTGATAGTGGAGCAGGCTAATTGGTTAATTGGATCACTTTGTCCAGTGCATGAATGCTATTGAGTTTCAATTGCATGTTGGTGGCAAGAGTTGTCATCCAAATAGTTCCATTTACTTTAAGAGCGGTAAAAGTGTCTTTGAAGTTGTCCTAGAGCTGCAGAAGACTGCCCCAGAAAGGCTGTCTGAAGCCATACTTTCTGTGACTGGCTGCGGTTTACATGAGAAAAATTTTGCAAAATGGAAAGGTAATGCTGATTGCAATTTGCTTCATTGTAATTCATTCAAAGGAACACAAAGAATCATACTCTGGTCCTCTTATGTACAAAATATCTCACTCTTGTTACTCTGGGTCTCATGTACTCAGCATCAGTTCTAGGTCGGTGGAGACTTGGAGTTAAGCGTCAGAATGGCAAGCAGAAGGGCAAAAAGGGGAAAGCAAAGATGAATCCTTGAAATCTAGTGCTTGACCTTCGAAGCACGAGGTAGGTTAATGCTTGGTCATTGTGCTGGGGCATAAATACACATGTTGTGAAAGTACATGCATTTGTTTGACTATCAAACTTACTTTGCTTAAGACAATGCCTTTGGTTTTCGATCAAGTTATTACTGTGGAAGTTATTGGATGACATATTGGATGTCTTTGATGCAATGAACAGAATATTTCCGTCTCACATGCAGTAAGAACTATCAGAATATTTCAGAAGAAATGGTTTTGTTTCATTTCTCTGCTGTTCTTTCATATTACAGATTGTGGGTGGACTGTATGTTTGGCAAGTGTATATAAAGCTTGATTTTGCTCCTGTTAGGATTTATATGCAGCTTGTTCTCTTAACGAGTGAACTGTCTTTTGTCTCTTCATGTTCAATAAATGCTGGCCATATATGAAGCATGTTATCTGCGTGAGGAAAAAAAATTGAGGGCATCAGATGGAAAAAGTTGATTGGAACAGAGGATTATAAATAAGAAAGGTGTCACCAATGCCTATGTCACCCTTCTTAGCATTAGAATTAGAACCTCCAGCTTTAGCTATCTGTTGGCCTTTTGTCAGGACCATCATCAATGGAAGCTGAGTTGTGTGGTGTCCCGGTTTCTTTGTTGCCATGATAGTTTCATATTGGGTTTAAATTTCATGGCCCCTGACCAAAGTAGGTTCTAACACTCAACAATAATTAAAATGGCAAATAAAAATTCCAAATACGGCACCCAAATTGGAACCCAAATTTGGGCATAACCTGACTATACATCCATACGGCCTCGACATTAATAATAATAATAGATAATAATACCAATTATTCACAGGATCTTTCCGGACTATTCAACCGGGCAAATAAATAATCATGACCTGTTTGAATGCCCATAAAAAAAAGATGACAACGATATTACAAAACAACTCACGGGTCCATCACAACCTTCCGTCACACATATCCAAGTAATTGAATAATCCGAACACTGGCTTTTCAACAATATAACATATTATCTGCCATCCAAATGATACCAAAAATACATTGAATACGAATACAAAGCCAATACTCACCAAATATAAATAAGACTTCAATTAAATCCATGTCCTAGCTCCTTGCAATGTACCCGTGGCTTACTAATCTGAAGGGGTAAGAAATAACAAAAATATGAGTTTAAAATTCAATAAGTATTAATATATAATATATAGAAAACCGATGCATCTATAAACAATACGAAGAGAATCAAAATATATATGAAAATCCATAAAAGCCAAAATTCAAATGTCTGCTATATCACATCAACAAAAATCCGAATATGGTTTAGTACTCAAATGCATATTTCAAACGAAAGACGAGAGTTCCAAATGTATGAAACCAACTGAATCCTAACTAAGAGTAAAACTTGTAAATCTAAATCAAAATCTCAAGTATCCAAATCAATATAGGTAAAACATATTGAAAATCTAAAATATGCACAAATCAGAGAACCAAAGATTGAAAGACTGACTTTGAGGAATGGTTACTTTTAATCTCAGTAATCTTAGACCATATCACTATTATTTTGATTTATAGGTAGGGCCGTCTACATACTATCCTCTATATATGGGAACGAAGCTGTTATCTTTTGCCATTTGTGGAATGGGTGTACCTTTCAAATCTGTTTGAATATATTAGGATGTTTGAATATACTAATTTCGTTTAATTCTTTACGATGGCTCTCATAAAAAGGCAAATTAGGGAGGGTCTCTATATTACAAGTCCAAAGCTTTTCCTCCACGGAAAAGGTATGAAACTTCCATTCGGGAAGGTGAAATACAAAGCTTTCAACCTTAGGGGAAAGTATACATGTCAAATCAAATACCAAAATGGAGCCCGACCTGAAGCACATGTATGGATGCCACATGCACGGTCCATATGCACATTTTCATTATTTTTCCTTTGCAAATACTTGTATATATGAATATAATATCTCAAAATATATACCCATTTTCACAAAATAAGCAAAAGTTCTTAAATAATAATAAAACGAAAGTAAAATTTCAAACCAACTGGTAAAAGTGATATGCATGCAGGAAGTCAAATAGGATAAGTAAAATGAAATATATATATATTAAATCCACCAAATATAGGTAAAACTAAATGGAAACGAAAAGAGATTAAGAATGAGGCGTAAAGATACTTGCCTCGATCTCCAATTTAATAGATTTGACCAAAGGATGCCTCAATATCCTTCTTCTCCTCTTCCTCTCTTTTCCTTCTCCTCCTTTTTATCTCTCCTTTTTTTATTTCCCATGCAAAATGATTGAAATAGTGCACGCTGCCCCTTATATAATTGAATTGGCCTACAAGCGCCACTTAGGTGCTCGTTAGGTGCTTTGCCTAACCCCATTAGCTCATGAGCACCACCTCGGACATTCCTTGAGCGCGAGCACCCTAGAATCAACACTTGAGCATTGCCTTAGGCACTCCTCAAATGCGCTCACTTTGCCAAATGTGCGTGAGCGCGTATCGGGCTTGTGTTTTAGACGCTGAAATTGCATCCATGCTCTGAATTTCCTTCAAATCCATATTACACAATTATTCTAATATATCCAAAATAAATTCAAAATAAATTGATAATACCAAATTAATTCGGATGAGAACCAGGCATTACATTAAAGGAGAGCTGATACAGTGCTCCCAATATAGAGGCTCTTATATTGATATAATGGTTATGATTAGAAGTTGGATGGATAAATTGTGGAGCTTAAATAACTATTTAAATTAGTTGATGCAATCTCCATCATTTATCACACAACTTTTAATACATAATGTTGGTTGGATATGGAAGTTTTTCCATTGTGATAACCACAATAGTGCTCTGTCTAAAGAGGCTTGAATTTAGGAATGAAGTTGAAGTTGTCTTGTTTGTCCTGGACATGTTAGCTACGGCCCAGAGTTGTGGGATCAAGCCGGAAAACCTTTTTCTTGTGACAAATTGCTGATTGTACTTATCTTGTAGTCATTGTTGGTTGTGGATCTGGTTATTTTAGGCGGATTATTGCTTGAATGGCATGTATTTTAACAAACTTTTATGAGGCCTCTTCTCTAAGTGAAGGCTTTGTTTATCGCTTGCAATAGGTTTGCTCTGTGAGCTTCTCCAAACTTTTTCAAATCAGCCTCTTTATTGTTATTATAGGTGTATGGTATGATGGCCTTATTATTATTTTAAAATTGTAGAGCAACAAATTGAGAAAATCTTGCCATGTCCCATTTCCTTTCTTCAACTCCATTGTCGATCTTCTTTAATCCAAAGCTGGTGTAACCGTGCAAGCAATCTGACAAGTGGATTCATGGTGAATTCAAGCAATCTGATTGAAATCAAGTAAATGGTTTTATTAAATAAGGCCAATTCTCTTAAGCAATTAATGGGCTACAGCTTCTGCGGGAAATCAAGGTGAGATTCCTGGCTTCTTCAATAGTGACCCCTTTAAATATCTAAATTGAATGTAAGGATAGTGTGCAAGTGGAATTCTTTCTTTGAACTAATTGATAGGTGCATAATGTTATAACTATATTTAAAATAGTCGATGTAGACGTGAGGGTTGGGGGAGGTTGTTCTCTATTGTGTATAAGGGGCCTGTTCAGTTTTAGTGTGGAGCAAAACCTGTTAATTAAACCAAAGGTCTTCCTTATTCATCCTGATTTGATTTCAACATCCACTTAGACTCATCAACATAGGATTGATTTAAGGAGAAAGAATGATGTTTTTAGTATTATATAGAGGCAGAGTAGGTTATTCTATGTAAATGTGAATTTCTAATATCAAAGTAAAAAAAAAAAAAAGGCTCAAAAAAAGAAAAGAAAGAAAAAAGGAGGCAACTAGGACACCCACAACAGGGTGAAGCTACTGCTTCTCCTTCCTCCATTAGTAGACATTTTAGATAAAATAGTGTCAAATTCAATCCCAAGCAATAGTCAAGAAGAAAAGAAGAGTACTAGGACTCGGGAAAGGTTGTCATATAATAATATGATAATTTTCTTTTTTTTACTTGATTTAGAATCATTATGTAAGCCATTATAGAATGATTAAAAACCCAAAGAAAGCATTCAGTGATATCAAAAACTTTGAGTTTGTCTTCCTTGAGTGTAGTGAAATGCAATTCATGTGGTGTGGATGCAGTGAAAATTGGAGGCAACATACCAGTGTAGAGAGATAGGTATAAGATGAATTTTTTCCATCCATCTGTTATAGATGTCCTAAATGGTTGTTAGAAAAATGGGCACTTGCACAATTATCATCTTATCTTATTAAAATAAAATCTGTAGTCCATCCTTACTATTTATTGACCTCCTTTTTTGAAAGTAAAATTTTTGTAATAGCCTTGTTATGTAATTTATTTATTCCTTCTTGTAATTATCAGTGTAAAGACTGTAAAGGGCATGGAATAGCTCACTTTCCCTTTTTTGGGTAAGGATAGTTCACTTTCTTTGGGCAGGGATTGAAAGGTATCTAGTTAATCACTCAATCACTTTAATTAAAAAAAAAAAACCAGTTTATTTGATAAGTTAACAGACAAGGCCCTGGAGATCAAACAATTTACATAATAGGATATAGGAGGAGGCACATTAATAAATTTATTCTCTTAGTTAAAACTTAGAGGATGATCAGTTGAGTATCTTATTTGTCTTGCTGATAATAATGAAAATCCTTTTTTGATCAGTGTTAAGGACTCAAGCTCACGCACAATCTACAGATTAAACAGCGTAATCATATTTAGAGATGGGTTTGCTTGGTTTGGACCTCCACTAGTTTCACTTGAGCTTCAACTTAGTCACAGATATATCACCAAAGTGCAGGTTCAGAAGCAGTGAAAATTTTCATATGAACACGGCTCCATTAGGCTCCGTTAACTAAGTTATTGTCTACGAGTCATCGACTCATTCTTCAATAGGACATGGTCAGCCCTGTGTATTCCTTCCGCTGTTTGGGAGTTTATATTTCGGTTTCTGTTTTACATCCGAAGGGGGTTCTTTTCATGCTTCCATGTCCAAACCATCCAACTATTATTTCATTCATGTTGTCTGTTTGAGCTTACTCTAAAATAGTTCTTCTCTTGTTGGATTGTTTCTAATGTACCTTTAAAAAGCTAAATTTTCAAAAATTTTAGACCCATCTTTCAAAATAAGATTTTTAGCTAGTTTGACACCAACTCTTCAATATATTTCTTATTGTCATTTTGCTTAAAATTACCATGAGACGTTTAATATTTTCATAGGTCTAGCGGAGTATGGACTAATTGTAAAATTGAACCCACCAAAAAATATTGGCCTCAATGATTTTTGTTTCTTCCATTTATCACTTCATCATCAGCAAACTTCTTCTGAGAAATGGGATGAATAGTGGGTGAATTAGAATAATTTACTTGGGTACTAGGTTTTCCAACGGATTATTCTGCAATAATACCTACACCACCCAATTCTACTGGGTTGGTACGGTTCACTTGGTGAATCCACAAATAACAGTCTATTTATGAATCAAAGACTACAGATGCAGTGTCTGAATTACCCATTTAATCTATTTGAATTACCCATTTAATGCATTTTCGTTTTTTTTTTAAAATTAGATCACTTTATAAAGTTAATAATTTAACAAAAAGTACTGTCTACAAATATTTTGAAATGATATTCACATTGAATATATTTTATAAATTAATATATTACTTATCCACTGTCTAAATCGGATAGAATCAGGCTAGGTCTGCTGGTGGTCATTTATATTTAAAAATATTAAAACTAATATTTATATAAACAAGCATTTCCCACAAATAAAAAAATAAGCATTTATACAAAACATATACAAAAAGCATACAATATATATATATATATCATTGTATAAGAATAATTTTTATATTGTATAGAATTTCAGACTTTAAAAAATTATAATTTCAATTGTATTAATTTTTTCCTCTGCTTTAATTATAAAATAATTTTATCAGGCCTGGAATTTTTCTCAGTGTTTTTTCTTGTATAACCCAAAAAATAAAATTAAAAGCTACCAAATTTTAATCCCATAATCCAAAATATAACCTCACAGCAGTTAAAATTTTTCGAATTACTGAAGATCTATTTTGTATTCCACGAGGTTATGAGCCTATTTCTTCTTGATTTTGATAACTATTTTTGAATAAAATTATAAATCTGTTGATTCTGCTGGGGCATGCAATCACTTCAATTAATTATGACAATCCACTCACTGGGGCAATCTGCATTGGATTAGTCTCCTAAATACGGGATTAGAATTCATACGAATGCAAGTATACAAATGCAAGTATCACTCTACAAAAATTCCAGCGGTTGTGGGGTTTTCTTATGCTTAACAGCGGTTGTGGGGTTTTCTTATGCTTAATTTGCATTGTTCATCGTGTTCAAACACTAAAAGAAAAAAAAAACACACCATGGCTGAAAAACCAACGGCAGATAAAACCGAAGACAGCCCATCTAAAAGAGAGGATTCAGAAAGAATGTTGAGATGGTGAGCATTTGAGATGCTTCACAGAATTCTTCTTACGTTTCATATTGGTATTGATGAACGCTCAAGAGGCTCTAGGTAGTGATGAGAGTTTTGATTGGTTCGGCCTGCAAAGCTTTCTGCACGAGCGCAGTCTGTTCCTTGACATGAAACTGGTAGAAACCAGTGGCTGTGGCAGCAGATGGGGCGCGTCCCACATATTTAACGTCACCCATATTTCCTCTGCCAAGAGCCTCCATGGTGGTACAGAGTCGGGGTGCTATGTAACTGTATGCACCCATGTTCATCGGCTCTTCCTGGCACCAGACAATCTCGGCATCTGAAAAAAGCATCACACAAATATGAGAAATTATTAAAGAGAATTTATAGTTTACAGCACACTTTGCACACTTGCGTGATGATTATTTTGTAATTTTTATGCAACTCCCAAGGTAGCAAAAGAAGAAGATGCATCCTGTCAATATATAGTGCCAAACTTTGAATTGATAGGGACAACTATGAATATGTATTGCTTTAGATATGGAAAAATCGACCCAATCCAAGCCTGACATTTACGGAACTCCCTCTTTTATTTATTTATTGTTTCCCTAGAGATTTGAAATTCAAAATATACATACTTGGGTATCTCTTCAACTCTCGCTGAATGAGGTCATAGGGAAAAGGACAAAGTTGCTCCACCCTACATATGGCAACATCACTGCCATTGACTTTCTTCCTCTCTTCATCAAGTTCATAGTAAACCTGCACCATGTCAAACAAATGTATAACACAATAACTTGCATCCAATGAGCCTATGCAATCTATCAGCTCAGAAAGGAAGTTATGCTGTCAGCACAAGCTCATGGATCTATTGTCATTTGACTATTGATAGAACAAAGTGAAAAGTGAAAGCTCTTCCCATGGTTTCCTAGTGACCAGAAAGGACATGTTCTCTGAGCTCAGGAAGATTTTCTTCTGGCTTGCTTGTCTCATATTAAGACTACAGAAGCAAAACAAAGTGGGGGGAGGGAAGCAATGCCACATACCTTCCCTGAGCACAGGATCAATCGCCTGATGCCCGGCTCATGATCTGAATGGTAATTCTGGTCCTTTATGAGACGTTTGAATCTGGTTCCTTGTTTGTCAAAACCTGGGTGGCCTTGGACATCATCGAACTCAGATAGATTTGATTTGCAATCCTTGTGACGGAGCAAATTCTTTGGGGACATCACAATGAGAGGCTTACGGAATTCCCTGTGTATCTGATGTAGGCAGGCCAAAGCGTGAGAAAATCACATCTACACAAACTTAAGAAAAGCATACCCAGCTAATTGTTCTCTACCTGACGCCGCAAAACATGGAAATAGTTAGCAGGGGTCGTTACATTCACAACCTGCCAGTTGCACTCTTGGATTTGCTTCCGCAGTGTTGGATCCATCTCCGGTATAACATAGGGATTGTCATCACTCATCTGTCATTGAAAGTTTTATAGGAAAATTAGTGGGGTCTATTAAGAGGTTCCATTGCCCAAGGCAACACAACTTAGGCAATCGTGCCAGTGCATAGGAAGACTATGAGAAAGGTTATGTAATTTGTCAGCGTAGAATTAGGAATGTAATGGAAACATCTTGCCAGCCGTACCTGAAGGAAGCGTTCCAGTCGAGCACTTGAATGTTCAGGGCCCTGGCCATCATAACCATGAGGAAGCAACACTACAAGCCCAGTTTGACGCAACCATTTAGATTCACCGCTGCTCAAAAATTGATCAAATATCACTTGCGCCCCATTTGCAAAGTCACCAAATTGAGCTTCCCAGAGGACCAACGAATTTGGGTTTTCCATGGAGTAACCCAATTCAAATCCAAGAACACCAAACTCTGATAAAGAGCTGCACAGAAGTGATAGAAACATTACGTAACATCAAATTCCATCTCACATCAAAAACAGAATTTTCGAATGTTAATTTCATCAACCATATTATACACTCCATGAAGAGCAGTATACTGGTCTTAGAAGGCATTTAAGCTATGCATAAGAGCATTTTTCACTTCGCACATGAAGCCTGTACTTGCACCTTTTTAGACTAGAAAACAATACTGCATGACGACTAATGTTTGAGCCACCAGAGATCTTATATGTTCCTATATAACTGTTAGTTATACTCTTAGTTTGTCCCACAGTAACAGTCACTCTTCATTTATTGCATAATGTTCTTCAACTGCCATCCACTCTAATCATATTACACAACTATGAGGAAAAACTTATGCTTGAACTTGATGACTTTTGCAGGAACTTGATGAATTTTAATTCTAGGAAGATAAAATTTCTTTAATTGTAAATAATGACAATTAAAACAACCATCCAGATCCTGAACAGTATATTATCACAAAAGCCAGGATAAGTCTATTATTTGGTTGATGAGCTTTCATTCCACGGAATACCTAAGGTATAAAACTGTGAAGAAATAAAAAATAATAAACATCATTAAGGTCCATGCAAACTCTCTGAGATTTTCTATTGTAATTAAGGCAGGCAATACATGACTGTGACGAGAAAAAAGATTTGAGACTGGATGATCCAATGTATCCTGATTTCACTTTTAGCATAATGTTTCCATTTTATTAATTAAATACACAACTTAATGATTCGATCGTAGCATTCCATAAAACATTATATTAGGAATTTCATCAAAGTTATAACATGGAAATTATACATGAACAACCCAATTAACATAGGCAAAATACAACAAACAAAGGCCCTTAACCCATCTGAATCATTCACAATCCCATTGTTATAATTCAGACAGAGATGAAATAGGATTATGCTTATCATATTTTTCTATTCATTCAATTCGATTTTAAAAGTGAGACAAATAATTTTAAGGATTGATTGTCTAACCTAGATTTATGTCATTCAATGTCTACATGTAACTTCCATGTAAGAATTTTGACAAATCTCCAAAGAGAATTTTTATGGAATGCTATGAGTGGATCATGCGACAAAGGTTGTGCACTTGCTGACATTGAAACATTGTGGAAAGTGAAAAAATTTTAGAATGCTATGTATAAGATTGATAACATTAAATTGTGAGCTGGAACTGTGAAGAAAGTTGAAAGGCTAGGTATTTAAGTAATGCAATCAAAATGTTGCATTAAATATGAAAATAAAAGGTTGAGAGGTTTTTTCTCATAATTTCCCCTTTTATCCTTCAGTGAGCCCCGTTGTAACTGCCATCTGTTTACCACTGAATAAGCAGCCATTTTATTAGCTTATATAATTATATAGGGCACATGCACAAACGAAGTTTGGAAGTTTCTGTTAAGAAATTTAATGTTGGTTACAACTGTGAGGAAATTTAAAAGGCTAGATCTATAATTGACACAATTAAAATGTTGTCTTAATTATGAAAATACAGTTGAGAGCTAGATTTTTTGAATAATTGCCCCTTTTATCCTGCAGTGAGCACATTGAAGCTGTAATTTGTTTACCACTGAATAAGTAGCACTTTTATTAGCTTATATAAAAATATAGATGCACATGCACTTGTACACAGTTTGGAAGTTTGCAATCTGGTTTTGGTTAGACCACAAACAGCATGGAACTGCAGACTGCAATTTTTAGAAATCCCAAACCATACCACAAATTATAGAATTTCCAAACTGTAATATTCCAGATTTTGTTCGGATTAATTTAATATTGATTATAATTTTGGGCAAATTGAACATGACAAAATTAATTAAATATTGAGAAATTTTGGGAGGATGTTTGGATAGGTTGGGTTGGCGAATGGGGTGCGCCCGTGTTGTCGCACAAATATTTATTCGGATTTTGGAATAAAAAAAATAAAAATATAATATATATATATATATGAAAACGTAAAAGAAAAAAAAAAAGAAAAAAAAAAGAAAAGAAATGAAGAGATGGGATGGAAGAGAGGGAGAAAGAGGAGAGAGGAGAGAGGGAGAGGGTTAGGGTTTCAGGTGGTGGAGGAGAAAGAAGAGAGGGAGAAAAGGGAAGAAGGCGGCCGTTTGATGACAGCCGGCGACGGCAATGTGCAGCGAGGACAGCACGGTACTGGTGGTTGTTGGCGGTTGGAAATTTGGTTGGTGGTGGTTTCGCAAAGAGAAAACCGTCGAGGAAGCCGGCGGCGTTTGTCGGCAGCGTTCTTAACGGTGGTGCGCGGAGGTGGCGCTGCGATGGTGGTTGGTGATGGCTGTGGTGGCTCTTCAACGATCGGTAACAATCGTGGGTGAGCGGCGGTGTGTGTGGCAGAAGCTGCGAAGAGGGGGAAACGCGGGTTGAGTGCAACAGTGCATGCAGTAAGAGAGAGGCGGTGGAACAATGGCATGGGCACCGACGGGATGATGCCGGGAAAGCCGGCGGTGGCAGGTGGCACGGCAGCAAGTCGGCCGGTGGTGTTGAGCATCGGCAGCATCGCCAGTGAAGCTTCGCACAGCAGATGAGAGAGAGACAGAGGAGAGATGGGCAGAGGGCCGAGGACGACAGAGAGAGAAAGTGCCGATTCGGATACTTCGGGACATCATTTCTTCAAATCTGCAAAGTATGAGATTCAAGCAAGTATCTGTAAACCCCTCTTTGGTCTAATTTAATTTCTGATATATTTTAGATACTGTTTGAAATTTTTACAAACATGCATGAATTTTTGGTACACCAATTTATTTATTCTGGACATGTATGTGTAGTTCATTGGATGTTTTGGGGATTATTGGACTGGGTTTTATGATTTTGGAGAATTTAATATTTTTTGAAAGTCCGAATAATTTATTGGACATTATATATTTTTATATTAATATATTTGTATAAAAAAAAATTGAGCACGAAACTTTGCATTGGTCGTGCAGACACATGCACGTGCCGGGTTGTGGTCACTACATTTGGATTTGGATTATTGGACTCTGGCCAGCTCCCGGCGGGGAGATTTATTTGGAAATCGATTTCCGCCAGCAGGAAAGGATTGGAGTAGTGACCCTTCTCATTTGGATAATTTGATTTGACCTTAGAATATATTCGAACGTCCTAATATATCTGACAAACTTGAGGAATGCACCCAAAACCGCAGGTGACAAAACATAGTGAGCAACCTTATCTATGGGAACACAGTACATGAATTTTGGCCTAAGGATACTAGGATTATGTGTAATCCTTCCTCAAGCTAGTCTTTAAATAATGAGAACCCAAATTTGGTGCATAATTTGTACTTTTGTATTAATTGGTATTGGACTTTGATTTGGATATGGATTTTTAGATTTGGATTTGAGATTCGCCG
Organism: Nepenthes gracilis; assembly: GCA_033239525.1. Classification (NCBI taxonomy): domain Eukaryota; kingdom Viridiplantae; phylum Streptophyta; class Magnoliopsida; order Caryophyllales; family Nepenthaceae; genus Nepenthes; species Nepenthes gracilis. The sequence goes on from BSYO01000007.1 coordinate 23,084,233, forward strand.
ATTTTTGCCTATAATTGGGCTTGGTATATCTCGTACAAATGATTTTGATTATACGTTTTAATCCGAACCTTTGGAACATCTGTCGCGGAGCTGCTTCGGTCTCTACGCACACTATTGGATCATCCGGCTATCGGATTCACAAGCTGATCGGGCATTGGATTTGGACTTGGACTCGGATAGACATCGGTTTTGAAATTAGTTCGGATTAGCTCTATTTTGGTTATATATATATATATATGTCCCGACGATGACTATTTTCAAAATTTGGATATTTGTTTGGATTTGGATATTTGATTTGAGTACGAGACTACCATTGGATTTTGAAATTTGGATCTTAGATTTCGGTTGAATTTGTCTTATCGGCGATTTGGATTTATCCTGAAATTTGATTGGATTTTCATCCATTGACCTCTCATCTAATTTATTGGACTCATTTTGATTAAATATGATACTTGCTGGACATTAGGCTCATTTTTCTGTTTTGTCCTTTTAGAGTAGAAGGTTCGGATGCAGTATAAAAGTAAAAACATGATCGGTCAAATATTTATCCGATTTGGTGAGTTTCAGTTTATTATGGTTTATATTGATAATTGATGTATTTGGATTATGAAATTGGCTAGATATGAGCTTATTGTTATATTTCGGGAATAGTTTGAATATTATGTTATGTTTGATGATATTTTTGGGTCAGATTATTATCTCCCTTACGATTATTGTAGAGCAGGTTACATTTATATTGTTTGGACGGTGGTTTGAAGAGGTCCTGTGAGGATTTTAATTTTGTTGAGGGTATATTTTAGTTTGTCACACCCGAATTTTGGGACTTAGTATTATTTGTTTAAAAATTATTTGAGATTTTAGACTTTAGAAATTATAATTAATCATTTAAATTGACCCGCTTGGTTCGAGTTCGTGACACAAACAACACCAAACAATACCAAAAGACTAGTCTAGTATGATTTGGCAGCGTTTTCACATACCCCTATCTAGAAATATTCCAATTTGATTATGATTAGGAAAGGTGGGAAATCCAACTTTAATTGAACGCCGTCAAAATGAAAATCCACAAATATTCAAAACTAGATTAAAACAAGCCACACAAGTCAGATGTTGAAATGAGCCTCAAGCAAAGCCCTTTTTCTCTCAAGTCATAAAATTACCAATATTTGCAAATAACAATTACCAACTTTCATCTCATCAAAAGTGTCCTTGAAAGTTGGGAAAATATGTTAATTTGATCCCAAAGCAGTTACATAAACACCTAATAACGAAACAGGTGCACATATTTCAGATGCATCATCAGGCCACATCACCTTCCAGCCAAAAACATGAAACCCGAACACACACCAACGCAAAATAATCTATTGCATGACAATTACCAATTAAATCGCCAAAGAACCAACTACTCCAGGAGTTTAAGATATTAGATGAAGGCCTACAAATGGATTTACAATGTAACAAAACCAAACAGATTTCAAGCCCAATAAAATTTTCTAAATGCCAAACTTGTAGAACATTTATTAGATGCCAAATTTCTGAAATTATCAAATAAACCTGGGTAAATTCCAAATTTACCACTTTTGAACTATAAGAAGGCATTGTCCCCTCAAGAATCATATGCATAAGCGATGAGAAGTTATTAGATGCAGTCAAAGGTCCACAAAAATACTGTTTGGGTGTTCCCTCAATCTGAGAGATCTAATTTAGGGATATCATACTGACTCTTACTAAGACGTATGTGTAACAAAGTCATGTAGAACAGCCATTTTAAGTTACCTATTGCTGACAGTAAACATCTCCTCATCCTGGTTCATCATGACATGGTCCAGTGGGCAGTATTGCTCCCCAGTTTCCTGATCGTGAATTACGGAATGCCTGTGACTGAATGTTCCTCTCTCCACATCCTGACCGCTCAAACGAACATGATTCCCCTCAACTAGCAACGTTGCAAAGGCAAGTGCTTCACTAACGGCCCAATCAATGCCTTCCCCTGTTTCAATCATCTGGGCCCGCTGCTCATATACCTTCTTCACAGCTCTGTGAGGTTTGAAATTTTCAGGAAGTGTCGTAATAGCCTTGCCAACATTCTTCAAGATCTCTGGCTTAACTCTGCACAAATCCGCTGAATAATCAATACAATATAGTAACAGACATTCATGAAAGGAAGCAGAACATCAGAAAGTTTGAAACAAACCCAGTATTTCGGATACGAGAAAGCTGTTCTGGGGATTTAAATCCAGCCCAATATGCTGAAAGCCAGTCCCTCCTCTGAGGTACATAATCTTTGCTGGCCTCAAATTCCTGATTGAGGATTGTATTGACCTTCTTCTGGATTGCATCAATATCTTCTTCTGTCACTTGTCCAGACTCCAGCAGTTTCTTCTTATATATCTCCAAAGCTGAGGGATGATTGCGAATGACCTGTCAAGAGTTATTCCAGGTGAGGTTCTTAATCTAATATATTACTTGTGAAAAAGATGAGAAATGTCAGAAATGTATTCCAATATTCTTGATGGCAGCAGTCGATGCTACGATATGAAAGGAACAAAGGAAGAAAAGCCACAAACAATGCTAGAAGCAAGTATCAGTATTAACAAGAACCATTCAACTTGAAGGACATGAGAATATACTACCTTGTACATTTTGGGCTGCGTAAAAGATGGCTCATCAATTTCATTGTGACCAAATCGACGATAGCATACTATATCAACAACAACATCAGAATGAAAAGTTTGGCGCCACTCTGCAGCTAGCTCACAAACATGAACCACCGCCTCCAAATCATCACCATTCACATGGAAAATGGGGGCATTCAATGCTTTTGCAACATCAGTACAGTACTGTGACGATCTTCCAGCACTGGGATCAGTAGTAAAGGCCACTTGATTGTTCACCACAATATGTATAGTTCCACCGGTAGTGTAATTAGGGAGAGCACTAAGATGGAGAGTTTCGTAGACAACACCTTGTCCAGCAAAGCTACCATCTCCATGAATCAGAACAGCCATATTCTTTGTCCTGTCCACATCATTAGAGTAATACTGTTTAGCTCTTGTTTTCCCTACCACCACTGGATCGACAGCTTCTAAGTGACTCGGGTTAGCTACCAGGGACAGATGAATCCGCTTCCCTCCTCTAGTTGGTCTATCATAAGAAGTTCCTAAATGATACTTGACATCTCCAGTTCCAGTGTAGAGACCTACTTCATCTACAGGCTTTGTGCCGCCACTAAACTCACTAAAGATTTGGCGAAGTGGCTTCCGAACAACATTCCCCAACACGTTTAACCTTCCCCTGTGTGACATCCCAGTAACTATACTCTCAACCCCCAGATCTGATGACCTGTCAAACATCTCCTTCATTCCAGGAATTAGAGTTTCACAGCCTTCAAGCCCAAACCTTTTCGCTGTTGTCCACTTGGTTGCCAAGAAATTTTCAAACTGTGTACTCCAAATCAGTCTATCAAGCATCACTTGACGGCGCTCTCGATTGTATACCATTGGCATTGGGGTTTCAATTTTGTCACGCAACCAGTTACACTTCTCACGATCAGGGATATGCATGTACTCATAACCAATACTGCCACAATAAGCCTGCTCAAGGCGAGTAAGTATATTTCTCAGGGTTTGCACTGGGCGATTCTCAGACAAAAATCCAGACATCCTCCAAACTCCAAGGAAGAATTCCCGATCAAGATCTGCTTCAGTGAAACCATACAGCTCTGGGTTCAAATCCTCAGGAATTTGCCTTTCTTCTAACCCCAAAGGGTCCAACTTCGCTTTCATGTGACCATTAACTTGGTAAGCCCTCACAAACAACAACAACCGCATGCTCTCCTGGATAGTTTGGCCTGAAATCCCTGGTGATGTGGCCGCTTGACCAACAAAATTCCGGAAGAAATTGTCCCATGACTCATCAACACTATCTGGGTCCGCTTCCCAAGCCCTTTGCAGCTCCTCCAGGTACACACTACTAGTCCCATCTAGGAAACTATCGGTAAGCCTAGATAGGGGCACAGGGCGAGGAACTGGAGCAGACTGTGCTCTTGATTTAAAAATTGTGGTATGAAAGTCACGGTACTTGGATGGAATAATTTGGGATCGTGTCACGTATGGACGCCCTTGAGATAGAGTTCTCCTTACAGCAAGCTTTGCAACACTGGCACCAGCTCTAAACCAAGCCATCGCTGCCAATATAAATAATCAGAAAACAATATATCCTACCAACCACGATCTTCGAACGCCGTAGCAAATCCCGAACCTATGCACAATCATTTCTCCCTCATTTCAGTAAACACAATTAAATGCCTTGGGAAAAATAAGCATAAAACGAACAAACTGAACCTATCAAACAATTAGAGCAATCGTAGTATTCGCGTCAAATTATGTCATATTATCTCAATCAATCAACCACAAAGAGTAGGATTTCTATTTCTCTACCTGATAGAAAGATTCATAAATCTGGAATTATGAAATGAATCACCCAAAACAAAAATCTAGAATTTCCCGCATGAACTGTAAAAAAAAAAGAAAGAAAAACCAAACTTAAGGACGGAGAATCTACGGCCCAATTTCTATCTGAAGTTCAACAATCAACTATTCGACTCGGCCAAGAAAACCAAATAGATTCAATCATACTTACCATTAAGCATAATTCATCTCCTTCTAGAGAAGGAAAACGTAATAAGTTTCACTAATAGAACATTTGTAAGATCGTAGATTATCATTCAAAAGAAGAATATAGAGATTCAATGCGTCGAAACTACCTGAAGGGAAGTGGGTAGAGAAATCAGGAAAGGCTTAACGCCGACGTTCCATCTGCAATGGTGGAATGCAAAACGCGAATTAGACAGAAATGCAGCCGCCTCGGTTTATATCCGTCCTCCAGAAGGTGTCTTTCTATTTCTTAGGTCTGACAGGAATACTTAGGCTATGCCTACTTTAGGAAAATTAACATTATTTTATGACGAAATTTAGAAAAATAAAATAATATATTTTTTAGTATAAATAAAATAATTTATCAAATTTTAGCTAATATTTATTTCAAATATAAAATTTTTATTTAACTATAAAATCAATATATATATTTTTTGCATTTATGATCTTCTTCATTATAATTATCTAATAGTTTTATCAAACTGTTTTTTTATATAAAAAATGAAACAATATCATTTAATATGATAAGTCAAAATTATACTCGTTTTATTATATTAAGGTTACTAATTAATATTTTCACAAACAAAAAACTTATGTTATTTGTAAATAATTAAATTTATGACAAAATTAAGTTACTTATATTACTAATAATTTATTAAAATTAAATAATTAATATTATTATAAATTTATATGTTATTAATAACAAAACTATACTTACAAATGAAATATCAATAAACAAAGTGTTGCGTCATCGAATCCTTATTCTGATAGGGATGAGGATCCGATAGTAATATCAAACGGTATGTATGTGAAAAATAAAGAGAGAGAGAAAATGACACGGAACATTTTTACGTAGAGAATCTTCTCTTAACCGAGGAGAAAAAATCACGGGATTTTAGTTCAAAAACTACTTTTACTATTTGATAGCTCAGGTACAGGAGGTTGAGGACTAAATGTACGAAAACTCAAGGGAGTTACTCTCATAACACAAGCCCTCACTTTCTCTCCCTTTAGTACAGAATGGCTTTTTGCTTCCTCTTTTAGTGTCCTCTCACAAGAGTTCAGAGTCTTGAAATTTTTTTTCCTTTAATAGGTATAAAGTGAATGCTTATATAATAGCGAAAATCCTCTGTATGGAGCTGCCACGTGGCATTGACGTGTGTAGGGGATCCTACCACTAACTCTACAAATCCATTTTACTATGTCAAAAACGTTGCGTGCACGCGGGCCTGATGTGACATCACTTCTACAGTGGCGTGTGCTCTGTAGGCCATTATTGCTCTTATAACCTGACAAGGTCAGCCACCAAATATCTGGCACGGCAATTTTGTAGGCAGAGTGGCGTCCGAAACCTATCTTGAGTCCACAAGTTTAAATGGACTTTAAATCCAACATACCATTTGGGTTTGTTCTCGTGCCTGGACCTCCTGGGCCTCTTGGGCCTATGGATTTCTTTAGTATTAGGGTCCAACTCCAAGAGGATAATCTTAAAAGTTGGCCTTAGGTATCAATACCCATCACTAACCCCCATACCAAGAGGTATGAGACCCTTAGCCTTTTGGCATGTTACCGGGTTGCGGATGAATGTCTCGCGAAATTACTCTTCACCAAAAGTCCACTCGTGCCTTTGTTCTGTGGTCCTAACCGACTATTGCCTAAAGTTGACGCTCATTCTTTTCTCTTGTGAATGTCCACGGACATGGTTGGGACCAGAAGCTTGGGGACCCATTGGCGAAAAATGTCCGAGAATATTTTGGGACTCGTAGTCTTAAATAAGCATTTGGGAAAATTTTGAAGTCAATGGTTTTGTCCAATCATCCGAGGAAAGTTCAAGTTCTAGGCACCGGTGGCACCACTAAGTGACAATTCCTTCCTCATATGTCCGCAACCAAAAATGTCCATGGGTATTTTGGGGAGAAAAGCTTTGATAATAGTGTGTCCGAGAACTCACTTTGAATCCGAGACTCTGGTTTGCGCCACCATTTGGGCCATTAAAGTGCAATAAATGTGCATTAATGGGATTAATGTCACCTCAAAAATGTAAGGCCCACTACCTCTAGGAGCACCCGGAAGGTTGACACGTAGTAAGGGTAATGATGAGGCGTGCCATTTTGATTTTGAAGCCTTTTTAGCCATTTCAAATATCATTTCTGGCCTTCATTCCAATTTACCTGCTCCTCTCCTTCGAAGAAAAACTTTCTAAGTCTTTGAAAATGCTCCCTGAGACTCCATCGTTGTACACTGTTCATTTTCCTTCGTGATTTTCTTCAAGCTCTAATGGTGCCAGGAATGAAAGATATTATGTCTTTCCTTATTTTGGCCGGTCTGAATGCCATTCGCATCAAGTACGGGATTTCTGACTTGATGGCTATGGTGATTTCGGAAGCCAACGATAGGGCTTGCAGCCCCCCTAATGGGTTCATCACCGTGTACAAAGTTCATCTCAAAGGTGGACTTTGTTTTTCTATTCCCATGGAGTTGTACGTTATTATGAGGGAGCTTAGGGTCCCGTTCGCAAGGCTGCAACCTAACACCATCAAGTACCTTGTTTCCCTCTGCGTGTTTGCTCGTTGCCATAGCAAGGTGCTTGAGGTTGTGATGGTAAAGGTGATGTTCCACTTTACTCACAACTTGGATTGGATCGTCATGACTCCACGTCCTAAGTTTGCGGTCATGAGCGGTGAAACCCTGATTCCAACAAGTGGTGGAAGGATAAGTATTTCTTTTTGGGGAGCCCTAGGGTTTGGGATGTTCCCAACGACTGGGGGAATGTGGTTCCTATGCACTGTTCTGATGCCTCTAAAAAGGAGAGGGAGGTTGCCAAGGAGGTCATCGATTTAGTGATAGCCAATCTTGGCACTTTTAATGAAAATAAGAAAAATATTTGGTTGAGACTCGAGAACTTGGAGAAAGCCAAGTGGGGGTCTCAGGTTGTGATCTCTGACATTGTTGTTGCTGTTGTTTCTTAGAAGAAGAAGAAGAGGAAGTTGAGGAAAAAAGAGGAGACTCTGAGGATTGAAGAGCCGTCCGAGGGACCAAAAAAGAGTCATCGGGCTAAAGCCTTGAAGCATCCGGTGACCACTGTTGCGAGCTCCTTGTCTAATGATGACGATGTTGTTATAGCGCCCCTAGTGAAGAGGTTGAGACCTCCACAGGTAGCGCTAGTTTGAGAGATTGAAGGTCCCGAACCTTTGCCTACAACTGAGTCCTCCGGTCCTTCTCGGGGCCTTTTGGGCCGGCATGAGTCACTTGTTGCCTAGCCTTCTCCTAACGAGTTAATACTTGACATTCCTTTTGAATTTACTGGTGAGGCATTGGACTGGACCGAGGACACTGTTGAGGGACAGGCTTTGAGGGAGGCTAAGGTGGCTAGGCTGAGGAAGTAGTGATGATGACAACTACGACGATTACTGCTGATGCTGCTGAGGCCGAGGAGTGTCATGCCACGGAGTTGCCTGCTGCAGAGACTACTGAGCTCCTATGCCTGTCAATCCAAATTTATAGTCTAATGATGATGCCGCGCACGGCCTCTGAGGAACCCCTGGTCGAGTACGGTGTAGGGGCTTCACTTACTGCTAGAATAGAAGTTGGGGCCGAGATTTTTGTGGTACAAGAGGCCGCAGTCATAGGACACGGGGAGCCTGAAGCCCCCCCAGAGGGGAGAGCTCTTCTTGGAGTTTTTTTGTGACTAAGGTATTCCTTTATTCTCGTCTTGGCTTTGTCATCTTTTTTTCATACTTTACTGACTTGTTTTGCTTTTGCAGCTTTAGGACATGGCCGGTGGCCTTGGCGTGATTATCAGTGAGGCCGCCTGTGTTTACGTTGGAGGCAAAGTCCTTGAGAAAGCTTCCAAAGTTAAGAGTTCCTTAAACCGGGAACGCATTTCACCTTGGAGGGCCAACTGAAGGAGTAAGAGAGGTTGCATATTATCCTTTGAGAGAGGAATCTCTTGTTGGAATAAGAGTTCAGGACTTCATTGAAGCCTGAAGACATCGCACCGGCTCTCGAGCGCAAATGATGGGACGCCATCAATATGTGCCACCGGGTTATGAAGCTTTTGGTTCCAAGGTTCCCAATTGCTCTCTTTGACCCGAGGAACTCCAGTGCTTAGCGTAAGGATGACCTGATCGGCCTCGCAAATTGTTGGAGGTCTTTTGGGTCTTCACAAGGGGGGCCATTTGGCCAGCCAGAGTTCATTGGCCATCAGGATCCTCGGGACAGCCGGAAACCTCGGGTCCTTGACGCGTCCTATTGTACACACATTTTTTTATATATATGTATGCACACTGTTGTATGCATGTCGATTTTATGAATAAAATCCAAATCGTTTAAGTGTAAACGTCTTATTTGTCTTTGTGGTTCTTTCTTAGACTTAGACTCTTAGAAAATCTCGTCTTTTTTAAGCAAAACGTCCAAACCCTTCGACCATTGTTGACTGAAGGTGTGACCTCTTGGATCTTTGCACACTTACTATTTCCAAGTCTCCTAAGTTTTAGCTCAACCTCTTGAGGGTTGCTTGCCACTGTCAAGTTTTAGGTTTGACCTCCAGGACCGCTCGTCCTTAGGCGAGTTTTAATACGACATTTTGGGCCGTTCAGTATATTATCAAGTTTTAGTCCGACCTCTTGGACCGCTCGGATACAGTCGAGTTTTTTGTACGATCTCTTGAGCCGCTCGAACATAGTCAAGTTTTAGTGCAAATGAAAGGAATCCTATCCACTTGACTTGGAGGCAGCCTAGGTTTTGTTATTTTATGAGATTGTGCATAATCACTCAATGGAATGCAAAATGATAATTTAAACAAAAATTGTTACTTTAATAATGAAATGTGATACAAGCACTTATTGTAAATAATATACTTGTGTGTTTTACAAGCTTATTGATAATATTTTCTAAGGTGAATAGCATTTCATATTCGCAGGACAAGCCTTCCCTCATGGGTGTATAGCTTGTACGCTCCATTTCTTATGATGGTCGAGATCAGGAAAGGCCACTCCCAAATTGGGGAGAGTTTGTTCCAATTGGTAAATTTTTTTGGTGGCCTCAATGCTTCTAAGCACCAAGTCCCCTACCTCAAATTGTTATGCTTTCACTTTTTTATTGTAATATCGGGTGACCATTTATTGGTAAGTCACAATCCGCAGTCTTACTGCATCTTGGACTTCTTCAAAAAGGTCAATGTTCTCCCAAAGTCTTTGTACATTATTGAGCGGATTTAAGCTTTCCACGTGGAAGCTTGGCAGCCCGACTTCCACTGGGATAGCCGCCTCAACCCCGTAACAGAGGCTGAAAGAAGTTTTTCGTGTTGGCTCCCTTAGAATTGTCCTGTAAGACCACAGCACTGACGGCAACTCTTCGATCCACGAGCCCCCAGTGTGCTCCAACTTCGTTTTTAGTCCATGAGTATTGTGTGGTTCGTAACCTCCACTGACCATTACATTGCGGGTACGCAACTAATATATGTAGCAACCTTATCATTAGGTTGCTTCAATACTTGGGAAATCTTTTTTTAGAAAATTGGGTCCTATTATCAGTCACAATATATTCTAGGATCCCAAACTTGCACACAATGCTTTGCTGGACGAAATCTGTCGCATTCCGCTCAGTTATGCGAGCTAATAGTATAGCCTCAACCCATTTTGTGAAATAATCAATTTCGACGATTAAGAACTTTTTTTATCCCAATGCTATCGGTAGTGGCCCAAGTATGTCCAGCTCCCATTGCGCGAAAGGCCAAGGTGATTGTAGAGCTTTAAGTTCCGTATATGACTTGTGGGAAAGGTTGCTGTGGACTTGACAATTCTTGCATTTTCGTACGAAATCCATGGCGTCATGCTTCATGGTTAGCCAATAGTACCCTTATCTCATTAGCTTGAACGCAAGATTATTGCCCCCAATGTGGAATCCACAAATCTCGAGGTACACTCTCTGAGGGCGTAATTAGCCTCTTCTGGGGTGAGGCACCTTAGGTAGGAGGTAAAGAATTCTCGGTGATATAGTCAGCCATCCATGATAATATATCACCTGTCGTATTCTTTACCTTCTTAGCCTCTTCTACGTCCTCAGGCAATGTCTCATCAGACAAGTACTTTGGGTAATGGGTCATCCAATTGTGGTTTCGGATATCTACATCACTTCTATCTTGGAGTTTTTCACACTGGGTTTGTTAAGAACCTCACGCATTTATCGGGTGTATTATTTTGGGTGTCCCGAAGCGGCCGCTTTTGTAAGATGGTCGGCCCTTGCGTTCTATTCTTGCGGGATGTGGACCGTTTCTACCTTCTCAAAGGCTGACATGAGCTCTTAGACCTTTGAGAAGTACTTGGATAGTTGTGGGCTATTGGCTTCGAAGTTTCCATGGATTTGATTGACGACTAACTCAAAGTCGCTGTAGGCAATCAGAACCTTGGTAGAGCACTCATTTACTAATCGTAATCTTGCAAGTAGGACCTTGTACTTCGCCGCATTGTTAGTTGTTGGGATTCCGAGAACCATTAAATACTTTATTTTTTATCATTCAGGTGTTCTTAGCACAACGCCAACTCTACAACCATCCTTCATTGATGAGCCATCCACATGCAGAGTCCAGGTCGCTGGGTTGTGCAATTCCTCGACATCACATGTGTCAGAGGAGTCCTAAGTTGCTGTCGTGGTTTCGAGAATAAAGTTTCTGCTTGACCTTTTGCAAAGTCGAACTCTATGTCGAACTCACTCAACTGATTGGCCCACTCGACCAACGTCCCTATTTTGTGTGAATCGCTCTTAAGGAAGTATGATCTCAATTTTGGCGCGAAAGTATGGTCTTAATTTTCGAGCGAAATACACGAGTGCCAGAGCTATCTTTTTTGCATGGGAATACCTTGTCGAAGCATTAGCCAAGATTTTGCTGATGTAGTATATGGGCCGTTGCCTGCCATTCTGCTGACTGACCAAAATTGAGCTCAAGGCTTTATCTGAAACCAAAAGGTATAGGTACAACTCTTCGCCTGTTTAGGAAGAAGTCAAGAGATGTGGGTTTGATAGGTATCCCTTAAGTTCTTGGAAGGCTTCTTCACAGTCGGCCATCCATTGGAAGCCGTTAGCCTTTGACCCTCTCAGGGCCTGGAAGAATGGTAAGTACTTATCGACCGACTTGGTCAGGAAGCGTGACAACGCTGCTAACCTTCCAGTGAGTTTCTGGACTTCTTTCACTATCCAAGGGGACTTTATATCAAGGATGTCATTGATTTTTCCTGGATTTACTTCAATCCCTCGACGCGAAACAATGTAACCCAAGAATTTTTCAGACGTCATTCCAAACGTACACTTAGCTAGATTGAATTTCATATGGTACGTTCTTAAGACGTTGAAGGTCTCGTCCAAATCTTGGATGTGATGGTCGGTTATTTTGCTTTTGACGAGCATGTCGTCCACATAGGCCTCTACATTCCTTCCAATCTGGGCATCAAATATTTTATTCACGAGTCTCTGATAAGTAGTACTATTATTCTTAAGGTTGAAGGGTGTGACTTTGTAATAGTATATCCCTTAGTTTCTCATGAATGATGTGTGCTCCTCGTCTTTGGCACTCATCCTTATCTAATTGTAGCCTGAGTACGCGTCCATAAGACTTAGAAGCTCGTGGCTGGATATCGAGTCTACCAGTGAATCAATCCTCGGGAGTGAAAAGTTGTCCTTTGGGCACGCTTTATTGACATCCGTAAAGTCCACGCATATCCTCCACTTCCCGCTATTCTTTTTTACCATCATAATATTGGACAGCTAGTTTGGGTAGTACACCTCCCTTATGAATCCCGCGTTTAGAAGCTTCTTTACCTTTTCCTGGATTGCCACTAGTTTTTTCACTTAATAGTTCCTCCTCTTTTACCTAACGGGCTTATGATTGGGATTTAAGCCCAATTTATGGACCATTACTCCAATCGATATCCTTGACATGTTACTCGAAATCCAAGCAAATATGTCCAAGTTCTTCCTCAGGAAGATGATAAGCTGATCTCGGAAGGCTTGAGACAGAGAACTTCCTATTTGGACGGTCTTTTCTGGATCTCTAGGATCCATAAAGACTCGGTCAATGGCTTCTCTAGACTCGGCTTGTCGCAATATCGTCTCATCACGGAAGTCTAAGTCTTTCATGGGTTGAGGAAGAGGAGTCTGAGTGATCTATGATAGGTTGCACGTCCGTCCGGCAGCCTGATCCCCGAGGACCTCCCCAATCCCGTATGATGTCGAAAACTTTATCTTTAAATGTAGGATTGAGATCACAGCCTCAAAGGCGGCTAGGTAAGGATTTCCAAGGATCACGTTATAGATCGAGGGCAGGCTTACTACCATGAAGGAAAGGGTCTTTGATGATATCCTCGGATGTATCCCTAATGTGACCTTAAATTGGATGACTCCCTATACTGGCACTAGCTCATTGTCCAACCAGTAGAGGAATACTTCAATTGCGGTGATTTGGTTTCTTCTGAGCCTTAATTTAAAGAAAGCATCAAGATAGAGAATATTACTCGAGCTTCCATTATCAATAAATACTTTTTTCATCTGGTAGTCTAAGCTATTGTCAGAAACAAGTACTGTTACAACCATGGGGTCAGAATAAAAAAATATAACATTGGTCATATCTTCGTTACAAAAACTAATGACCTCATCCCTAGATTCTTCCATTGGTTTCTTATTCTTCGTCGTTGGATCCTCCCGAGCACTACCTCTGACCGGGCAACTGGAAATCATGCTCACCACCCCTGCGGCCACTCTGCCTCTTGGTTGGTCAACCTCACCCACTTCTACTATTTCGGACAACTGCCCTAGTCTTTGAAGGAAGCGGTTGAGGTGACATCTCTTGATCAGTTTCTCGATTTTCTTCTGTAATGTCCTGCAATTCTTGGTACCATGGCCTTCGCAACGGTGGCAGTGACAATATTTAGATTGATCACCACCTTTTGGGTTCTTCAGTGCCTTAGGCCATTTTAAAAACTTTTCATCTCAAATTTGTATCAGAATGTTGATACGCGAGTCATTCAATGGAGTAAGGTTGATGGGCCTATACTCCCTGTGGACGTTCTGCTCAGACTTCTAGTGCTTCCTGGGCGCCCGGAAGCCTTGTTGGTATTCGTGCCTTCTTTTTTTGTCCGCTGTCCTCGGAGGGAGGCTCTCCACCTAGATGCGCCTCCTTGTATTGTTCACTTCTTCGGCCGCAATGTAAGCTATTGCTATACTCTCGGCCTCCTTGAACGTCTGCAAACCATTCTGCATGAGGTGCTTGAAGAAGCTACCCCCTCCAGTGCGGACAGAAAAGCTGTCAGCTTGATCCCATCAGTCAGCTCCGGGATCTGCTTGGCCTTGGATATGAAGCGGGATAGAAAATTCTTCAAGCTCTCCCTGGCCCCTTGCTTCACACGAGCAAGGTGCCATGATTGCTTCTTGATCCTCCGCTGGAAACGAACTAAGAGAGAAAGGCTTCTGCTAACTTGTTGAATGAGCGGATGGAGTCTGTAGGTAGTCCATAGAACAAGATCCTCGCGTCTCCCTTAAGTGTCAAGGGGAAGCATTGGCACATCGTCGTCTCATCCAAGCCATGAAGGCTTAGATGCTCACGGAAGTGATTTAAGTGGTCCATTGGATCTGCATTTCCATCGTAAGTATCGAGATTTGGTATTTTAAACTTTGGGGGATGTGGCCTCGTCCTAATCTCCGTTGTGAACGGAGATCTGCGGAGGTCAGTTGCTCCTCCGTCAACGTCGCCAATGACTCGGCGAAATACCTTGTTGAACTTTTCCTTCACCTGAGGTGATGCCGTCATTTTTTTCTCGTTGAGATAAGTCCTCAACTTGTAGGGGTCTTGCGTAACTTGCTGCCCCGTACGGTTCCTAGTCCTCGGAGGGACTTTTTCGAGGGGAGCTGCATCCTAAATGGCGCGCTCCTGGCCACTGCGGACATAGCGAGGGTCTCGCTTCTTTGGGCTTTCCTCCTGTATTCGAGGGCCTAAGCGCCCTTGAAGACGCGATGGGGCCCTGCTACTCGAGGCGACTTGTGTCTGAAAGGCCTTGTGCTGAGCGGTTTGTCTGTCGGGGGGCCCTGCTACTCGACGCGACCTGCTTCTGAAGGGCCTTGTGCTGAGCCGTTTGTCTATCAGAGTGTTTCTTCCCTTTTTCCCTCTTCTGAGACGTCGCGGTTTGAGAGGCCTTGGATGGCGTCGCCTTCATCCACGTATCCATCTTTGAGCAAATGCTCTGGACAGTCTTGGACATATCGTCAATTCTCAGCGCTAACACCCGCACATAAGGATCAGGATGATTCTCTACTCTGTCACAGGGTGCGGGGCTGTTGCCACCTAAGCACGCTTCTCGGACAGGAGCACCAGTCTGTCATCGAGTGTTCACCATTTTTTGAGTTTCTTGGGGAATGTGCTAAGCTGAATTTTTATTGCGTTTCCCACAGATAGTGTCAAATGTTGCGTCCTCGGATCCTTACTCTGAGAGGGACGAGGATCCGACAGCAATACCAAACAGCATGTATGCGAAAAAGAAAGAGAGAGAGAGAATGACACGTGGCGTTTTTACGTGGAAAACCTTCTCTTAACCAAAAAGAAAAAATCACGGCACTTTAGTCCGAGAACTGCTTTTACTATCTGATAGTGGAAGTACAGGAGGCTGGGGATTAAGTGTACGGGGATGCAAGGGAATCACTCTTACAATACAAGCCTTCACTTTCTCTCCTTTTAGTACAGAATGACTTTTTGCTTCCTCTCTCTTAGTGTGTTTTCACAAAAGTTCAGAGTTTTGAATTTTTTTCCTTTTTAGTAGGTGTAAAGTGAATCTTATATAGTAGTGAAAATTCCCTGAATGGAGCTGCCACATGGCGCTGGAGTATGCAGAAGATCCTGCCACCAACTTTGCAAATTCATTTTGCTATGTCAGAAATATTGCGTGCACACTGACCTCGTGTGACGTCACTTCTACAGGGACGTGTGCTCTACTGGCCATCATTCCTCCTATAGCCTGATAGGGTTAGCCACTAAATTTCTGGCACGTCGATTTTGCAGGTAGAGTGGCGTCCGAGACCTGTCTTGAGTCCATGGGTTTGAGTTGACTTTAAGTCTAATATGCCTTTTAGGCTGGTTCTGACGCCTGAATTTCTTGAACCTCTTGGGCCTATTGGGTCTATTTGGCATTAAGACCCAACTTTAGGGAAATAAATCTTACAAGTAGACTCTGGGTGTCAATACCCATCACAAAGCATTCAGAAAAATATCGATGTAAATATCAAATAAAAGTAACTAGAAAAATAAAATGGCTCATCCATAATTTCCCAGATAATAATTCTACTACGAAATGAACTAAACCTAAAATAATAGAAATATATTTCAAAAATGCTAAATTTAATCTGTCTGTTAAAAGATATTTTTTTGGACAAATCATAAAGAGACCGTGAGCGATACTGAATTTAATCTGTCTATTAAAAGACATTTTTTCAGACAAAACATAAAGAGAACGTGGGCGTTCGAGGGATCACTCGGAGATGTTTTCAAGGTATTCCTTCGACACTGAAGCTAATTTACTGTCCAAATATAAATCAAAGACGTTTTTCAAGGCTTGAATTGGCTGCTGAATCACATTGGAAGCTTCTAAAACACTTAGAAGCTTCTCTTAATTGTTGATATTATTTTTAAAGTAATGAGCAGTAGTTATTTAGACGAAATTTTTATATTTATTTTAATTTTTGATTTTATATTATAATCATAGATCCTAATCATTTATGTTCACTGGGTAATTTAATAGAATTTTGTTATATAATTATTTAGAATATAAAAGGCTAATATTTAGAAATATCATAATTTTTATTTAATTTTAATAATTTTAATTCGACTTATTAAGTTAAAAATTTATTTGAGTGATTTTGAAAGTTAGGGAGTGGTTTTTTTTTTTTTTTTTTTTTTGATAGGTAAAATTTAAGACTTTATTATTCATAAATAAAAATAAATTTCAGCTATAAAAAAATATAAAATTTAATATTTAAAAATAATCATAACAAAGTCACATGTCACCTCAGCAGGATTACACGGTAGGAGAAACGAACTATTTGCCGTTAAGTTTGCTCGGTGAGTTGAGACAGCGAAAATAGAATAAATTGTATTAGGAGTCATGGAGAAAAGGTAAGGTAAGAGTAAATATCAACTGCATACAAAACAAAACAAAACAAAAAAATAGTGCGTTCCACCATGGATGTCGGTCCAAGTGGTGCACACACGGAGGAGTCGATCAACCTAGATCATTGTGACATTATACGCTCCCAAGAACAGCCTCTTTCTTCGAAACACAGAGCCAAACCAGTCAGGACGGTATAAGAGAACAGACCAAGATAAGGAAGCAGCATGCCCGCGTGATCCCCAAAGATCTTACTCATCGAATTTAATCTTCTTCGAAAGAGGCTGGTTAGCACCCACCTGAAACCCAGAAAAAAGAGTAAAACAAGCTTAAATAACTGATCAACGATGTCATAGCATACGGGTATCTTCATCCCTAAAATAGAAGGGAGATGATGTTCGAGCCCTATGGGCATCGTAGCTAGTATTTTCCTCTTCATCGAACAGTTTCAGTCGTAGAAATTAAAAAGAATATATTGGTTGAGTTACACGGGGGTTAAAATCTATAAACAGAATTCGCTTTGTAAATTAAGCATTTACTGTAAGATTTTTGTTTCTGTAAGTCGTTCATAAACAGGAGTGAATCAGTGTATAATACTAAGAAAAATGAAATGGTGTAAAGTAGCCTGATACAGATTGGGCGGATGTAATCTTACTCAGATGAACAAGGAATTCAAACATGAATTTAACACACAACTGATTCTCAGGCACTGCTTTTTTCAACTGACAAAATAATTTTTGGCTGTAAACTCATGTAACAATAAAGGCACAGCCTTTCTTCGTTCTTCTAAGCAGCAGATGTTATACAAGTGAAAAAGAATGCGAATGTAACTTGTTAAACATAGACCCCAGAAAGAAAGGGCACTTACAACTTCTGGGCATTCATAGTCGATTCCTGCAGCCTCTATCTTCTTACGACGTCTCTGGTCCCGCTTTAAAATTTTTTGAACCAGCTTCCTGTGCTCCTCTAATGTTCTTTCCTGCACAATGTTGAACTTAGTTAATGAACTGGTAATTTCATTGGCAATTCTTCCTTTGTACTCCTTCAAAGGATTCTTCATTCTTCAAGCCAAACACACCTTATTCTGCCGCTTCCTTTCAATTTGAAAGAAGTCCACAGACTTGTACCTACGGTCTACACCTCTCCACCTAATTCACAAGATGGGCAAGTCAAGAACTGATTTAGAGATGGCAAAATAACCTCCATCAAAGGCAGCAATACCATTAATTAAGAGATGCAACCACATCATTACTCAACCATGCCTCAAACAACTACATTTCCCCATGTATGTTCAAAGAGTTTTCCTTTTTTCCCTAAGTAACGAGCACTGCTAAAATTATTTTACATATCTACTCTTCATAACTAAGACATCTTTATTATGGTGAGCCATCTTATGTTAAAGAATGTTAAGCATTGGATTGGAATCTACAAAGTCAAAGCCCTGCCTAGCACCAATTTATAAGAGTAACAATTTACATATAACCAAACAGGCATGATGGCATACAGGCAACGCTATATCAGAATATCTATTGCCCTGATTAACAACAAAATAAAAGCAATGCCACTACTCAGTTTGTGGCACTCTGGTGTCAGTGATATGTCATATGTCTCATTTGTGCCATGATATGTTTATGTTAACATGTATTGGTTAGTCCAGTACCAATATATACTGATCAATTCTAAAACCAGCATAACGTTTTCGGCTAGTAGGACATTAAAAATTAATGCAGTTGTTTGGGATGTGGGTCTATAAGAAGCATCACTAAATTATCAAATAATTAGATGATAACAAACTCTTCATTGTAAGTGTGGGTGTCAGACACTAAGATTCAAATGGATTTCATCCCTGCACAAGTCAGTCAATAAAAAAATCTATGAAAATTTTGGAAAGTCGGTCAATCTGACACCTAGACGCATTTATAAATTCATTACCTGAGTCCAACTTGGCTCACAATATAAGGACAGCACTACCTCACCTTTTATTTTTCACATTCATTTTTTATCATGTAAACAATGCAAAAGATGTTTATATCTGGCTCCAAAGCAGGGATGCTGCATCCAGAATATACTACTGTAACAGACGCTTCTTCAATTGGGAAAAGTTAAAGAGCACGTTCCATCCTCAACAAGCAATGACATAGGATGTCAAATGACCAAATTCTACCTCATCAAGCAATTAACCAGCTACCTCACAGAAGCCAACTCTTCTGTAAGTCATACATAACAGATCCATTTAGCATGTTCTATGTTTACAAGTCAGAAAAGCAAGAAAACTATTCAGCACGTTCTAATCTCTTGTGCAACTACACATCTGCCCAAAATTATATTATATTGCTGAAAGATAAAGAACTGCTTACAGCTTAGGATGCACACGCTCTGGAGGAATCAAATAGACTTGCAACATGTGCTCAAACAGTAAATAATTATGCATGCATTCGGCAACAATTTTTGCCACCTACAAAAAAAGGAAGACTGCAAGTTTAAAATAAGGATTCATTGAAAACTGAGCTGCTATTATCTTAAATTAGTACGACCTCAGGATACTCAAATTCAATGAAACCATAGTGCTTTGATTTTCCTGTCTGTAAAGCATCCAATGCAACAGAAGTCAATATCAATACAAGATAAAAAGGTAAATAACAGGATTGATGATAATAAAGCATAAAATATCACAGCTGATAAAAAATTATTCAGGACCCCAGCTTGTACTATTTACTTCAAGAAAATAAGAAAAAGAAGAAGAATTTTGACAAAGGGAGACAACTAGCATGGGGCAGCTCAACCACTCAAAGCCTTGGATTTGCTTCCCAATGTTCTCCAGTTTTAGTCCCTGAATACTAATACATAGGCCCTTGCTGATGTAATTTGTGTATCTGGGCATTACTCCAGTCTCCACTCTGTCATACAAAATGACAAGGCAGGGGAGGTTCATTCTATCTCCCAACCCCTCAAAAAATCATTTTCGGGCATACATGTGTCATGATGCATAGGGGCCAACAACATATTTCAAAAATATGTCAAAGTATGAGCAAAATTGCCAGTAATAGCTCAGATGGGAACATAAAGTATACAAGAACAAAAAATACTATCAGGTCTCAATTTTATGTTTGTGATTGAAAGAGTTGTCTGGTACTTAAAAGCTCACCCCAACATGATTAGCTGACATTCCTTATTGAAAGGGAACATGCATCAGCTCTCATTCCTCGGCACTTGCTTATTGTAGTTATGCTTTCAATATGGTTAAGCCACTTAAGGCCTATTGTCAGCTATGGGCTTGGCTTGGCTTCAACCATGCTCAGAATGAAATGCCACACAATTTTATTTTGTTGGGTGGACTTCTTTATTACTGGTCAACCACCACTTCAATAATTTGTTTGTTTTGCTTATCCACTTATTATTTGCATTTTGTCACAATTTACTGTTACTTCACTATTTTCTTATTTTTTAAAATGATGCCACGTGTTTTTCAGAAAGATATTAATGTAATTTAGTCATTTCACTAACATATCAAATTAAAGTTGGAAAAAAGGTATGACAAAATAAGGGAATAGGTGGTCAGCTGTAACAAAATACAAGTTTAATCGAAGTTGGCAAAGGTATAATAAAAAAATAGGGCATAGGTGGTCCATAGTACCAAAGTTTAAAACACAATTTGTTGAGTGAAAGAAAAAAAATATGTGAATAATGAAAAAAACAAATGTACTAAAATGAAGGATTTGATCCAAGAAACAAAATTTACAACAATATACACGTTAGACTTAACAAAAAAATGTGAAATATATGCTAAAAATTTCATAACAAGTTATGGCCCATAAATTTAAATAACTAAAATGAAAATATTATAGCCATTTAATACTCCATCAAAATCTACTACATCGTGTTTTCATCCCAGTAGAATTTTAGCCTTCAACCTACTCCTCTACAGTTGGTCTGAATACCAACGGAAAAAAGAAAATTAACAGCATTCAGTTGAGCAGATTTCAAGGGAAAAAGAGGGAGGGGAGAGAGATAGAATGAAAGTAAGAAACAGGATTTGGCGAAATGAAAGGAAAAAGACACACAACTAAGAGCTGCAGAGAGAGAGAGAGCACAAAAATAGAAAGATCAGAGGCAGGGAGGAACAGGGAAAAAATAGACTACAAGGTATTGAACCAAAAAGCCGGACAAGATGATAGAGACTGACAGAGACATTGTCTAAAGTAGTAAAGTAATAAACAATGAAGAAAGGTTCCTTGAAAGCTATATCCTCTATTATCTACCTCTATTTTTTTTCCTAGGCTGAGATCCAAACAAAGGCAAACTTTCCTTTTCATGGCTGGGTTGTTGGCCTCAAGCTTGTGAAACTCATCCCCAAATTCTCTATTTCTTTGTTACTTGTCAGTAAAATACTGATTGGTCCTGGGAAAAATAACACAGCGAATCCCATAATTCCCAATTAATATTTTGTGTTTCTTAGGGTGTCCAGGATGAGTGTCCAACAACTTGATCCTAGCACTCTTGGTTCCTTAGTGAAGTGGTCAAATCATCTACATAACTTGGGCAAGAAAAATCCAAATTGTGAAATACCCTTCACAATCAAAGTTTTGGAGGAAGATTTTGCCATAGATTTTGATTCCCTAGTACTTTAATTAGTCCAATGAGTCCAGAGTTTGAAATGTACGAAATCCTGCATGTTATATCCTTCTCCATGAAACAACAGTTATAAAAAAAAAGTTTTAAACTCAGAAGTTTTCATGCCTAGAAGAGAATGTGAAGCCATGCTAAACCACAATTTCAACCTATAAATCAAGTGATCCCATTTGTTCTCCAGCTCTAAAATAATCACTATGTGAGATCACTATAGTAAGTCACACAATAAATAATTGAAACAAATGTAACTGATGTATCTATGTCTACCAATGGTGCAATAGGAATTGATCACTATAATAAGCATTGGAGTGTGCAAGGTTTACCTTAGTTTTCTCCTCTTGAAAATCTGTCATGGATTCTTGGTTCATCTTCCCTCACCTATTTTTTTTTTTTTTTTTTTTGGTCCCATGAATATTCACCATATGCTAATTAAATTCTTTAGCTCAGTGCACTAAGCTCCCACATTGTAGGGTGTGATAAGAGTGGAAAATAGAAATAGAATTCTCTCAGCAATTCAATATTTTGAAACGTTTTTCTAACTCCTTGCAAGTTTTTCCTATTTTATTTCCTCCAAAGACATATTAGGAGCTGCAAGCAATTCCCTATCCTCTCCATTCATTCTCCTTCCTCCTAGATTAAAATCCTCTTCTCATTCATGCATTTCCACAAGTTGAAAAGAGTGTCACCTCAATGTGTATGTATTCAACATTATTCTCCTAATATCCTACGGTTAACAATTCAACAAATATATAGTGAACTTCAATTACAAAGAATCGCACACAAACAATATTACAACACATGTAACAATTGGAAAACAGAGTAGAGATACAAATCTAACCTTTTTATTCCGTGAAATTTTTAATCTCTTGATTGTTCCAAACTGCTTAAAGAAACCTGTATGAGTTCTCCATAGTTAACGAAGTGAAAAGCCAAGAACAACCCACATTCAAGCACTCATTGTTAATAAAAGAATAATATGACAAAAATTGACACCTTCCATTTCTTCCTCATAGAACCCATGTGGTATTCTACCGATATACAAAACAGTTGCTTTGTTTTCTGAGGATTCTTCTTTAGGCAGCTTACGTGCCGAACCGCCTTCCAACGGCTTCACTTGTAAGGACACGAATCACAAATGAGGCAAATAAATATGTTCGGAACATCAAAACTAGAAATTATTAGCATACAAACATACCAAGAAATCTGCATCGTTCCTATCGTGACTAGAAGCAGCCACTATAATCGAACTCTTCCTCGCTTTCTTCGTCATCAATTGATATTCCCTAACCCAACTCCGCTTAAAAATTCAAAATATAACTACAAAAGACAAACTATAATGCATAAATTAAAATGCATAGACAACTGCAGTCATGATAGCATGTTGAAAAGGGACGTATGAAAGAAACGGAGAAGGGATTAAGTTATTGACGGAGGGAGAAAGAGAAGGTAAGGTACCTGTTTGAGAAGGACTTCGGCTAGCCTGTTGAAGCACGTTGGGGAGGAAGATGACGGGAGTCCGAAAACCCTAATTAGCCCCGTTCAGTCAATCGAAAAGACTATGCGTAAGCCAAGAAAGAAACAACGCAACAATGAAAAATAACCGCAGTGTTTAATTATTTTTTTTAGGGCAATACTACCTATTATATTTATCTATAATTTTATTTTTTTAATATATTTATTATAATTTAAAATAAAAAATTAAAATAAACCCTACGTAAAGATAATCCATTAAAAATAACTTATAGATGAGTGACATCTAAGATTTTTTCAATATATGAGAGTTAAGATAAATTAATAAAAAATAATACCTACATTTCCATTATACAACTAATTTATAAAAATTATGCAAAAGTAGTGATAATAAGCTAATGTGATAATGCCATGTTAGTATAGAGAGGGTATAATTAATAACTTTCAAAATTAATTTACTTATTAAAGTTATCTTCAAATTAAATAGAGTGATATTACTTATCTATCTATATACATTATCTATATAAAAATAAAAATTAATTAGAGTATAATTCTTATTGTTATGAATAATATTTTATTGATTATTTTTTTCATTGTCTTGTATTCTTTATTATTTTGATTTATTGTTACAGGTGTTGTATTTTTGTATGTATTGAATGTTTTCATAATTTAAATTTACCACTTAGTAGATATTATTTGGATTTATAATCTAGTAATTTTTCAACTCATTTTTAAAAGAATTTTTTATGTAAAATTTTATATCTTATTTTTTTAGTGATTATTATTATTTATTATGTATTCTCATGTTATCTCCTCTTGAGTTTAATTAAGGGGTTTGGAAACGATCATTGAAGAGATTAGTTTTCAATTTTGTGTATAAAGTTTTGACATTCAGAACTCAACATATTTCAAATCGAAAAGTTAGAATAATCATGTGGTGGTTGTGCATTTATCTCCATATGCGGCATATAGGATTCATCTAAGCATGTGAGATCATGTATACATTAACAAAATTGCATCAAATGGCTATCAAGTACTTAATTTCTAATCATCCTAGCTTTATAATATAAGTTTAATAGAGTTAGGAGTTTGACAGGGAAAAAATGCAGAATACTATTGTTGAGTGTCACAATCTTCTACTCAACATCGAATTCTAAATAAGTCTCAACAAATCAATTGTGGTAAACATGTGGTATAAATCATATCTTGTAAAATAATACAATAATTAGATTGATTATAGTTACTTACACATTTAGTTGATAAATGTAATTAATGATGACAAAATAAATGGTACCAAATATTTTAGTTATAAAGGATACTGTTTAGATGTTTTTGAAAGATCTTGAGTAATATGATATTTATCTATCTATTATTTATCTAATATTATTAGACCAATACAAAAATAGATAGAAATATTATGTTACTAAACAGTAGTTTTAGAATATTTTTCTCGAGCTTATTTATTGGTGGTGGGCATATGGATATGGTTGGTTACTGGAATTGGGAGAGGAATGATCTGCTATATCTATGCCACTTGTATAAAATAAAATGTCTATTAATATGTTGAATATTAGCTAATATATACTATAATATATAGGTTAACACTTTAGAGATAATGATAGACTGATATTTGTTCATAGGTTATAATTTTTTTAAAAGAAATTATTTAATATATCTAATATTAATACGACTATAACTGACACTGAGATAAAATTTGTGTTAATCCATGTATACAAGTCAAAATAAAGTGACAGCGACATCAAACAAAGTTGCTAATTAGAGCTACCTCAGCTACGTTGTTTTCTAAATCTACTCAGTCGGACGTTGGACATTCTTTTCATGCATTCAAGTAACTTGAGCAAAAGAATGCTCTCCAAAACAGGAAAAGCTGTTGCTTTACTCAAATGTGCTGGGCATTACATATTTAATAGGCATTCATTTAGAGCTTGAAGCTTCCTGCAGTTTCCATCAGCAAGCTGATATGCTATCATCAACACTCGTCATAAAATGAGCAACACAGTTTTTCCATCGTTCCAGTGCTCGAAGCATCGTATTTATACTGGTAATCTTTCATACTATTCAAAATAGAACATTGAGACATAGATTAAATTGTTATGATGGATGACTGCCTTCGGTCTCTAATCCTTCAGGAGTGGATTACCCGATTCATTCACCCGATTCAGACGTGTCGATGCAGATGGGCAGCAACGTGTGCGTTTTCCTCTCCTCGAACCAAATAAAACTAATCCTACAAGTTTTCAGAAGAAATTTAAGAAAGAAACGATTTCAGACAATCGAATAAAGAATGCTAATTTTGGAAGAGCTTGCCAACTGATATTCCATATCTTTGTTAAAGATGGACAAATAGGCAACTTAAGGTAATTTTAATTAAAATTTCTTTCAAATGATGGTTTTTTTTTTTTTTTTTTTTTTGCTTAGCAGCAATTTTTCACTTCAGCCTGAAGTAAACAGCAATGCTTCCCAGATTGATTATGCAGGCTTAGCGGTTCCCCCTCAGTTTTCCTATTCTACAGCAGGTTCTTTCAAAATCTTTCTCCATTATTCAATAGTAATGTTTTCAAAATGTTTCTCTCGAAAACAGCCACTCTGAAATGTCACTTGTATGGCCATGCACAATCTTAAGCGCCTCCCCCGCCCCGGGGCCCCAAGATGTGGGCTTCACTTTGACGATGTCATGTATACCATCATTCAGCCATATGTTTGGTGTATGTGGTGTATATCTTGAATTCTTAGCATCCAGCAGCCTGATCAACAGCTTGGACTCAACCCTTTAATTCTGAGACATCAGGGTAGAGAATGGAATTAGGAGAGATCTTTTAAATACTCTTTGGACATTCTCAATAATATGATGTCTCTATCATCCCTGTATATTTACGGGTTTGTACAATATTAGATTGATATATGGATACCACCTGATGCTTGCTAAAGCGGGTCTCCAAAACATTTCTCTGGGATATACATTATGAAAATGAACAGTTGGTTGATTTAGAGTTTATCCCATTAAATTCTCAATAGCTGTTACGGCCAGCATTAATGTAACGCAAACTTTTTTCTTTGGAGGGATGTCAAGGAGTCACATCATTGAAACCCCTCTAGCAATTTTTTTTTTTTTTTCATTCCTTCAATGTGGAGTTAAGTGACTTTCTTTTAGGTGCTAGTGAACTTCATTTCCTCCGACACAGGCAGACTAGATCTAGAACTGAACCACACAAATCTCTATGTGCAATTTCCGTTTTCCTCTCTTCTCTTTTCTGTGTGAATGTGACTAAACGAAGTTAGTACTCCTAGTGAGATCCGATGTTAATCCTCAGAGATATGCTCGTTGACGTTAATCAACTCTCCAGGAGTAAACTGCCAAAGTAAGAAGCCGGGCAGTGATTCTGGAATTACAAGGCAGAAGCTTTTGCCTCAACCAACTAAATCAGTATGTTTACTATCATCCCAGCATCCCAATTCCCTGAATTAAACTCCTTTAGCTACTGGAAGTGTAAAAACAGAAACAACTTTCCGTCATTTTCAGGTAACGAGAGAGAAGAGAAAGCGCCCCCTTGAGGTTCCTGACCTATTACTTGAAAGCAGCATTGCTGACATATTCAGAAATATGGCATTTCCAAAACATTTGAATATGAATAAAATGAAGTCTACTGAGCAACCAACTGTATATGCTCAAAAGTTCATGGTATGTATGCATCTCTGAAAACCCAATATGAAAGCACATAGTTTAGTAGACATCCACTAAAAACTTACCATTTCATTCTTTAAACCTATAGATATTATCATCAGTTTCACTGGACAGAATTCGCATGATAATACTTGGTTTTGTGTGTTTCCATTCGTAGACACCAGTGAGGCAGAGCCAAAAAATAAGCGACAAGATTACAGCACTCCATAAACTGGTATCTCCCTATGGAAAGGTTATAGTTTTATAAAACTAGTTTTATGACAGTGCCATTGGAAGTTAATTTTAAGTGGTTACTGGGACATATAAGTTGCAAAAAATGCAAATGATAGTGGGATTTTGAACACATTACAGACTGACATGGCTTCGGTTCTTCAAGAGGCTTGGATTTACATCAAGACAGCGCATCGAGAAATCCAGGTAGCAATCAACCTCTAACTTGGATAAAAATATCGACAAAGAAATTTCATTTGGAATACAAAGAGGAAAACATGTTTCTGAGTGTTTTAACCTGTTCATCCAATTCTGAGTACCATTTCAGAGGCTAAGCATATCTTATTTTGGAGGCAGAAGTCTTCAGTCACAGGTGCAACTCATGCTAAGATGTTTTTTGCTAGTGCATAACACTGAGCAACTCCAGAAAAATTACTTTGTTGGTGTAAACCGTAAATATAATTAACAGGGCAATGGAGAGAAACAATCAGAGCTTCAAAGCGAAGGATTATGTTTGGTTCCAGTATCAACTACGATGAAACTAGCAGAAGAACACTTGGTTGATTATCAAAATGCATCAATGACCACAAGCACAACAGAATTCTATTGAACAACCTTTTCCCGCCATTTACCTTCAACTATACTTTAGTATATTACAGAATTATGCATACCAGAGCATACAAATTACAGTATATAAGGGAAAAGTGAAAGATCTTAGGTGTTACAGATGCATTTAGAGAGGTGCAGGCACTTTCTTTCTGATTTAGGCCAACTGTTGCTGGTGTACTCGTTGAGAAAAAGGGAGCTGAACTCCCTTACATATTATTACACCTTTCCTGTTTCATCGAGCGATTGTTATGCTTTTCTTGCAACTTACGGTTTATAAAATTGCATTGGCTTGTTCACTGTGTCTTTGGATGTTTTTGTACTGCAACCAACATGAAGCAGTAACTTTTGCCAATGGGTGCAATGAAGTAAAATAATGATTTTACCTCAGCTAAAAGCATGTGATACAGGAAAACCTTACAGAATATTACTATAAGACTAAAACTTAGTTTCATTAATTCATATTGCCTTCTACAAGAGATCACTAAGCTCTAAAACAATGATTCATTCCTCCAATCTAGCCAAACAAAATTCTATAGCTTCTAGTAACGCATTCCCTCTTGCAATGAACAAAGATATGATTATTGGAGAAATCAACTTTGTTCAATATTCATGGACAGTTTTTAAGCACGACATGGATCATTGGCACCGACACAGCCTACAGCATCCCCTTCTACAATGACTAGTAAAATAGTGACTTTACCAGGCCAACTCTAATTCAGCAACCACTGCAACTATATAATGGCAGGAAAAAAAGTATGTAGACGCCTTAATTCGCATAAGTAGTATGGTCATGACTCTACTTTTCCTTGAGTTTTGTGTTGGGTCAGTTTTACCAAGCTTCAACACCAAACCATAAATAGATCTCCACATGGATCAAAAAACTGAGCACATTGGTTGAAAACGTGAGGAGACATATTGACTATCTACAAACAGTTATAATAACAACAATAGTAATTAGTAATAACAAGATATGAAATTTCTCGCGAGAATCCCTTATACAAGGAGTAAAAACATGGAACCTAAAGTTCGTATAAAAACCTAATGTGATTATATGCAAGGTTACACAAACCCCAACACTTTCTTTAATTTTCCCATAGTGTTTGTAAACATCGTTTAAGGGCCAAAGGATCACGAGGAGTTTCTGAAATCCACTTATGTGCACTCTTCATATGTGCCTATACTACCTCAAATACGTACATGTGCCGGTCCTATGTATATTAGAAGCCACTCAATAGCTCACTAAAGACTTCGTTTACTTGAGCATGCTTCGAGCAATCTTCCAAAGAAACTTCATGCGTAAAATGATAAATTAAAAAATGTATATAAATGATGAAATGTGACTTATAAAGAAACGACTTATTTCAACAAACTTTCTCTCATAATCTTATAGGGGCCAATACCATTCTAGCTATTCCATGGCACATTTCAAGCTTCACTCTTTGCACTATCTTGATTAACATGTTTGACTCATTGTCGTCCATTTTGACCTTGTTCAGTGTCAATAATTTCGAATCAAATACATTTCACATCCAATGATGCCTTGCATCAATGAAGTTAGATCGAGAATAAAATGATGAGTTTTTACAAATATGAACTATACATTAATTATTATAAAGTAATACATATCGCTCTTATTTAAAGCTAATCTTGTAGATGAACTTCTCCATCTAAGTCATCTCTTTACTTGCTTTGGATATTACAATGAACTTGGTTTTGTTGGCAAAAAGTGAAACACACTTTTGCAACCTCAATTGTTAGGACATTGCTCCTCCTGCAAATATGATCAAATGTCTCAATTTCTGGACAGAGTCAATGTTACTTGTCATATCGTTGTCTTTAAACTCAACCAAAACAAACTTGTTATTGATAAAGAACAAGAATACTCTAGAAGTGCTCTATAGTAATCTAAAGATCCATTTAAATGTGGACTAATTTTCCTTTCCTAGATTAGAAGAAAATTGGCTAATTGTTCTCACTGTATGAGCTATATTTTGTTTTGTAAATACTATGGTATATATCAAACTACCAACAGTTAAAGTGTAAGGAGTTTACTCATTTTAGCATTCTCCTTCTCCGGTGAATGCCCTTATCGGGCACACAATTTGAAGTGATTGGTGAGAGAGTCCCAAAATCGGCTTTGATGTCTCCGTATTAAAGTATTGAAGAACTATATCAATGTAACTATTTTGGGACATTTATAACTTTTTTTTCCTTTCAATTGCCAAAAAACTTTATGTCAACAATTTGCTTCATCAGTTCTTATTTTCTCATGGTGAAAAATTTGCCCAATTGCTTGTTAGCTTGCCAATTTGGGATGCATTTCTCCCAACAGTATGCATATTACCTACATAGAGCAAAAGGGCTAGAAAATCTTCCTCCAAGAACCCATCCACAAAAACGTATTGATTTGAAATCTTCTTTTAGTAGCCTTATTTCATCATAATAAATTCAAACTTCTTATTGTAAGGTATGGATACCAAAATGTTTTTTTAATTATGATTAATTTAATAAATTGATAAATTTTTTTAGGTCAATTGAAATTTTATATTAAAAATTAAGTTTTAAATTGGAATAAAATAGGTCAAGTGGTGCTTGACTTGTTACTGACCCACGTTTATACATATTTTAGATAATAGTAATACATATGATCGACGTCTCTAGGGTACTCATGTGCATTTTAGACAAAATATTTACGCTTGATGTGCATCCGATCGATACATGTATTTATTTGGGATAGAATCTTAATACCTAATGCATGCTTAAAGGACATTTATACGTGGCATGAATTCCGCCTTAGTGCCTGATCTATGCTTGACTGGCACACGTGTCAATTTTTTATAAATAGATCTCTTGCTATATTTTGGGTCATTCTAACTAAAATTTTGTAAGAAGAGAGGGAAAGAGAATAAGGAAGGAGAAAGAAGAAGAAAAAGAAAAAAAAAATGAAGAGATGGAGGAATTAAAAGAGAAATCAGAGATCTTTTTTTAGAAATTAAGTAAAGGTAAGTACATTGAAACTCTTTATTTTATAATTATTGATTATTTTTTTAGATTTTTTGAGTATTTCTTATTATAAACTCATATATGTATTATTTTTGTACATAAACTAATTATATTGCATTCACAAAGACAGAAAATATAGTCTCGACCCTTTTAATGGAAAGGTTACTCTAGCAGCTTTTTACCACAGCCATTCGATCAATATTAAACGGTCGAGATCATTTTGCTTTTTTTTAAAAATTAATATTTTATTTTATGAAAAAAAATAATAAAATTGTTTAATTAATATTAAATAATTATTATTGATAAAAGTTAAATTTATTATTTTCTAAAGAGATAGGCTCCCAAATTCTAATCCCAGACGTACCATGCACGACCAACTGCCCCGCTGCTTAGTGCGCAACTGTCGACCACTGGTCTTCACAAATGGGAGTCTGGAGTTGGTATGTGGCCTATCTTTTAAAGGTGACAGATTCTATGTATATTTTAAAATTTATCTTAGGATTAAAATCCAAATTTAATGATGTTAAGATAAAAGGGATTTTATATCATTATTACATTTTTTTTTTTTAATTTTTTAAAAATATCAATTTCTAATAAATATTAACTCCATATTAACAAAATAATTATTAATTTTTTTTTTATAAAAAAAATTTGAATCTCACCACTTGAATTTTATGCATCCAGCGAATGAGACGAAAATATATGAGGTGCATCTCCTAATGAAGAGTCCAGGATGCATCCATACATCTTCATCTCATTCCTTGAATTTGTAAAATCCAATTAGAGATGCTTTAAAAATAAAATAATTATTTTTTAAAATTTTTTTAATATTGGGTTAAAAATGATTCCATTTTCGGTTTTTTATAATATATATTTTTTGGATGCACACTTTTTTGGTCTAAATTCGATCCCAAACTGAGACTAAATTATGCAAATCCTCAATCATTTTGGAAACCATTTGGATGTAAAAATTAGACCGTGGAATCCAGACTTAGAATTACAATTTTAAGTCTAATTCTAATTCCTTTGGATGATGCCAAACGAAATTAGAATTTTACTGTCATATTTTAATTTATTTAAGATAAAAAAAATTAATATCAGATATTTTTTTTAATAACTTTTAAAGGTGGAGAAAAAATTATAATTTTGAGGTTAAAATTTTTATTAATTGGATACAATAAAATTAAACAAGATAAAACCCATTAAAAAATTCTTTTATACATGGATTAAAAAGGAAAAAAAAACCTATACCCTCACTTTATTTTCTCTCAAAATTTTAATTTTTTACACAATACAAACAATTGAATTTCAATTCCACCGAATTTGAATCCCAACACAATTAAAATTAGACTTAAAATTTTAAATTTTAATTTTACAATCCAAATAGACCCTAAAAAAAAATTAACAATGCCAAAGTATTGGCAAATTTATGCTTTGAGGACAGACTATCCAAGTTCACTCATAAAAGAACCGTCATGTATACTTGGTATGTCTGCGGCTGCAATCCAATTGCACTGTTGAGGAGGAGAGGAAAAGAAGGAAAGGGTGCAGAGACAGACAGACAGACAGACAGATGAACTGGTTAAGAAATTTAAGCTCATTTGTCATTGTAATGGCTGAAATTACTGCATCTAAATAAAAGATAAAGATTAAAACATGTCATGAAAACAAAAAGCCAGCCCCTAATGTTTGGTTATAAGTCCAAAGCTTGCTCATTTACATTTGCTTAGTAAAGAGGATCAGCAGCTAATAGTGGACTGAATTTTTTGTCCCTTTTCGGGGTGTTTAGACTCATACCTAACAAGGAAAAAAAATGGGCGGCATCACCATATATGTGTTTTTGTCCCAATTTGATAATAGTAGTAAGCTTTAAGCCGAGACACCATTCCTCTCTGATCGAGTTCATTTTGGTATATCTCAAAAGTCTCATTGATAAGGTTTTAAGTCTCAACATCCCCCCCCCCACCAAAAAATAAAATAAAAAGGGAAAATTTTGCTGACAAGAATTGTAATGGAAAAAAGAGGCAATGCCTTGGAAAATAAAATGGGTGGTGCTAAAGCCATGCCTGATCTCAGGATTAACGAGAAACTTGA
Source organism: Nepenthes gracilis (assembly GCA_033239525.1). Classification (NCBI taxonomy): domain Eukaryota; kingdom Viridiplantae; phylum Streptophyta; class Magnoliopsida; order Caryophyllales; family Nepenthaceae; genus Nepenthes; species Nepenthes gracilis. Next base: position 23,116,749 of record BSYO01000007.1, read on the forward strand.
AAAGAAGCTGCTCATTGCGTATAAGATTTGATGTCATGACAGGAGTACAATGAAACCCGCAGGAGCAAATTTATGCACATAACAAATCAAAACTTCGGTGTCGTACATGTTAGAAAATAACTCAAGGAACGTTTTACAGCAACTGCACTTTGCAGCAGAATCTACAAATGCATTGAGAGGAACAAACAGAGATCAAAATTGCACATTTACATGGTAAAGTTAAATAGAAAAAAGGGGTTGATAATATTACCGGGAACTTGAGCATTTCTTTCACACGGGCATCTGAAGGTGAGAGACAGTTAGTCTTCCGATGCCATCTATCTACTTCTTGGAATCTTCGTTGCTCCACCCCATGGGCTAGCAGCCGAAGGCTTGCTTCTGCTATTATCAAAGCCGACGAAAGAAGCTAATAATTTATGTATCACATTGATGCCTTGCTATGATTTTAAGAGAGAGGAACCCTGATTGCTTTTCCTCTTTCCATCATGTCGTTAAATTCCTATGACCTGCTTATGGATAACACCGACAACATAGTAAACAAAACCAGAATTTTCGGGAAAAAATAAAAATTGCAGTAAGCAAAGTATGAGAAACTTTATTGGATCTCGCATGTCAAAGACAAAACAACAGCTTGATGTGAAAGGTCAGGCACTAGTTTTTCAACATGCATATGAAAGCCACACAACTCCGCCCAGATTAATATACACTGACTAAAGAACGCATTCTCACCTTGAATTATAGAGATTTTATTGCACAGACCATTGTTTGGATAGAAACAGTTTACATGTTAAACAAAAAGTAACGTGTGATGATTTTCTTTTTTCCTTCAAATAAAATGAGACTGGAAACTGCACATTGAAAAATCATTCAGAAAATTGCAGAGGATGTGCATACACAAGAAAAAAAGGGAAGCCTACATTCTTTATTTCAGCTCTACCTTGGGCAAGCTTTTCTTCAATAGCCATAGAGAAGTCATCAAGGCAACAAAACAAATGAAAACAGGGCAAACAATGAAACAGGAGTATACCTTACTGTATGCTCATTCCCTCGAGAGAGATGAAACCAGTGGTGAAATAGAACATAAAATGACTCTAGCTACCCAGTAAAAGTTCCTAAGCATCTTGTGATTGATGTCACTACCTTCTCAGACATTGGAGCAGCCTATTCTTAACTGGGAACTCGGCATTGAGCTTCATTCATTCCATCAATTCCCAAAATCCATGAAAAACTGATTGCACTTCTATGACTTGAAATGGGGATATAATCGTCGGAATGGTCCCACCCCATATTATCCTGCTTACACATTTGCCAGAAGGCTGCTGCGGAGTATGAACATAATCCAAAAATAATCAGCCCAAACCACCCACATCCATGCCCAGCTCATATCCAATCTTTGGCTAGAATGAACCATCTATTTGATCACTGCCACTTCCAAACTAACTTAACACGACAATAAACTTCTGGTCAGCAATTTTGCTCTCCTCCAGAAACCAGAACTGATGTTTCAGGAGCACGAGAAGAAATGAATGCCAAGTCAATCAAAAGCCCACTTTCTTTTTTAGCGAAACATATTTCTGAAAACTAGGTCATGCGATTATAAACCAGTTCCAAGATCATTTGATAGATGAAGAATACCACGCATCTGAAGATAAGGATTCTCCAAAAGTTTCTCATTATTGCTCTGCAGAAGAAGCACACACATTGCATAGTCAAATTACATTGTGCCATACATTAAGAAACACCAGAAAAGATATTAATTACAGGATCCAAAGGGTTTCAAACAAGGTTGAATTATCTAATTATCTGTAATAAGGCACCAGAGTAACCACATATTATCCACTTTTTACATTTTTGGACTTCAATGTTTCCCAAAACGATAAGAATCTACATTTTCTCCTTAATCTCCCCATGACGATGCAGAACGATTCAGCCAGCTTTAGCTGTGTTATGAAATATAATCTCCATGGAACATCTTGTTTAAAATATCAGAAAGTAAAAGTCCAAGAAATAGCTCACTATATGGGCAATTCTTCACAGTTCATGGACGTACATTCTGCACTGTTAAATATATCTTAAGAGGATCATGAACCCAAACCCCACCCCCAAAAGAAAAGAGAAAAGAACAGAAAAAAAATCCTAGACTCCCGAGGAATGTTTTGTTCTGAAAATGGGATTCTTGCTGATTTTGTATAGTTTTAATCATGCAATAAAAGCTGTTTTTTTTTTTTTTAAACTAATGGTATCATTAAAGCTAATTTTTTTCCTTATTATAGAAAAAACAATCCCCTAAAAAAAACTATGAAAAGCAAAAAAATTAATTGTAAGTGTCAACTTAAAATTATTTTCAAACAGAAATCTACAATTACCAAATAAAAAAAGGAAAAGGCATTTCGAATGCTGTCATAAGATCAAGAGAATCATAGTAATCGAAACTACACTAGATGGGCTGGTTCAACCGGCTTATCGGAGAATGTAAAGTACCATCCAATTCACAACTTGGACCAGTTCCACACTTTAAATGGTGTGAACAGGAAAGTTCATCTAGAATCCAGTGAACCGTGCATAGAGCTAGACAGTTTTTTGTATTCCATTCAAAGATGAAAAATTGGAAATTAAATTACAGTAATGTGGATTGAACTTAGGAAATGTAAATTCCAAGTAAAGGCACAAAACTTCCAGAGCACCAATGTCAAAGGTTTATATATGTTGTTTCCTCTTCCTGTGATTTACATATGGTTCATTTGTTACGCACCTTATGGATATAGTAGCCACAAATTATTTTAAGTTAGTTTTTCAATTTTTCTTTTTCTTCCTTTTATATGAACAAAAGTTACAGTAATTATCGTTATTTGTTCTTTTATTATTTAATCAATTTTACTTTATCTATATAATAAACAGTGAGGACATAATTTAAATGAACAATTGAGCCAACTTAGTTTTAATTTCAAGATACTTGATACAAAGATACAAAAATAGATTTTTTGACAGTTCAATATAATATTTTGTCTTAATGGTATTTTATAGTTTAATAATATGAATTATTGTACCAATTTGACCAATTGAACCACGAAAAGCATTCAACTAATTACTAGACCGGTTCAATAATCACTCTAGTTCGGATGTTCAAACTTCCAAGTCAAACCATATATATATTTAAAAACTTATCATGTCGACATTTCCTTCTAGCATGTAGCTTTCATAAAGCCACAAAATTCTGCTTCCTGAACTCTGATGAATTTTGAGGGCATCATCTATGCAATCAATTTGAAAAAATAAAAAATTAACCTCTTAACGTTAATCTGCACTTTCACCATCCACATCTTTCCTTATTTCAACATCCAAGTTTAACACCAATTAAGTTTTTTAAGACAAAAAAAGCGCTACATGCATATGAAGTAAACAAACGCACTCAGTGAAATATGATAAAAAGGTTTCATGTATGACACCTCTGTGCATGCAGCATCAAGCTCTACGAAGGAAATCACATCACTCACGGTACCACCGTATTTAAGACCTAGATGTCCCCCAGTTCAGCTAGATATCAAATACATACCAATTACTTTGCCTCCAATATCAACATTTTTGGCAATATATTTCAAATATTTACGTGATACAAACAAAACTTTGATAGAACTACTACAAGTAGGTCACAGAATACTACACAGAAAAAGTAGTCTTGGAGACACACACACACTCTCTTCCCCCCTCCCCAACCTTCTCTTTTATCACCTGACGAAATTGACAAAGCATGCTTGAATCACACTGCAAGCTGTTGATAGACTGGCAGAATATGCCTCAGCAATCCACTTCTGTTTTTATTGTGTAAATCAACCATTTTTAAGGCATTTAAGTGTAATTCAGAGACTGAAATTATTGCCAGTGCACGTTAGTTGCATTAGTTGCCTGCCCCCCTATAAGACATCACTTTGAAAGTTTGCATATATGTAAACATGTTTCCTCTAAGGATCTGGCACACAGAATGAAAAGCATTTCAAAAAATAGAGGCAACAACTAAGAACAGTAACGCATTGAAAAACAAAGGAAAAAAATGCTTAATTCTACAGTAAAAATATGACACTCATACCTGCTGAGCTCTTAAAACAAGATTCTGAAGCAAATGTTGGTACTGACTGAAATCTTCTGTCATCATTCTCTGCATTAGAAAATCCAAATTGTTTCATCAATAGAAAAATGATATTTAAAGAACCACAAATTTCTAATCACATCAACAAAACTTGCCTTCAAAAGAAAAGCAGAAGAGATATAGGCCACCCTTGAGTCTGTATCATCCAGAAGTTGTCTGCCAAAATGCAAGAAACTAAGAAGCTATATTACCTGTTTGACATATAATGAAATAACAGTCATATATGGAAGCAGAAAATGAGGGAATTACCTGAAAAAGTCTTCTCCATCAACTTCCTGGAAAGAAGTGGGATCTGCTGCACATTTAGCAATTAGAAGTAAAAGAAGGGCAGCACGTATATCTGATGTTGCACCAGGTAGGTTTCCACTACCTCTGCTGCCAACAGACACCCCCAAAGCAATATTGTCTGTTGCTGCACCAGCAAGTTGAAATAATGGCCAATAAAACAGAACAGCGGGCACCCGTGCAACTAAATGTATAGGGGCAATGGCCTGTCCTTGTAGAAGCAAAGCAGCCATTGATGATGTCTCGCAAACTGAGTTATAAATGTCATCAATATTCTCTATTTGTGGATGAATGTACTCTTGTTGGGGGACATTTTCAGCTGGATCATCCATGCTACCAGATCGTCTACTAAGCCGTCTCAAGCTTCCAGATGCCACAGGAGTTGCAGGAGGAACTTTTAGACAGAGTTGTGAAAATAAAATGTCACACATCTGCATAAAAAATGCAACTTGAAGTAACAATGTTGATTTATCCAAATTTATAAAGACGAACTAGCCCCTATTTAACAACAATTAACTCGACTGAATTAAAAAAAATCGCATAGTGTTGAAAAGAACATTTGCGTTTACCAGTGCTAAACAAGTCTAGAAAAGCTGAAAGTGTTGCAACAAAACAGATGTACCAAGCAAGGAGAGCTTAGTGACTTTGGGCTGTCTCAGGCAAATATAAATTGCTACATTTAGAGAGGAAGAGAAAATGATTGAAGATGATGAAGACTGGAAACTTGGAAGAGATGGGACCAGTATCCTCCTATTGGAAGCTTGGAAAATTATGGACGAGGGCATTGCTTGATTGACTAAATCATTTAACAAAACCCCAAGCAACAAGAAGATCTAGGAGAAGTCGACAAAGAGCACATTGAAGCCCGTTAACAAGAACAAAGGAGATACTAAAAGCTGTGTCAATCACAAATGCATTAAGTTGACTAGTATGAAATTAATGAAAAGTAATTGAAAGATGGTCAAGGCGAATACAATTGCATCATATAACAAATTTGGATTCAAGAAACTAGGTCTCTTATGGAAGCTATCATTAATTAAAGTGGTTGACGGAGCAATCAAAGGAAAAATGAAGGGATCTATATATGGAGTATTGATTTTGGAAATGCATATGATATGGTTGCAAAAAAAGTTGTTTGGAAAATTTTGGAGGAAAAAAGGTGCTTTCATTCTGCAAACTGAAGTTATAAAAGATAAGTACAAATTCTTGGGTTCTCAAGACACACAGAGGACACTAAGGTCCTTTTGATTATGATTGGCTTGCACAAGGGGCAATTTTGAGCCCATATCCGTTTGCTTGGGCCATGGATGAACAAATTGGAAACACGGATACAATTATCGGCCAATACAATATGATATGATTTGGTATCGGAGTTTTTTGATACCGATATTTTCTAATATTGTGAGAACATCACAATATGATTTCATATTGGCAAATATGAGCGATATATTAGCTGATATGACCCTATTAGCTTATAATTTTTAAATTTTTTATATCTAATATATTCGATACTAATACGTGTTGTCTGATATTTTTGATACCGATATGACCGCAACCGATACCAATATCGATGCTAATGCCAATGCTAATATTTTCACCATGGAAAACATCCAAGATAGTGGTGTAGGGAGAGGAGGGGAAAAGTAGGGAAAAGAGACAGAGATGTAAAGATAGGTACAAAGATCAGAATGGTAGAGATAAAAATAGAGACTAGAGGGATAGAGACAAGAAAGAGAAGAGACCAAGGCAGAGAGGAGAAAGGAAATCACAATATTTCATTATAGCCAATTTCTCAAGCATTCATCCATATTTTAAATAATAGAAATAGGATCCTTATATAGAGAACCCAAATCCTAAACTAAGTTAGAAAGAAATATAACTTACTAACTAAATATAACTTAAGTTTCTAAAATAAAAAAAAATCTCAATCAAATAAAAGTAAATTAAATAAAATTATAACATAATAAAAGCAAATAAAATTGTAATCTTTCAAATAAAATAAAATCAAAGTGAATCAAAATAAATCTCTTCTAATTTGGTATAGTTTGGATATCCGCATCAGATATTGTGTAATGAGGCATATTATTTGAAATTGGTGAATGAGACAAGAATAAGTTATTGCTAAATTGAATTATGTAGGATAGTTTGAAACAAAAAGTTTAAGAATTAGTATAATGAAGGCCAAAAACAAGAAATCAAATTTAGTTTAAGTAGTTCAATGGATGAAAGGAGCTGAGGACATAGAAAGCTTGCCAAAGACAAGGAAAATGAAAAGGGTATTACACCCCATCAAACTGGATGGATAAGTAGACAAGTGCTTCAGGAATCCTTTCTAATAAGAAAATAAAAGGAAAAATACTATAAGGTGGCAATTAGGATGGCCAGATTGGGAGCAAAGTGTAAATAATTAAGTACAGACATGTCCCGAAAAAGGTAGTCGCAAAGAGAAAAAGGTCAAGATCTGTATGGTAATACAATTATGGAAAAGAATTCATGTAGCACACCCTATTTAATGGGAAAAGTTTTGATTTGGTTTGGTCTAAATTTCTTTTCAAATTCAGATCGGCATGATTCTTAATGCACCGAGAGGCTCTCCAAATCAATTTTTCAATAAGAGAATTATTTTACTCAACAGATTTAAGAAACGTGTTCCTATGTTTATGGCATAAGCCATCAAATGTAGTGTTGGAAAAGCAATGATATAATGCACCAAAATAAGTCATACCAAACGCTACTTGTTACTATTCACTTCAAAAGTTGTCTAACGAGGGCTAAATGACCTGGTTGGGTTGAGAGCATTCCCAATACAGCCACACATAAAAAAAAGCAATAAAGCACGTAAACACTAATACTAAAAGTCGAAACTTAATCAAAAATTGATCAAGTAGCATTAATTAACTTCCAAGTTCTTATATAAATTTATAAAATCTATGTGAATAATATACACAGCTACCTTATCACAAAATCCAATATCAATACCCACTTTTGTTTAATAGGTTAAAACTCATTTACCGCTTTTGTTTAACTTCATGTCCAAAGGACCACTTAATTAGACACAAGAAAGTGTAAAATGGGGGCAAATCAACAGGACAATGAGTAGCAAACCGGTAATTAAGCATTAACCAGCAGAGATAAGGAAATAAAAGAAGCAATATTGACTAGAATGCATTAGCCCAAAAGTCCTATTTCTCCTCCACAATTAATATCACGCGTTATTAAATATAGCAAACACTTCAGGAATAATTAAAAAATATATATATACTCAAACCCATGACATGCAAAATATTAGTTTTCTGACCAAGAACATTATTTTCAAACAAGGAAGTACTTATTATTGGAAGTGAGTACTATGATTGTTATGTAACATGCCATATGATTCCAACTAGAAATTGCTAGGCTTCTTTATAAGCCCCTTCTCAGGCCATGGGAAGCATAACCTCTAAGTCACGCACAGGGTCTACCATGGACACTAGAAGCAGAACAGAAAATTAAAATTTGGGTCATCAAAATTAAATAGGTTTGGCAGAATTAGAATTTGAAGGGAACGAGAACGATGAGTTTCTATGTTAACATACTCTAATACTGTTCTGAGATCACTTCTATGATCTGACAAAATGGTTTCAGGTTCTATAGAAAAATACCTTCAAAATATTGAAGTGGTCTGTTTCATTTATCTGTGTCACCAATGACAAGGAACAGCTCATGATATCTATCACTAAATTGGCCTTTTCAAGGCAGTTATCATCATGTACATCTTCAGCAGTGTTGGTTGAATGCTCCAGCTCATTCTCATCCAACAGCAACTTGCATCTCATGAGAAGCTTTTCCAAAACAAACAGGAAGCCCCCTCTGATCATATTGTTCTTAGACTTTAGCAGCCCACAAAAAATCCATATGGATAATGGAATATCAGGAGTTGAAGGATCTTTTAGACCAGCTAGGGCAATTTGCTGCTGCAGGTTTCTGATATTTGCTGAGACGCTTGTACTCCTTTCTTCACTAATTTCAGAGACAAGCAAATCACCCAACCAGATATATCCATTCCAACGGCAAGGTATTCTGTCAGAATGAAGAAGGGAATGTAGTGTGGCCCAGGAGAGGTTTGCTTTCATAGTAATATTCTTTCCAATGTCTCCATCCTCAATGCTTCTCTGAAGTTTGTATGATTTGGTGATCTGTCTCATTTGGGAGAACTCGTTCTCTAGATTTGTGAATGAGCCTATAATTGAATCAAACCTCCCTGTAATCTTCTCCAGGAGCTGCAAATATGAAATCATCAGCAAGATAAAATTTATTGAAAATTACAAAAATGTTAAACTCGATAAATGTTTAATGAATTTTCAAAAGGACCAACACCAAACTTCATTAGGTCACAGTTTCATCCCCAAGAGCATGAAATCGAAAAAGGATGGAGAGCCTAGGCTGCCTGTCAACAGGAAGAGGAGCTTGGGTGCTATCGCCTCATTAAAAAAAAAAAGAATAAAAATAAGACAAGGGAAGCAGGCAAGACAGGGAAAAGAAAAGGGTAGTAGAAGCAGGGGAGTCGGGCAGAGGAAGAGAAGAGGAGAAAGCAGAAGAATAGAGAGGAGAAAACAGTAGATTAAGGAGGTGATATAACATTGATACTGGTTATCAGAGTAGATATTACTGAGATAGTAAATATCTACTGCTTTATATATGTATATATATATATATATTTTTTTTTCTAGTTTGACTCCATGGTTCTTAAAGCATGAGAGTCAGTTATTTCAAAGCCCAAAATATTAATTAATCATCAATAGACTAAGTAATCATTTGGGGCTTCTGAAAGTTAATCAATTAAGATTTCTAACAATATTTTTATATATAATCAGTGATGCTAACAAAAGAGGTAATATAAATACATAGCCCAGTAATATTAACTAAGTTGCTACACGACAAAAAATTCACTCTAGTTTTCATGCATTTCATGCACCATATTTTATTATACGATTAAAAATCTTAAGCATGAGTTATGACACTATATTTATAGGAGAAGGCTTAACAGTTGCTACAGCTACTGGGAATAACGGAGCCATGTGAGTGGAAGGATTGCTGAAAATTCAGCCATGTATGATTTTTGGATTGTAAACTGCTTTTTCTTTCTCAATAGTTTGAAAGTAAGACAGTACTTATTCAGTCAAATGACTTTATTCTATTGATTTTGAGTTATAGGAGGAAGTTTCTATATGGGTAACTAAAAGATATTCAACAGTAAAAGTCTTAGGGGCACACTTTTATATAGTAAGCTTGCATTTTGTATTTGCAACTTGTCTAGATGCATGTGAATAGCTTAAATAATAGAATTCTTCAGGATGTTCTTCGATAATTGAATCCATCAGGGTTCTACTTAAAATTCTAATCCTTCAGGATTTAGGTTTTTCCTAGAGTATTGTAGCTGGGTGATCATACTAGTAAGGGTAATTTGGCAAATAGCTACAGAAAATAGTTGAATTTGATGAGAAATTGTTTATTACAACAAATATGAATTGCAAAATTTATTTAACATATGGATATTTTAGTTTGAAATGAATTTCAAACAATTTACCATTAATGAACTCATTATTTGTTCCAATTGTTACACTATTATTGCCACCAATCTTGTCTCACCCCTCATTTTCACTCCTGCAGTGTAGTGAGTGATCATTTGTACAGTGTCTTTTCTAGTAGCTTATCTTGTGCCTAAAGGAAGAGATAGGCAGCGATGTCATTTTCTGAAGATATCCATAGCTATAATCCTTGGGCTAAGCATTTTTTTTCTAGAAGGTGTTAGCTAGTTTAGGCAACTTGCCAAGTATGACTGTATTTGTAGGTAGGAAAAGATTTGCAACACGTATTTTTTTACTTGCTTACGCGTTCATAGCAAAAGACTTTAATACTCAGGCAACATTATATACGTATTACTGATACACTGCAAGATTTATCATGATAGAAGCTTTTGTAGCAAGTTGCTCATTTTTTGCCAGACCCGCCTCTAGTAGTAAGAAGCTTTTCTAATTGTTCCCATCAAAATACTAGCGGCTTAACTAGAACCTTAACTCTGTTTATTCGTCTGAGCAAGATAAGACTTAATTTCAATCTTTTAAATGAACAATTAAAAAAAAAGAAATTGTGTTTTCTCAACTATACTCATACAAGTTTCTTGTGCAATGAGTCTTATCAAGACTTGAGTTTATAAGGAAGACAACTGGAATCCAGTCATATCCATATCAGAAGGATTGACAATCGGAGTCATATACATGGTTAGAAGCATTCCATCCCTCATCAAAAGGAGCTGCAAAAGTGAAAACACCGCCAACATAAAAATATAATGAAAATTGCTAAAACACTAGACTCAATGAACATTGGCATGCATTTTCCAAGTCAGCCTCATCAGCCTAAGGGAGACATTTAAATAATTAGAAGCACTCCACCTCTCAATGAATCTTCCTAATGTCATTGAAGTAATAGGAAGATTGTGATGGCAATAAATTAATGCATAATTATTTCACCTACTCCCATTGCACCCTTAACAAAAACTACACAATAGACAAATTCAGTTGGATAATCAAAAACAATAACAAAAAACAATATCTTGAAGTAGAGCATTTGCATATTGATTATAATTTGGTTTTTAAAAAGAGGACAATTTTGGGATATGGAAAACCGTCACATTTGATCTGAAATATCTTCAAATGACACTCAATAGGAAACTAAAATGTCGCTAGACATGCTGATGCATGATTGTCAACTCACATAAGTGCAAAGCGATAAAAAGGTGGCTGAGTCACAAATTCCTGTGGTAGAGCTAAGGCTTCAGCAGAACTGCTCAAGTAGATGTAACTGAGATATGAGGCAAAGAAGCAAATTATGTGACTTTCTTAAAAGAAAATTTCGTTAGTAACGAGATCTCAGCTTCTTGGATTATCTGTTCAGAGAAGCTCAGATAGAAGATCAAGTTCTTTTCCCGTGAAGGTTAATTTTAGTTTTGTGAGCTGAAAGCTACTTCTGAAGCACTCCAGTACGTCCTAGCTTCAGCTTTTAAGCCAATTAAACCAAATTCTTGATTGTTTTGCAGAATAATCTACAGAAGGCCTTCCCTCACATGCACACAGTTGATTGATTTATGGAAAAAAGAAGACAAACACTCCATAAACGTGGAAAGCAAAGTCCACATGCCTTGTAAGCATGCAAAAGAACATGCAAACACACACAAATAGAGAGAGAAGCAATAGAGAGGGATCTTTACAATGTTTAATTGTTCACTGCCAGGATATCTGGACAATGCAACACATACTGATCTTCTCAGAATCTCACCAATGCCTTGTACACCAAACTTCACAGATATGTGAAAGGCTTCAGGAGCATTTGCAAGAGAAAGCAAGGTAGCAATAGGCTGAATTTCATCATTTCCATATTCAAGGGCACCGGCAGCAATACTGGATGAATTTATTTGATGCAAAACATAATCAAAAAGTAGCAAATACAGATTTCTCCTTTCTTCTCTTGTTTTAGCGAGTGCATACTGCATTCAGAAAATGGTAATGCAAAATTTTAAATAAACAAGATGTATTCAAAATTCAAAAGAAGTATGAACAACATTGGATTGTCAAACATGTTCACAAAGGTCTGAGAGTCTCCTGACTATGTCTACTAGTTCAAGCATGCCATGGATTTTGAAACCAGAATTCTTATACTAGAAACATGGATGAAAATATCGGTATCGGTAACGGTTGTAATCATATTGGTATTTGACATATTTAACAATATGTATTGGTATCAAATATAACGGACGGGAAAAAATATTTTAAAAATCGTAAGCTTGCAGGACCGTATTGACTAATTATTGGCCAAATATCAGTTATATCAACCGATATATTGAATATGGGTCGATTTATCGGCTTTGTTGGTTAATACGAAAACATATCACGATATTGTCCGGTAACGGAAAATGTCCATATCAGGAGGTCTCGATACTGATATATATTGGCTAATACATATCGAATTAGTTGATATTTCCATTAATGATTAGAAATTGACCTAGAAATCTGAGTGAGTGGGTGACTAAATATTCCATACCAAAGGAAAAGGCTGGCAACTAACTGGAAGATAATACCAAACGTAATCTGGTTACTTTGTTATAAAACTTCACATGAAGGTACATAATGAACCTGGAAATACTTGGTGCATAAAAAACACTTGTCATAAATTTCATGTACCTCGAGGAAGATAAAATCCATTCCTCCAATCAAATCAATTTGATCAGCCAGAAAGACTGGGGCACTTGACAATACACTACTAAACTCATCAGGCGACTCATAAAACATGTTTGTTAACATTGAAATAAGCTTGCTGTGGACTGCTTCCGCCCAGGAACTCAACCTACTGACCTCAATGAGTGTTCTCATAACCTGCAGATTTTGATGAGGAAATAAGAATAAAGCAAGACAAAATATAGAAGAACATGCAGGACCCTATGTATAAAGGGGGCACATTAAGGAGCAAGAAGACTTCAACAACATGAGTTCAACAAATCAAACAAAGATGAGGAAAAAGTGGATATTAGACATATCATATTGACTTTGTCTACAGCACGATGCCACCGACGTTGAAGCAGAGCAAACCCGAAGGTTGACCAGCGATGGCACCTGAAATGCCCTTTGCACAGCTTTGAAATTATCAACCTGGCGGCCAAATTCTTGTAAATAGTAGTCTCTATAGTAGCTTGGAATATTAGAAAGCAAGCATCCATTGGAAATATTCTAGGCATATACAAAGAATATTCTAAAAGCTAAATCCTAGCCATTCATGTGGATTAATGATAGCCATTGTTTAAGGAGGTGTATGGGAGGAACTCCACTATAATTAAGGGAGGAGTCATTTGTAATCAGCAAGCTCAAAAACTTCAAAGCTATCAGAGCAATATAAGCTATCTACATTCTTCCACTTTCTCTTCTAGTTTTTTTGTTTTTTTTTTGTCCCTTAGTGTTCTCTCTCTCCTTCAAATTAATTAGCATGTGCCTAAGTATCCCAGCTATGCTGACTTAGTAGCTCCAAGGTGGAGATGTTGCTACGTGTGCACGGGTGGCCTAGTCAGAAGAGTCATCCCATGGCAACGAGCCAGAATTTCTCTGACTGCTCCCTTAGATGAAAGAACAAAAAGCCATGGGGATGTCTTCAAAGTGAAAATTTTGAAGTAAGCCTATTCAGAGCATCAAACATGGAGAGAAATCCTGGAATTTGAAACAATTATGATTTCAGATGCTGATAAAGAGAATTTGCAAGCCCTCACATAATGATTTCCTAGTGACATAATTATCTAAAGGATAGTTAATCTTTTCTTTTGGGGTATTTTGATGAATTGCTGGTTTTCGTTTGGCAGAGCAAACCAAATGTAGTATTGAGTAAATAAAGAATCAACCACAGAAACCAAAAGAAAATAACTAACAATATTTCCAAAATCGTCAAAGTCAAACCACTTTAAAAGCAAAAACGAATATTTTTAAACTCAAAAAAAAAAAAAAAAAAAAAAGAAGAATCTTACCACTCGAACAAATTTCAATCCATCTAAGTTATAGCATAGAACACTATTACAAGAACATTTGATAGCAGAAATGGAAACAATCATGACCAGCCTTGGAGCTCACGTGTGCAGCTTGGAGATCAGATTAAAAAATTTTCCATGCTCAGTTGAAAACCCAGAAGCCAGAAACCCAACACTGTCATCATGAATGAGAGGGGAGAAAAGGTGAAATGAACAATGACTATTGATGAGACTGGGCTTCTCCAAAATTGCATGGGGAAAGCAATGCATGCTTGTGTTCTTATATTCCTATTCATAATTCTATAAAAAAGAAGGGACCACAAATAGATGGACAAAAAACAGATTTTTTGTGTTCAGATTTGTTGCAGAAGAAGTCAGAGATTTTTCAGTCCGAGAGGAGAAATCTCTAGGACAGTAGGACCTGATGGCTACCTTCCTCTTTTTACAATATAACATGAGTGATAATGTGTCTACAGTCACACAAGCTATTTAGACTTTTTTGATACTGGGAAACTCTTGAAAATAATAAATTACCCCTGTCAATTACTAAGCTCCATTACTCCATTAATTCATTTGCTTTAGGATTATCATCTATCCTTTCTGTTTTATACCAGATAGAGCTTCTCATTTCCATGATTCTTCTCCAGCAATTACCTCAATTCAACGCGAACAATGTGATGAAGCATCTAGCAAAGCTGCTATCATCAGTGTGAGAGATTATAGGCCAATATCCAATTGCAATGTTCTATACAAGCCTATTGGCAAGATTCAGACTCAGGGACTGCAGAAGGTAGTGCCCTCCCTGGTAGATAAATCTCAGCCAGCCTTCATGATGGGGCAATTAATTGCTGACAATGTGTCTCTGAATTACTAATTAGCTTTTGGACAAGGCAGAAAACAAACAATCTCCAGATGCATGCTAAAAATAGATAGAAAAACTGCATATAACTCCTTGGAGAGATCCCTTTTGAGCGGTGTTCCCAAAGAGTTTTGATTTCCAAAGCAGTTAGAGAGTGGTGATGCAGTGTGTCACTTCCAGAAGATTTCAGTAACTTTGGAGTTGGCATGGGGTAGTTGTCTTATAGATTGAATTTAATGACACAAAACCCAAATTTCCAGTTTCACAGCAAATGAACGAGGCAACAGCTATCACACTTATACTTTGCTGATGATCTGCTGATTTGTGAAAGGCTAGAGGAAATCAGTGGCATTTTTTTTTTTTTTTTGGTAAGTATAAATCAGTGGCATTGATAAATGTTAACCAAGAGACAGGAGAGAAACTGAGGTGAAAACCCCATATCTAAGGGTTACAAGGATGTACATACACAAAAATGAATTTATAAGTTTTGTATAGTGACTAAAATATTATTTATTAGATTTACTATTCTAACACTATCCCTCAAGTTTGAGCATAGATATTAATCATGCTCAATTTGTTACAAATGTACTCTACTCGACTTTCAATTAGAGACATGGTAAAAATATCAACCAATTGATTTTCAATTCTCATGTGTCTAACATGGACAAGGCCTTATTGTAGTTTCTCACGAATAAAGAGACAATCCACCTATATATGCTTCATACCTTTATAGAAAATCGGATCTGAGATTATATAAATCACTACCTAATTATTATATCATAACTGAGATGGTCCAAAACTCTTACATCACAATGATTCAACCACTATTTGAGCCACATTGCCTCATATGTAACTTACGTCAACGCACGATATTCTGATTCAACACTTAGCAACTACATTTTATTTCTTACTCTTCTATGATACCACATTTCCCCTAATAAACACACAACATCCAAGTAGACTTATGGTCATATGGTGATTTAACACAATCAACATCAGAAAACCCTTTTACTTTAGTGTGGCCATAATCACAACAAAGTAGGTTGCATCTTGGAGAACCTTTAAGTTATCTAAGTACATGAATGATAGTCTCCAATGTAGAACACAAGGAGAGGACAAAAATTGACTTACACACTTATAGGAAATGCAATATCCAGTTAAGTCATCGTTAAATAATTCAGTTTTCAAACTAAATGTCAATATCTCTTGGGATTAACAAAGATTTTCAAATTAGGAAATGCAATATCCAGTTAAGTCATCGTTAAATAATTCAGTTTTCTAACTAAATGTTAGTATCTCTTGGGATTAACAAAGATTTTCAAATTGCTTGGTGAAAGCCTCATTCCTAAACCTAAGGGTGCACTACATGGTTTTGCAACTAGCATACCATATCTTGAAGTAAATCAAATGTGTACTTTCTCTATGAGAAGAATACGCTGCATACTTTCTCTATGAGAGAATATGTTGCAACAACATCTTGCAACTTCAATATTAAGAAAGTACCATAAACTCCCAAGGTCCTTGGTCTAAAATCGACGCTAAAAAAACACTCTAAGATTAGCAATATCATTATTATCACTGTCAATTATTATAATATCATTCACATATATAACAATAAGAATATACCTAATATTAGAATGACAATAGAATACAGAATGATCACTTCTACAATAAAAGAGAGCAAACTCAAGAACAACTTTACCGAACCTGTCGAACCAAGCCGTTGAGACTATTTCAAACCATATAGTGATCTTTCCAATTTATAAACAAAGCCGAACTCCCCATGAATAACTAACCCAGGTGGTTGTTCAAGATAAATTTCTTATTGAAGGTCTCTATATAAGAAGGTATTCTTAACATCTAACTGGTGTAAATGCTAATAATGAGTAACAACCAGAGCCATAAAAGGCAAACATAAGTCAATTTTTACAACAAGAAAAACAATATCAATGTAGTACACACCAGCAGTCTAGAAATACACCTTAGCTATCAAATGGGCTTTTCGCCAAGTAACAAAATCATCAGGTATAAGTTTTACTGTGTACACTCATTTCCAACCATCAAGATTAACAGAACCATCGAGTTTCTTCCTGACTAGGAAACTAGATTCCAAGTATAATTCTACTCAAGTGTAAACATCTCTTCCTCTATAGTTGCTTGCCGATAGGGGTGAGAGATTGCTTCAAACACCAATCGAAATGTAAAACATGAGTCCAAGGTAGAAACAAAAGCATAAAGCAAAGACGAGACACCAATATAACAAATAGTAGCAATTAAATGATATTGAATGCAGCTTTGATGATGCTTTTTAAGCACAATTGGACGGTCTAAATCTGTTGCTAACGCAATAGCCATGGGATTTGTATGTGAAGGGATCACCTATGCAGGGGCTGACTTAGAAGCATCTATGGGAGTGAACCCAACTATCTTATGAGGACCACGAATATAGGTGTTAATCAAAAGATAGGAAGAAGTATAAGGTGAAGACAACTTGAGGGGCAAAATGATAGACAATAAACTCATCATAAGGGGTGACATTATATGCAGAAGATGAATGAAGCCCGTGGAAAGAGAAAGGAGTCGATTTTTAAAAAGAAACACCAAAGAACACAAGAAATCAGCCTAAGTGGGGTAAAAAGCATCGTCACACCTTTTAAGTGCGAGGATATTTAAGAAAAATACATTTAGGTGACTTGGCATCAAGTTTAGTCACGTGTGGACAAATATCACAAATATAGCATATACAATTAAATATTCTCAGAGGAATTGAGTGTAAAGACTTGTGAGGAAATAGATAACGATAGGAGGATATTCCCTAAAGCACAATCGAGGGCATACAATTGATAAGATAACAAGTGGTATTTTAGAATTCTCATGTAGAATAAAAGGAGCTCTTGCCAATTCTAATAGATGTCTATTTTTACATTCAGCTGCCACATTTTGTTGTAGAGTAATGAGATAGGAGGACTGATGAAGTATCTTATCATGGTACATAAATGAAGTGAATTGAGTGGATAAGTATTCATGACCATAATTATTTCACAAAATGCACATTCAAGTAAAAACTAATTCTAAAGTTTAGCAAAAAATGTTCAGAAAATAAAAAATAATATAGATTGATATTTTATTAGATATAACTAAGTTGTTTATGAATAACCATTAATAAAAGTAAGAAAATAATGAATGCCCATTTTAGAAGACTTTGGACAGATACCTAAATAATAGAATGTACGACTTCAAAAGGAGCAGAAGCTTGCTTATCGACATTAGAATAATATGGCACTCGATGGTATTTACCAAATTGACAAGGCTCAAAATAAATAAGTCATAGGGTTAAAATTAGGATACAACTGTTTTAAACTTGATAATAATAGATGACCCAACTAATAGTAGAGTTGGAGAGGTATAGAAAGAATGCTTGAGCAAAAGTAGTGGTGGGTCCTACATCTAGCATGTAAAAACCTCCTAACTTGCGATGGCCTTAACCAATGATCTTCCTTGTCATGAAATTGACAACCCGTAAAAGAAAATACAATGCAGAAGTTATGTTCAATTTTGAGCTCATTTACGAATAATAAATTAAAGAGAAAGGTCACTAGAGACATTTGACTGACAAGAATAGCGATAATAGATGATAAAGCCTCACGGTCGACTCGTAGAATTCCAAAAACACTTCAATCAATGTAATAAACTCAGAGCTTACTAAAATCTGAGATTGAGCAAATTCAAAGTCAGGTTTCAGTCCAACAAGAAAGCAAAGAAAAGCCAATTGTTCACGTTCCTACTTCATTTGCTTCACATGGTGGTGATGGGCATAAGTACATTTAGTTCATTATAGAACTTCTTGAAGCCATCAAAACAATCAGTCACACTTTGATCCTTCTAATCCATAAGAAAGAAAGAATTAGATATGTCAAACACCTCAACATGCTATGCTTCTCGGTGTAAAAAATTGACAGATAATCTCACAACTCCTTGGGATTATTAGTATGTTCAAAGAAATTAATCAACTTAGTGTATAGGCAAGTATCTTTACAAAGCCATGCTTGGGCCTTAAGAGGATCCATGTTAGAATCGAGATGATTATCAGTGAAATGGTTTGTAAGATGCGAATTTCAAAATTTTAAATTTTATTATGATTAAATTGAGTTTAGAAGAGGAATATTCAATGTCAAACGAAAGATTAGGCCAAAGTCAACTTTGGGTTGGGTCACATCGAGTTAAATAACGCTTGTCCGGTACCTAATATGCGCACCTGCGTGTTCTGGGCAGAGGAATTGTGCCTGAGGGATGCCTCATCAAAGTTTGAGCACACTTTTAGCAAATTATCAGCGCCAGATGCATGCATGAAAGACGCTCATGTACAAGTTTTGCATACTGCCAGTGTCTAAAGTGACACTCGTGTGCCACAATATTTTGCCATAATGCTCATATGCATGTGCACTAGTCTTTTATAAAAGTCACGTTCGGTTAATTTTTGGTTATTTTCTGCCAAATTTTAAGAGAAGAGAGAGAAGGAAAAGAGAAGAAGAGAGAGAAGGAGAGAGAAGAGGCTAGAGAAGGTCATTTGAAATGAATCTAAGAAAGCTTTTGGTGAATTTGAAAGCAAGGCAAATGCATTCCAAACTCTTTCTCTTGTAGCTGCTTCTTCTAATCTCTATAAGTATTTATTGTCTCAAATGCTCATGCGTACTATACTTTTGTTCCTGAGATGTTTATTCATCACATACAAGTACTATCTTTCTTATTTTTCAGCATTATTGTGTGAAATCATGTCTTAAACTATACCCACGGTATTGTTTAGCTGATTTTCTGCACTACAACTTATGCATGTGTTGAAATCATGTTTAATTGATTCTTGTATGCTTAAAATTTGTACATAATGTTCCTGCATGTTTAAAATCACTAACTATATGCTTTTCATGTTCTAAAAGTTCATTAATTTGTCCCTACATGCTTGACATTTGAAAGGAGACGTTAACATCACAAAATTTTTACTTTCTTCTAAGATTCTTGTGTCAATAGGCTATATGTTTGAAAATTCTAGAATGTAACTTTGTATGTTTTAAAATGAGCATGTAGAAGTTAAGGCATTGCATGGCATGTATTTGAAATAATTTGATAGAAAACTCTATAATTTGTGAAGGAATAAAGGATATTTTCTTCGGTATGAGAAAATACAAAACATTATTTGTATTTGTGTAGAATTTTTCATTTCTTTACACATGAACCATTATAGAAATCAGTGATGATATATAATGACATATCTTAATATATTCTAGTAGAAATCAATGTTTGAACCTATCATCTACAAGATAAAAGCGGTATTCAGCCCCATTTATAGGGTTATATGTATGACTGCCCACTTACGGATCTTGAATAGTAGAGTAAGGCATTTGGTTGTGTGAAAACAAATACAAATCTAGCTTCGATTATTCGCTCTTTTATCAGGGTGGCCCTACTGATCATTGGTTCATAAGAATTAACATGATTTGAGCATATTTTCATAAAGCATTATTATAGAAAGAAACAGAATTATCAATTCTGAAAATTTTGCATGAATGTTATGAAAATTATATGACTTTTCATTTGATTTTAATCATAGGCCTTCCAGCATAGTTTTGAGATAAATTATACGTTTGATTATGTAATTTATATGCCTTATTAAGTATTTGACTCATTTTTACGTTTATTTTTTTCGTAAATCCCCTTCAAATTAGCGGGCTTGAGGCATTCTTGCAGGTTGAGAAGGTTGGTGACTAGGCTGTTCAAGGAAAATTAGAATTTGGAATTAGAATAATCGGATGTTGTCCAATGCCTCAGGACATTAGCTTAGGATGTATAATTTTGTTCAGATAATGATTTTGTATCACATAAATGTTGTGATGTTCCCGTTGACTGTATATATCAGACACTGGTTATCCTTTTAGTAGCTAAATTGAGTCAGGATTTTGTGAGTACTCTAATGTCGATAAAATACTTGTTCTTACAAATGTTTTAAATTATTATTGGAAACTCCAGCCACTTTTTGACTTGGCATTTCGGGTCCTATAATTTGACTAATTTTTCTACTCTGATTTGATTGTTGACATCAATTTGCAATTCACGTCCAAGGTCAATTTGGGATTTCAAAAGTTTTATCAACTTTCATGGACTTGAAATGAATGAAATTTATAATTGGGTAATTCAATGAGATGGACTAAATTTGCTAATTATTTGGTATCGGTGGCATATGTAGACTGTGGCATGGTCCTTATCAAGTCCTCGAATGACAAACTGCACTATCTTCCTCTAATGTTGATAATTCGTCTCATCCAAATGTTGATCTATTATTTGAGAAGGCGTGATTGTAACAGTTTTAGAGACAGCCATTTTAGATTCATTTGTTCATAAATGAACACTCCCACCAGAAGTACTTCCGGTCTCCATACCATGTAACAAGTGCAAGAAAAATACTAGACAATAAACCAAAACAAATACTGTGAAGGCCTAAACATAAATCACCACACAACACAAAAAAAAAAAAAGAATACCTAATAGTGGTCGCTTTCATGCATTGCCACGCTCATGGCACTAAGAAAGAATTAAATAGATGAAAAGAGTTCGTTCAATGCTCACTGCACCAAGAAGGAGAATCTGATAGAAGAGAAGAGTGCTCCAATCACTCCTCAGATATAAGTGTGCTCCAATTGGAGAAGTTGAGCACCCATAGGGTAGCAAAGAGATGTGCTTAAATCACTCTAAACTACAAATAGAGGAAGCATGGAGGTTCCTTCTCTAATCTTTGAGCACCCACAAAACATCAAGATTCGAACAATAAATTCAGTCAACAAAATCAAAGATTCAAACATCAAGATTCGAACAACGTGCAAATTATAGTCAGTGATGAACAATGAACCCACAAAGTAGTGTTGTGCAAATCGCACGATCTTCAAATTATGAGAAACGAGGCGAGGCTCTCTCAAATCATCAAATCTCATAGAAATGAGCCAGATCTAGGGTTTAGAACAAATCCCTAGATCAAAAGAAAGGGACGGGAAGTAATCACCAATCTATGAACACAATATGGGGCTTTGGTTCTCTTCAATGAAACGCGCCGATTTCCTTAGAGATGGGTAACAGCCAATAGCTGCAGCAGTGGAAGGTCTTATGGCTCTAATACCATGCTAACTAAGAGAAAGGGGAGAAACTATGGTGAAAATTCCATCTCGAAGGGTTATGAGGATGTACCTATACATAGACAAATTTCTAAGTTTTGCATAGTGACCAAAATACCCTTTATTGGGATTTGCTATTCTAACAACAAAGAAGCAACTGCATGTATTCTCCAAAAAAATAAAAAATAAAAAAGCTAACCCATTGAAACGTCAAGAATTTGTAGAAGGAAAGTTCCCAGTCAAATACTTGGGAGTTCCATGGTCATCTTCAAGACTTACAACTACAAAATTCAATCCTCTGAGTGAGAAAGTTCTCGCTTGGATTCAATGTAGGAGCACCAAGATACTGCCCAACATAGGATAGATCCGGATTGTGAGAGCAGTTGTTCAAATTTTGCATGTCTGATGGGCAGAGCTACTGCTTATTCCCATAGAAGAAACAGAAAAGATTGAGTCTGCTTGCAAGGGATTCATGTGGTCATGGCTAGAAATGAACAAGAGATAGGCACTTAGTTGCTTGGTAATATGTATGTCACTCAAAAGCATGGGGAGGACTGAAGTTGAATGGAATACGGATGGAGCATGGCTGCCTTGTTAAAACTACTATAGGCCATTGCTGAGAAGGAGACGTGCCCCAGATAATGTGGGATCACTCTTATTTTCCTAGAAACTGACATATGAAGTGTGGAAGCAAACAAAATTTTTCATGAGTTTGGAAGAATCTACTCAAAATCAAAGACATGTTCAGAGGTTTGGTAAAGACAACCAACTGGCAAATGGAAGAAATATTGTGAACAGCACTTTATCATCAAGGAGGCATATGAGAATTTAGCTAAGGTAGAGAAAGTGAGCACAAGGTGGCTTGGAGCAAGGGTGTGAGATTTGAAAAGAAAATTTATTTTTAAGTCATGTGACATGCACATGATCATATTAGAATATTTTTTTTTACATGTTTATAAAGTTAAGAAATTGAGCTGGCTGCCTCACCAGTTGAATAAAACAGAGACAAAAAGACAAGTACAATTGAAAGAGGAAGCATGACCGGGAGATATCTAATCCTCTCTAGTTGCTAAGCATCATAAACTGCCCGAACAGCTTGTAGCAGAAGCAAAAGCTGGGTGACTGAGAGGCAGAGGCAGAGAAAGCAGAGGAAAAGAAAAGAAAAGAAAATAATGGGATAACAGATGAAATCAGATTTCTCTACAGATTTTTTAGATTTATTGTGGAAGAAGCTTCTCATTTTGATATTTTAACGTAATTAATTCAATTTTATGAATAGAAAAAAATTCTGAATTTCTTAGAATAAGTTTAATTTCAAGTATTCAGCCCTAGTTTCATGTTTTCTTGTGATTATAGAAATCCCAAGTTGTATTACGATTAATAATTAGGGAAAATGAATTGTTGGAGCTATTTTGAAGTTTTTAGACGTTGGAGACTAATTTTAGTGGTATAATGAGCAAGTGGAGTTGGACATTATGAAATCTAGATAAGGTTCGAATATTTAGTGGTATAATTTAAGTGAAATGTAATAAGCGTGCTAAATTTGAATGGTTTAATGTGTTGTGCAATGCAAGTTGAATCGGAGAAGGGAGATAATAAAGGATACATATGATTCTCAAGTTCTAATTCTCAAAACAAGAAGATAAATCATTATCTAAGCATTCTTCGGTTATGGACTACTTTAGATTAATAAATGAAGTGTATCATGTTTGGGTATAGGGAAGAATTCAGTGTAAGATTTCACTTTGGGAACATCGAGTGTAAGCTAAATGTTGCATTGCACAATTCAAATGAGTCAATAATAAGATTTACATCCATATTTCTATTTGATTGATCATATTTACAAATTGGTATTAAAACCTGAATAATGAACATATGCAATATAATTATGAAGATCCCCTTGTAATTTCTGGCTATTAGTCACTTTATAACACAATTTTATCTTGAACAAGTATGCTTTGCCCATGGACAAGAGCGCTGCATATATCATTCGGATATTCATGATATGAGGTATTTGGTTTGGTATACATGATGCCTTTGGGGGTAATACAAGATGTCTTTGTTCTTTGAGAACCACACTACACATGCATATAATCACAATATATGACATAATTACATGATTCCATATCTTCTTCTAGGTTATGATGTTTTCATGCATTACTCAATGTTTATGTTGAAAGATAATTTAGACAATTGTTTTTATAATTATTGTTACTTTTGATATCTGTTGATTGCTTATGATAAAAATCAAAAGCCTATCATCTATCCACTAATCTTATGTCCAAGTAATTTATTCAATTCTAGATTATTGGAATTTCGAAGCCAGGGATGCTTCTCAGTGACAATATAAGTCAAGGTTCAGCCATTTTGGAGATCTTCCATGTCTTCTTTTGTTAAATGGGGCATATGTAAAGTAAAATCCGCATTGTTTACCTATCCATCTTTCAATTAGCTTTAACTCTCAAGTACACAAATAAGATATGGTAGCAGAGTCTCCCAATGATTATGGGAAGCTTAATCATGTTTACATAATGCTATGTTTTAAGTTCAAACATGAGGTTTGCTAGCAAGTCTTTGTGCCAAGCTCGTCTTAGTCATTGCGCTGGTCAAGGTCTATTCAGGTATGGGCTGTGTCAAATGGTCTTATACCCACGCATGGCTCTACAGTGTGGCTGGCAGCTAAAGCAGGCTTCCGGCCATAGATAGACTTATTGTAAGATGTCGATTTTCAAAATATAGTAATTCGGAATAATTAAATTAATATAATCAAAATTAAGCCTAGAGTATGCGAAAAATTAAGTTCCGGAAGCGAAATAGGAAGAAGAGGGAGGACGCTAGATGGGCGCCCGAGGTGGCGCCGGGTGCATATTCCCAAGAGTATGGCGTTCGATGTTTGCTCAAGCCCAATAGGAGGCACAAATTCCAGAGAGGTCTACCTGATGCACGCTGGTGGCGCGCTCAAGTGCCCGTTCAAGTGTTGCCGCGCCTGAAACTCACCCGACTAGCACTTGAGTGCCAGTCTACGTATTTAAAGTGCACGATCAGTTTTCTTTCACCATTCTTGTGTCAGACCAGAGAAAGAGGAGAGAGAAAGAATGTGGAGGAGAAGAGAATGAAGAAGAGTTCAAGGCTTTCGAGTCCATTTCTGAGTTAAAGCTAGTTGAAAGGGTTGTAGATTGAGTTACGGTAAATGCACTTATATACTTTTTTTTCTCTTGTTGCTCTTTTATTTTCGTTCCTTTCGAATATTTTTGTTCAAATGCCCATCTAAGCATGTATTTTGAAATACCCATATTTTAAGCATGCATATATGTTGATTTCGCGTTCAATTTGGAAGTTTTGTGATATATTGCGAATTGTTGGAACCCTAACCCCACGCCTCACCTTTTTACCCGATTATTTTGGGATATATGTGTAATATGGCCTTGAAATTTCGAACCCTAGCTTCATGAACGTTTTTATCTTAATTATTTGATATTTATTTACAAGTATTTTGTATATATCATTTCGCATGTTCCGAAAATTATGTTGGGTACCTTTTATGAAGGGATTTGTTGTCCAGAAGTCATAAAGTGTTGTTTGGCTCAATATGGTAAGAATTTCCTAATTTTTCCTAAGCTCTATATTAATTTGTGCATGTATTTAAAATCATGTGAAGACATAATTTCACAAGAATATGGAAAAACATATATGTATCTGCAAGAATATGACAATCTATATATGTACCCAAGGAAAATAAAAATTATGAAAAGTATAAGGAAATTCCACAATTTGTTAAGTTTGATGAATCGTTGTCCAGGGAGTGAGAATTGTGTTAAGAATTAAGTTCATCACTTGGGCTATATTTGAAGTGACATTTATGGAGAAGTATTTTCCTTCCGGTATCCGCGAACAAAAAGAAGAGTTTATTCAATTGAGACAGGGTAATCAGACAGTAGCTGAATATGACGCAAAATTTACGGAGCTGTCCCGGTAAGCACCATACATGATGGAGGATGAAGAAAGGAAGGCAATAAAGTTTTTGCAGGACTTGAGGGATGACATCCGGAAACAGTTGGCAATGTTGAAATTGCCGACTTACGGTGAAGTTTTGGACCGAGCCTTGATCTACAAGAAAGAGCTCGAGAAGAAAGAGTTCTTTAAGAAAATAATGGCCGGTCAAGGTGGTTCAAGTGCAAGTGCTAGTGCTAGTGCGAGTTCGGGAAGACCACTAAAGAGGATGAGGCAGTCTAATCCGGAAAAAAAGGTCAGTCAGTCCGCACCGACTACGCAAATCTCAGCTAGTTCTTGTCAACATTGCGGGAAGTTACATGGAGGTAGACCTTGTTACAAGTTGACGGGAGTACGTTTTAATTGCAATCAATCGGGGCACAAGATTAAAGATTGTCCACATCCGAAGAAAGCCCTTGTATATAAGCCCACTGTGTAGGGCAAAGTGTTCGTGGTGTCTGCTAGTGATGAGAAGGCATTGGGTAGCGTGGTGGAATGTATTCTTTCTATTTGTGGTACCTCTGGTACTGTGCTTTTTTATTCTAGATCCATCCATTCTTTTGTTTTTCCTCAATTTACTTGTCATCTTGCATCCTCTCCTATAATTCTTAATTACTTTTTAATTGTCTTGACGCCTACGAAATCATCTATTATTACGAATATTTTATACCCGAGGTGTGTTGTCAAGGTGAATGGGTTATCTCTAGCTGTAGATTTGATTTTGTTAGAGATGAGTGATTTTGACCTGATTTTGGGTATAAATTGGTTGTCGAAACATCATGTCAATATTGATTCTTTTCATAAGAAAGTGGACTTCTCAATTTCGGAATGTGAGCCCTTTCACATTCAAGGGATTCGGCGGGTGGAAAAATCATGTTTTATTTCGGCTTTGCATGTTCGACATTTCATGGAGAGAGGTGTGAAGCCTATCTGGCTTATGCCAGCATTGCTAAGAGCAATGATATGTCAACCATGGAGATTCCGGTGGTGTACGAGTTTGAAGATGTATTCTCGAAAAATTTGCCTTATTTGCCGCCGCACCAAGAGAAAGAATTTGAGATTAATCTTGTGCCAAGATCGGCACCTATTTTGAAGACACCCTACAGGATAGCTCCTGCTGAGTTAACGGAGTTAAAGTAGCAATTGCAGGATCTGTTGGATAAGGATTTTATTAGACCTAATATGTCGCCATAGGGTGCACAGGTCCTATTTGTGAAGAAGAAAGATGGACTTTGCGATTCTGTGTGAACTATCATAAGTTGAATAAAATCACAATCAAGAATAAGTACCCTTTGCCACGGATCAACGATCTCTTTAACCAATTGCAAGGAACCTATGTATTCTCAAATATTGATCTTCAATCAAGGTACCATCAGCTGCGAATTAAGCAAAAGGATGTGGCGAAAACGGTGTTTCGGATGAGGTATGGCCACTATGAATTTCTTGTTGTGCCATTTGGATTGATGAATGCTCCTACCGCATTTATGGATTTGATGAATCAGGTCTTTCAGCCCTATCTAGATAAATTTGTGACGGTCCTTATTGATGATATTCTGATTTATTCAAAGAGTTGTGTAGAGCACGAGATACACTTGAGAATCGTACTCTAGACTCTTAGGGAGCATAAGTTGTTTGCGAATTTGAGAAGTATGAGTTCTAACTTGAAGAAGTTGTATTTTTGGGCCATGTTATTTCTAATGGAAGTGTTTCGGGTCGACCGAAAAAGATTGAAGCTGTGATTAATTAGAGTCGACCGATGATGGTGAAGGAAGTTCGGAGTTTCCTAGGAATGGCGGGGTATTATCGTAGATGTGGAGAATTTCTCCCGTATCACTTTGCCACTCACCCAGTTGACAAAAGAGGTTAGATTTGAATGGACAGAAGAGTGTGATTGGAGTTTTTAGGAGTTAAAGGATCAGTTAACCTCTGCCTATTCTGATTATTCCTGATAGATGTGATTTTGATGTATATTGTGATGCCTCTAATATTGGACTTGGTTGTGTTTTAATACAGAATGGGAAGGTTGTTACTTATGGGTCTCGACAGTTGAAATTTCATGAGAAGAATTACCCGACCCTTGATTTAGAGCTGGCCATTGTGGTGTTTGCATTGAAAATTTGGAGGCATTATCTATATGGTGAGAAATTTCTAATATATTCTTAACATAAGAGCCTCACGTATTTATTTTCACAGAATGCGCTAAATATAAGGCACCAGAAATGGATTGAGTTCCTAAAGGATTATGATTGTGAAATCTATTATCAACCCGAAAAAGCTAATGTGGTTGCAGATACTCTTCGTCGCCGGACCTGCTTTGTGGCGAGATTGCAAATCAAGGAAATGGAGATGCTGAATTGTTTGAAGTATTGCAACATCGAGCGGTATGTTAGAGGAAATAGAATGATGTTGTCTTTTCTGCAAGTGCAACCAGAGATCCTCTAGAAGATTAAAGAAGGGCAAGCAACTTTATTTCCTCTTGGTTTCGTAGCCTCTATGAGGTAAGAATGAAGTGGCCAGTTTCAAAAGTAGCAATGGCAGCTATGGTATATGGTGTCCGGACAAAAAAGGAATAGCAAACTTCATCAAGAGGAGCAAGAAATCATCTAAAGTCATGGCTGATAGTCACAAATCTCATGGTAGCAACATTTTCTTCCATTCCCTGGAAACAATAACATTGCTTGATTTCATTGTATCTACTTGTAGTGGCTATTCTCAGCATACAAAATGACATTGTACTCATATAGAAAGAACAATATAACTTTGAGTATAAAAAAGAACAATGATCAGAAATGGAAGGAAAATTAACTCACCCTTATATCAAGGCCTTTCAATCTACTCCTCTGTATTTTCCCTCTATCACATACAAAATAAAGTAAACAACTTAAAGCAGATGCCCAAACAGATTCCTCCTTTTCCTCAATCTGTTAAGATTGTCAGCACATAAGATAACATGACTCAGTAATGCAATATAGTATAGTAAATAGATGATGAGACAAATGCTTTGGGAAAAAAAGGGACAACAAATGACAAATCAAATAGCTAATATTTCACCAAAAAATAGAAACCATGAAAAGCAACAAAACACATCAGACTTCATTTTCAATGAATAAAAAGAACATATTATTATTATTGACCCTTTTCAGTCAACTCTTTTCAGAAGTTCTACCAGCATCTAAGCTGTCAGTTGGATCAATGACTGCAACGATGCAGATACACACAACTGTTTCTATGTAGTAATATAGAACCAAGGAGCAAAAATTGACAAAATCTCAATAGTTAACCAACACCCATTTCCATATAAGAAAGAAAAGATAAAACCTTTGGCGAGGAGAGGAAAGGGAACCAAATGTTTCAACATATGTCCTCCCAGTTAATATGACTACATAAAAAAAATAATAATTTAGGGCAATTTTCACCAAACTGAAAAAAAAAAATGCAAAACATCTAGTTTTTATACTTTCACCGAGGCATTTACCAGCTTCTATATTTCATTAATTTTTTTATCAGGTCAAATGGATGCCAAGGGGTCATCACTATGTAGAAGAGAAAAATAAAGAAAAAGGAAACTTGTAAATATCAAAGCATCTAAAAGATCAGACAGAGCACATAGTGAACCAGGCCTATGTTCCTTGGTATTTTGCATTAGTTTTTGCACAAAGACAATACATTTAATGGATCCAAAAAGCATGCACTATTGAACTTATCCCCCCTCCCTAAAATCATCAACCTCCACTCTCTCTCTCTCAACCACCATATCGACCTCCTTCACTCCCTCCCTTCTTGCATGCCAATTCTTTCCAGTCCACCTCAAATCTCACTGACACAGACAAATTCCCCATCGCTGATTTTCTAATCACAATATAAAACCAACTTTCATGGTTGACCTGCTAAAACCAAATCTGAAATTACAAACTGAAACCAGCACCGATCTTAATTAAAGGGCCAAGCCACTGTCAATTGACTTGCCTCCTCCCTTTAGTGCCCCTCAAACCTGAATTTAATACAG
Organism: Nepenthes gracilis; assembly: GCA_033239525.1. Lineage (NCBI taxonomy): Eukaryota > Viridiplantae > Streptophyta > Magnoliopsida > Caryophyllales > Nepenthaceae > Nepenthes > Nepenthes gracilis. Next base: position 23,146,731 of record BSYO01000007.1, read on the forward strand.
CTTTCCTTGGATGTCCAGAGCTAAAGACAGCAGTCAAAAGCCTTCAGCTTCAAAGTTGATTTCAGATAATGAATACCAATTATCAGAAAACAACATTGAAGTCTCAGGGAAAGTAACAGTCTCAATTAATTGAGTTTCACAAATGAGGGAAAAGCAAACTAAGGAAGATGGAGAATATATTTGCACAAGAGTAAAGGATGACCAGTGCACATGGCTTCTCACATAGACAGATCTAAGGAGAGTTAGATGCACACTTGTAGCCTACAAGCAAAGTGGATGTTTCCACTTTGAACCAGTAAACTCCAAGTTACAATGGAGCAACCTTGCCATTGCAAAAAGATCTACATAGCCTAGGTTCCTTCCTTCACAAAAACAAACTGTTTTTTCACTTTACTGAACAATAAAGGGAAAAAAAAGGTTGGGTACTGATTGGCGCTCCTCAAAAAATGCAGCAATATAAAACCCATGAACTCCAAAAAATTCGGTCTGTTAAGGGAAACAAGCAGATCATAGAGGGATCAAGGGTGACACAGTTGACGTTTTGATGTGAGAAATAAATCAGTCAGGTCAATCTAATAGGTGAAAGTCATGCTGAAAGAGAGACAGAGTGAGGAAGAAGGCAGTGCAGCTTCTATATCAACTTGAAACAGGAGGTCAATCCCCCAAGAAGATTGATAAGAGAGATGACATGGCTGACAATGTGCTCAGGGGCACACACACATGGCCATTTTAATCTGTTGCCATAATAAAATAACTGCAATGTTAACATAGATTGAAATTTGTTGACACAATACAAAATCTAGGTGGTTTGATGAAACATAAAAAGCATATATGGTATTGTGAAAATCACTATAACTAAAAGGAGGCTTTGTATATAACCCTGTCTAACAATACTTAGATACAGACTGGCTCCATTGATTTCATTCGCGCATGGTGATGTCTAGAAAATTTACAATTTCTATTATTTATTCCCATCTAATTTGCCAGAATATTTTCACCATTGGTAGTTAATTTCAATTCTTGTAGCAATACAAAATTTAAATGTCTTTTACTATAATTAAGGAGTTTTGTGTAGCATAATTGATGTGTTATCCAACCACATTTTCTATATATACGTCAGTCTCTTTTTTTTTCCCCAAACAAAGATTCTCTTGCATTGGTTGATTAATTTGTTGCAGAAAGCAATTTTTTCATTCTCAAAACCTACTATTTTGCCAGCAATAAGGAACATTTTTTAGTATCTCTTTCACTAAAATTACAGAGGTGTTTCTTTTTTTGTTGGCAAGAGGGGGAGGGAGGGTAAGCTCAATTTTGGAGGTGTCTCTCACATACTTGATGAGTCATTCAAGTACAATTTGTGTTATGGCGAACACCTGTTCCATGAAATTCTCTGCAATGAAGATTCTCCTGCAGTGGTCGGCTAATTTGTTGCAGAAAATGAATAAGATTTGTTTTCGAGACCTACGAATTTATAGTGACAATAAGGAAACTCTCTTTTGCCTATTTTATTTGTACAACTCCTAATATTAGAACCATATATCAAAATATCAACTAATATGGGTCATTGTCAGGGGGTCCCAATTGATATTTATGGCACCAATAAATTAGGTAGTCACTCTCAATCCCCAAAAAGATATCAAATTTAATTTTGACAATATTGAGTAGAACTCTTCAACTATGTAAATATATATCAATAGATGCTCAAATTCTATTATATGACTCAATTTTAATAATGATCACAAAAAAAAAAAAAAATTGCATCCAAGATATTCAATACAGTCAGTCCAAATTCGGTCACAACCCCTACTAAAACCAATATTTTGATCCATGATACTCTAAACACTGAGACAATTTGAAACATAAACTGAAAATCCCCTGTATGTAAAGAAATTTGCCTAATCTAAGAAACCATATCATCACACATAACTTTGTTGAGTGTATGAGTTTTGTATCTCTGTTGCCTGAAGCACAGCCCCTTGCTACAGAAATGACCCACTTTACTCAATGCAACACATAATCTCTAAAGTCAAGGAAGAAGCTAACCATTGTTATAAAATCTCATTGTTCATCATGTGTGTGTGTGTGTGTGTGTATGATAGCGGTAACTACAGAAAAAGAAAACTAATCTGAATTCCAATCCATAGCACTAATGCTTAAGGTGGAATAAGAAGGCGCACTCGGCCATCCATAAATCAGCAAACAACTTATATATGTGAAAGTAAACTTGCAGATTTGCAGATGCAACGGTTGAGAAATAAAAAACATAGAAACACACACACAGAAATAAACAAACAAACAAATTCACCCAAAGAAACAACAATAGATATATAAAGTGAACAATAGCATGCCGAACAAATGAGAACATGACTTGACTGACTAAGATGCCCGTAAAATAAAGGTTGGTGAGGAATGCTAGAATTTGTCGATGAAAGTATCTTCCCATTAATAGGTGAAGGCAGGTGGCAACGAACACCATAGCAATAACAGCACTATATTTTCAAACTCACCACTTATCTTTTAAAATTTTGTTTTAATCTTTTATTAAGTCAAAGAAAACCATAGGGAGATAATTTGTGGAATGCTAAAATAGAAATAGTATTTGACATTAGTAGAAATGCTTCAAAGATACTATATTTATAAAGCAGAAATATAGACGCACTCCTATCAATTTTGAAAATATACCGAGTTTGTTTGTTAGAGTTAGAATTGCCTAGTCATCCATAATTGTTTAGTCAAAACAACAATTCATTTTGTCGCCTAATTCCATTTTTTCTTATGGTACATGTCTCGTTTTAAGATTCACTGATTGAAATCTTATTTCTAGCTTCTTGTGTCATCAAGGAAAAGGAAACAATAGAACAATAATTAATCACTCTTCTTTACTTCACAAATTTTAAGTGGTCATCTGAAAGCTGATTATTTTCAGTTTCCATTTGTAGACCATTTACATGATAAGAACCGCAACCAAAGAACAATAATTCATGGAAGATCAACTGAGCAAGCACATGTAGCTCTTTGATATAGAAATGTCGAGCTAAATTGAGGTTTTTCTATACCTGGACAAGTAGCACAAGAATCTCATATAGAATGTTTAAAATCCAAGTCTCAAAATTGTCAATTGCAGAGATGCTTCCTATCTTGTTACAAGAATCTGATCTCTTTCTTTGCTTCCCAAGTTTGGCTTCATTTTTGAAGAATGGGTCCTGGGAATAGTCTTCTTCAATGATGGAAACATCATCAGGAACAACAGGCTCCAATAGGTGAGCATGAACAGCAAGGTTCAAAATTAAGTCAAAGGCGCGCGTCCTAGAAGATAACCTTGGAGAACTAACCATTTCCTGCAAGTAATTCCAATGATTATAAGCAGCATTTGTCTCGTCTTCATCATGATTAAATATAACAAGTACTTGTTGATATAGCACCTCAAGCATAGACAAAAAGAGTGGAGCAGCAGAATGGGAATTCAGAACGTACCTACGAGAAAAGTGGAAAGGTTAATATGGAAAACCAGATAATCATATAACTAGTAGATCCAACTAAAGCAAGTGGAAATATAATTTTTTTGGCAAGTAACCAAGTGGAAATATCAATATGTCAGTAATTCAAAGTCAGCAGCTGCACGGACTTTAAAACTAAGAGCCACAGGGAAATATAAAAAAACTATCGATTTTCAAATGTATAATTTTATTCTTAAACAGCTTTAGATTTAGACAAATTAACAAAAATGTTATCCAGCATAACATACAGTTCAAAGATGAAACAAAGTTTCTAAAATTATATCAGAGGACCATTTGTCTAGATGATGGAATGTAAACAAAATAAATGAAGATAAAAACCCTCATTGACCTTTTGGATGAAAAAAGACATTTGTATAAAACATATAAAACTGCAGAAGAAACCAACAAAGAAAGAACCCTCTATAAATATGATGCAAACATTAGAGGATAATCCCTAGCAAAACGATAAAGTTGCCCTGTTGAGACATAGAGGCCAAGGGCAAGACCATAATGCAAGGGGTAAAACTTCATACATTTAACCTTCCGAGACGCAACGAAGTAAGAGCATTGCTTAATGTGATACAAAAAAGCTGCAGAATAAGTACCAAGTTACATACATGTCAATAACAAGTTTAACAAGAACGCTGACAACCACATCAATTGACGGCTTCCCATGATTGCTACTCAAACCAGAGATCGTTACGAGATTGGAATTTGGGAGAAATGTTTCTGAGCAAACTGCTGTTATAACCTCGCCAATCTCAGCAGGATTCAATCGCAAGGGTTGCTGTTCACTAATCCAGATGAAAATGAATTGTTACAATGGTAATGAAACATACCAGTTCAAATTTTCATAAATATTCCACCCATGAAATCATACAACTACAATACTTGTTTCTATCCATATGAAGGCAATCTACTTGTTTGCAAACAGACCAACTAATCAAAAACCAAATGCCAGCCACAAAGAGGGAGAAAGGGAGGGGGGGAGAGAAATTGAGAGAGAACATCTATGGCTAAAAAAGCCTCAGAGGCATGGAATGAAATAATGGCATATTATATGTATATATGTATATGTATATATATATATATATGGCCTCCGGATAATAATATTTCCCAAAACCGCAAGAAAAACGTAAAATGTCGGCATATCTGCCAATATAATCAATATTTCCTATTCAGATTCTAACTTGCAAAAAGCTTTTGTGGCTATTATATACGATATTGATATGGTTACAAGTGATATTGATCCCAATATATTCATTCATGAAAGCACCATAAGGAGCCAATAATCGTAATAGTAACATGAAAGGAAAATTTTACTAAAGAGTAATTATATGATTTCCCCTTCCAAAAAAACATAATAATATCTTTCTCCGTGATAAATTAAGCACTTAACAAATATGTAAAAATGATAGCACTTCCATCCCAAAAAGACCTTTTACATCTAGGAAAATGAAATGCTTCAACGGCATTGCATTTTCTAGCATTCATATTGATTGCAAAATTTTTCTTTCCACGAATACTGAATCATTCAATGCATTATATGATATTGTTTCTGTTCCAGTATAAGTTTTGAAAGGCTAATAAAAGAAATCAATCAATTGTGAGCAAAGTTTTTATATCGACAGCATCCTATGCAATGACATTCAAAGCTGACCACGTACACAGGGTTCCCTTAAAAGGACATATCCACAAATCTTTTGAGAGACAGAGATAATCAACAAAGAATCATCTTTAATGGAAAGGCTCATAGAAATTTCAAATGTTATAATATTTTCCATGGATGAGCTTGCAGATGCTATTAAACCATGCCTATGAGAATGGAAGGACAAGAATACGAACTATTAAGGGATCTTGAATAGTAGGGTTCACAGAATCAATGATTTTTAAAACCAAAAGAAGTTACAAAAGTATTGATAACATCAACCATCGCAGAAGTAAGTTTGCTGAACTCTAAGTTATTCCATTAAAATAGTACATTTAAATATTAGTATCAAGTGATATCAGCCGTCTGAAATGATACTTATCAGTATCAAAAGTCAAAGACGTGAAAAATGTATATACTGATTATCATATCAAAAGTGGATTATATACTAAAATTGACCATATTTTAATCATATATTTACATGTTTGAAGATTTTTAGTCAATTTTATTAAAATTAAGCTATATTAAGGCATTATATCTAAAAGTTTTTTATCTGCATATATATTATACCTCTAGACAATATATAAATTTAGACTTATTCAAAGATTTAGATATATAAAGCATGTGAATTTGGGCTTCCAAGAATAAAGCAAAACAAAAACAAAAATGCAGATATATTAGTTGTATCTACTAATATATCACTAGTATTAGAGAATATCATTATCAGGATCTCCCAATACCAATATATACAAACCGCTATTTTATTCCAATCACAACAACAAATAAATCATGGGAGAGCAGAAAAACCAAGTTTTGCAGATGTTCCAATTCCCTTTTAGAGGGAGTGGCTGCAATGTGTACCTGTAATGACGATACTGAAATAATTGTCGAGCTCGGGGACGAAATGTGCCCACTGATGAACTATCCCTAAGGAAAAAAGAACTTGAAATAGTCAACAAATCAACTTTAAATCTGTTCATTGGCAAAAACAACTAAGAAAATAGAACAGCAGTGCACTCAACTTATAATCAAACACACTGCAGCAAGTTTTACAGGCAAAAATATAAACACCAATGCAAAGCATGTGAAACGTGAAAAACTCCTCAAGTTAGGTGTATGAAGTCCCTTGGGATTCTAATGTCATAATTGTCAGCACAAAGCCATGTCCAAACATGCTTCTCATTTACCTGTTTAATTTTTATCACAAGTATGTAGTTACACACCCAAGAAAAAGATAGTTAAAGATGGAGCAGCAGTTTGGTCATTTCAGATAACAATTACACCAGTCCACCAAAACCAGCACACTAAAACCAATTAAGTTTTTTCTAACTATGTGAGATTGACAACATGGATTTGTCACCACCATTCAGTTCTGCTTTGCGTTGCTTCCTCTACACTGTCAAACCTGATAGTTTCTATCAAACTTTTCTTCCATCTTCCCTCACCCAACCTCATCCATCTGGGAACGTCATATTACAAGTGCACCAAATGGTTTATGCTTCACATGCCAAAGCCCCTCAAACACACCTTTCAGATTTTGTCTTTCATTGGTCACCAATCCAGCTCAAAATACAAACCAAAAGAACAAAACTACTAAGTAACTTCTAAAACAGCAACTTTAACTTTAGTATTTTAAGAGAAAAATCTACAGACTAGAATACCTGAAAACTTGACACACAAGTCTTAAATACAAACAACAAATCCTACATGAATTTCCTCCCAATCTAAGAACATCTGTAGTCAATTGACTTTATAGCTGTCCCGGGAATTTTTCTACTTAGAAGTCTAAAGAAATTAATGCATAAAATTTCAAAAGGTCCTTCCCCTAATTTATAATTTACCACATCTATATTAGAAACTACATATCTTAATTAAGGCTGATATATGTGACATAAATTCATGGTCAATTGATGCAAAAATGCATTCAGTATGGCTCTAAAGTAATGAGCCTTGTCATACAGATCTAAAATAATGAGCTTTGTCATATAACAACATTATTTGGGGAGCTTTGGGGATAGATTATAGAATACATATATGCTTGACAAAGCCTGCATCACAGCAAGACAATTCCACAGAACCACACTTACAGATAATGAGCTGGAACAAACAAGGGAATTCATAAACTTCCAACATCAACCTAGCCAACAAAAAAAGAACTTGCCATTTTTTATGAGACACTGATTTAGCACGCTTAGATGCTGTTATTGTCCTTAAGTGATGGGAAGCAGAGGCAGAATCATTGCCCGTTGAGATTGAAGAGGGATGCAAAAGCTGATCAAGATAAGGCATGTCAGCAGTACCAAAATGTCTCGAAAGTTGGCCCCCGGTCCTTATTTCCATGTCAGAAACAAGTAGTGAAGCTGCACCCACTTCAGGTAAGCTGGGTCTGGTTAAGTCTTGAGATTTCACATTCTGATCACTGTGACATAAAAAAATTGATATTGGGTCTTCTAAGAAAACAATGCATGGCAGCGCAATATTAACAGAAAAGCTTAAATCATTAATTTCCAAATATACTTGAAATGCAAATTATTTAAGTCAAACTGATTACCCATCAGTTGAAGTTGCAGTAGAATGTTGATCATGCCAACGTGATTTCAGAACATCAAAAGCAATGCACTCATGACCATTAGTTCCAACGAATCTTTCACTATTTGATTGGTCCAAAATGGACAAAGTAGCACCTTTCCTTTCAGAGGATTCCCCCTTATTTGCTGGACTTAAGTGTGAATTAAAAGATCTACTTAATAAAGATGATAATGATGGAAGAAACTGTCTTGATGCTGGAGGGGCTCCAGAAAAAGTTGCTGGTTGGAATGACCTCTTTGGAATATGTCGTGCGACTAAGGAGCGAACATAATTTAATGACTGGACAAGTGCTACAGAAGCAAAACTTGAAACAGGCAATGACTTAGAACTATTTGTTGACACCTTGGCACAACCAGATTGCTGGTTCAAAGAGTGGGACCAGGGCAAGAAACTCCGATCTAGGCCAACATCACATTCAGCAATTATGCACAAACAAAACCAATCAATCTGCAGCAATGTCTCTTCACTAGGCTTATATCTGCAACAACATGTCATTAAAAGGGAAAAAGTGAGAAATCAAAACATAACATCTTCAACTTCTCTTTTTTCATTTGTATTCAACAATCTAGAAACAAATATAATATAGGATGTTTCCTGAACTCAATCGATTTCCTTTTTTTTTCTATGTAAACTGAAACTTAAGCACTTGGTACATACAATTATTACTTAAGCACTAGAACAAACTTGGTCTTAAATCTTGGAGATTAGAATTAATTGCCAAATAAGAGAAATTACTCATCATTTGGCATAAATTCGAAAGTAGAACATACCGCAAGAGATAACGTTTCAAAAGCCCCACGCACCTTCCAACGACTGCAGGGCTGGTTCATATGAAATTAGAATCAGTGGCCAAGTTCCCCATAGTGCAAAAATATCAAGCAGCATAAGAAAGATGCATTGAAGGATGAGGGTCCAACACAAAATTTCCTACAATGACAAGTTATGGCATGCCAAACAATTCACTTTGATTTCCCGCAATGTTTCCCATAGTACCCAAAAAAAATGCATTGAGGGATGAAATGTGAAACGGATAAAAAATTCTGCAGATTGAATTTATGTCAATTCAAGAATAGATAAAAATTATTAATCTCATGCTAGAGCATTCAAAGCTTAATCAATTGATGTTCACTCCATTTATAACAACCATTCACAAGTTTAGAATTCGCAATTCTATAAACCTGACATGAAGAAGTAGAAACATCCTTGTTTCTCAATCGCCTTCTTACTTCTCAAGCTGCGAGAAATTCCACATCATCATAAAAACACATTGACACATCCAAACATCTTGATAAGTTATTGAAAATTGAAAGACTACTTTTCCTGGAACCGTTTTCATGATAGTTGTGCTCTTCCAGTCATGGACCTCAGCAACCACAGGACCAATGTCCATAAAATAGATAACTATTTACGATAATTCATAGCCTTCCTGTTGATTAGACAATACAATCATAATCTTCCAGCAACATAAATATCATCACCTTACTCTTTTTTTTTTTTTTTTTTGGCTGAGTACCTTCTTAACCATGAATTGCTAATCCCCAATCCCACAGTTTTTCTATATAATTTTGTTGCAATTTAACTCTGCTGATACTCATGACCAAACAAAATTAAAGTTCTTTTACAATAATAACTGGTGGAAGAAGACATAAAACATAACTGATACACTATATAATAGACGCAAGACATATATAGGCATAGACATAAAGAAAATTGAAGAATGTAGTTACCTGCGGTCCCTCTCCGCAAGAGTATGCTCTAAAATCACGCAATAAGCGAGATCAGTAGTTGAGGGGACTGCCAAATAATCCTGCCAAAGGGGGAAGGATCCAAGATTCAATGCTTCGGGTTAAATAATGTTCATCATTTGACAATAAATGGGCTCAGGTGAACAGCAAATCTCCCAAGGCAGCAGCCATATGCCACACCACAAAAATGGAAGTTCTAATGGATAGAACAATTCATCTCAAAAACAAGGTAGCATAATGTATCAGATAGTACAAGGATCAATCCATACTATCACAGGCCAAAAGGTTTAAGAGAAATCAAAACACAAGAGTGCCTGGTCTATAAACACGTAGATTATTAAGTAACGATTTGCTTTCATATTTGAATTCTACAATTGAAGTAAGAATTGTCAATTATTATAAATGCTTCTATCGAGGTTTTTTCGTCTCATTAAACAAATAATAATTTTTCTAGTTATATTAAATTACAATCCTTTACTTTACTAATTCATCTCCTAATTATAATCAATCGATTTTAATTACAATCAATTAGAATAATCCAAATAAAGAAAAATATATATAATTTTAATAATTAATGCTGCTAACATATTCTGTTGGTATCTTCCCTCAAATTGATGGTAGTTGATCAAGAAGAATCAATATGTCAATTATAAATTAATGTTGATAACGAAAGAGAACTTTAGTAAAAATGTCTACTGTTAAAGATGGGTAGAGGTGTGAGAAAAAATGATCATATATTGATCAAGTGCTATATGGATATATAGTAAAAAATCAACCTCTTTGTGCATTCACGAAAGATGGGGGATTGGTGGCAATCTAAATAACACTAGTATTATCAGCATGAAGGATGGTTGGATTAAGCTGGAGAATATCCAGATCCTTAATAAGCCCCATAACCAAATAATTTCCAAACAAGCTGAAGGTATAGCAAGGTACTCTAACCTGGTTGGGGATTTCAATACCTAAGCTTATTTTTTACTCTTCCAAGAAGTAAGAACATTACCAATAAACATGTGTCAGCGAATAATGAAATGACAAGTATTAATACAATATGCCTAATTAGTGTCATTGAATCCCTATAGGCAGAGGGAATTCTTAGTTGGAAAGAATAGTTTTCGACTAGAAGTACTCTATAAAACAAATTATCTGTTTTACTATAGCAAAATGTGAGTGTCCGAATATCTACATAAACTGACTCATTTGTTAGACTGTACAAGAGATACTAGGTCGAATAACGTTAAGTAATTCAACATTCCTACCAATTGCCAACATATAGATGGATCAGTAATAATCCTCTTACCTCTTTCAAAGCTTCAAATTAACTTCCATAAATGTAAGAACAAAATTTCAACCTTGCAGACCAGCCAACATAATAAGCACATGTGTGCACTTGTGTCGGTGCAAAACAATGCTAGTAGGAGTATGCTGTAACTCAAGACTATGAAAATACTACAACAAACCAAGAACTTTTATTTGAAATGAAGTTGGGAGGTCATGTCACAACTGCTCAATCAACTGAGGGTCAGATCCAGTTATAATAATATTATCAATATAGATGAGAAGTATAACAATTCCAGTATAGATCTTGTGAAAAAAATGGAAGAATCATATTAACTTTGATTAAAATCAAACTTAGAAAGACAATAACAAAGTTTTTCATACCAGGCTCGTAATGCCTACTTTAAACCATTTAACTTATACACCTTAGAGGAGCAACGAGTGAACATGCCAGGAGGTGGAGTCATGCAAACTTCTTCATTTAAATCCCTATGTAAGAATGCATTTTTTACATTCATTCGTCAAAATGGTAATCCTTTTGAAGTAGTAATGACAACAATAGTACACACAACAATCCTTTTGGCCACTAGGGCAAAGGATTCCTTATAATCAAGACTATATTCCTAAAGATTACCAAGTGCCATTAAACGAGCTTCATATCTGTCGATAGAGTCATTAGGTCATAGTTTAATTATATATATCCATTTGCATTTGATAAGTTTGATTCCAAAGGTACACTGTACAATATCCCAAGTATGGTTATCTTGAAGAGGTTAAAACTCGCCTTGTATGACTTGTTGTGAACACAAAGTAAAGGCCTGAAAGTAAGATGAAGGTGCAAGAGTAATATCCAAACTTGCCTGATGAGCCGTATGAAAGAAATCATACTTGTTAAGAAGACGAGTAATTCAAGTAGACCGTCAAGGTTGAAGTGCAACGAAGCCAGGCGTCTATAATAAATCAAGAAGAGGACATGGATGATGTCATTGATGAGTAAGGCCAAGTTTAAATCGGTTATTCAAATAAGGTTGGTCATCAAAACTCAAAAAAATAATGGAAGAGGATTTGTGTCTGATACAACACTGGATAAAATATAGGTTTTCAAAGAAGACACAACATGAGAAAATATGAAATTTATTGGCATTAGCATCAAACAGATAAACCTTTTGAGTGTATTGGTATATCTAAGAAATGCATATTTCGCAACTTGACGTGCAAGTTTGTGATTTTCAACTAAAGGTAAATGGACAAAACTTACACAACTAAATGTATGCAAAGAATGAAAGTAGGGTAAAATCCCAAACAAACACTAGTATGGGGGATCATCATGCAAGAATTGTAAGGATAAATGATTAATCAAATACACAGCTATAAATAAAACCTCTACCTAAAATTTAAAAGGTACAGATGATTCAATTAATAAGGTACAACCAACATCCAGAAGATGACAGTTTTTTCGTTTGGCAACCTCATTTTGTTAGGGAGTGTAAAAATAAGAATGTTGAGACAAAATGTCTTTTGTGTTTAGATAATCCCGAAAGGCTTTGGACATATATTTCCCCCAGAGTCTAAACGTAAGATTTTAATGCATGTCAATAATTATTTTTCGATATGAGCAACAAAGGTTTGAAATAGTAAAAACACATCATCTTTAGAGTGAAGAAAATATACCAAAGTGAAGTGGCTATAGTCATTAATGAATATCACAAGGTACTTTGTAGTTAGCCTATAGTTATCAATGAATGTTACAAAGTACTCAGAGTCAACTGAGAAATAACTAGACTTACAACCTATACAATGCTATGAATAATTTCAAAACTCGTGGACATGCAATTACCATGCCAAGGCAAAGGTAAGACCTTACTGTTACTAAATTTACAAGAAGTGCATTTGCTTGACTCAGAAAACTGAATCTTTATTGCCTAAATGGCCATGTCTCATGAGATAATTCAAAATGATAGAATTAGGGTATCCTCATCTTTTACGCCACACATTATAATTATTAGTGACAATGATAGAAAGAAAAAAACACAAGAGTAGGAATAAAAAATTGGAGAGAAAATTAACATCCCACTTTAAGTCTCTTCACAATTACCTTTCATGATACTTTATCCTGCATAGGACAACCATTACGATCAAAGTCTCATAATTATTATTAATCAATTATTCAACAAGAATCAAACTCGTAGACAATTCTGAAAATATAAAAACATTATCAAAAGTAGATCCCAAAATTTGAACTGCAGTAATGGAAAATAATTTCCATTAGCTACATGAATATATAACTCACTCTCATACTAATGAATATTATGTAAAGTATCCATATTACATATCATATAATTTGACGCTACTAAATCGAATAATAAAAAAGAAGTAAGCAATTTTTGCTTATCTTATAGTTTGAGCAAAGAAAGTAAAGAGTATCATTTGTTTTACCAATTTGAGAGTGGGAGAATGTTAAGGAATAGTAGGTGACATAAACTAAAGCGGCGGCACACTAGTGGATATCAGTGTGAAAGGCCCAAGCCTATCTATTTTAAGGTCGAATACCACAATCTTTAATAATGTATCCTTCCTTTTTGCAATAATCACAAAATTTCTTACAGTAATTCTTTGTAATATGTCCACGCTCCTTACAACTATAGAACTAAATCAGAGATTTGAACTTTCATTGTCCCTGAGCAACACATGCCAAGTTAACTGGCACAAAAGGTGTTGTATCTTGCGTCATATTAATCTGAATGACCAAGCGTCGCTCTTCTCAAAGAAACTCTCCCAATCAAAAATCAAGAGATGAAACATGATTGCGATTAATAAGATTAGCTCGAGTCTGCTCAAATTTATGTCTAATTTTCATCATAAACTGATCTCTTAAACTTTTCCCATGAATTTCTTGTAGTACCACAATAGCCTCCTTAGGAACTTTAGAATAAATGATCCTAATATATTCATTCGATGAATTAAGGAACCCAATATAGAATTATTTGACTAAAAAGTTGTATTGTTCAAAGTTAATAATTTCTAATTCCAACTAAAATTTCTGAATATTATTTTCTTAATTATAAATGCGCCGGATATAGTCCCATGTTTCTTTAGCAATTGTGAAATATCAAAAATTATTTATTATATGTGGTTCAATAGATTCCAACAACCATAACACAATACGAGCATCCTTATTCTCCCATCGATTAAGTTTCTTTATTTAGGTGGGGATAGTAGATGAGCCATCTAAATGGCTCGATGTTATTTTCCTTTTACAAATATTTTAAATTAAAACTCTAAGATTGAATAATTTTTCCCATTAAAACGAGATAATAGAACTTGCAAAATACTTCGAACAAGCACTCCAAGTCACATGGTATCCTTAAATTTTTCGCAAAGCCAAAAGAAATGAAGAGAGCGGGAATAGAGGCTCTCGAGCACGAAATCAGTTTCCAGGAAACTTAAGAGTCATCGGAGGATTGAAAAGCAGAGCAATCCACGAGACTCGGAGAGAAATTTCCCCAACACAATTGCAAGTTGACTTCTCCTCCTTTCCAATATAGAGAGAGCCATGAACCTTGGAGAGAGATTCCCTAGCATGCTTGCGGGTCATCTTTTACTACTTTGCACCGAATCAAGGAAAGAAGAAATTCAATGACCTCGCACTACGTTGATTTTAGCACAGCTCAAGAGCTTTAATGAGGTTGAAGGAGAGAATGAAAAACAAGTCTTCTCTTCCCTTCTAAAAAACATGAAGTAGATTTCTCTTAGCAACAAAGGATAATGAATCAGGAAGAGGAACAAAACCAAGACCACAGATTTACTGAAGGATACCGAGAAGACCAAAATAGAGATTTAAAATTAAGGGTCATGAGGTAATAGCTTTCATACCAAGCCAATTGTTCAGAATGTCTCTATTGAGGTTTTTCCTTCTCAATAAATAAATAATACTTTTCCTAATTATATTAAATTACAATTCTCTGCTTTCCTAATTTATCTCATAATTATAATTAATCAGTTTTAATTACACTCAATTAAAATAATTTAATAATATATATATATATATATATATATAATTTTGGTAATTAATACTGCTAACATATTTTGATGACAAAAATCAGTAAAGAAACATCATTGGATATCCATCCAAATTGTACTCCATCAAGTCTAGCTTCATAGAGTTAACTGACTACACAAAAGGATTATTCAGGAATTCCATCAATTATTCAGAAAGGAATCAATGTTCCATTCAAACCCTCACAACTTTTGTGCTACCAAAAATTTCCTTCCTTCCAGAAAATACTTCTGCTCTGAATAAGATTGTGATCTCAAATTTTGCAGCCTAGCACGATAAAGAAAATCCTCTGTTACTCCTAAGCAAGCTCAATGGTAGCTAAAATTCATGCGGTCTTAACAATCGGATACAAGAGCCAGATATGAATACATGCCAAAATGCTAGACTTGGCTATTTTCTAAGAGTTTGCAGATTTTTCCACAGATCAGAGTTTAGGTGTGTACTAGTGTGCGTGTGCATGAGAAGAGCCAAAGAAAATATGGCCATAATATCCAATGTTCGATACAATGACGTCAGAGCTTGCCCAAATTTTGCAGTTTCAATGCACCCCTAGCCGGCAGAAGTGGTGTAAAGATCTGCTGCAACAGTTCGCCAAAAATACTTTCTATTGTACCTTTTATTGATTGGTGAAGACCAATGTCATTTATGTGGAGCCAAGAAGGAACAACCATACATCAGATAATAAATGTACAGAGAAAAGCTAGACACCGATATCAAACACGAAATATATAGACTACATTAAAAACCTCTTGCTGCTTAACATCAAAGAATCACACCCAAGAGGGGGTAAAAATTATCGAGAAAATTGACCCTATCAGACAAGACAAGCCAAAATTCAATATCCCCTCAATAAAGCTCTTTTTCCCCAATTATCCATGGTTTAAAAAAAATGCAAAATAGACTCCCAAAATTAAAAAGATAACACCGCCAAGATTCTAGCATATGAACAACAGAGAATATGCCTAATCCAAATTTTCTAAAGTGGCAATTGTCAATAGCTGCCTAAGCAAAGAAAGTCTCTCTCACTTCCCCCAAAGTGGCATGGGTACAAATACCTAGAACAAAAGATCAGGAATAAAAGTATTGCCTACCCTGTTATTTCCTGATAAATACCATGATTTTGGTTTGTAATACTTTTACATGTAATTTAGAATACAGGGAACACTGTCTTCTATTTTAGGAATTTTGGCTTTTATTTGACTTAATTTTTTATATTCTAGGCCATAGGAGATAAAATATGGACAGATTTTTCAGTCTAGAAGAATTCTAGTTTGGTTTCTACAAAAGTGCATCTGATTCTCTATGTTCGATAATTAATAGATGATGATTAAAAATATTGCAATTCCTGACATTTCCACCACCTACTGTCCAACTTCTCTCTCTGCTCTTCCTTTTTCTTCCCTCTGTTTCTCTCTTCTTCCAAATTTTGCCCCCTCCATTTTCTGGAATATCACTGGCCCAGAAAGAGTTTCTTAATACAATAAGCCAAGATGTCTGCTTCTAATCTTCATCTAGATTCATGCTTCATTGTCTTTCGCACACCAAAACTCTTAGCAAAAATATCGATAGAAAACTCTTGGTCATATATGGACCGATACCATGCCTCACAGGTCAAGCTAAAAGAAAAATCACGATAGCACTGAGGCAAATGCACAAGCCTGTCCTTACACATGGACCTGACTTAACACCACTTACAGCAAAGCAGTCATTCCAATAACCAAGGAAATTTCCAACAATCCACAAATTCTACAAGTATCATCAATAAATACCGCCTCAGAAATGTTTAATAACAATCAATTCTTTAGAACATAATGCACATAGATTCCTGCAGTGACATTCATCAACTACTACACTTAATAAAAGCTCACAACTAGAGCATTCAAGGGTTTCCCCCAATACTATAACCTACATTCTTTTCACTTCTCGCCTTGTAGGAGCATGCAAGACCAAATATGACCTCAGTAAATATGGTGACCTGATTCATAGGAGCCGGTTCCAGATCCATGTACACATCAAATTTTCTTTTGGCTCAGAGTTCAATTATTAGAACAGCCCACAGAGGTCTGCTCTCATCATTTAAGAATTCAAACACCCATGAAAGTATTAACGAAACCCCAAGTACCAAAAGACTAACTTATTTCACCAAATGTGTTAACTTTACTAGATTGTTGAACTTTCAGTCTGCATGTTGTTCCCCATAGCATATATTCTTAAGGACATTATTCAAAACTCGGCAATCACAATATTTTTCAATTATCCATGCAATTTTAGTCTGTGGAACAGCAATTATCTACATTTTTAGAAGTGTTTTTTTATAAATAATTAATTTGTATAAAAAAAATAAACTGTTCAAAACACGACTCAAGGACAAGACCCAAGGCCTCAAAACTCCAAAAAACCAAGCACAAAGCACAAGACACATCCCACATCTTTACAACCCTAATCAAAATCCTACCACAAGTCAGAAGAACTAGCACAAAGATACATCAGAGACAGCCAAATAGAGGTAGTCCTCACCATCTCGGTAAGGATCGACTAGCACCCACCACAGGCGAAGGTATAGTATAGAACTTATTTTGAACACATTGAAAAATTTACTCAGTTATTTGTCTTAGATCCGAAACCGGGGCCCCATTAAACATGGCACTATTCCTTGTGCACCATTAAAAATAAACAATCACATCAAGCAGTAATCTGAAGATTGCCGAAGCTTGGTTCATCCCCTTCCAACTTGAATCAGCCCATTGATATCCAAGAGACCACAACATTCACTCCATTAGCAAAGTGACCTCCAAACCATTTGAGAAAAAGAACAAAGGAGGAAGTAATGATGAGATTTTAACTTACATACTGTGAAGGGTACAAATAGGACCGCAATTAACAAGCAAGGGCGCTCAATCTTTAGTGTTGAGACAATCCTAAATGGCTAGCCAAAGAATAATGCACTGAGAAGGAATTTTACGAGATGCCCACACCAATCCATACCATAAAACCTCTTCCTCCTCAGGTTAAAAAATCCTATAAGAAGACTAACAATAAAAGGAATCATTGGTGCCAAGGCTAAAAAATCATTGTATCACAGCAAATAGACTTGGGATTGTTAGAAGTGTTTGTTAAAAAAATCTAACTATTATCACCACAAGCCTACAATTTTACTCAAGACAAAATCAACGATGGATAAAATCAATAAACAGTGATATGACAACACAATTTGATATTTTTATTTGAAAGATAGGACTGGGTCAATGTTCCCCAAATACATAAACATCCAAAAAATCCTCTTCCACCATAGAATCAATGTCCCACTACATGACATAAACTATATAATTCCTCTTTCACTGCTCCACTCAGTTCAAGGCAACAATTTCACTAAAAGTGCATTATATGCCTATTTAATACCTCACTTCCCGGTCTCTAGATTTTTCTTTAACTCATCTACTACCTCTAAACTTAATCAACCAATCTTCCACTCTAGCCCACTACTTCTAGCACACTCTTTAAGGTTCCAAACCACCTTAAACGCTCTTGCCTAATCTCTCCCTCTCTATGAATTACATCTAGGTTGTAACTCAGAAAATTTGTTCATTTCTTGTGTTATTTTTTACTGTTATGCTACTACTCTATCTTTCTTCATAATCTTTTATAGCCTTCTTCAGTTCATTGCCCCTATTTTTTATAACCTTTGTCAGTTATCTTTTATAAAACACTTGTATTTAGCCATACTATAAAATCTGCATGTGAAAGTCTAGCTTATTGAGTCACTATTCATAAAATTTTCAGGTCTATTTTAGAGGCATTTTGTGATCACATAATATTAGAAATATATTTTACATTTTAACTAACCAAAATAAACCCTATGCAACACATCATCTTCAATGTTTCCAGTTTCCTAAAATATACAAGTAAAGAAAGAAAATCTTTTCTGTCCAGGAAGTTCTTGATCAATTGTTATAATGATGCATTCCACAAAAAAAAAAAAAAAAAAAAAAAAGACTAACAATACTTTGCTACCTTAATTTTTAGCGCCCAAAATATTCTTTTAAATATTGTTCCCTCATATTTTCTGCAAGAACTGCTACTCCTAAATACATGTATTTTGATTTCTCATTCTGTCACATCATCTTCAAAACAACACCACTTATCATTCACAACATCCTGATTCCACTGAGCTCCCCACCATATTTTGTTGTTCCCAAACTACCCAACATCCTAATCCACTTACTTAGATGGCCATATAGATATCTATAAAATTTCCCTTTTAGTTTTAACAAAACACTCTGAATTATTATTGTTTTTTTCATTAAATCAACTTGCCGAAGACCTAAGCATTCCATCTCATTCAATCTCGCCCTTTTCCTGAATCATACATCAAAAGCTAAGCATAACAAAAATGGGTAACAGTATAATACAAAAATGGGAAACAATATTTCCCAAAGCTACTGGAAAAGGGAAAGCACAAAACTATATTATAAAATCGAAGTAATAGTTCAAGAGAGGGAAACTGAGAACCCAACATAAAAGAGAGAAAAGCACCAAGTGTACCCACACGAGTGTGCCAGCAGCAGTTGCAGAGAGGAGGACAAAGTCATCCCACAAAGCCGTCACCTTGGAGAAGAGAATTTGCTACAACAACTGGTGATTGGGTCATTGTCATCGCCGTTGGCAATAGCGCTTAACAAGCTACTGTAGAAAGAGGGAGACTGACAAGGAGTTAGAATGAGGGAGAGGAGTGAGTACGAGACACAAAGAAGGGAATCGAGACCATATGTGGTCGAGAGAGGGAACCCCATCAATGCAGTGGAAGAACACCGCCAATTCATCATTTGTGCTGGTTTGAGAGCAGGGTAAAGTGTGATGACAGGTGAAAAACTAGAGAATAGGGTTCTCCATGGGGTGTTTTATGTAAGTTGAACTTTTTTCCTGGAAATTAGTGAGATGCTTTACTATGAAGAAAAGCCAAGTTTCTGAGGAAAAAGTACGCATTTCTTCCTAAGACTTCCATGTCCTAAAATTTTTCTAAATACGTCACCTCCTCAATATTTCCCTGGCTTAAAGTTCCAAAGTCAAAAAAATCTCATTTTTAAGAATTATTGACATTAATTTTGACTTGCTCATTATTCAACCTACATTTTACTGATCTTCCAACTCACTAGAGTCTAACGCCTTTCACCATAGTTTTAACTTTGATATCCATCTCTGGTTTCATCCACCAAAAAAAAAAAAAAATTCAATAACTCCTACACTGGCCATCACTGCACCAAACTTATTAATAATGGCATCTATGTACCTATCATCTATATATCTACCATCTGTTCTATAAACATTCCCTAAAATGAATCCAATAGTTACTCAATTCTCCTGTTGGATGACAAATAGGAAGGAAAGGTTCCTCGTTATCCATTACCAAAAAAAAAAAAGGAAAAGAGAAAAAGCCTCCCTGTGGACACCATTGCAACCTTCTTGAAGTCACTAACAACAAGTAAAATCCCTTCTCTTTCCCTTAATTTTTAAATTAACATTCTAAATAGAGATATAGCATCAGTTGGTCATATAAGCATGAAACCAAACTGATTACCATTTTTTATCAGACCTCATCCAATTATTCTTTCCCATGCAGTCAGTCGTTGGAATGACATTAATTTTATTCCAAAATGACTGGGACCAATTTTGAGTACTGACCCTATTTTTTAGAAAAATTCAAAGTTGTCTACCCCAACTCATTTCATTATTTCTTACAATCTGATTAAGCAGAGTAGTTAACCATGGTACCTACAATGCCCTAAGCAGATCCACACATCAACGGATAAATGTTAGTAGCTTAGCAATAAAGCTCAGCATTAAGGAAAACTGAGAAGAAAAGCGAAGACAGTTTACATATTTCCAAAGTAGTAGTATAGTTACTGTAGAATATTACTAAGATTCAAACTTAACAGTTGGAATTATGTCAACAAAAAAATATACGTATGGAACTATTGACTGCTTAGGCAGCGACAGCAAATTCGTCAATTACAGTATTTCCTCTTAGCTGCAAGTCAAATCACTCTCAGGGCAACACTACACCCTACCTCACAACCAGTATCCAACATATATGCAAAAACGTTAAACATAAATTGTCAAATTCAACAATGTCAAATTCAACAAAACGCCTTCAAACATAGAACTCAAATAAATAACAATATCAAATCAAATTCAAACCAGCCATAAATTATTAGATTCCACTACCCAAAAAAATTCCAAATTGAAATTAGCACAATTCAGAATTAGAGCGGGGTGAGCGAGAGAGAGAGAACATACCCGGAGAGAGCGGGAAGCTTCGAAAGCCATAACAGAAGGGTTGCAATGGTAATGAGAAGAAAGTGCGGAAACAGAGGAAGACGAAGAAGAAGCAGAGAGGGAATCGGCGACGGCTCGTCGAAGAGGCTCAGGAGGCTTCTTTATGGAGGAAGATCTCAACCTGGAAACCGCCCCCAATTGCAGTCTCATACTTCCTGGGCTCCGAGACGGGCTATTAAAATTACTAGCCATCTCCCTATCCGCCCGTACTCGCTCTATGAACAAACACGAGAAATCAACCAGTTCGCTGGCGTTCCGCCTCGCCTGCTCTATGCACCCTCTTCACTCTATCGAAACTAATCACTAGTGCAACTGGTGGCCGTTCTGAAATGAGGAAAGCGAGAGAGAAAAGGAGCACTTTGACTGAGAATCTCAGATTTATAATTTCAGAAAATTCCGCGACGTATTAGCTGGCAAGCACTGAGAGATTGTTCATCTTGCCAGGCTGTTTGTTACTTGATTTGATTAATAGTTGCGGAAAATCATAATCATAAGGCATTCTTTATTCATTTTAATAATAACCTGTAAATTAATTTATATACAAATGTACTGATAATACGTGAACATGAATCTTTTTATTCCAACCTTTGACAAATCACTAGTAAATCTTGACAGGATCCAAAAAATCATGAATCTAAGTTAGGGTAATCAAATAACCCTAAAATAGAATATTTGCTCAATGGTTTTGCTAAATCTTGCACGAAATTCATGCAAAAGAATTTTGATGTTGTAAGGCAAATGTATCTAAATTCTTTCTTTATTTACTACTTACCTCTTTTCTAAAACCATTAATTATATAGTATTTAAATATTTATATATGTGATAAATATAAGGTTCGAGTTTAATTTTTATTATAATTATAATTAATTAAATTAAAATAATTAAAATTAATATCAAAAAATTATAAAAATTAGATCAAAAGTCAAAATTACGTAAGATCATATTAAATTAATAGATACTTAATTGACACCTGACCCGTGCCCATTCATAGTATGGGCAGAATGATCGCACTTAATTGATGCTTAATCGGCGCTTGAGTACAAAATCGAATATAGATGTGCTCGATACACACCTAAGGAACGCCAAGAGCACGCTGTGGCAGAATACCCGTGCTCAAAGCGTGTTTAATGCAATGCTTTTGTGTTGTAATATTTAGTTGCGACACCTGACGTGAGCCTGACCAATGCTCAAATGCCATTCTAGTATTAATAAATGATCCGACTGAATTTTAATGATTTTCTACTACAAGCAACTACATCAATAATCTCTATTCCTTAATAATTTCACAATTGGTCTTTCTACGCACGATCTCTACTCCCCAAAGGCTCACAGACATTTGAGAAATGGGAGAGAAAGAGAATAAAAAAAGAGATAGAATAAGAGAAAGAAAATTAAAGAACGCTAATTCAAGTGATCCCAAGCTAGAATTTGGTAAAAATTAAGTCAATGTAAGTGCATTTCAAACATTTTTTCCTTTTGTTATTATTCTTTCTTTAATTTTCTGAGCATTTTTTATTTTAAATACTAATATATGATATAATTTTACAATTAAGATGTATAAGTTTAACATGCATATGAAGTTCTCCTAATTTTTTTATAAAAATATATAAAATTCATATATAAATTCATATAGATTATATCACTTAGCTGATTTCTGCAATTCTTCTGCATGCTTGTATTGAATCCAAGATTTTAATAACTTTATATATTATGAATTTTGTACATCTTGTTAAAGTATGTTCTAAACTTTAGAAATATACTTGCATGTTCTAAATTTTAGTAAAATTGGCCATGCATATGTATAATTTAAACTTGAATTACTGAAATATCATCATGCTTCTAATCTTTCTACAATCATATTTTAAAATCTCATAATATAGTATTACATGTTTTAAAATGAGTATGTCTAAATTTATGCAATAGCTTATAACACTTTATGATAAGAAAATTGAAGTGTTTGAAAGAAAATTTTATAATTATGTCAAGAATTTTAAATATTTTATCTAAAATGAGAAAATTAAAAAATATAAAAAATGTGTAATATTTTCGTAAGTATATATACATTGAACCACAGTAATAGTTCAGTGAATAGTATATTATAGTATGTCTTAATATATTATAGTAGTAATCGAGATTTAAACTTATTATCCATAGGTAAAAGTAACGTTCAATCCCGTCAATAAGGTTATATAAATGACAACATACTTACGAGTATTAAATAGTAGTGTACAGTCTTCAATTATGTAAAAATAAATATAACCCGAGTTTTAATTATCTATTCATTTAATCAATGAATTTTTTTAAATTTATCCAAAAGTATTTTTAGCCAAGATGCCATCAAATTACTTCTTTAGATGTAATCATCATTAATGTATAGGATTTATATCCTCCTTCCATCTTCATCCAAATCTCCCCAAAGTTCAATGAATCAATAACTTTTTTGAAGAATATTATTTGATCATACTATTCGCCAAGTCTCGTTTGTCTTACTACTTTTATTGTTTAATTTCTTTGATTTATTTGTCTTCTTTTGAAATACTTTTGCTATTCCCTCACTTATAAAAAAATATTTTTTTACTCTTCCTGATATATTTTTGGATCTGAATTTTTAATCAAATTAGAAAGTTACTTGATCTTCCCGTTAGGTTGAATTGAAGTAAGTCTAGTCTTTGTTACTTCAAACCAAAATTTTACACATCACAATTAATAAATAATATATTAAAGAATGTTAGAACTCATTATCTGATATGTCCTTCGATATTTAAATTAAAAATCTTTCTCAGATAGATAAAAAGATAAGTAAATAATATATAGATGTATATTGCGGGGTATTGAGTGTTAGTGGAGGGTTAAGTTTCAGGGGATGCGCTCGACAGGAGAGTGACTTAAAGACAAAATTAAACTCTAACGAGTGCGATCGATTAAGAAGCGGCTTTAAAACAGAGTACTGAGCTCCGGTGGTACCCTTGATTGAGGAGAGACCTTGAAATGAAAGACTGAGCTCCAAAGAATGTGCTCGACTGGGGATCCGTTTTAAAATGAAAGATTGAGTTCTAATGAGTATGCACTATTAAAGAACGACTTTGAGATGGAGGATTATACTCAAACGAGTGCACTTTGCTAGGAAGCGAGTATGAGAGCTCTCAGTATATTCAGTCACTTGAGATTCGGGATGCATTCAACATGTAAGAACTGTTGCCCTCTTCTCCCTCTGAAAATCCACTTAGATCACAGAAGCGCTAAGGACTAGGGGTGGGGAGAGAGATTGTGAAAGAGAAATAGAGATGCTGTATAGGCTTCTTCATTTCAAAATTTTTCTTCTCCCCTTGTAACTAAAAATCTTGATCTTGGCATTGAGAGTTCAGACTCCCCAAAAATGTGAGTCCATCCCCCTTTATGTGAAAAAAAGGAGGTATTTGTAAAGAAAGAATGTGCTTGCTAGATGTTACTTTTGCTGGCGCTTTGGTAAATTGCTGATAGTGTGCGCCTTTCACTAGCGCTATGAACTATGGGGCTTGTCTGATGAGTTGGGCCTATTGAGTTGCATTCGTGGGCCCGCCCAGCAAATAACTCCAATGACTCATATGTCACCAGGTGGATTTGGGTCACGCTGTATGGGCCCTTTGTGATGATTTCTAAGCCTTGGGCTTGAAGGAACATCCATTGAGCCACTGCTTCTTCTATGAGCCGGATTCTGAATCGGTCAAATGAATTTTCAAACCCATTGCTTCCTACCCAATAATGAAATTATGTTGAACATGAAAAGTTTTAATTGAGAAAAGGCCAACCTTTCTATAGCGCCACTATTTTCCTTACCAAATTTGTTTTCCCGAGCAAATTGCACCTAACTCTATTTTATCCGAATATAACTAATTAAGTCTCTGATACCACTTATTAGAATACCCTAATTACACAATTCATCCATTCTGCCAAGGTTTATCTTCCGAAGGAAAAGCAAAAGCACACCATGGCCTAAACAAAATGGATGAGTATTCTTTATGTGAAAAATCAATTTCAATTGGAAAAAAAAAAATCACAAGTCCTTATGTTCTTTAGTTATTTTCACTATATCCTAGTCGGGCTAAAATATAACCCTTAAATTTCAGCTATTTTGGCGTTCGAAGATCTAAGCATCTGGAAGCCGTTACCCCGCAAGGGGCCTTTGATGGAGTTCACAAAGCTCACATGAACCCCGTAAGAGCTTACCAAATCACCATCGGGCCCATATTTGGCATCCACGAACAAAGACACTTCGAATTGCCATGCTATTTGCCTTCACCACCTTGGAGGATTGAAGGCAGAAGAACCCCAACCCAAATGGAGCTAAAACATTCGCAAGCAACGTACGTAAAGATTGATTTGGCAGATCAAAAACA
The DNA here is from genome assembly GCA_033239525.1 of Nepenthes gracilis. Taxonomy (NCBI): domain Eukaryota; kingdom Viridiplantae; phylum Streptophyta; class Magnoliopsida; order Caryophyllales; family Nepenthaceae; genus Nepenthes; species Nepenthes gracilis. The sequence continues at coordinate 23,172,254 of BSYO01000007.1, forward strand.
AATCTAGCAATGAGCCATGCTATCACTTGCCATCACATGATACTTCAAAATATTTTATCCTCATTTTTTGAGCCTCCAAGTCCAACCTCCACAATCACACCCAAACTCCACAAGAACCCTTAGTGCTGTTCATTCAAATTAGCACTCTCGGAGGTCCTATTTATTTATTTAGATATTATTATGTTTTCATTTTTTGTAACTTTCTAAGCTTAAATTAAATGTTAGAAGGTATTTTCGGGCTCATCTCGAAAATATTGGTGTTGACTAGGCAAGTATCGAGCTAGGTGCTACCTACAGGAGCATATAGATTATAATGTCATCCAACTCAAATTTGATACGTTGGTTTTTAATTTTTTATTCTAAACATTATTTTTTAAAAAAATAAAGATATAATTTACCATTTGTATCAAACTTGTTAAAAACACGCATTAATTATAGGGAAGCTTAGATAATAATATAATTTATAAGCTTTTTGATGATCATTTTAGTATTAATTTCAAATGATTTGGGGACCAACAATTAAGTCATTACTGTTGATAATTTCGTGATTGAGCATAGTTTTTCCTTTTTAAACTTTTTGAAGTTCAAAATCGATCGATGCTACCGAGAGCAGCATGTGCTCTATGGCCAAAGCGGCATTTGTCCGAGGCAATTATTAGAAGAGTGTGTTCTTTAGGCACAAGCGATTTTAACTTGATGAATCGATCGAGAGATATCCATACAATAATGGCTTGAGCAACTTTCGCTTTTGAGACCATCAGGGGAGCTATGTGCTGAAGAAACTAAAAAGATGCCTGTGTAAATAGCGAAAAACATATGGGAGACAGTAGGGGTGGCACTAGACAGATGTGTGAATCAAGAAGTAGTTTAGAACAATGCCAGAGCGATTTTAAATGTTTTTCTCAATGAAATTTTTGGCAAATTTTTTATCTTGAGACGTGTATATATATAATACTTATACTTGGTTCATAATTGGAAAGGTTGTCCAAGAGGCATGAGCATTAAGGTAGGAAGCCTTACTCAGTCTCCTCTCGATTATTTCTAGATTTATCCCCCATGTATCTTATCATTCTATGAGTCTTGTTCCTACATGCCATTCCTAAGGTCACCGTGGCCATAAGAGGCCTCATAGTTATTATCATGACATTAGGTACAATACAAAACACAACTATAAATTTTTAAATAATAGAGATATTTAATCAGCTTTTATACAATAATCCACACATATCTACCTTTCTTTCATTGGGCTACTTTGATAGAAAAATAATAGAAAAATTTTCCATGATCATTAAAATCGACAATTTATATCATACATAAATAAACGTATTATAATAAGTAAATGATCTACAACATTAAATATATATTAATCTATATGAAAATCAAATAGAATATTCTATTTACAAAACACTATTAGAAGACCTCAATATGTTCATCAACTAACACCAACTCTCTTTTTACCTCCATCAATACAAAAGCTAAATCAATAGAAAATATAATGAAAAAGTATAAAAGTAAGTTAAATACTTAGCAATATATTCATGATCATTTTAACAAATACTAAATGTTAGAAATGTAACATAGCAAAGACAAATACATATATCAAATATTTTTTCAAATTTTGAACCATTTATTAACATATATACCCCATTAATAGTGCCGACAAGTACACTAAAATATCTACATATTATACTACAGAAGAAGTTGTGCTTCCCATAGTATACCATATTGATATGGAAATTGGTCTTGGAAGTAGTTGGACATATCTAAATTTACATTAAAATCTATCAATTCCCATAACAAATATAATTATTAAAAAATATCAAATGAAATCTCTACATCATAGAAATTATATATTTTCAAGAAAACATTTAGTATTATGGAGATCAAACATGTAGAGAAAAACCAATTTAAATTATGAAAAATAAAGTTAACAAAATAACATTTATGAATCATCCAAAACTAAGGCTAAACAAGCACAAATATTTATGAACTAATATGACTTTAGAATTATTATAAATTGATGTATTCTCATCAAACGTTTCACCGTACAAAAGAGCAAAGTTCCTTGATCAAATGAAAGAATATATGCCAAAATTCAAAGGAGACACAATGGAAAATAAAGAAGAAAATCTTTGAATAAACTTGTCAACTAATGACAAACTTTGTAAAAAAATTTTTTAATTTTTCTTCAGAAAATACTCACTTACCTTTCTTCTTATTTGCCTCTAAAAACTCTCTAAAAATGAATAAAGAATGGTAAAGAAAGTAGATCAAATACATATACACGCTATAAGCACCTAAAGAACTTTCTTAAGCCATCTCATTCTTTCAATGTGCAAGCATAAGATGATCATTTCACCTTAATTATTCCCACCTTTAATCCATATAATCACCTCTTAGGCCATAAAACATGAAATATTCTCGCGATTGAAAGGAGTCGAAAAAGAGTATAAGCTAGGAAGGATGACTTTGGCTAGTAAAGGCAATGTGGCTTGACACACTCCATAAGTAGCATATTCATGCATGCAAGTCGTTTTAGGGTGCACTGCACATGTGGATTTGGTTCACTCATGTTTAGTTTTTTGTGTGCATATATACTTTAAAAAATTTGAATGCATAAAAGATTTTTAAAAAAATTTTCCTTAAGTGGTTAATTCGAAAATCTTTTGATATTAAATCATTTAAATATGTCTTAAACTAAATTTAAAGTTATTTTTTAACTCATTTTGATACTTTTAAAAAAAGAAATTATTATATTTTGATCTTTTTACAATTTATATATAATATTTTATTAGCTGATACTCTGACTATTTTTGCATGTTTTATACTAATAATTTTAAACGTGTTAGGTTAATCTTAAAATCAAATTGGCTATGTATCAATTGAAGATAAACTGGCAAATATTATTCTTTATAAAAATTTGATAACAATGAGATCTAAGATTCTGGACTCATAAAAGATGAGAATAATCACTGGCTAATTAATTAAATATTAGTAAGTGCTCGAGAGTTGGTATGATGATATGATGGATGATCCGGCGCTGAAGCAGAAGGCGATGAGCACGAGACTCGCTGCCGCGCCTGCCTCGTTGAAGAAGTCACCGACGCCCAGGCCGGACAACGCAGACCTCAGATCAATTGTTCCCCCAAATCCTGCGGCTGTTCCCGTCGCTAATAGGTAGGAGATGAACTGTTCATACCACCAAAAGAGGGAAAAAAAAAAAATCACGTATTAATGTCAAGGTAATTTATATTTTTAAAATAAATTGTTCCCCGAAAGCTGACTTTAGAATTTATAAAAGCTATTCTTGACTTTTAAATAAATTTCAACTTCTGTTTTTTTTAATTGCATTAAAATATAAATAATTAAAAATATAAATAATAATCTGAAGGCCGTGTTGACACAATCTGAATATTAATTTTATTTTAATTCAAATTGCTTGTATTTACTATGATGGTCTAGATGATGCCTAATGTTCTGAAAAAATAAAAAAACTTAATCCGAAGTTGTTTTTCTAAAGTCTGATCCGAATTCATTTGGTGTGATCGACCCATTTGAAGATCGGATCCAAAAAATTTACAATGTAATTTGACTTAAATTTCAAATGGAGATATGAACATATTATATTTTTGGGCCAATTCATTTGATTATAAATATGATGTATTACTAGGGTTTTATAATGTTTATTTTAATGTTACTAATCTCTCAAATTTGTAACAAAAATATTTTTCATTCTCTTGCAAAATAAGACTTATCTTGCCTAACCACACTTCAATAGATTTTCCTAAGATTGTAAATATGTGTTTGATAAAATAACAAGAAAAAATAATATAAAGAAATTACTTTTTTATTATTATTTTTTCTTATAATTTTTCAGGCATGTCAAAATTAAACTAACATTAAATTTTTTTAATGAAAATATCTCCAGAATAATAATATATATAGCTGTAATAATATAACAGCCATAATAATTAATTAAAAATCGTATTTACTTTAAATAAGAAAAGTTATTACTCGTAAGATCGATATTTTTTATTTGAATTATTTTTTCTGTGTCTCCCATCAAACAAAAAATAGAAAAAAAAATTATTTTTTTTTAGCAAATCCCATAAGTGAAATATAAAATAAAATAAAGAGAGAGAGAGAGGTAAGGAGACAGTAACCGATGTAGAGGCCATCAAAGGGATACCTTGTCACCGTAGAAGTCGAAAAGGATATTGCTTCTGCCCGTCATCAGATATCTTCCCGTGATGATACGATAAAGGGTGAAGGGGATTTGTGCGAGGGTGTATGCGAGCCCAATCACAATCGTAGAAAGTACGTACCTAATACGTATAACCAGAAAACCAATAATTAAAAAATACATATTACAATTGAAAGAGCACGGCTGTATCTCACAAACGTGGTACAGTGGCTAGGTCTTATTACATAATTATTAGATATAAATCTAACAGTTTAAATATTATTATAAAAAAATAAATTATTTTATAAAATAAAAGCTGATAATAGTTAAATTTATAGCCAATGGCCTCACAATGAGGCTCTCGGGGATCCTACTTTGTATACAGGCGAAGCAAGCCCCTATTCTGAGCTTTCATGCGGTCATATTCCACTATTGGCCGAATTCAACAATTCGGATTCATTCACGTTATAAAAAAAATAAATTATAATAAATTGGATGGTCGAATTCGATCAAATGTGAAATCCGATCGCCTAGACAGGGAAAGTTGGGATCTGCTTTGCCTGTATGTGAAGTAGGATCCTCGTTTCCCATAACGAGACAAAATATGTCACAACGTGAAGGTGAAATACAGCCTATTTGAACCCTTAATATAAATATTGATAAAATTATGTTATATAAATTACCGATAAGCTATAATATCTGAAAAGCGAACACCAACCGTCGAAGCGTCAGGGAGGACCATGGTTCCCTTGTCGACTGAGTAGATGACCATCGCAATTAGAAGGAAAATGAATGTGAAGAATCTCAACGTCACATTGATGGTGGGCATAGCCTTAGAGGGCTTAACCAGAGGCTGAGGAGGCAGAGGGGTGGGCGTTTGTGTGGGTGTTTCCATCCTTCTACCCTACGGAAATTTGATTAATTTTCCTCAACAACGCATTTATAAGTTGCATGAATTCACTAATACTTATAGTCCCAATGAGTTAACTAGTTGGCTTTATTTAATTTTACTTTTATTTTTATGTTAGCAATATATATATATGTATGTATTAATGTGTCATGTAACACAAGTTGCCGGTCCAAGTCAACCATAAGGTGAGCTGAGTTTTGTACAGCATGCAAAATCAGAATAGTTCATATTTTTTTAATTTAAAAAGAATATAATATCATTATTATTTTTTAATAAAAATAATTATATTGGTCGGCCATGTTCTTGATTAGCTAAGCTCATTGACCTTGACTTTGTGGTCATTGTTTAAAAGGACAGACTATATCTTCATGAGTTGTCCACTTCAATGCAAGGCTATTTTACATTGCTATTTGTTGGGGTCACTCAAAGTGGCATTAGTCTGCGTTTCCATTGAAAGAATGGACGAGAGGACTTTTGTTGAGCGTCGTGTCAGAAGGGCGTGGGCCCAGAGTCTTCTAAAGTGTAGGCGTTGACTCTGCTCGCGTAGGCTGCTTTCTGGCCGTTCTGCCAGTGGGTTGGTCGCTCTGCTTGGAAGTTGTGGCGTGACAACCCGGAGTGTCGGCTGTAGTGCCCGGCGAGTCGGGCGTGCGCACGAGAACGGGGCTAGGGGCGTAGGTTACGTAACCTACGGCCGGTAGGGTGTTGGCTGTCAGCCTCTGCTCTGTGTATATATAGAGCTTGTGCCTTACTTGTAAAGTGTGTGAGAGGTGAGATATTTTGTAATAGAGTCTTGAGAGAGAGTGTGGGAGGCGAGCACATAAAGATAGAGTGAGAAAGCAGAGAGAGAAGTTGCACACTTGTAGATTGTTTTCTTTCGTTTGAGCTTGTGTAGTTAACACTTGTAAACAATCCTTTATAGTTTATTCTTTCGTGGTTTTTTCATTGGTAAAGGAAGGGCTTTTCACGTTAAATTGGTGTGCTCTCTTTCGTTCTCTATCTCTACGCTTCTGTCCGTCCGAAAGCTCTGCTCCGTTTGGTTGTCCGAGAACCTTGTCCACTCGGTCACCGGTGTCTTCCACGTTTTTGCGCCAGCAAGTGGTATCAGAGATTTTGGTTATTTATCTTATTGCTGGCTGCGATGGAGGTTGGAAGTAAGATGATCTGTTTGAACGGATCAAACTTTGACTCGCAAAGCAAGATGTCAGTTGATTTTGTGAAGTCCATGCATAATCCCGTTTTTGCCGTATGGCCAAGTACCGACAAAGCAGACGGCGATGGACGTTCGAGCACAAGCAAGTGTGCGGCTATATACGGCAGTTTGTGGACGACAACGTGTACAACCACGGTCGGGGTGAGTCCAATGCCAAGACTCTGCGGGAGAAGCTGGAAAAGCTCTTTGCCTCCAAGTCTGGAAATAACAAAATCTTTCACTTGATGACGGGTGATGCAAGTGCGAGTACAGGGACGGGTCATCTGCTTCGATCACCCGAATGAGTTTCGGAGGCTGCGTGGACAGTTTGAATGGCGTGGGGATCAAGTTCGAGGATGAGGTCCTCGGACTATGGTTGCTAGCAACCCTCCCAGGAACTCATGGGAGGTTATGAAGATCACCATTGCCAATACAGCTCCAAACGGCGTGGTGACTTTAGAGATGGCCAAAGGAGCGGTGCTGAACGAGAAAATGTGACGGCGTTCTCAAGGCACATCCACCTCTCAGCACTCCGAAGTCCTTGTTACTAAATGCAGGGGAAGGAGCCGAAGACGTGGCCCAAAGTCTGAAGACAAAGGGCGGAGCAAGTCACGTTCTCGGTATCAAGACATGGAGTACCACCATTGTGGCAAGAAAGGCCACATCAAGAAGTTTTGTTATAAGTGGGCGTGAAAACGCCGCCAAGCAAATGGGCGAAGAGACATGGTGAGGGAGAGTCCTCGGTCTCTTGTGTGAGAGAAGATCTCCTTTTGGCCCACAGTCCGGACTTAGTGTAGTGGTGGTGGCGATCCTCGATTGGGTAGTGGATTCGGGCGCCTTGATCCACGTCACCTCCGAGAGAGAAGCTGTTCTCCTTACGCCCGTGCGCCCCGCCGAGTGTTAAGAATGGGCAACAAGGAGGCGTCAGGAGTTCATTGGACGTGGTGACATCACCTTGTTGATGAACACCTGAGCCCGATTGATTTTGAAGGACGTCCGACACGCCCCCGATATTCGGATGAATATCATTTGGTGAGACGACTTGATGATGAAGGCTACTGCGGCGTCTTCGTGACGGCAGTTTAAGGTAGTGAAGGGCTCCATGTGGCCTCTCGGGGAGTAAGGCTTCAGGCCTTTACGTGGTGAAAGCCCAGGCCGAGGTAGTAGAGGTAAATGCTACAACGAGTGTGGAGTCCTCGGGCCTATGGCACAAAAGACTCGGACACATGAGTGAGTGTGGCATGAGTTATCTGGCGAAAAAGGGTCTCATTCCGGAGATGGATGGAGAAATGTCGAGGACTTGCCCTCACTACATGGCGGGGAAGTAACGCAGAGTCTCCTTTTCGGGAGATGTGTCTTCCAAGAGGTCCGAGGTCTTGGGCTCGTCCACATTTGATGTGTGGTCCTCCCTAAAAAAAGTCATTTGGGGAGCCTGATTTTGTCTCCTTTATTGACGATTGCTCGAGGAAGCTGTGGGTGTTCCCTTTAAAGACCAAAGATCGGGTTGCGGGAACCTTTGGCGGTTCCATGTCCTCGTTGAGCGGAAGGCAGAGGAGGAGGAGATTAAAAGCGGTTCGAGGCGATAACGGCGAGAATACATTAGGATGTTTGATGCCTCTTTTGTAGAACTCACGGCATCAAATATCGAGAAAACTCCACTAAAGACGCCACGGTTGAATGGCGTGGCCGAGGATGAATCGCACCACTGATGGAAAGAGTCGATCATGAATCGCACCTTGAGGCCCGGCCGCCCACGTGATCCCAGTCGCAGAGTAAGCCTCTGGACGGGGAAGTTCGGAGCGATTTGAATCGAAAAGGAACGGTGTACGGCCATCTTCGGACTTTTGTGCAAGCCTTTGTTCATATCGAGAGATGAAAGGACGGAGTTGGAGCCAAAGACAATGCAATGTGTCTTTTCAGGCTATAGCGAGGATGAATTTGGGTATAGGTTCTATGACCCAAAGGAAAAAAAAAGCCAGTGCGGTCCCGGCGTGGTCTTCGTTGAGGGCGAGACCATCGAGGACATCGGGGAAGAGCCGAAGTCTCCTCACTACTTCTGGGACGGACGGTAATTGACGATGTCGTCGCGTGGCCCAATGCCTCTACGAGTCCCGATGTCGGCCCGGTTTAGGGGTGGCGGGCAACCAAGATAAGGCGGTTCCTACGTCTCGGGACTTGGTTGAAGATTTGAATCCTTAATATAAATGTTGATAAAATTACGTTATATAAATTACCGATAAGCTATAATATCTGAGCTAGTGAATTTGTTCTCCAGGGAAGACCATGGTTCCCTTTGTCGACAGTTTAGATGACCATCGCAATTAGAAGGAAAATGAATTTGAAGAATCTCAATGGTCACATTGACAAAAACCATACCTTTAGAAGGCTTAACCAGAGGCTGAGGAGGCAGAGGGTGAACAAATGGTTTCATCCTTCTACCCTACGGAAATTTGAATAATTTTCTCAACAACGCATTTATAACTATGAATTCACTAATACTTATAGTCCCAATGAGTTAACTAGTTGGCTTTATTTAATTTTACTTTTTATTTTTATGTTAAGAATATATATATGTATTAATGTGTCATGTAACGCAAGTTGCCGGTCCAAGTCAACTTGGAAGTTTTGTACAGCATGCAAAATCAGAATAGTTCGGCTTTTTTTTTGGAGAAAAAGAATATAATATCATTATTATTTTTTAATAAAAATAATTATATTGGTGCCATGTTCTTGATTAGCTAAGCTCATTGACCTTGACTTTGTGGTCATTGTTTAAGAGGACAGACTATATCTTCATGAGTTGTCCACCTCAATGCAAGGCTATTTTACATTGCTATTATTACATTGTACCCTTTTAAATTTTATTTATAAACTATAATATCATTAAAATAATTTTAAAAAAAAATTATACAATAAAAATTTAAAAAAAAATAAAATAAAATTTAAAGAAATTAAATCTAGTCATAATAAATGTCTGACTTACACATAATAATATTTTAGACAAAATATTTATACCTAAGATATATCTAAAGAAAGCATGTGCATATCTAGGAAATAATATTAGTGCTTAGCACAAATATGAGGGCGCTAGTGTACAGTGTAGATTATACTTTAACGTATGATCTGCGTCTGATGGATGCATATGTACAAATTCTTTATAAATAGGTCTCTTGGCCAATTCTTTGTCATTTTGGATAAATTTTTTAGAGAAGAGAGAAAAAGAAGAAAAGAGAAAGAATGAGAATGAAAAATTAAAGAGAAATTAATATATCTTTAGATAAACTGAAGTAAATCCAAGCACATCTAAGTTGTCTTTCTTTTTATTACTATTCTTTTTTATCTTTATGAATATTTATTATTTTAAATATTCATACAATTGATAATTTCGTAACTAAAGAGTTTATACTTTACATATCTATGAATCTACTCCCATTCTATAAAACTTTTGTTAAATATATGCCTTTAATTCAGGCATATCATATTTAAATACTTATTTTTTGCAATAATACTCTTATTTGTTCATAAATACTATTTGTTACTCTTGTTTGTCTTTAATATTTATATATATTGTTAGGTGTATTATCTGTTGACATATTGCATCACTCTGTATCCGATCGCTTGTTAGCCGTGATTTCCGTGCTTGGAAGATATGGATTAGAGAGGTTTGTCTCAAGATCGTCATCATACAGGCTTGATATTCACACGAGATCCTTTGGCCTACGTCGAAAGTTGATTCCAAAAAGTGTAAAAACTCACACTCATTCCATGCTTGAGTGTCGATTCCAAAGAAGTTAGAGTTTGAAGCATCAACTTGCGCTTTAAGCGGTGAGAGATGTTTTTATGATGGGTAGCTATCAAAAGGAAAGGTCGCTAAGGCGATAATGTGTCGGATATCTTTTTAAGGTTTTGTAGGGAAGGCCGGAAGCTTGTTACGCATTCAAAGGTTTAACTGAGCACTTCGCTCCCATTTCGGTCGTGAGGGGAAGTTTGTTTTTAATCTACTTTGAGCCTGGCATTAGTAAATGTCTTATTCCTTTGGAAGAATCTAGAGGACTTTTTTAGAAGGTCGTAAATGTGAAAAACAACCCTCTCTTTTGTGTTTATTACTTGTTCCATTTGAGAAAACTTGACTTCAACTATTATGTTTCCACCACAAGTATTCTCACATCATTTTGTTTCGTTTTATATACTTCTTTTCGCCTGTTAACCTTCGCTAGTGACGTCAATGGCGTGAAAATTGGGCTCCAATGGTGTACGGTGATTCGATGAATCGTGAAAAAAAATTAATAAGGAGATCGGAAGGAGTCCAATTTTGTTGTCCACCAAAAAGTTCATTAATGTATATATAAGAGAATGTGCGATTAAATTAAAAGTGTATCATCCGATCTATAAATTTTTTAAGAGAGTTTTATCTTTATTAACCGTTGAAATTCGGATGATTTTACTCTATAACCGTGATTATTGAGGTTTTCTTTCGTTACCAAGATTTTGCCTTTATTATTATTGCATTTATTGTTTACTATTTATATTTATATTAGAATATATTTTATATGTATTATATATTATTATATTTTATATTCCGTAGAAAAAGAAAGGGGTCGAAATAATTAGTGTTTTGGGACTCCATTGTCATTTTCATATATGTTCTTGTATATTTAAATTTCAACATAAATTATACCGTCTATTAATAATCGTTAGTCATTTAGTTCTGCATGTTTTTATTTAGTGAGAACGTGATAAAATTATATAAGACCTAATGCTTTTCCTAGTACTTTTATAATAGTCACTTTCATATATTTATAAATTATATATTATACTCCCTACATATTTTAAAAAAGCATACTAAAGTTTCTACATAATTTATAATGGACCACATATCATATATTTGGAAGAAATAAATTTGATGATAACGATATTTTTTTGATAAGAAAAAATATAAATAATATATTCTTATATGAGTAGAATTTTTAATTCAACTTTAGGTTTAATTTTATCGATTTTGATTGAATTTATTGAATTAATGATTTTTCTGCACCTTTACTACGAAGAACTCACACTTGACCAACACTCTTCCAATGCACCGGTTAGCCAGGCCGAACTCAAGAAGGAAATCCAGCCCAAGAAAGCGTTCCCTCTGCCTACTAAGGAAGTATCATTTTTATTGTTATTTTTTTATAATATTAATATTTAGATACTTTAATATTATATAAAAAATTGAATAAAAATACTTCTATATTATATTATTTTAGTATAGTAAATATCAATTGTTGGATATTTACACACTTGATTGGCGGAATTGGCCAAATTCTTGAACCGAATGCTACAAAATGGCCAAATCATGGATGGCTAAACCGAGCAATAAATCAAGCTATAAAAGGAATTAAAAATGCTTAGGTGATCCATTGATCTCTGTATAAACTCTACAGCACTGCACATTCAGGGGTCACAGCAGCTGACTGTATCAACTTCAAGAGTGATAAACAATTTCTGTTGATTAGATTCAAGAGAGATGGAAGGAAGAGTGGTTAATAACCTCAAAGCAACTTTAGTGACCATGTTGGTGTTGTGGGTCGGAATGCTCGGTGATCTGCCGACGGCTTTCACGGTGAGTGTCTTCGGAAAGGCAATCTGCGCGATCAAGTGTGCAGCGCTACGCAGTGACTTCAAATGTGTAGGAGTTGGGGTAAGTCACTCCCTTGTGAGTGATTCAATAAACTGTTTCGTCATCGGAGGATTTTCGGAGAGCAAATGATGGAATTCATTTGCTGAAAATTCGGAGAACATTAGCCGGTCAACGGATGTTGACCGGCCGAAAAGCAAAAATCCGGCCAACGGGAAATGTTGATGGATGGCGGTGAAGACGGCCAACAGGGAAGTTGGCGGTTAGGTCGCTTAGCACGGCCAACAATGAGAGTTGACCGAAGGCGGAGGACGGTCAGTTCTCTAGGATAGCAGCGCAGTAAGACGGCCAGTGGGTCAGGAGAGTTGACCGGATGGCTCGTGGAGAACGTGGACGGCCAAAGGTTTGGCCGTCCGCCAAGAAATCCAGGACAACGCCAACAGCAGATTTTCCTGGAGGTGTGATCTGAGATGGTTTGCGGGAGGCGGTTTATTTCGGACAGAAAGATATTCTTATTGTTGGAAGCGACAGATCGTGCCCTTTTCTATTTATATGGAATATTGCTCTAGATCTCTATACACAGAGTGTGAGAAAAGAGAGAGTAAAGGAGTTTGAGAAACAAGAGAGGAGTGCACCACCGGTGAGAATGAGAATAAAGAGAAACAGAGAGTGAGAAGATGGTCTTTTTTTCTTGTTTCTCTTCGAGAGGTTTTCTTTATTATTCTCACACAGAGCGGATCTCCATCTGGAAGTTTGTAACCTATTTTCACATAGTGGATTCTTGGTCATTTCGACTCCCCCGTGGTTTTCCCTTGGTTAGGGTTTCCACATAAATCTGTGTGTGCTTCTTCTGTTCCTTTTCTTACACTGTGTGTGGCGTGGTGTGACGGTGTGTCACTGTGTCCGACCGACTCTTTTGGCCCCCCAACAGCAATCTGCGCGATCAAGTGTGCAGTGCTATGCAGTGACTTCAAATGTGTAGGAGAGTGCATGCACAAATGTGTTCATGGAGGTTCTGTTCTCGGACACGATGGTGATCGGCAAGCAGTGGATAACCCGGATTTTTTCAGCTTCGGTTGCGCCTTGTCTTCCTGCTATGATTTAAGTGGCAAGACAAAACCAGGTGACTCCTCCTCGGTTATTTTCTCCATTGTTTACGTTTTTGTACGTTTGGTTACTCAGCATGGACTTTAACTTGCCAGGCAAAGAGGTGAAGCGCTGCATGGGATCGTGCTCTGAAACATGCAAGAAGCACCATTTGTCACATTGAGAGCCTTTGTATGTGATTTATTATCATCGTACGCATGCCACAGTTGTATTCAATTGGGTTTGATTTGGTTATCAACTGTGATTCAATCTTCCCCAATGCCCCCTCAACAAAGGAGGATGTTCATGTTTTTAAAGCATAAATGATGCTTCATCCTATGTATTCTTCTGATAAATAAAGTAAACTTTGTCGATAAATTTTTAGTTAGAAAAATCATAAAATAAAAATTTTTTTTAAAATAGAAAGAATCATTATCATCGACTATAAAATTACAATATGATCATATAAATATTAATTTTATATTTTTATAATAAGTTGATAATAGATTATTTGTTATTTTTATAATTATATTGATAATATTATCTGTATAATTCTAAATTTGAACTAGATTTGATCATTAATAGAATCTAAACAAATTTTTTATAAATAATATTTAATTAGTGAGAAAAATGAATCTTTTACTTGATGTGGTTATCTTCATATAAATTAGGATGAGGAGCCCCTTAGCACTCTTGTATAAAAGCCCTTCTAACAAAGTGGGACCGTTGGATATTTTCAAATCTAACGGTGCATATTTATTCTTTAAAAAAATAAAAATAATTCTTTTAATATTTAAGATATTAAAATATCTATATCATAAAAAACCAAATAAATTATTATCACATTTTTAAAGTTTTTTTTTATAAATATGAAATATCGAACCTGTATAATTCACACCTGCGAACCAATCACATAGGCTATTTTTGGGAGACAATGCAGACAATTCTTCACGAGTCAATGCTCGTATTCACTGAATTTATGGTTATTAACTCATTTATAAAATAATGTGTAAAAATTAAAGAGAGAATATTGGAAATTGTTAACCCAATGAACAAGAAAAAGATATTAAAAATCAAATGCATTTATCTTTATAATGGTTAAAATCTATTTTTATATATAAAATATTAGAAGTAAAATAATAAATAAAAATATTATGTGAATATTTATCTTCAATTACTTTGAAATAATTATAAATATTAAAAAAATATAAAAAATATATAATATTTGATAGGACTATTAGAAAATAAGCACTAGTATTATTAGATTTGGGAGAGCTCTATCTTTTATAAAAGTAGAGAAATTTATTTTTATATTTTAATCATTGAATAATTAAAATAAAAAAATAAGACTCTTTACTCTTTAAAAAGATAGAGCCCACTTTAATTATAATATCACTCACCCTGAAACGAGGGGGCGTTCAGCGCGGAGCCCCCTCCAACACCCACGGGGGTCGTTGGATTGAAATCCGACGGCCCCCTTTTTTTAAAAAAAAATATTATAAAATTTAAAAATAAAAAATATTAAAATTTATATTTTTATAATCAAATATAAAAAAAATATTAAAAAAATAATAAAAAAAACAAAAATTATTATGTCTTTTTATTATAAATTTTGGGCCGTCGGATTTTTCAATCCAACGGCCCAAATGAGGTGCTGGATGGCATCCAGCGCTAGGGGCGTTGGACGCCCCCCGAATCCGCCACTCGCTCTTGGTGTCATTTATAGGTGAATTTGCTCGTAACTCCGGAATTAGAAGGAAATGTCAAGCAGGCCAAATATCAATTTTATCTTTTTATTTTAAGATAAATTAGTTTTTTTATTTTTTAATCTATAATTATAAGATTAAGTTACTTTTACTAGATAGTATTTTATATTACAAATCAACAATTATTTCACTTTTAAGTTTCGTGAAATTATTCAGCAATAACATTATTATATTTTATATATTCATACATATTCAAATTTTTAAATATTAGCAATATATATTTGGAAAACAATATAATGCTGAGTATAAATAATATATATCCACTAATATATAAGTTGATTTGTTCATATATCCTAACTAGGATCGAAAAAAAATAATTTAAAATATTTAGTATCTAACAATTTGTTATATCAACGCATTTTTATGAAGTTATACTATGTTCATTCGATTAGAAAAATCTATGCGGATAAAATTGACTTAAATTAATAAATAATTAATTAAATTAAAGCAAAATAAAGCTAAACTAAAATTGACTAAAATAGATCAGTGATGGCCACATATAATGTTAGTATGATCCTTCTGGTAAGAAAATTCTTATATCCATCTAACAATTAAAAATAAAAGTTAAATGAGCAATTTATTGAGATTATATAAATAATTTAAATGGTTAAAGTTTTTATTATTTATTTATCATATTTTTATTTCTAATAATTAAATGAAAATAAGAGTCTTATTATAAGAACCATAATAGCTCCTGGCCACACAAATGTATTAGTTCAAATCCACAAGCATTTTGAATGCTATGCTTAGTACTTTCTACTATTCCCCACTTTGAATGATTAATTAATTTTCATAATTCATCCACTGACCTTTTATTTTTAATAATTGGTTGGACATAAAAACCTTCATATTATAAGAACTATAATAACTTCCAACCATATGGGTGGATTAGTTCGAATCTACGCACATTCTGAATGTTTTGCCTAGTTCTTTCTATTATTCATCATTTTATTGCTATTTTTCTAATCGAATTGATCAAATAAAATACGGTCCAAATCCAAATTGATCCAGTTGGCACAAAATATTTTAGCTAGGTAGAAAAATGGGACCAAGGAACAAGGGTCAGAGGTTCAACTCAAATGAGGTTGATAAGCAAATTGAAAAGGCCAATGTTGTCAGATTACAGTAACTGGAAGATTAAAGTAATTGACAATTGAAATGACGAACTAATCTGACCATAGGTTGAAGTAACTACCCTAGGCTATAGCTAAAATGAAATTGTTGAGTAGCCCACAGGCTGAGGTAAAAAGGTTGGATGATAGGCTTGTTGGGGGCAAAAGATCGGTCGGATAAAATGACTCAAAATTATGCACAGTGAAAGAAAAAAAGAAAGAAGAAGCACACATAAATTTTACGTGAAAAATCCTTCACAAACCGAAGAAAAAAATCACGGGACACAAAATCCACTGCAAGTCCATTATGTAAAAAATTGGTTACAAACGCTTGAAATAAAGTATCCCCAATACACCCGAGAATAACAAAGAAAAAATTCTCCAGAATTAAATAAGAAAATACTCCTCATTTTCACTCCCTATTTTTTTTTCTCTTCTTTCTTACTGGTGATGCACTTCTCTATTTTTTTTTCACCTTTGAATCTCTCACACCATTTTTCCACCGTTTACAGTATGCATATATATTGTTGATCCGTCAAATATTTCATTTCAGATAAAATCTGTTCCTACTAATAATATGAAGATACTCTGTATAAATGGTACCCTGAAATCACGCATGCCCTCCTGAGATTACGCATACTCAGAAAATCTTCTGAGTTGGCACCCATAGATCCAACTGGATTCCAAACAGGAAATCCATTCATGCTAAACCGGTATTTTTGTTAAATCCTGCCAACCTGACAAATTGGGCATTTTGCTTTCTTCCAAAATGGTCAAATCATCCGTTTTGGCTAACCGGTAAATCTTGCACATACTAGTCATTACAGCCGGTCATCCATTTGACCGGAATTCTAATTGGATAAAATCTGCACCTGTCATTTGACTTCTTGGCCGGTCAACTTGTCTCAAGGCAAATCTGTGTCTACTAATGGGCATCCTTGGCCATCCCGTTCCTTGGCCGTTGGCCTCCATCAGGTGTTTCAATATTTTCTACTCCAAAAATGCTCTTCGCTAACCAACCTTTGCTTTGACCGTCTCTAATTCTCCTCCGGTCAACCTCCCTTTGACCGGAAACTGCTTTCTAATTTTACTCTCCGTCAAACGAACTCCGTTATTTGCCATTCATAAAACCTCCAATGACAAGATTTGTTTGTTGAGTCACCTACAATGGAATAACTAACCCCAATAAGACTAATTAGAGATTAATGTCTACGTGGTGAGGGTAAGAATTTCAACTTAACTTGTCCAAAGGATCTAGATAGGCCAGAGATTACCTGAAGCATCCAAATGGGCTGAGGCCTAGGACTTCTTGAACTGTCGAGTGACATGGCAGTGCCGCCCGATGAAGGTCCAAATAAGCCACGATAGATGAGACCTGATAATTTCGGAGAAAGGTGATGCCACAAAGATGGCCAATTGGAAATATATTGCCTTTTAGGACCAATCAAGGGCACCCGTCTACCTCACTTACACCAACAGTTGCCACTATAAAGATCCAGTAGGTTGAATTCAACGGTTGCTGCAGCCATATTAAGAGCCCCAACCACTTCATCAGCCAAGTGACTCTTTGCTGTCCTAAGGAGCCAATGCCAATGTCATTTCCTTTCTAAAGTTTCTCAATGTTCTCTTCCAGAAAAGGAGAATACAAGAAAACATAGACGAGAATTGAGCCAACCTCTAAGAAAAAATTCTAGTTGAGGAAGCCCAAAATAGAGAAATCCTAAATCTCAAAGAAAATCCCAAAGAAATTGTCATATTAAGTAAAGATTTTGTAGAAGTAATCCTCAAAAGAAAATATCTTGCAATAACCCAATAATGTAAATTTCTCAAAACAATAGCATGTTGATCAAGAAGTCATTCTGGGTAAACATTGTGTCTCATTAAGTTAGTTTGCTTGCCTCCCCCGGTGATATCACCCCCAAGGCCTACTAAGGCAAATGTCACACAACAACATAGCTAAACCTATGACCCATAAGATTCCTTTTCAGCTATTATAACTTATGGGTAGGCCTTATTTTTCACTTAAAGCTCACCTAATTTAGGACACTCTTTATAATTATGATTATATTAATAATATTATATTTATTCTGTCTATTATTTAAATATTCTACTAATTTTATTACTTAAGTCAAATGAAATTTCAATAAAATTTTCTTGACGCTTTTTATTTGAGTCAAATGCCAAACAAAACCTGAGCAAAACCCTAAAACCAACTTGGGTGTCAATCTCTACCCCAAATATTGCGCAAAAAATGAGTGGAAGACAGGCATATATGACCTAAGAAAATGATTTTGAATATAGCATAGTGTCATAGGATTTTTCAAAAACTAATAGATTTCCTAATAATTTCTTATTTATTAATTTGGTAACAACACGATACGATATTGTACAAAAAGTCAAATTCACACAGCCACTAAATTAGAATTCATTAAATATGTCCTATGTTCCAGAATCACTGGCTAATTCAAAACACCATCCCAAACCATAATATCAAATACACCAAGCCAATTATAGAATAATCAGGTAAATACAAGTCTATAAGTGAGGCACATACTCACAAACCAAATATGACCAAAAGCATTAAGAACAATAACGAGGTCAAGAGATATTAGATTGCCAAACAACCAAACATCAAACATTAAACATAAAGCAATCTCAAAAACATAAAACTAGGTTATAATAAGAGGACTTAGTTGCAGTAAAAGTGATCACAATCAATAAAATTGTGAGCCTTTGATACGTGCTACCAGTAATTGACCAAAGTTCTTTACCCTGTAGTTGATCGAGGTGATTTAATCGGCAAATGGACTGAGGTACTTTGGCCAGCAAATGACCGAGGTGTTTTGCCTTGTAGTGGACCGAGGTCCTTTGGAAAGTGAGAAGGTAACAGGGGAGGGGAATTCTGATAGAGGAAGAGGGAAATCAGAGGAGAGACATAAGAGGGAGAGGGAAATCAGAGGGAAGAACGAGAACACAGAGAAAGGGAGAGAGAGACAGGGGGTTTGGGAGAGATTGGGAGCGAGAGAGATAGAGGAGAAAGAGACGAGAGAGAAGTAGCAGATAATAATATTTCTTCTTCTTCCTCTTTACCCAGCATAGTAGCTAGATTTATACAGGGATGCCATAGTCTACGTGGCCAAGACTGATAACAAATGCATAACAAACTTTACTGCCACGAACAGTGCACATGTGGGGCAGTTATGACTAACAATAGCCAATGACGTATAATTAGGCGTGAAAAATTTTTTAACATAATTAGTGCTCGTCCGCAACATTGTCGTTTCCTTTAAAGAACCTCGTCCTCAAGGTTGTAGGAGGGATATTCTTCAACAATTGCCTCCCAGGTGGCCTCGAGTTGGATGGCACGAATGGCCATCGAAGGCATGAAAAGAAAGGAGTGGCGGATGTGCCGAAGCCAGAGGCAAGGAATCTGTTCCGTGAGGAGTGTTTGAAGAAGTGTAAGGATCCAAGGATTCAACCGGTTAAGGTTTTGTCGTAAGTTGGCCAGTACCATTTTCTTCAGTGATCATACAAAGAAACTGGGGGGTTTTACATTGATGTCCAATGGTGAACTGCTCATCATAGTTAAAACACAACCCGTGTTCTCGGTGAGTTGTCAATTCCGTCAGAGTCAATTTTTTTATGGGCAACGTTGGAAAATGGCTGGAAGACGGGGGGGTTTTATGTGGAGGAGGAACGGTGACAGTAGGTGGTTTGGAAAGTGTATTGTACTGGTAAATGGGTTGTCCATCCTCAATTTTTTTTCTCCATTAATTTTGCGATGCCAATGGTTTTCGGTAGTGAATTCAGTTTCAATAATAGAAGTTCCATTTGAATATCATCCTAGAGCCCGAAAATAAAACAATTTAACATATTCGCAGTGGTGAGGCCTGTCGTTCGAGTGGAGAGGGATTCGAATTTGGTTAGGTAGGCAACAACCGTGGAGTTCTGGCAAAGTTTGTACAGCATAGTTTCAGGGTTCAGGAAAGATGAAGGTCCAAAATGTAGCTTAAGAGCCCTGGAGAAGAGCTCCCAGGCCGACAATTGACGTGTTGCATACATCCACTGATACCATTGGAGGGCATCGCCATATATGTAGAAAGCTGCGATGGTCAATTTTTGCTCTTGTGGTGTACCAAGATTGGAGAAAAATCGCTCAATTCGAAATAACCAGCTCACTACATTCTTCCCCGAGAAAAATGAAATTTTGAGTTTAGGTAAACGAATTTGGGAGGAGATGGACGTGTTTGGTTGCGATGCTAGGACGATGGGTAGGGTTTGAGTTGAAGGATGAGAAGTAACTGTGGGGGAAGTAATGAACGTGGCCGGTGTGGGTAATAAGGGTGGATTTGTCGTGGGTAGTGTGGGTTGCTCGGTTCGAAGAAGGAGCTCGGTCAGAGTGAGCTGGATCTACTCCATCGTCGCATCCAGATTAGCAAATCAGTCATTGTGCTGCTGTACTGTAGTCACCACCTCTGAGATTTCCTTCATAAAAATTGCAATCGATTCTTCCATCGCTTTAGAACGAGTAGTGACGCCCTCTACCATTGTCTCAATGAAAGTACCAAATGATATGTGCTGCTTGCAATTGACCGAGGTACTTTACCCTGTAGTGAGGTGATTTAATCGGCAAATGGACTGAGGTGCTTTGGCCGGCAAATGATCGAGGTGTTTTGCCCTATAGTGGACCGAGATCCTTTGGAAAGTGAGAAGGTAACAAGGTGGGGAATTCTGATAGAGGGAGAGGAAAATCAGAGGAGAAATAAGAGGGAGAGGGAAATCAGAGGGGAGAACGAGAACATAGAGAAAGGGAGAGAGAGATAGGGGTTTGGGAGAGATTGGGAGCGAGAGAGATAGAGGAGAAAGAAACGAGAGAGAAGTAGCAGACAATAATATTTCTTCTTCTTCCTCTTTACCCAGCACAGTAACTGAATTTATACAGGGATGCTAAAGCCTACATGACCAGGACTGATAACAAACGCTTAACAAACTCTACTGCTACGAACAGTGCATGTGTGGGGCAGTTACGACTAACAACAGCCAACGACGTATAATTAGGTATAAAAATTTTATAACATAATCAGTGCCCGTCCGTAACAGCCTTACACACTACAAACATGCAACAAGAAGTCAAAGGGCTCAATGCTTTGGTCCTAAGAGACCTCTCCCGAATTAACGTTTGTAATGTGCTAACCAATCTAAAATGCATTAAAGCGTAAGAAATAAATACATTTGCGACTATAACATTATAAATAGAGACCCTCATTGAGGGGAGATGATTAGGTCGTTAGGAGGACTAGCTACATCACTAAGTGTGTTTTAAGTGAGGATTGCAGTGAGCCTAGTGGATTTAAACGAGTCTTATGCTCTGATCAAGTGAGTAAGTACTATTGGAGGCTTTATATTCGGGTTTATTGGACTATTTTCTTGCATGATAATTCTATGATAATTATTTAAATCATTTTGGGATAATTAAATTATATTGGCTTAGAAGGCTAAAAATTTACACCGGTCAAACTCGCTGGGGGCAAAATAAATTGAAATGTTATCAAAGAGAATAACTGAGGAATGAACCACTACTATGTGGCCGGGTAAATTGATCTGTTGAAGAAGGATTCAAGAGTGACACTCTGAGATTTATGCAAAGGAAATTTGGAAATTATGTCTTGGAGTATATTATATTTTACGGTCGCTGAAATTGCTTGGAATTTTGTGGATATATTTTGATAAAAATATTAGAAATATTTATAAATATATTGGTAAAATATTGCTTGGAGTATTATCCTTGGATCCACTGATTTGTACGTATGGAAAGTATAATGTTTGGTAATTTATGGATCAGGTATTTTTGTCAAGATATTACGCTAATCAATCAAATAGGATTCAATGTTTTAGGATGATTTCTATAGAGTTTTGAAGGCTCTAATTTTTTGGATTTGGGAACATCTCTTGGCCAATTAGGGTGCTTGGCGGACAAGTTGCTGCGTGATATAGTCTTGAAATAATTGAGGAGAATTTGAGAGGCAAAACCCTTATCTCATATTTGGTTGGAGGCAATAAGGTAAAAATATATATATTTTTTATTTGGTTACAAATTTAATCAAAAATAAATATTCCCTATGAATTATCAGTCCTACATACGTGGAAATAACAATTCTCACATTTTATTATTATTATTATTAGACATTATTATTATTATTATTATTATTAGGTATTATTAATTATTTGGTATTATTATTATTAATTATTTAGTATTATTATTATTATTACATATTATTATTATTATTATTATTATTATTATTATTATTATTATTATCACTATTTTCACATGTTGCGTTTTAAGAATTCGAGTTATCCTATGGATTGAGGGCAGCGAATCGAATCTTCGTACATGTCGATTTGATGCGGATCCGGTCTCCATAACCTTGAACCTGAACCCTACGCAACACAAACGAAAATAAGAGGTCAGAGGACGGCAGGAGTTGCACCGACCGTAAATCCTTCGACGTTCAAGTCAGATATCTTTCCAAGAGTATAGAAAGATGCACGGAGGATGCATGGAGGTTGCTCCCATCGTTTCTTTTTCCCTTTGGTCCTTTCCTGTTCTCCCTCTTTCCCCCTTTTTCGTGAGAATAAAAGGGACATCTATAGCGGAGTGGGGTGGTTAAATAACCACCTTTTGAACCATCTGTGGATAAGGACGAACGGGTAAATTGCGCATGCATGTCACATGGGCTTGTTTTCTGGGTCAAAATCATTGAGCCGTTGGACCCTTTTTGAGTTGAATTTCACTAGACATTTATTTTATCTGTGGATCTTCTTCTTGGGTTAGGTTTACTAAACCCATCACTAGCCCCCCAAGCCAGGTGATTCAAAATTTTTAACTTCTGATATACTTCTAATGGGACTCTATCTGTAGGTATAGACAAGACGCTATTGCCGTCTAAACCTTGCGGTCACTGTTGTTGAGTTTTTACATGTGTGTTTGATTGGTCACGCTCGCCTTTACCAAGAGGAGGTCGTAACGTTGACAAAAGGGTGGTTGCCGGCTAAACCTTGAGGATATAGTCGCTGGACTTTTACTAGCCTAGGCTGTCATTCACATGTTCCCGTCGACGCTCAGTCCTAATAAAGGACGTCATGGTATTCATATGTCTAGTTCTAGTCTATTGTTAACCGTTGTTGACTAATGGCTCCTTTGGAGGAGGTCGCTGCACTCATGCTGAAAAGCTCCATATGGTTTTATGTTCGACCATGCATAGGCCGCTCAGTGACAGGATCAAGGTTCAAATCCGACCTCATAAGGGTTGTTTGGTACGGAACCAAGATTTGAATTCGACCATCTCTGGACTGTTTGATTTGGAACCAAGGTTTGTTGCCAGGTGAATAAAAATTCACCTGACTTAGGGGCAGTCTAGGTCATACAAAAATATGTAATGATGCAAATACTCGTTTGAGCAGATAAAATAATTATACTATTAATTAAACATGATTCAAAAATTCAGTATAATGCATGCAAAACTTACATGGATTCTGCTTGGAATCGTCATTGGTGTTCAAAGTAGATGGCATGCCATGTTCTTAGTTTTCGTCAGTGCTTGATGATAGAATCGATTTTCTGGTCGCCTTTTGGCCTCGTTATTTGTGGCTACTTGGGCTATAAGGTTATCAACCCACGAGCTTTTTTTTTGAAAATACTGAACAGCCTCAATTATGTGGAAATTAAAGGATGAAGCCCCCAGCGTAACATCTTGGAATAGGCACAAATTTAAGCAGTTAAAATTGCTAGGAGACTGTCAACAAGGGCCGTTGTCTTAGGTTTTGTCACTCATTGTGGGATGTATTGTTATACTCGTTTTGTACGTGCGACGATGTGACCTGAAGAGAATTCCGGAATGAGAAAATCTCAAGAGTGAATGAAACCTCCGGAGTGAGACGAAATTTCGGAGTGAAATTTTCTGGGCAGCAAATGTGAAGTGATGAAATTCCAAGGGGAATAAAGGTATCCGGATTGATGAGATCTTCGGAGGAGATAGAGGTGTTCGGAGTGATAAGATTTTCGGAGAGAATGGAGGTTTCCGGAGAAATGAGATCTCCGGAGAAGATGGAGGTCTCTAGAGTGAATGAAACCTTCGGAGAAGATGGAGGTCTCTAGAGTGATGAGA
Source organism: Nepenthes gracilis (assembly GCA_033239525.1). Taxonomy (NCBI): domain Eukaryota; kingdom Viridiplantae; phylum Streptophyta; class Magnoliopsida; order Caryophyllales; family Nepenthaceae; genus Nepenthes; species Nepenthes gracilis. The sequence continues at coordinate 23,196,285 of BSYO01000007.1, forward strand.
TCTCCGGAGAAGATGGAAGTCTCCGGAGTGATGAGATCTCCGAAAAAGATGAAGGTCTCCGGAGTGAATGAAACTTTCGGAGAAGATGGAGGTCTCTGTAGAAATGATATTTTATAAGAGAATGGAGGCCTCCAAAGTGATGAGATTTTTGGAGAGAATGGAAGTTTTTGGAGTAACGAGATCTCCAGAGAATATGAAATTTTTGGAGGGTTTATGAGGGAAGCCAAGAGAGATCTTCGAAGAACTTCCAAGGGAAGCCATGGAAGATCTCTTAGGGAAGCCGTGAGAGAATTGCCCGTTTGCAGTTTTAACTGGGCAACTGTTAATGAAAAATTTTGAAATGAAGCTGGCCGGGTAGCAGTGAGAGGAAACATCGGTCAGCTGTGAGTGGAAATTTCTGGAGAGAATCTGCTGGGCAGCTGTGTGAGTGGAATTTTCGGAAGTAACTTGGTCAAACCGGCTGTAATTTGGTCAAACCGGCTATTTGTGAGAGAAAAATTTGAAGAGAAATTGGTGAGCAGCTTTGAGTGGAAATACCGGTTTAGGCAAAATCGGTTGAGCTGGCATAGGGATTGGGCTGCTTTCTGAGAGCTTTGATTGGAAAATTTCGGAGTGGTTGTTGCGTCCAGCTTTCTGAGGGATGGAAAGTCGGAGACTTTTTGGGAGATCTCCGGAGAGAATTTTGGGCTGGCTACTTGTGAGAGATAAATTCTCGGAGACCTCTTGGTGTACTATTGTGAGCCGAGAGATGGAAATTTGGAAACCTCGTTGAGAGATGGAAATCCGGAGATGGAAATCCCTCAAGGATTCTTCGACCCAAATGTCTATCGTTTCGGAACTGTGTGCCTGTCGATTCTCAACGAGGATAGTGGATGGAGACCCGCAATTACTGTAAAGCAAATTCTAGTGGGCATACTGGATTTGCTAAACTAGTCAAATCCTGTCGATCCCGCACAAACTGATGGTTATCAGCTCTTCATCCAGGATCCTTCAGAGATTTTTTTTTTTGGGAGATCTCTGGAGAGGATTTTTGGTTGGCCATTGTGTGGAAAATTCCAGATATTGTGAATGAAAAATTATGGAGAGATTTGTAACCGAGTGGAAAATTCTGAAGATGTTTATGTAAAATTCCAGAGACGATTTTGTAAAATTCCAGAGACGTTTGTAAGCTTGTAACTAGGCAACTACGAAAAATTCCAGAGAGCTGTGAGAGATACTTTTTGGAGAGATGAAAAGCTTCGTGCTGAAATTCGGAGTGCTTCGTACAGTTGGGGAAAATCCGGCGAACTTCGTGCTGAAATCCGGAGTGCTTCGTGCTTCTTGGGAAAATTCAGAGAGCTTCTAAAGCCGGAGGTCTTCCCAGCTAGGCTAGAATTTCGGAAAGCTTCTCCATTCTTTGATTGATGAAGGGCTCCAAAGGGTCACGGACGCCTTTGACAATGAGCTTCGAGATCTGTTGCACAGAATATGAGGACAGTGGAACCAGGAGCCTTCGAAGGGGCTTTGCTGAGCTACGCTTCTCTTATCTGAAGAGAAATCAACTGTATCATTAATGAAGAGCTTTACACTCTGTTTGGAGGGCGTATCTGGGCACCATCGTTGAGGGCTTCAAGCTCTGTTTCGCTCCGATTTGATGAGGAGGCAAGCTAGAGAGCAAGGAAAAATGAGCCACTTTTTTGGGGAGGTTTTCTACCCTCCGCCTCTTCCTCATTTTCCATTTTTTTAAATGCTGAAGGGAAACTGGAGTTAGTTTGACTTAGTCAAACCAGCTGTAGGGCCAAATATGAGTTTCATTGAACCCTTTTTTTTCTAAAGTATTAGAGATCGATGATCGAGGTGAAGCCCGAGCGTGGCCTCTTTTGACCAATCCTACGTCCTCAAGCCAGCCAGGTTTATTGCTCCAATCAAATGGCTACGTGAGTAGAGGACAGAATAATAGATTGTCCTCTTGCGATGTATGAACCTCTTTGTGATTAAAGAGGTGGCGAGGATGTTATCCCTCCGGACTTTGAATGAAATCCCATTACTTGAGCCGACTTGGATTTGGTTATGTGGCCTGTATGTTTTCTAAGCTGGGTATTTTCTTTATTTCTTATTCTTCAAGTTGCAGTGTAGGCAGTTGAAGAAAAAGCTACCAGTCTTTGATGACCATTTCACACGCAAAGAACCCAGAGAGAATGTCTTAATAAAGAGCATCTGCCGGTCTCATTCATGAAAATTTGCAAAACGGTCAGGAGTGGTGATCTCCTTATAAGCATGGGTATCAGTTTTATTTTTGTGCTTTTTGGTGGCAAATCTGACCTTTTGGTTGCTTCTCACAGTTGGCGCCAATATTGTGTTTCAAGAATTCGAGTTATCTTACAGATTGGGGGCCGTGAATCGGATCTTCATGCTGGTTGATCTGATACGAATTCAGTCTACATAGCCTCGAACCTAAACCCTACACAACATAGCCGAAAATAAGAGGTTAGAGGACGGCGGGAGTTACTCCCACCGTAAATCCTTCGACATTCAAATCTGATATCTTTTCAAAAGTATAGAATAATGTATAAAGGATGCATGTGTGGTGGATTGAGTATTTAGGTGCGCCCAACTAATGGACTACTTAGAGGTGCCCCCACAGAAAGGCGGCTTAGAGATGTGCCCATTTAGTGGGCGGCTTAGGAATGCGCCCATAGAGGGGTGTCTTAGATAAGTTATTATAGATTGTACGGTTGTATAATGATCATGTGAGTATTCTGGCTGGTTTTTAGAGGAAGAAAAGAGGTGGCTTTTGGAAGAAAGGGAGGACAAGGGGCTTTCCAAGAGTATTGTCTTGAATGAGGACAAAGCCTCTTGAGATGGAGGGATGGCCACTTGGGATGGTGGGCTGGCCTCCATCTCTTTTCCTTTTCACATCTCCAGTATCTTTTTTCATTGTTGATGGTTTTTGACCGTTTCTTTTTCCCTCTAATCCTTTCCATTCTCCCTCTTCCCTCTTTTTTTGTGAGAATTAAAGGGACATTTATAGTGGAGTGGGGAGGTTGAATAACCACCTATTGAACCATCTGTGGATAAAGACGAACGGGTAAGTTGTGCATGCAAGTCACATGGGCTCATTTTTCAGGTTAGAATCATTGAGTCGCTGGGTCCTCTTTGGGTTAAATTTTATTGGGCCTTTACTTCATTTGTGGATATTCTTCTTGGGTCAAGTTTATTGAACTCATCACCACCTTATTCCTCATACTATTTTACAAACCAAATAATAGAATACTAATTTTAATATTATTCTATTTCAATAATCAAATATGTGAATAATAATTTTAATTATATTTTCATTCTATTTTATTTTCTGAAATAATTATTATATTTTCACTTTATTCTATTCCAATAACCAAATGTACCATTAGGATTTTCCTAAAACTTTTGGAGGATTATGGTTCCATTGTCTCATATATATATATATATATATATACATATATATATATATATATATATATATATATATATATATATATGTTGCTACATAGTTAGAGGATGAGGTTGACAACCTAAGAGGAGGCTTGGCCCAAAGCAATAGAGAAGAAGAAGGCACCAAAGGCAAGTAATTTATGTTCCTTTTGGTGTAGTTCCTTGTCCTCTAATGAGTTACTTATGTGCCTTTTCGTGTTAAATCATTCACCTCCACTAGTACTTTATTGAGAAATCAGTGATACATGCTACAATGTTAGGAACAGGTTAGATTAGATTTTGTGCTTCCTGGTTGTGATGTTAGAGGTGATGCTCGAATAGTTCGAATAACAGCCATTAGGAAAATACATTTCAATAACATTTGAAGGTCGTTCGAATGCCACATGCCACATGTTGTTTATGCATATTGGTGCATTGCATGTAAAATATAAAATGTTTGAATTTTTATATAGCAAAAATTATATTATTTTATAACTTTAGTTACTGAAAATTTAGATTTAAATATGTTAAATCAATTCGATATAAATTGTTTCATGGTGTGAAAGGTGATGTTTGAACCTCTTTCGAATGTCAACCCCAGATAGTGAAAGTTAGCTAGTTGCGGAGCATTTTGGAATGTTATATTTGTAAGATTCAAACCTCAATAATTATTTTGATAATAATAAATTTGAAAAAAGTTGATAAATTTTTAAAATTAATTTTAAATTTAGGTAAAAAAATTTAAATATTAGACTGAAATATTTTAATAATACTAAATTTAAATAAATTTTAGTTAATATTTGTATATAACCATTGATTGAGGATATTTTTCAGTTTTAGTACAATATTAAAATTTATTGATCGATATTTTAATTTTAATTTAAGATATTTTATTTACTTATAATTTGAATCGAGCAATTGTTGAATATTTATAACCATCTTTAAGTGAGACTTTTAAGTCATATATTTGGATATTTAATTATTATTTAAATTGTTTAATGACATTTGCTGGTTCGCATCTTAAGACTTAGTTTGGGATTGTATGCCTTTTGGGATCGTATCAGATTCTTCGGTCCTTTATAGCTTGTCCACTGCACATCCATGGCGTCCACTAACAGCGGGCAATTCTGGCTGTTCAATTTAAGTCTAATGGTAATAATTAAAAAATAACAAAAATTAGAAATAGTTGTTCTTTTCAGATTTCTTTTCACGGTGATGACGATTAAATATTTAAACCAACATGAACAAAATATAATTTAGATAATTTGTTTAAATGTAAATCACATTTGTTTAATTTTTGTTGATGTAATGGATGAGTTGGAGGGAGAAGCAACCCCCCAACCATGAGTCCGGGGATTTTGCCTTGTGTACAGACAAAGTAAGATGCTACTTCTCCATTTTAGGTGGTTAGATTACACCCTCGATCGAATCTGATTGTCCGAATTTATTTATATTACAAATTTAAAAAAATTATAATAAATTTGAGTGATCAAATTTAGTCAATGGCACAATTTGATCGCCCAAAATGGAAGAATAGGATCCCCTGCTGGCCCCAACCACACCCAACACCACTCTAATTTAGAGATTTTACCTCTTTAAATGAGGTATTGATATAACCTTTTTCAACCACAATCATTTAATATTAATAGAAAGATTATATTTTTTATTTTTTTTTTTAAAAAGGTTACTTAAATATTTATTAAAATAAATTTTAATTATTTAATATTAATAAAATAATAATGTTTAAAAAGGATTAAATTAATCCTTAATTATAGGGTTTGAGACCCCGGATCCCACTCACCGCTCCTAGTTTCAGTACTGTCCTTTTGACCTATAGCTCAATAAAAATTTATCGTATTATTTGACCCACCACACTTTTTTTCTGCAATCCAGTGTACTTCTGCCCCATAACTCAGTAGTCCTTCATCCAGTTTTATCTCCTTTGCCCAGCCCACCACTATCTTCTTTTGTAACATGGCTTATCATGCCTATTCCTCAGTAGCCCGGATTATAATTTTGGTTGGCAGATAAGATAATATTATGTTTCTCTTTTCTATTGCCAAGCTTTATTGGGTTCTGCTTTCTCTTGATTGTTTGTGAAAGTCGGTATCTTCGTGATCTGTATGAGCACCACAATAAAACCGACCGGCCAGATCGAAGAGGAGAGGGAGAAGGTAGGGCTATCATTCTGGTAGTTGGGAAAAGGCTTTATTCTTTGACACTGCAACCTTAATTGGTCATGGTAAAAGCAAATCCAAGGCCCAGGATTCAATTTTCTTATAGCAGGTAAGCCCCCACAAGTAAACCGCCCTTACATACGTAAAATCAACTAAACCAGCAATTCCTTGCCTAGCTAGCTACCTCTATACGAATTATGAATGCATAGATCGAGCTAAATATGGTATTATTAATGCATATGCCAACTTAATTAGCAGGCTAGATCTTATCTAATCCCACTGAACGGTGCATGTACTTTGAATCAACGGCTTTAACTACTACAGAATATTATTACCCCAGATGCCATGCGGCTTTGAACATGAAACTTCTTGAAAACTACAAATATGTCGTGGTAATCTTCCTTTGATTTTATGAATAAATAAATTGATATAAGCAGACAATTTCGTAGTTTGTGTGTGCTTTTTGATGAAACCTTTAGGATAGTTAATCATGCACTCTGAATAATTTGTATATTCCAGCAATAAATTCACTTGAATAATGAATGGTAACGTGAAGGCAATACCTATATATGCTGTGGGTGAAGGTGGGGTTGCTTGGGGATCTTCTTGCTCACGCATTATTGTGTTTGAGTATTACAGAGAAAGAGAACAAGAATTCTGAGACTGCAGTGCGTTAAGGTGTGAGGTTATATGTCTCTCATGCAAGTCTTCAATCATTTGACAATTACCATGCACGTTTATGGTTTTGAGTGAAACTCTGACCTTTTTCTTGACTCTCACGACATGCGTGCATACTGCTGTCCCCTACCACATTCATTCGCTGGACTACGCAACCAACAAACAAATGCGTTTAATAGCCTTAATGCTCCTGTCTAGCTAGGGTGGTGGTACCGTTTCAGTAGACTGCTAGTGGTCATCAAGACGAAAATGACCCCAAAAAACTAGCTAGTTACACACTCAATGGGCCTCCTGTCAGTGCATGTGAAAGAACAACTCAACCTAGAGAGAGAGAGAGAGAGAACTTTTGTTCATTCTTTTTTTTTTTTTTTTACCGATCTTTGATATTTGGCTTGATATGATTTTGCAGGGTTTTTTCAAGCATTTAGACGGATAAAACCGTTAAGCGTTTCTAGGGTTCATGGAAGGAGGTGTGAGTCGGTGGAAGTAACTGGCAGTGGATGAGACAGAAGCTGATGAAATAAAAAGCATGATGTTACATATTTAAATTTAAAAGAGAACGCAACGCCAAATATCTCAGCCAAGCAAGGCGTTGGAAGATGTACAGAGTCTACAAATATTTTGTTTGGTTTAGTTTGATAGGAGAATCTTAATGTATTTATGGATATATACAAGTATAAGCAACGGTAGAGGGTTAAGGGATTTATCGAACGCATGTAAGGTTGAGTACATCAATATTTAAAAAAAAAAAAACCTACAATAATTATTTTTTTTAATTTAAAATCTCCACAGTTAATGCATGTCAAATGCGGCCCCAGTACATTTATATTTGGTGAAACTAGCCATTTCTGTAACTTATTAATTTTGTGATGATGATGAAATGTTTTGCAAGGATTGAGAATATTACTTTTAGAAGATTCATCAATCAGACTGATCCATGCATTCTGCAGGCATATGGCTTCTCATGGTCTTGGCCATGCATGTCTCAAAAATTAATCTGATGACAAAAATTCTCAATCGATGTTGTAGGAGCCTCCTGTACTAAGCTAAGCTCTTGGTTCACTTTAATATCAATCGCAATTATCTATTAGAAATTTGCATAATTAGCTACCCTAATAGAAAATTTTTCATAATTCGTGTGCAAACAGTCACCAGGATGAATTATTAATAAATTTAAACAAAACAAATATAAACACACGTATTAGCTTGATAATCTCAATCTATATTATTTCTCAAATTAATGTTCTCAAAATCCACTAAGGAAGTAATTAACATGTATCTATCTTGTTTTAAACTAGATTTCTAGTTGTTTTGTCAATGATCAAGAACTATATCAATAAAAAAATCAAAGAAAAGTTGTCCATTGTGGACGTGCCTTGGAATGATAATAATAACGTTGCTTTGTTTGAAGTGGGTCAGGTTCATACAATAAAAATAGCATTTCTGTGATATATATCTTTTTTATTTAGCCTAGATTTTTAGTAGTTTTTTCAGTAATTAAAAATTATATCAATAAAAAATTATAAGAAAGTTCTACATTTTAGATGCCTTGAAAATTAATAATACAATTTTATTTGATATGGTTTTATACCCACACAATGAAAATAGCATTTATGTAATATAGATAAAATAGTATACATCTTATCCTCCCAAACTAGATAATTTGGGAGCTTCATAGATCGATCTATGATATCATACCATCCATTAAAAATCATGAGAAAACTAAGATACAACCCACCATTGTTGAACAAATTCCAACACTCTTAGTACCGTTGCTTTTCAACAAAAGCAAACATAAGCTTAAATCCAACTTCAATTCCACAAATCTATTAGAAGTTCCAAAACCAGGGTTTCTAACTTCAGATCGTATACTAAAAATCATTGAATATGTCCTTGCTTTGTCGACGTAGGAAGCTATAATTCCAAGTTGTACTGCACTTGAGGAGGGATCAAATTGTGTAAGAAAAGGCAGCTAAATTCAGACATTTCTCTTGCAACAACGAAGGAGAAATTCGTTTTGCTAGTAGCTAGTACTTTGTTATATAGACGTAAATATTACGGGAAATCCCAGCCTTTCAAGTCGGATGATTACAGAGCTAGCTATTCCTGTGAATTAACGTGAACACCATAGAAAAACACCAGCAATTAAAAAGAAAAAAGAAAATAGTGTAGTAATACTATAGAAAGCCTACCAGTCCTAGACGTTTCTCCATCAGATCTATAAACATCGTAATTGGTGATATGCTTGGTGGTATAATAATTGAGTAACTCGGCTGGCCCGCGGCAGAATTACAAGAGATAACTCCATGCATTGCCAGAACTCCAATTGCACTGATCAGTCCCATTGATACCAAGCAAAATTTTTGACAAGCTTAACCCCTCGTTCTGTGCTTCGAGACTTCGATCGCTATGTTGAAATTCGTACTGCTCATTTTCTGGTGGTTGTAGTGACAGTGGTTCCAAGCCAGACAAACAAGGAAACTGTTGCGCTGCTGGAAATCTTGGTGGCTGCTGACCTATTCCAGCTGATGTTATTGCTCCGTGGCCGCTTGATCTACCACAAGTTTGATGTTCCAGGACAACGGCATTGCCACCAGACGCTGACGGCTGTAAGGCAAAACCCTCGTAGTTTCCGAGTAAAAAGAGTAAATGATTTGGCGAAGGAGATGTCAAATGGGCATTTATAGTTCTTGTTGATGAGCAAGAAGCAGTACAATTGCTAGTACTAATCATACCGCCTCGTCGGCCCTCCGTGACCAGAGATTTCAGCTGGGTACCTTTGTTCCTTTTGTTATTCCTCCGGCGGCGGCCTCCAAATGGCACGTTCCTCAGAGCGCCGCCTCTTGTCCAGTACCGCCGGCAGGTCTTGCAGAAGTGCCGCGGCTGAGAGAGGTTGTAGTTGTTGAAATAGCAAAATTTAGTATTGGTAGACTCACATCGCGGGCACTCTAGGCCTGCCTCGGGCAGAGGTAGCTTGGCCAGCTGGGATCTGTCGAATAACGAGGCCGGCCTGAAAACGCCGGAGGCGCCTTGAATGCAGCTGCTACCAGCTGCGCCGGATAGAGGTGCTGGGATGAGGCCAGGAGAATCAGTAGCAATAGCTGCTTGATGATTTGCTTGCTAAAGAGAAAACCAACAATTATTAGTGGCATATTCTACTCTACAAAAGGGTGAGATTACTCGTACTTTAATATCATTGCTTATCATGTCGAATTGAAAATGATAAATTTACCTGTTGCCAGTTGGGAGGATCTAGATAGACTGGAACGGATGAGAAGACCATGATCTCTCTCTCTCTCTCTCTCTCGGTGGAGGGGCTTTAGAAAACGGCGGTGGATCACATCAGTAATAGAATTACAAACGCGCACAGAAGGCAAGGGGGAGAGAGACTTGGCTGGAGATGGTGAGGGGACGAGAGAGAATAGACGTAGATGGAAGGATTAAGGGCCAGTCATTATTTATTGTCCTTTCTCTCTCTACCGACCTTGTATTTGATTTAGTATTAATTTTTTTTAGGTTTATAATTGCAAGAACTTTCGTTTGTCTTATTTTAAGTCTACTTCCAATTGTTGAAGGATTAGTCCTCGGAAGAACTAAAAACAGTTGATCAATGTAGGCTTCTTCAGAAAAATACAATACCCAAAGGGGCTCTCTAACTTAAATTATAGTAAAAAATATAAATAAAAATTGGAAGATGTGTATTCATTCCATGAATGTGAATATTGACCAACTCACCAACCCCACTTTTAGGAAATAACTCCTAAATTTTGGAGATGCCTACTTGAGGCTATGATAAATCTAAATGAATTCCATTGATAAAGAGTACACAATTTTAATGACTAACCAAGTTGAATTGACACAAATTCATGTTGTTTGGTCTCAAGAATAATGTTGCAACTTAGTCACAACTCATCCATAAAATATTTGTGAGTTAGATTGGCTACAATATAGAGTTGCAAATAGATAATATGCTTATTAAAAGCACATTCCTAAAGGATCACTTTTAAGAACTAACAAAGACTATCAAGGTCCTAAGGGCTTATGGCACAAAGATTAATCAGACAAAGTACGTATTTGTAGTAATATTCAAAAGGTTCTTAAATTTATTACATCCTATTGATGCATCAAAACAAACCTTAAGACGATTCAAGCAATCTTGGACATGGAGGCTTTGAAAACCATCATGGATGTTCAAAAGTTGACTTGATAGATCGCTTTGTTATCTTGGTCCATTGCTAAGTAGGCCGAGAAGCATTTGCCTTTTTTCTAGTTTCTAGAAGATCAAAGACCAGAGGGTTCCAATGGTCTAACAAGTGCCATTGAGCCTTTGAAGAGTTATGATACCTCGTCTCTCCATTGTTGCTCACTAGACTAGTCCCCATGGAAGACCTTTACCTTTACATGTTCTATTGGAGATGGCTTTGAGCTTGATCTTGTTCAAAGAAGAAGGTGGTGCCTAGAGGCTAGTCAACTACTCTAGGGAAATAGTCACCAACACAAAGACTAGGTGCATTTTGGTCGAGAAAATGGTTCTAGCTCTTATCTTTTCTACAAAAAAGCTAAAGTCATACTGTTTGACTCATAAAATCGTTATACTATCTGACTAGCCCTTGAGGAAGATATTATAGATATTGGAGGGTCTAATAAATGCATTTAATATGATATAGAATTGGAGGAATTTGACATTTTGGGCCAAACCAAACTGATCATCAGACAACAAGCTAGTAAACTTCATCATAGAATATACCTTGCTACCTTCTTTCGAAGTAGATGTATCAAAGTCAGAGAAGTCAAGTGATCATAGCCAGTTAGTCCAATTTTAAGAAAAAAAATGATTTAATTCCTTGGCCAGTCCAATATCGAGGGGTCTGAGAAAGTCCTCCAAATATCAAATGATCATAGCTGGATGACTCCTTGTTATGAATATTTGCAAGAAGGCAGACTACCTAATGACCCACAATAAGCAAAATAAGAGGGTGAAAGAGCGGACTTTAAGATTGACTACCTGGTGTTAAAGAACATTGAGGCAACCGTAAAACTTACCGATAAGAAGAAATTGTCCCCAACTTAGGAGTGCCCATTCTTGGTGTTGGTAATACTTTCAAAGGGGCATATATGCACTCAAAACAAAAAGCTAGTTTCACAAGCTTGGAATGTCATTTATCTCAAAAAATGTTATCAATAGCAAAATTGACTTAGGAATATAGAGGTATGTCCCATCCCCCACTTTGGAATGCTTGTATGTTATTATTTCCTCATATTAATAAAATTTGATTTTTGCAATTTGATTTACTATTAATTTGTATGCTTGTATGTGATAATATAATCCCAATACACCTTGAATCAGGCAGATGGTTTGAACACCCTATTCGTAAACATGATGATTTTAGGAAACGGCCCCGGAGTAGGTTTAACAACACCATACTACCAGAATTATGTAATCTTGTACATGGGATCCCTTAGTGACGTGAGTATTGAATACCCAACATAAAGTACCTTACCATAGAGGATGCCAACTCCATACTTAGAAAGTGACTCATGGTATATGCTAAGAATATTTTAGGCATAAGAATCTGGCATAATGTCAAATAATGATTGATAATGAAAATCTTCCTTTCTATACAAAAATATCTCTCTTTATGCTAGAAATCATTCAATACTAGCCAACCACGAAGTACACTGTCATAGACTTCATGAAAATATACGACAAATGTTAGATTTATGATAATGTCTTGTCATGACATCGAACCAAGTAGGTCCTAATAATATTACAAAATAATAGTAACTTATTAAATTAAATCTCAAAAAATAAAATAATAATCAAAATAAAACCTTAAATTCGGGCATAACTTGATGACTTGTCCAACAGTCTAACTATAATAAGAATAATAAATAATAATATTATTATTTATTTACAATATCGCTTTGAACAACCCATCCAAATAATTAAATAATTGTGACCTATTTCAAAGTATCATGAGAAAAAGTTATAACTCACGATACAAACAAAATTATCGATCCATAACAATCCAAATGCTATAAATATCCAAATAATCAAATAATTCAAACACTATCTCTTTAACGATACAACATGCTATCATTATCCCCAACTGTCATACCAAACAATGCAAAAATATATTGAATACGAATATAATTCGATTACAAAGCTGACACTTACCAATATAAATGAGATTTCAATCAATCAGCATTCGAGCTCCCTACATAACACTCGTAGTACTCTAATCAGAAAGGATAAGAAGTAATAAAAATTTGAGTAGAATACTCAATAAGTATCAGCATATAATAGATATAATAAACCAATGCATCCATAAATAGTGTGAAAGGAATTAAAATATATACGAAAATCCATTAAAAACTAAAATCCAAATGTCCACAATATGCGGCAATAAAAATTCGAATGTATTCTACTACTCGAAAGTATAATTCAAAATGAAAGTCAAAAGTTTTAAAAATATAAAACTAACTGAATCTCAATTGAGGGCAAAATCAGCAAATATAACCCAAAATCTCAAATATCTAAATCAATGTAGATAAAATATTTCAAAAATCTAAAATATACACCAATCAGAGAATTAAATAATGAAAGACTAATTTGAGAAAGTGTTATTTCTACCCTCGATAACTTTAAATTATATTACAATTATTTGGACCTACTGGCAGGGCAGTCTACATATTTTTTTATAGATAGGAATGAAGTCACCATCTTTTGTCACCCATAAAATAGGTGCACTCCACAAGTGCTTTATAAGTCGTGGAGACATTTCCTTTGTGAACTCGTTTTGGGGGCCGTGGGCTTGCCAGGAACAAAACTGTGCGAACTTGGCTTATAGCGGACAATATTCACAAACGGGTGCCTAGGGACGTTACAGGCTATCTAATATATTATGACGTTCAAATATATTAATTTATTTAATTTTTTATGACAATTCTCATAAAAATACAATCAGGAATGGTCATTATATTACATACCACAAAAGTTTTCCAATTTGAATGAAATGGTATGAAACTTTTACCCAGAAAAGTCAAATATAAATGTTTTCACCCTAGAAAAAAATATACATATCAAATCATATAAAGAAAATTGAACCCGACTAGCAGTACAATACATGGATGCCACATGCACGACCCATAAGTAAGTTTTTATTACTTTTTTTTTATAAATAAACTTATATATAAACAAAATAACTCAAAATATTTATTCATTTTTTTAAAAATAAAATTCTCAAATATTAATAAATTCAAAACAAAACCTCAAACCCTCCAGTAAATTAACACACATGCACAAATAAACAAAGTAGGAGTAAGTAAAATGGTATGTATGTATATTAAATCCATCACGTGTAAATAAAACTAAAGAGAAACTTAAATAGATTAAGAATAGGATGCAATGATATTTCCCACAACCTCTAATCTTACAGATTTAATAAAAAGATATTTTAAAATACCTTCTCTGTTCTTCATCTCTCTTTCTTCCCTCCCTTTTTCTCATCATCTTTTTTTCCCACGCAAAATGATTGAAAACAGTGCACACATCCTTTATATTGTTGAATTGGCATACAAGTGCCGATCGGGTGCACGTCAAGTATCGCGCTTAACCACAACAGCGTATGAGCACCGCCTTCGGCGCCCCTTAAGCACTCCAACAGTGGAATCTGTGTTCGAGTGCCACCCCAAGCACTCCTTGGGCATGCCTATGCTAGAATCCACGCACAAGCGTGCATTAAGTATGCCTTAGGTGTCAAAATTGCTTATATATTTTGAAATTCCTTTAAATTCATATTACACAATTTTTTTAAATATATTCAAATTTAACCAAAAATAAAAGGTTAATATTAATTAAATCGAACGAGAACTGGGCATTACATGTCCCGAGGTAGCCAACGATCACTCTATCTCTCTTACAAAGTCCTTGTCCAATTATAAAATGGAGGCAAGATATTCTAGACCCGTTCTTGATGGAATGGTGTTGGGATTGGTCACCCAAATATTGTCATAGAAAGTTTGAAATAAGTTCTATTAGAATTGACCATTGAACCTTTTTTTCTTTTTGTTTTTTGAATTTGTGAGGTAATTAGAGAATAACACACAATTACAGAAAAAAAAATTTACAACAAAACAAATATAGAAATTTATGAGATAATCCATCTCAATTAATAAAAATTATAAGAGAAAACTATTCACTATTAAGTAAATTTGATTACAGAAAACCCTCTAAACTACCTTCAAATTCACCTTAAACTTAGACAAATTGAACTATTGATTAGTAAGTGTAAAAAGAATAAAATTGCTAGTAAAATTATTCAAAATATTAACTAGAATGATATACCTAAGATCATGAAAATAAGAACGTAATTAAATGCCTAAGAATTGGTTAAATTTCTTCTCTTCTCCCTTTCTCTCTTAATTTGGCATTCAAAGTGTTTTGAATTATGATTCGCATCCACTCATCAAGAGAGGAACAAAAATTTAGCTTAAAATAAACTTGGCATTTAAACGGTGACATTTATTATTTGAACGGTGACAGTTATTTTTCGAACGTTAATAAAAAACCTCCCAAAAAACTATCCATAGAAATATGGGTCCGTAGAAATTGAAGCTTACATCAAGTATTGACTTTAGTGCTTCCTTCCGTGTGCTACAAATGACGAGCCTCTTATGAGTCTCTATTGATCTTTGTAAAATATCAAGTAAAAGTCATCATCATCAAGCTTTTTCCATTGAAATCAAATTCAATCAAACATATGGTGTGTACCGTGCACCTTTCAACATGAACCTGATCCCGTTGCTTGTCCTCGAGGACACTTCTTTGATGCTAAGAACATTTGATGAATTATCATTATTCATCTTTAATACGTTTTATTTTTTGTGTGTATGAGATGTGATGAAATGCTTAATATGAGAATCCACTAGCCATCATCCAATTTATCTTGTGGCACACGTGGTTGTCTATCTCCCCATCATCAACAACGAGAAGTTCATTATAAGTAGTTGTAGAGACCCAGTCATCACCCTCATGATCATTCTTCCCCTCCTATTTACTACGGTCTTTCTCTCACTTTCATTTGAAATAATTTTAATTGATGCATCTCTTATTGCCACAATAATAATACATGATATTTTAAAGTCATGACGTTAACTTGTCTCAACTCGTCTCTAGTCTAGGAGGACTTCACCTCACTACTTCCTTGGGTTTTTAAAACTAATACTTTGCATTGTAAAAGCAAAAAATTTCAATAGTTTCTCTTTATTTCTTTATTTAAAATGACACCCTTAGTAACATAAAAAACATAATTTAATAAAAAGTTAGTAATAGAGATTTGAAGGACCTCCGTAGAATTCGGTAAAGTTATTAAGAAATATAAACAAAACAACTTATCATCAAATTTTATTCCCACATTGGATAATTGATTAACACATTCTCGGAACTAATTTAGATGAGATGTAACATAGCATAGTTCTTTGTATTTTAACAACAACAATTTCATCAAATAATATAACTTATTATTGCTCGTCTTCAAAGGTTATGATACTTTGAATTTGTCTCATAACATTCATGCATATTTTTTGTTAGGGTCATTTTTATGATTGGCATATTTCGTGATAATATGTAATCATGTCTCGATATTGGGTTGTGTTTCGTCGAAGTGTTGCATCAATATATTTTTGCAACTATCCGTTCCGAGCTTCCAGAGTACCGCGCATTCCGTGAGCTCTCCACCCGCTCGAGCCCAAAATCTCAAAACCATGCGCTCGCCGTGAGCTCTCCACGCGCTCGAGTGCAAATTTTCGAAACACCTCGCTCGTTGCTCGCCTCCTTCTCGCTCAAGCCCCGCGGCAACATGCAGTTTTTTTTAAACCTGTTTTCTGAGCCTTCTATATATATGCACATTAATTCTTTTACCTTATGACTTGATTGATAATTTTGGAGTGCCTCTCCTTTACAAATATTTATCATTTTCTCCAATAAATATGTTCCAATTGAAAAGACCGATCTTTCATAATTGTATTTCATGTGCTTGCTATTTTCTCACCATTTTTTCTTTATCGATTCATTATTTCTATTCTTCTACCTTTGTTGGTGACGTCAGTATGTTGAAGAAGGGGATCCGATCGTGTTTAGCTACTTTAAGCGGTCCGAGAGAGAAAATTGACGTAAAGATCGGAAGGCGTCCGGTTCTATTGCCGTGGGCAAATCCAAGGAGTTCCTTGGTAGGGATCATAAGGTAGGAGTAAGTCGGTTAGGTTAGTGCGTCGTTACAAATAGGTATCGAGTTTTTCCTTCGTTACCAAAAAGATTATATTTTATTATTATTATTACTTTATTTTTATACTCTTATTACTTATATCATTTAGATACAAATACTCTTTATATGTATTGAATATTTGATTTGGTACTGCTTCTACTTATCCTGCACGAGGTCGAAATATTATTGTATAAGTTGGGACGAAATATCCTTTTCAATTGGTATCAGAGACATATCTCGATCCATGACCCCCAATCTAAATGTATACGAGTGGATCACTCTCTGTACCTCCCTTTTTTGATGGAAGTAACTATACCTATTGAAAAGTTAGGATGAGAGTCTTCCTCAAATCGATGGATGAGCGCATGTGAGCTAGTGCCCAAATTGGATGGACTCCACTCAAAAGTGGTAATGAACTAAAAATTCTGTCTTTGGGGTCAAAAGAAGAACTTGATGCTTGTATTGGAATAGTAAGGTATTACATGTTATTTTTATGGCCATATTTCTCGAAGAGTTTAAACGCATATTTATGTTTGAGATTACAAAGATACGTGGGATATACTTGAAATCACTCATGAAAGAACCAAACTTATAAAAAATTTAAAATTATAAATACTTACTACCAGATTTGAAGAAATCTCTATGAAAGATGATGAAACTTTTGATGAATTCTATACTCAATGAAACGATATTGTGAATTTCATGTGTAATTTAGGAGAACAGATTCTTGAAAATCGAATTGTTAGAAAAGTTTTTAGATCACTCCCTAAAAAATTTAGACCTAAGGTTACCGCTGTTGAAGAAAGTAAAGACTTTGATAAACTAAAAATCAAAAAACTTGTAGAATCCCTTCAAATTTATGAGCACACTTCCATTGTAAAGAAAAAAATAAATCGATTGTTTTAAAATTCGTTAGGGAAGAAAGAGATCATACTCCGATGAGAAGTCGAATAGCGATGAAGATTTTACCACATTTGTTAAAAATTTTAAAAAATTCTTAAAGAAAAATAAATTCTCGTCTGATATATCAAGTGCGGATTTAAAATGAACTTTTAAATCTAATAAGAAAGATCAACGCGAAATTAAAGAATTCAAATCGAAAAATACCCAAAGTGTTCCATGCCACGAGTGTAAAGGTTTTGGTCATTATTGTACCGAATGCGCAAATCTTAAATATCAACAATGTCAAATCTTTAAAGCTAATGTGACCTTGAGCGATAACGAAGAAGAAGAGGTTGAAAAAAACTCTGAAGATGGCCCTGTCATGTATATGGCTTTTATAATCTCGATGTGTGAAATTAATGAACATTTAGAAGAAAATCTTAAACTATTTGATGACTCTGAGAACAAGTCAGAAGTTGAATTGTATGATCTTCAAGTTGCTTATGATAAATTGTTCAAAAAATGCCTATAGATCAAGAAAACGAATGTGTCATTAAAGCACAAACTGATTAAAATGAGAAAAAAAATTATTTCTTAAATCTGAGTTAAATACAAAAGTTCAAAAAGTTAAAAAACTAAAATGTTTTTTTACTAAAAAAATCACAACTCTTAAATCTGATCTAGAGGCTACTGGGAATAACTTAAAATAATTTTGAAATGGGTTGAAAAAATTGGATCATATGCTCAATTTGGAAAAAATAAAAGGAAATAAAACCGGGTTGGGTTATTCTGAAAATAACTTGAAAGCCATTGTTAATTCTAAAACTATATTTGTCCAACTCACATTCCTCCTTAGACAAAATAGTCCATCATCTACCCGTGTTGAACAATCATCAAGCGATTTTTCAAGAAGTATGTTAATATATAAAATCGTCAAAACTTCACAAGTATGAAACAATTTGGTCTTAAATGCGCTAGGAAGCTAGTATACACTTCTGATGGCCATGCTAAAGTCGTTCCAACATGCCATGGATGTGAAATTATTTGCATATTTGCCTCTATTGCCCCGCATAGTCATGTCAAACTAATTTTCGGTAAGCCTCAAAGATAAAGCATGTCACTCACTGTATCAACCGTTTAAATAATCAAGTGTCACATTTAACCTACACTACCAACCGTGGTAAGAAAATACGGATGAAGAAGAGTGAGCTCCATCACCCTTTCGAAATTCATGACAAAAAAATGGAGTAGATTTCTGTCTAAGTCTTAGGGGGAGACCCTATGTACTTTAGGGGGAGACGTTATTTTTTATGTTAGGGGGAGACAGTGTTATTTTTGTAAGGGAGAGTTCTTCTTGAATTTTTGTGCTACTTGTATTTCTTCTGCTAACTTTATATTTTCTACTATCTTGCCATTCATTCATCTTGCTGACGTATGTTGTTCTCTTCTTTTATTGTTACCGTTTTATTATATCACATGTATTATACTTTTTTATACTAACCCTATTTGACCAAAAGTAATACTAGGACAGACATTTAATATTAATTATAATTTTAGAAATCGGACGATAAAGCGATGATATTTCAGTCATAATATCGTTTTGGATTTTGGATTAAAAGAAAATTAAAGTGTAGATTTTTATATTTTCTTATTATATTATTTTTATTTAGAGATCACTGGAATGGGAATGTAAAGGGTTTTTTATGTCGGCGACGGCGACGACGGTTGCGACGAGGACGGCATCGGCGGCGCCGGTGGTGGTCATCGGTGGGTGCGGTAATTTGATCTGCGAACGGAAATCGCACGAGGAAGAGGAAATCGTCGAAACCCGATGCAGGAAACTTCACTTATAGCTGCGGTTTTTTACTTTATGAGTTTTCGATGGTGGCCGGGTGAGGCGGAGGAAATTGATAAAGGGGAGATTGTTATGGTTATTTTTATGATTAGTATATTTTGTGACCATATGTAATTATATGTTAATATCGAGTTGTGTTTCGTTGAAGTGCTCGAAAATCCAATAATTTACACGTATATTTATATTTAAAAATATACACTGCTCGCTTGGATTTGGATTATTTTCAGCCTTCGACATTATCTGTTATTCGCTTTCCCGTGAACTCTCCACCCGCTAGAGCCCAAAATCCCGAAGCCTTGCGCTCGCCGTGAGCTCTCCACGTGCTCGACACGGATTATGTAAATTCCTGTTCCTCTGCCTTTAAAAACACCCCGTACTCGAGGGCCGCGACAACGGATTTTTATAATTTTTAACTAAATGATTTTTGAGATTTGATCCGAACTTGGAATATATATGCACCTTAATTCTTTTGTCCTATGACTTGATTGATGATTTTGGAGCGCTTCTCCTTGAAAAATCTTCATCATTTCCTCCAATAAACGTATTCTAATTGAGAAAACCGATCTTTCATAGTTGTGTTTCTTGTGCTAGCGGTTTTCTCACCACTTTTTCTTTATCGATTTATCACTTCTATCCTTCTACCTTCGTTGGTGACGTCGGTACGTTGAAGAAGGGGATCCAGTTGTGTTTGGCAATTCAAGTGGTTGAAGAGAAAAGATTGACGTGAATACTGGAAGGCATTCGATTCCATTATCGTCGGCAAATCTAATGAGTTCCTTAGTAGGGATCACAAGATGGAAGTAAAATTAATCGATTTTAGATTTTAGAAATTTTAAACATTTAAATTACCGCTTGGTTCATGACATTTTGGGTTATGACACTTGTGCTTTAGTGGAGCTCTTCATTACGAAACACCCCGCACTTGAGCGCCGCGACAACGGAAAGTTTTTTTTGTTAGTTGAATTTGACTTGATTGATGATTTTGGAGCGTATTTTTCATTTCCTCCAATAAACGTATTCTAATTGAGAAAAACCCGGAGGGTTTTTCTTTATCGATCCTTCTACTTTCGTGGATATCGAGTTTTTTCTTCGTATCATCTAGATACAAATACTTTTTACGTGTATTGAACATTTAATTTTAAACTGCTTCTACTTTTTCTACATAAGGTCGAAATATTATTGTATAAGTTAGGATGAAACATCCTTTTTTATTTTTTTATTATGGATATTATTATAAATACTAAGTCAGTAATTATCTAATCTACTCATAAACTTGATCATACTAAAAAGCCTATTCTTCTTTAAATTTAGATTCAAATTTTGGTCTTTGAGTGGCAAACATCACTAGATATGACGCTTTCATAAATAACTAATCTTTTATCTTAATCCTTTAAATATGAAAGCTTGTACCATTTAAGCAAAATATTTTATTTCAACTATTTATCAATTTAGAAAAAAAAGTAACCTGAAATCTCTAACATCACTTTTTAGGATTCGTCCATCCAATTTCTTTGTCACAAAATTAAGAACAGATCTCTATTAGAATGAATAACAAATCCTTTGCTAGAATTTGTAAAGAACCTATCTGATGACACACATTCATAGTAAAAAAAAATCATGTTACAAAATAAATGTAGGATTTTACATGGTAATCCTTCATAACTAAGAAAAATCACTAGAAAAATCTTTTCACTATAATGAAATGAGTCCGGTTATAATATACACTCTTAAAAATGACATTCAAGTTAACTAAAAATAAAGCAAATCAAACAATGAACAACAAAAGTACAAAAGGAATGAAAACACTAGTAGATGTGTTCTAAATTATAATTGGAATCATATATCTAAGATGATGAAAATAAGAACGTGATTAAACACCGAAGAATTGGCTAGATATCCTCCTCCTCTTCTCCCTTTCTCTCTTAATTTGAGACTAGGAGTATTTTGAATAATAACTCACATTCACTTATCCAAAATAAAACAAAATTTGACTTAAAATAAGTATGGAATTCGAATGACAACAATTGCCTTTCAAATGGCAGTACTTGCCTTTTAAGTGGCATTGCATTTTAACGTGTCATTTAGCATTTGACTGTCAATGATAATCTCCCCAAAAAAATACCCACACACTTGTTTTCTTCATGCACACATTAGACAATCCTGCTATGATTTTTGTACATATACCCATCATACGTGTATCAGGTATAGATGTTATCATTTTTGTATATGTGCATCCATCATATGTATATTAGGTATGGTTCAGCCATGCCATTAAAAATGGCCTTTGTTCAAGTAAATCATTGCCAGAACATCAAGCAAACTTCTCTGTTTTTGCTAGAGTCGAACATCAACATATATAGGTAGTTTAAAGCTCATATGAGAATGGCCCAAAAACTTTACATGCAAAACATCAAAAGTTATTAATCATAAGTATTGACTATTTTACCAAGTGGTCAAAGAAATATTAAAATTTAATAGCTCATCTATAGAAAAAGGGCTTCCCCTTGCAACGCTAGGAGCCCTCTCAAACCTCTTGAATGATACAAAACCCACGCAATAGCCAAGGCGCCCCAATGATGTCAAACTCTCGAAGGCTGGGGGCTAGGTAGGGACTTGAGGCACATAGAATCCAAGTGAGCAATAGCTTGGCCATGGTATCTCCTAGGGTCAAATTGACTCATCCAAACATTATTTTTGAAGTGTCAACTCGAGTTGCATCTCCCCCTCCCCGCCTGACTGACCCCCTTCCATCCACTCAAAAAGGAGCACCAAAGGGTTAAAACTGAATCCGAGCATGGACCCTACCATCAAGGCATTAACCTGAAAGGAAGAAATCAACAATTAGACCACGAAAATTTCTATATAACCATAACAATTTTTACATATAGCCTACCAACTGCCAATATTATACATCAAACAACCACACCCACCTCCGAAAAGACATCCAGAATAGGCAAGGCATGATTTAGTGGCCCTGCATAAAAAGTTGACACCACGGACATATGTACTATCCCTGAAGTATGAGATAAGCTATGTGGCAGATACATGTCCCAATCGCTCCTTTGTCATTGTCTACAATATGACCATTCACCAAAAAGAAAGGGATTCAAAATAAGAGAACAAATGCATCTTATTCTCGAAAAATCTTGGCTCACTGAATACTTAAATAAAATCTTAATCATTTTCGATACTATGTGTATCTTGAGAAGTTTAACTCTTTTGAGTTGAATACTCATATCCTAACTATTTATCTTCATCACATTTGTAGTTTATGGCTTTTTTCTTAAATAATACATGAAATCTCCATTATTTATAAGCTAAAAAGAACCAAAATCCGAACAAGTTCACCTCCCACTTGAGGCCTATTCTACAACTGGGCCCCTTCTCATCAATGTTAATCTGCAACTTTACAGCCAAGCCTAAAAAAATAAATAATTTAATGTTTCTCTTTTTCTTACTTAAGTTTTTACTTAATCGCTGAATGAAAATTTTCAATAATATTACCTAGGTCTTCATGTATTTATTTGTAATGCATGGGACCGATAAATTATCCATCAAGATCGAGCCCCTCTTTGTGTCTTCTCTATTCTAAGTTGAATGTTGGTTCTCGTACACATCCCATGAATTGTCCATCAACTGAAGATTCATTGAGTGGGACTCCTCAAGTGGAAATATTAGCAGTAGTATACCTTTAGAAAATCTTGGAAATGCTTTAGTGTAACGTGTCGTTAGTAAAGCTTCTTTAAAAAATGACGTCGTGTTATTAAGTATTAGTTGCTGCTCAGTGTTGTGGCTTATGGCATTGTTTGTTTTGCTATATACATTAATATGTTTTTACATGGATGCAGATTGACTGTATTTGTAAACTAATTTATCAATAAAATTTTAAAACTGATGTTTAGAAGAATCATAGTAGAAACCCTTGCTTTTTACCATTTCATCCTAATGGTAAATTCAATTTTCGCCAATAGGATAACCATTGCGTGGCTCATTTTCCACGTAGAAATACCATTAAAGCAACCGTTTACGTAAATCCTGACGAAGAAAAAGAGCCAACCAAGAGCATGCAGCTAGACAGGCGTTGTCGTGCATGTCGCTGTTAAGATGACGCGAAGCCTAGTGGATAGACCGAGAGAGATGAGTACCTACTGCTGGCTAGGCTTGAGAATAGGGACCCGATGAGGAGGAGGAGGCCGTGGCGGTGCTCGTGAGAACCGACGTCTAGGGGTCCGCAGCAGTTGAAGGGCTAGTACTGCCAAACAGTATTTGCCGACCATTTCATTAAATCACTACCATGACACGGCTACCAACTATTATTGCCAACTCTGTTTGATTAAAGTATCGATTTAATCCATAGGTCCAATTTGTGGTATTCAAAATTTTATAGACTAAATATATATATATCCATAGGTCAAATTTGTGGTAGTCAAAATTTTATAGACTATATATATATATATATAATTGTGGCAAATATGTTAAAAAAATTAGGGCTCGATTAAAAGTTTTAGTATGGAATTTAACCCATCTTGACCCGGGTTTTTTTATCTTAAATATTATTCCTTTAAGTAGTGACAATGAATAATTTTTATGATTTTTAACAATATTTATTTTGATATATTTTTATGTAAATGTGAACTTTTGATTGAAAACTTATACCAATAAAAATATCTATAGACTAGGCCATACTTATCCATGCCACAATTGATATTTTAGTCCCCAATAATGGGTCTAACAAGATTGGACAACACTTAGTGATCATCCTTTCATCTCTGTAAGCTCAGAAATAATTCCGGTCATGATCAAGTGTAGCATCAGCTAATTAATTGTTGTTATAAAGTATGTAAAATAATTGGTTATTTTAATTAAATCTCCCTTCAAGAAAGTAAAGGAAATTAATAGGAAATAATAATTTTGTTGAAAAACACAATTCTAATAGAATCGTTATTCAACTCTAACTGAAATTTTCTTTACTTTTGATTTTCGTCGGTGTCAACTAAATTGAATAGCCACGTCCTTGTCTAATTAACATGCATTTTATTTAACATGAAAGATGTCGGCATCAAAGTGGATGATGCACCTCAAAATTCAAAAAATCCCAGTCACAGCTCAAACTGCAAAGCCACCTTCATTTTCCTTGTAAAGTTGATGGGGTGATCACTCACACCATTATAGACAGCTGTTTCTAGGTTTTTCTGGTGTTCATGGTGATAGAATGCGATTTACACCTGATCAAAGTTCAAGCGTAAATTAGTAAAATGCATCCATCAGATATACGCGTAACAAACACTCGAACAATAAAATTAGCAAAATGCAACCATTAGACCAATGATGATTGGGATTTCAGTAATAAATTGTCATAATATTCACACATAAGATATGCGAACTTGAATCCTAAAACAATCTAAAGAGTCTTGGCACAAAGATGAGTGCTTAAGTGGCAAACTAGTTTGAATGAAGGTAAGTGACTTAGGGCAGTTAACATGCGGTGCGATGAAACATTTTCCATTTGTTTCAAAGAGAGGAAGGGAAATGAGGAAGCAAAATAATACGAAAAAGGGAAAATATAGGTTAGATGCCTTTTATATTTAGATTTTTATTTATTTTTTAATCACATGTTAAATAGAATACAGAGTATTTATTGTTTTTATTTTCACTCTTGTTTGCTGTTCTTTCTCAAATATATTATGGTATAATAGTAGGAGGAACACTTATTGGGTGGTGAGTTGTAGAACCATCAAGTTTGTGTAATCATTTGCTAATCATAGTGGAGCTTTACTATGACGTAGAAGTCCCTTTTTCTTCCCCACAAAATTGTGGTGCCACGTTGATCTACATTTACTACTCTTGCTCACGTGGAATTATAGTGTGCTATTTTTGCCGCCCTATAAATGCAAATATATAGGGTAGATTTATTTTTAGGGTAATTTTATCATTTTATTGTGTAGGCTAGCCTTATCGATCTACTGGGCATGCTCAACAATTGTAGGACTTTTGCATGATATAGTTTTTTTTTCCTTTTTCGGGGGGGTGAGAAATAATATGTCATGATAACAAAAATTAAAAACAGTCGTTGTCCCTCATCTAGGAATCTTTACAATCTAAATGATTCAACCCAAACCCAAATAAAAAAAAAGGAGAAAAAATCCGACCAAATAAGGCAGAAGGAAAAGCAAGCAAAAAATCAGTGAGAATTTCAAAAGGATGAATCATTCAGCTCCCTAAGACTCATGAACTAGAATCATCACTGAGAATCTGCAAAGAGCTCTCAAAAACATGGATGCTTCACCTCTAAAGAGTTGGAGATCTTTCCTCTTCAACCGCATAGTGTTATTTTTTCCAACTTGAAAACCCCAGATAAGGCTTGTGATTGTCTCGACAGATAAGGGGGAGAGAGTTGTCAAATACAGCCTTACTATGGGCATTTTAAATGTAGTAGATCATGTCAACAAAAGCGGCTATCGAGGCAATGTGGATCAATTAACTGCCATTCCAAGCTTACACAACCAAGGCAACGACTTGGTCATATTGCCCATAAAGCCATGTGTGACACTTCATAAGAAATTATGGGCTAAATGGTGAGATAGCGTGGAATTTTGGCTTCAATTGTGTTAGATCGAGATCCAATATTTGTATCCAAATTTTAAAAAATATTGCATAGAAAATTCGACACAAAGCTAAATTTAGTATGGTCTTTTATCCACAAATGAATAGATAATTGGAACGGTCAATTCAAATTTCAGGAGTTATGCTTAGAGATTAAGTGTTGAAGATGAAAGATGGTTAGGATAATTATTTATCACTGATCGAATTTACTTATAACAATAACTCTTAGGCAATTATTGATATCACACCTTTTAAAGTCTTCTATGGAAGAAGGTGTGGGCCCTAAGATAATTAAAGAAACTTTAGAAAAAAATCAATTGATCTGAAACCACTTTGCAATTGATAATCATAAAAGAACTAAATTGAGCGTTGAAATAAGAAAATTTTAAATTTTAGCTTGAGGAAAAAGTAAAAAGCCAATATTCATCGGACTGCTTGAGACTTGTAGTGAACTAAATATGTGGCTTATGAGTTAGCCTTACCTCTTAATTTAGTAAATTTTTACGATATATTTGACATTTCAATCCTTTAAAAATATGTATATAGCCCTCTCATATTATCGAAATAAAGATTGAATAAAGGTACAATATTTACTTCTTAATTCATCATCTAATATTCAAGTTAGAGCCACTATAAGCAAACCAAATTGCAAGCTTTAACCTTAGAGTGTTTTCATAAGGAGAATGTTATTTAAAAAAAAAGCACCTTTAGGTCAAAACTTGCATACTGCAGGATTTGTGACTAAACAAGTAGCAAGGGATTCCTTAGTTCAAAAGAGATACTAAAGATACATATGCAAAAGATGTCCCTAACGATTCTGTAGGAGCTTATGTTCAATGAGGTATTGGACTTGTTTAGATGATTTAGTCATTATTATGGCATTTATTTTACTTAATATGGATATTAATATCATGACCTAGGAATACAATATATGCATGTCAAAAATAAAATTTAAAATAAGATATTCTATTAATTATAAAAACCTAACTTGGGTATAACAATCCAAATACATATAGGATCCAATATAATAAAACCCACACAATTATTGATCGGATATAAATTCAGACAATAAAATACATGACCTAGTATCCAAACATCGTAAGGGAAGTCTTCAAATATACAACAACTCCAATATATCTCATACAATGATCAGAACCCTCATTCGACCATAAACAATAACTATAACATGCCACCAAGATCAAAAACATACCCAATATAAATATTTCCACTTGTTGATAGAGACACGTGTCAAATCATATCTGAACTCCTATAAGCATATCCATATCACTAATTTGAAGAAATAAAATATAAAAACGTGAGTTGAGGGCTCAACAAGTATTATCATTGTATAAAACAATACACAAATCAGAGGAAGGCATATCACATAACAACCACGTAAAACAAAACACAATATTTGTGAAATTTCTGAAAAACCGAGGAGATATCTTGTACTAAATCATCTTTCGTATAAAACAGTCATCCGGATATAATCATAACAAATAGCGGTCCAATCAAATCTCATAAACGATATCATATCATATGATCCGAGGTCACATCACATAATTGTAACCATCACCACATCCGTGTGGGACACATACCATCATCTGAGTCCAAATCTCATATCTCACATGCTGAAATTAAAGGAAATACCAGAACCAAAACATATAAATATAAAACATGTTCCGAGGCCTAATGCATTAATACGTTCGAGATATTTCTATCGCTCATCCGTGTGCCAAATTACGTATTTCAAATCATAGTCTACGTAAATACATGTAGAAATACAAAGTATGCACGAAATCGGAGAACCAAAGATTAATAATACCAACTTAAGGAAAGGTTACCTTCGTCCGATAACCACGGCTATATTGGTTGTGAATTAAGCCAGCAGCTCAAGATCATTCATGTACTCAGTCTTCCATGGATTAGGAACTTACTCACTATATTTTACTACATGCAATTTTAGGTGTAACATCAGATTTTAGTTATATATTAGGACGTTCGAATATATTATTTCGTTAATTTCTTACGATGGTTCTCATTTAAATACATAGTGGGATAGATCAACTATAACAAAACTCACCTTCCTGCCCGCGGAAGGGAGATCACATATCACATATGTCCCCATCGGGACTAAGCCTCCCCGTCGGGAGCAATACCAAATATCTCATATCTCGGATCACATATAACGACCCATCGAGCCTTGGACTGCTATGGTCCCGTAGTGACCCCACCCCTGACAGCATGCACGTGGACCGATGTATAGTCTAGTTCATAATTTCACAACATATGGGTACATAAAAATACATATAAACCGTCTAGGTGTTCAAAACCCTTCAAATTATAAATACCAGTGTAAAATCACCGCACGACCAATAAAATATATATGCATGTACAGAATAAATAGATTTGCGTATATAAAAATAACATGCATGTTATTAAAATCTCCAAACAATAGTCAAATATTATCAGACACGAAATTAGACCAATGATAGCGTTAGAGGATACTTGCTTTAACCTTATACTCCACAAATCAGAAGAAATGATGCTCCAAAGCACTCGAATCGGGTTATTCTCTCTCTTGCCGACGCGAAGCCCGCGCGCACCTCTTCCATTCTCTCCTCTTCGTGCCGCCTCTTGTGCACTGTTGCCACTGCTTAACACAGCCACGCCGACCAGCCACCACCGCATATGGACGTCACCAACCTTCCCGACATCACCTCATCAGCGTCGTCGTAGAGCTTCTTTCTCTCTTCTTTGCGCCACTCAATCACCACCGGCGCGACCTCTCTCCTACCGCACACAACTGTCGACCTTCCTTCGCAGCACATCGCCGATGTCGATTCTCTGGCTAGCGGTTGGCCGCTGCTTCCCATGCCGGCCCTCTTCTCACCCCTCTCTTCTTCCTTCATTCTCATCTCTCCCCGAAACCCTTTTCTTGATTTTTCTTTATTATTATTATTATTATTATATATTATTACTATTATTATAAATATATACATTTTCTTTTATTCTAAAACCCAAATTGATACTCGGGTGATAGTATGGGCGTACTTTAGACATTAACCCAATTGATCCAAATATCCTCCAAATTTTTTACAATATTTAACAAATTTTTATCATGTCTAAATTACTCAAAATTATTATTAATATTAAAATAATTCAAAAAGGATCCAAGATATTACATTCTCCCCTATTTATAAAAATTTTATCCTCAAAATTTACGTATATCAATCTTTACCTCAATTATCATACAATGAGGATATTCTTCCAAACTTATCATCAACCAAATGATTCCTCCAAAAATCTGATTCTCAACACGATCTATTCTAAACCAATATGAAAATTAAAATCCCAACATACGATAAATTCTCATTAGTTCCCAATGGCTCAAGCTCAATCACACAGGATGAATAATATATATATTTCCTCGACCGAAAAAGTTTTCAAAAATATCATAGCCAAAAGGGCCATCTAATTTCTCAACACTTGATCTTTTCTCCTCAAAATTAAAGCTAAAACCCTAATATAAAATAGCTCCTCAAAATCAACAACAACTCACACTTGATTACAAATGAAGGAGCATCCACATATTCTCTCAACATACATACATAAAACACATATAACGATCCACCAAATTCGGGGTAATGCCAATTCATAGGTCATCTCTCCGATTCACCGAAAACTTCAAATGGCCAAATGAACCTCAACCTCAATATATCATTCGCCCTCAAAACTCAAACTTTTTTTCATCAAACATCTTTAGAGACATATGGTTGCCTACATCAGCTCAAAGCCGATCTCCTCTTACCAGCATAACTTTTTTAGCGACTCTGAACTTCGATTAGCCGATCTCTGCTAAACTTAATCTTCTCTGATGAAACCTGAATGATATTGGGCCTAACAATCGATGATCATCAATTGTTCCCAATTAACAAGAGACCTATATCTCTGACCAAATAAACCCTAAAAAGGGTCATTCCATTGCTCGACTGATAACCATCATTGCGAGTGAACTCGGAGAGCAGTAATTTATTCAACCAAATTGCCTCTCACTCCCCAAAACTAAGGTCCTCAAATCGAATTTCAAATCAAATTGCCTACTTCAAATTCCAAATCAAATCTCGTGACTGATGATCATAGCCTACAAACTTTCACTGCACCACTATGATCGATTAGCTAACTATGAATTATCATCACATCAAATTTAGCTTCACACTTGAATTTCCTATATGAATTTGCTCGACAATTCGCACAAACCCTCAAAACACAATCGAAACTTTGAAATTGGAATACTATATAACCTTATTATCACGATAACATATCGATGAGCTAACTTATTCCTTGAACACATTATCTGAATCGATAAGAAATGGGCCAACCTTGTCAACCAATCTACAAATGCCCAAATCGCATCCATATTTCTGCTCGGTTCTTGACAACCCCGAAATCAAAATACATGGAGGCTCCTCCTTCATAATTCATAACCTCGATATTCAAAATACAATTCCTTTTCCAAAAGTAAAGTATCTCATTTGCTCAAACATTAAAATCCGCTAGAGGCTTATTACCCAAAACTTTGACGACTCCCTCATACACAAGACATCCATCAACTATAACTCATCATTGAAATTCATTTCCTTCAAAATCACAGACTGCACTGGAGACACAACAACGCTATTCTCGATTCTCTTGACTAACACCGAAACTTACTATATAGTCTTTAAGCAAATCCACCTGCTTACACTACAGCATGATTAACTCTTTTTTTATGAAAAAGTTTTCTTAAATCTTTATGATCAATTTGAATCATAACTCTCTATACAAATAACATCTCTAAATCCTCAAAGCAATGACCTCAATTGTTAACTCAAAACCATGGTTGGAGTAATTCTGATTATAAACTTTCAACCGACTTAACCCATAGGTAGCCACCTGAATATGCTGCATTAGAACACAACCTACCACAGATTAACTTGATCCATCAGGAATCGACCAAATCAACATTGCAGACAATCCACCCTTCATTTCTTTTTTTTGAAAGCTCTACTCATAATTCCAACGAACACTGATTGCTTCTGAGCTAAATGGCCACAGACGCTGCAATTCTCGTGAAATCCTCAACAAATCACTTATCAAATTCAGTTGAACCCAAGAGACTACACACTCCACAACATTCACCTGCCTTTCCCAATCAGCCACCAAAAAAATAGCATGCCCAAAAATAACACTTCTTCCAACCAAACTCGCATCTCCTCAAATAGGAAAACAATTGACTACCCTTCATAATTTATGATGTTGTCCTCAATGGATCTCATACCCCTCATAATTCTTTGAACAAATCAAAATACCATCAATGAAGCCATCACAAATTAATCAAAATACTACGAAAAGATTCGAATCCTAATATCCACAAAAGATGCCATTGAAATCGCTATCCTAAAAAGTTTCACCGAAGTTTACAATGAGTTGTACCTTTATCCTAAAGGCTGTCTCCGGTTCAATCTTCCAATCATTTTTAATTGACAAAACTCAGAATACAGATTGGCTTCCACAAACGTCAAACCCTTGTAATTGATCAAACGAATCACCGATTAACTCTCATTACTCTCTTATCCAACGATTCATTTTCAAAACTAATTAACTTTTCAATAATCCATAGATAATATCATCGATTCATCTTGCTCACTCCAAAATTACTAAAGCACTACAAGCCAAATACTTGGCCGATGCCTCATCAATTCTGTGCGGGGTTTCCAAAATCAGTGCTAAATCTAACTCAACCTTAATTGCTAATCAGAAGATAATTGAAACTAATCCTATCCTCCAAGAAATATCCTCAAATAACTATGCGATCATAAAATCCTAGATGGCCAAAGAATAACTCTCGAATGTAGTCACATATGACAAATAAACATGGCACACATATTCATCAAATACTTGGAGGCAAAACGATATCAATTTCATCGCCTCTCGATCAACTCTTCCTCGTATTCAAAATTCATAACCCAAATTACAAATCAGAATATTTTTATCAAAATTATCTACACTAATATGACGACTTGTCAACCAAATCACTCATAATATCACATCAAAGTTTGACATCATAAATAAAATCAAATCAGTCAATCATTTATTTCTACAAACCCAAATCGGACACCGAAGTCCTCAATTTTTAGTAAATCAAGGTTTGCCCATTAGAGGTAGATATCATCAAAATTTGTTCTAAAAATTAAAAAAACGTACAAAATTTATATAAAATTTTAGAGGTCACAAACTTATTTCCTTGCATCAGCCAGAATTCACCTTCTTTAGTATATTGAATGTCAAATGGAGATGGACTCTTCCAAAAATTGTCTCCATAAAAACAACATAAGAAGTGAAATACGGCACTGAGAACCCCACCATCGGCTTACCTCACTCTCCAATTTATGGGCAGTAGACCGAATTTCATCTAAAGAACCAAAAATCTCAAGCATGTCATCCACTTTCTGAAACTTAATTTAAGCCCTAATTAGATCAAAAATTTTAAAAATTTTCCAAAATTGGACACTCATAATCAATCGAAGGGCGCTCCATCTTACCCCTAACAGACAATCTTTCACATAGTAACCAAACTATTATTTGGCTACTGGATCGAATCTTATATTATAACACTCGTACAGCTCATCATAGCTAATTAATTGACTTTTCGATTCGAATAAAAACCTTTACTACCCAAACTTTCATTCTTCACTACAGGTTACCTTTATCACGCCAAATATTCAATCAATTTCTTACCCAAAAATACATCTCTTTATGACCTTCTTTCATATATTACTTCTGTTATGACGAAAAATATAATATACGCAGGTCAAAAATAAAATCTAAAATAAGATATTCTATTAACTATAAAAATTTAACTCGGTCGTAACAATCAGAATACATACAGTATTCAATATAATAAAACCCGCATAAGACCTCATCAGATATAAATCCAAATACAAAATACATGATCTACTATCCAAATATCGTAAGAGAGGTATTCAAATATACAACACCTCCAATATATCTCATACAATGATTAGAGCCCTCATTCATTAAACAATAACCATAACACGCCCTCGATATCAAAAACAAACCCAACATGAATATTTCAACTCACCGATAGAGACATGCTGTGTCAAATCACATCCAAACTTCTACAAGTGTATTCATGCCACTTGTGACAGAACGAGTCCTTATCCTATAACCTCCATCAATAAACAAACAAAACTATTAGTCCAATAAAAAATATTTACTTCTAAAGCAAATCAGGTAGAATCAAACAACCTATTCAAGATGTACTTGGTATTTAAATCTAAAAATTTAACATCTCAAAACACGGGGTCAATAAATGTCATATCATCCATGACTCCAATAGAATACTTCTAAACTACCGTATTAGATTTAAAAGAGATGCCATCTAGGATCAAAATAAAATCAAATATCAAAAATAATGCGAAAGCAACTATAACCATATATCAACCTGTGGAAAACAAAATTAATACATTCATCAAAGTATCAAAGCATTCTATATCATCATAATATACAACATTCATTCCAAATACTAGCTTTATACATTCACAAGTCCTCAAGGCCTTCAAAATCTTCAAGGTCTTTGTGACGACCCAAGTTTTCAAAACATAGTAATTCTAGTAATTAAATTGGTATAATTACAATTAAGACAAATAAAATTGAGAAAAAGTGAAAAAATTATCGTAGTTCAGAGAAAACAAGCACTACCGTTATGACCAAGGAACACAATATTCACCGGTCAAAATAAAATCAATAATATATCCTATTAACCATAAAACAAGTATGGTGCCACTAGATCCGGCATGATAAACCCGCACAAGCGGATATAAATCCGACAAACACAATGAAGACCTACTATCCAAATATCGCAATGGAGGTGAACTTACAACAACTCATTAACATAACACGAATTCCAAACATATTC
The DNA here is from genome assembly GCA_033239525.1 of Nepenthes gracilis. NCBI lineage: Eukaryota > Viridiplantae > Streptophyta > Magnoliopsida > Caryophyllales > Nepenthaceae > Nepenthes > Nepenthes gracilis. Next base: position 23,230,155 of record BSYO01000007.1, read on the forward strand.
TATACATGGATCAAGGCTCTAAATAGACAAAACCATAATATATCGACATTAAAAATATTTGTTTCCACTCACCGATAGAGGTTATAAATTAAAAGAAGGGGGATAGGAGGGTGGATTTGTATAAACAGACATATAGCGGATATCGCATATCAATTACGTAAAATAAAACACAATGAAGGGTGAAAGGAGAGAAAATTGAAGGGAAGGGAAGAAATTCGCCATTTTGATCCGATTTGGAAAAAATTAACTATCACATCCGTGTGGGACACATACCATCGGGATCTAAAACTTATAATGTAAAAATCAAGAGAAGATGCTATTTTCTATTTTTCACATTATGTACAAGACATTCCTATTTGAATATGTATTTATACTCTAAATTACCGTTTCTCCATGTTTTATGTAAATAAAGCATGATTCTGTAAATTAATCGGATAGATTTCTTGTTTACCTTATTATTGCATTATACGGCCTATGATTTTATGATTTTGTATATGACGTATGAATATATTGGGTTTCCATCAATTTCTATGGTCCAATTAAATATACCTGTGGGACGTCAAACTAGATAGGTCAAAATTTAGGGATTCATATACTTTAGTTGCCCTAGATTTTGAGATGTAATTAGTGATCCCGCCTCTAGCAATATGTTAAGACCTGGTTCATGGTGCTACAATATATGGTGAATTTAGTCCGTATCCAAAAGTCCTATAGAAATGTACTATTGAATAAAACATTTTGGGATAAATTTTGAAAATATCTAAAAGTAAAATTACAGATTAAGATTTAGTAAATTAAAAGTCCAAGAATAAGAAATGCATTGCTAATTTTTTGGGATATTCGAAAGTTATCTAAAGGATTACTGATTAAGGTTTAATTGGTTGACTGAAATACGATAAATTAATAGTTAAAGAATAAGAAAAAAGGTATGAATCCTAAGATGGAAATGCTAATCGAGGTTTGATCCAAATTTTTTCTTTTTTTTCGACAAATTACATTTGATTTTAAAATTCATCGGACTAGAAAACAAGACGGTCATCGTTAGGTCAAAATAGAAAATTTTAGAATATTTTAATTTATTTTTGAAGGTGAAATCTAAAATGACAATGAATTAAAATAGTTTTCGAGATCCGGAGAGTTAAGACTAAGGAAATAAAGTCAAGAATATTCTTAGTTTAGTAAATCAATAGGATTTCTGGCATAACAAGTCAATAACCTTACCCTTAGGTTACTATATGAAGGGAAATCTTTGAATAATAGCGTATGTATTATATGGCCTTGATTTTATGATAATTGGTGGATTGAAGAGTCATCGTATTTTCTTTTGATATTTTTCCGTATTTTATGAAGAGTATTTAAGATTAAAAGTGAATATTTTATGTAAAAAATCCATCACGTTTACCTCGTATTGATATAAATTTTATGATATACATGCTTTGGGAGGGTGTGGAAAAGATTAAAAGTGAATAAATATCCCTAGATTTTTGAGATGTAATTGTGATTTTCGGGATATAAAGTATGGAGGGTATGTCAAAATTAAGGTAAATAAAAAGAACCATCCTACCCTCAAGATGTAAAGTAAATATGAGGGTAGTTGTAAAGGAGGTTTTAAAATTTACCGACAAATAAGAACTAAATCTTACTAGAAAAGGGTATGTAAGGTGAAATGGATATAAAGTATGTTTTGAGGTAAGGATAATAGATTTAAAAGATAACTTAATACTACAAAATATGAGCTCTGAATCGAGTTCTGAACCAAGAACTAAGGATCTGTAATCATGGTTTTTCTTGTATCCTGCATCGTAATTAGTTTTCTTATGATGTAAAGTATGAAGAGTATGTAAAGATTAAAAGTGAACAAAAATCCATCACGCCCTCAGGATATAAAGTATGGAGGGTGTGTAAAGATTAAAAGTGAATAAATATCCATATTGCTATCGGGATATAAAGTATGGAGGGTATGTCAAAATTAAGGTAAATAAAAAGAACCATCCTACCCTCAAGATGTAAAGTATAGAGGGTATGTAAAGGATTAAACTGAATAAGAACTATCTTACTATCAGGATATAAAGTATGAAGGATAATAGATTTAAAAGATAACTTAATACTACAAAATATGAGCTCTGAATCGAATTATGAACCAAGAACTAAGGATTTGCAATCATGGTTTTTCTTGTATCTTGCATCGTAATTAGTTTTCTATGTTTTGCATCGTAATTATGTTTCTGTTACTCTCACTTGCATGCATGATTTTCACGCATCTCTTTTAAGTTCTCATCTGAAAGCACGTATATATTATGTATATTTGTAAAACTGTATGTTTTTACTATTTTAGATACATTTGTTAAATGTTAAACTCACTCCTTACTTTCTGTTCTCACCTCCAGATAAGTAAAGACCCTAAAATGATCGAAATCAAAATTAGTTAGAAGAAGAAAAGACTCGTAAGTTTTGAAGACTTTAGAGGAGTTTCAGTAGATCAAAGGATTTTGGATTCTTTAGCTAGCATTTTGAAATGAACAATGTATATTATGATAATGTGAAAAATGTTATATTAAGATTTATATTATGTTCTTGCTTTCGCAGGTTGACTTATGGATTTAGTTACTTCCGCGTTATTTTGATACTTTGAATATGTATAAGTCCTAGATAGCATCTCCTTCTGAGCTTGAAATGTTTGGATAAAATGTGTTATGTTAAAGTCATGGATGATATGACAGTTTGTGATCCTGTAAATGCGTATTATATGACAAGTAAGGTATTTGATTAGTTGTGTGCTTATACAGGTTGTTTAATACATGTTGTACTTTTGATTTTTGTCTAGTTACAAAGAAGATTCTACCAAATTTTTACAAAACTTAAATGATTTAAGTTTTATATGTGTTTGACGGAGGGTCTTATAAGGATTAGGATCTGTTCCGTCACGGTCTTCAAGCCAACAAGCCTCATTCTTTCTAATTAATCCTACATTTAGTTCTTATCCGGCTTCAACTTATCTGAAAGGGAAAATAAAAGTAATGGTGGGGAATTATCCAGCAAGGTATCCAAAATAGCAGGAAATTACAAATATCTTATAAAACATGTGAAATATAAAGACAAAAAAATTTAGAAGAAATTTGGAAAATCAAACATGTATGCAAAAGAGGGAATAGCATAGATCGATGCATAAATATAAAAGAATAATGTTCAAAGTTTTTGGTTCTTCATTCAAATTCTTGTCCAAAATCCTCATTCAAAGCTCTTATTCAAATGATCCGAAGATTTGATATTCTCATCCAAAGTTCTTATTCGAAGGTTCAAAATTCTTATTCAAATGATTCAAAGATCTTATATTTTCATTCAAAGTTCTTATTCAAATGGTCCGAAAATTTAATATTCTCATTCAAAGTTCTAATTAAAAGGTTCAAAGTTCTTATTCAAATGATTAGAAGATCCATAATTCTTATTCAATTGATCCGAAGAACCATAATTCTTATTCAAAGTTCATATCCTCCAAAAATTACATCTTGAGAAAGGATGATCAGAGTTCTCTTATTCAAAATTTGTAGTTCGAATATGAATTTCTCCTTATTTACATACTGAGAATAGGATCTTCAATTAGGCTTAATTGTTGTCATCTAAAATTAACGCCCCGAGGAAGGCGGTCCACACATCACTTGGTAGACAAGGTTATACCCCAGGCATGCCTGTGAGCTCTGGGCTGAAGCTATCAAACAGGCTTAGAGCTCTCAATTATGTCAGACAGTGTAATACGTTACAATTTTTCATAGGAAACTTGTTCGAATAGCCCACATAACTTATCAAATAGCGTTTCATCTGCACAACTCAAGATTTATAAATACCCAACTCTCCATTTTCAAGCTAGGGTTTGAAGTGAAGCTTCCAGACACAGATCAAATACAAAACACATGTCAAACGACGAAATCGAAACCATACATTATCATACTTATGCATAAATATAAAATCTTTGCGATAAATCATGAGAAACATGCAAAATTTTCGAGTTAGGGTATGAGGCAAACTGTATGGACATAAATCAAACACAAAATATGAGCCAAAGAATGAAATGAAAGCTACAATTCACAATGATTATGTATAAACACAAAATCTAGCCGTAAAATCATGAGAAACATGTATTATTTGTAACAAAACTTAGGGGACAAGAGTTTTCAAACATTAATATAAAAGTAGAGATATTAAAAAGCGGTAAAAATAGAAAAGAAAGTTCAGGGTACACTTGCTTCAATCTGATATATCGATTTTCTTACTCTGATCAGGTCGGATGTAGCGTAGAAATCCTCCTCCTTCTCTTTTTTCTGCCTTTTGTTCAGCTAATGCTTGAGCCTCTCTCTCACTCCCCCATTCATTTTAAACGCGAAAATAGTAGGTCGGTGCCAAATTTTCTAGCCCTCGCTCAAGCGCCCAGCGAGCACAAGTCTGTAGCACGTGGCGATGGCTAGGTGGCTCGAGCAAACAGTGAGCCCAGAATATTTTATTTTTGGTACCTCATTCGACGCTCGAACGAGCAGCGAGCACACTATATTCTGGTATTGGCGCCTCTTTGGGCGCTCGAGCCAGCAGCATGTGCGGGTTCTTTCGGAATGATTTGTTTTTGGCGCCATCTGTTGGGCTCGAGCCTACGACGAGCTTAGCTCTACTATTTGCTTCACTAAGGCTAATCTTCCAAGCTTCCCAATTTCACTTATTACGAACTTAATTATATTAATTTAATTACTATAATTTACCATGTTGGAGAAACAAGGTCGTCACAATCTCCCCCACTTATTAAAATTTTGTCCTCGAAATTTAACGAACATCGAACTTCTTTTCTAATGTTCCCAAATCATTTCCTCAATTGAATGATTATTCAAGGAAACTTTAAGCATTCAAATCGCCTTGATTTTTAGTACTTGATTCATTCTATAAACATCTAAGTTCACCAAATCCAAAGGCCAACCCAAATTTATTAACTACTTTTAACCTAGTTTAAAACCTTAAACGGATAAAAATTTCTTACTTCAATTTACGTTAAGCCTCAAAAGTAATAATTCCTTTTAAGCCACAAATCGAACCTTAAGATATATGAGTTCACAACAATTCTGCTGCACAACTCTAATTAAATTTCTAACTACGAACCATCCGATTGTAATCCACCACCAAATCCAATTTAACTTGATACCCATAATTTCCGATCAAGTTTGGCTAAGATTTTGGCATAAACGTCAAATTGCAATCAAACCTCAAATTGAAAATACTCTATATCCTCATTAATTCGTTGGTATGATGAATGTTGAACACTTAGTAAACAAATCTGAAATATCCATATTATGTAAACAAGTCCCACAAATCTTCAAATTATAGCAAAATTAGAAATTTTAATCGTTATAATTACTCAAAAATTTATACAACCTTAGGTGATCACCCAAAACCTCAAACTCAAACACTTAGCAAATTTTAGGGTTTTGTTGGCACACCGATAAGCCAACTTCCATCCAAACGTTTTATTCATAATCACGATGGGTGGGTTGTCCTAATTGTCCAGAAACAAAATCATAAGGACTCCTCATTCTATGATTTCATATCCTGAATATTTCGAATACAATTTCCTCTCCCAAAATCAAAGTAAACATCCCATATGAAGCACCAAGGACACATTAAATTCAAAGGCTTCTGACATTAATTATCGATCACACTCTTTACTTTCCTCAAAAGACACTAAGATCCACCTTTACTATTCTAAACTCATCGCCTGCACTATCACATATTTATTTCTTCATTATGATACAATTTTCTCAAACTTTTAGAATTATTGGACAATAACAATCTCCCAGAAACAACGTCTATAATTTCTCAAGGTAAGGACTTCATTAACTAACCCCAACTATGGGCGAAGTAGTTACAAACTATTAGCTTGTCCCCCACTTTGCTTGTGGGCAATTACCTATCACAATGTAAGAATCACATAGTCTAACCTTTCTCAAAAGTATTACATTCTCTTATAACTCATCGGACCCATCAGGGGTCAACCCAAACAAAACGGTCATTAATTTACCCTTATTTTCTTGAAAGCTACCTTCACATGTCCTACATCCATTAATACCAATCACTTTTAAGTTAAACACGTCATGCCCACATTACCTTTTTCCTTAATTAAATTCACATTCCTTCCACTAATGAGCACATGACTAACTACATTTTACAAATCACAGAGCCCACAAAAGAATGCATAAATACAATTAGGAAACAACTTAGAATCCTCGAAATGGAACATGATATAACATGTAGATCATGGGAGATTAGTAGAATACACAAATCCTAAATCAATTAAAACAGAAATCAAATATCCACAAATAAAAGAAATACCTTTATCCTCAGCTAGGGATGCCTCAACGTTCTAAACTGTCACCGTAAATGCTTTAATCGGAATAGCGGGCTTTTTCGCTTTTAGCCTTTGGATAAGGAACAATCCTTAATCAAATGGCCCTACTGACTGCAATTAAAATAGGCCCCCGTTTTCCGAAAATAAATTTTTCCCGAATGCTTGTTCCCACAATATTCACAGTTTACCATAGACGCCTGGGAAACTGACTAAATTTCAATACTACTTTTTTCTTTATCTGACACTTTCATCTTCTTAGAAGGTCCTAAGGGTGCTAAACTTGATCCCATATTAAAACTCATTTGGCTAGCTGTCCTCTTAGTAAAAGATTTTCGAGTCTCAAGTTCTTTTTTAATTATCAGAACCCTAACTAGAACTTCAGCATAAATTTGAAGCTCCTGTGTCACCAACTAACTCCTAATCCCATCTCTTAATCGTTGTTGAAATTTCTTGGCTTTCCTCAATTCATCTTTCACAACATAAGGTGCACACTATAACAATTCAGCAAATTTTACATCATACTCTGCCACAGTGTGGTTTTCTTACCGAATCTGTATAAACGCCTCTTTCTTTCAATCATAGAGGCTAATAGGTAAATATTTTTTCCAGAATGCTTCCTTAAACATTCCCTAAGAAATTTTCACATCGGGCAAACCCAATGCCCTTTTCTTTATTGTCCACCAATTATCAACTTCTCCATCTAATTTATAGCCCGCAAAAGTAATCTTTTCTTGATTAGAACATTGAATGATCATAAATATTCTCTTCACTTTCCGAATTCAAGTTTCTGCCTTCATTGGATTAGGCTATCCTAAAAATTTAGGCACCTTCTGTACCGTAAACTTCTCATATGCCATTGTGGCGAGATTTACTAGGGTTGGCTCTGGTGCAGGAACTAGAGCCATGTGACGTTGCTCCATTGATTCTAGAATGTTAGTCGTCATTTCCAATAAATTTAGATATTCAGCCTCATGATCTTGGGGAGTACTAACACCTTCATGAGTATTTCTTCTTCCTGTTCTGCTAGCCATACTAATATCCTATAACCAAAAATATCACAAGATTAGTTGATATCAAATAACCAGATTAGAGGGAGGGGTTAAAATCAATCAATGCACTTCATGATAAAATATCCTAGAGCAAAAACCTAAACATTCCATCTAATCCTAACCATTTTTATCTTACCTCAACTTAGTACAGATCAACATAAATCTTAAACCCAAATCGATTATCCTAAGCTTGAAATTAATATCAATCAACTTAAGCACCACATCCCAACTTAATTCTAATCTAGCTTATCCAAACTAAAATACCTAGGAATATCCAATTTCATTTAATCATCCTACACCTTCATTTACCTATTCGATCAAACTTAATCATCCCAAGCTTCCGAATACAAATCAAATTAAATCTAAGGCATCTCTTTTCTTTAATACTAACTGTGACGAAACGGGTTCTTATCTTCTAAGCCCTCCGGTAATAAACATGCAAAACTAATACTCCAATAAAAAATATTTTATTCTATAAAAAAATTGGGTAGAATTTTCTCTAAAAATTGATAAACACGTACAAACAGTCTGTTTAAGATGTACTGGCAATTAAACATCAAAATTCAACAACATATCAAAATACAGAATTAACAAATGACATATCATCAATGGTTCCAACATAACACTCCTAAACTACCGTATTAGATCTAACAAAGATGCCATCTATGGCCAAAATAAATCCAAATATAAAAAAATAATGCGGAAGTAACTATGATCATATATCAACCTACGAAAATAAAATCAATACATTTATCAAAGTACAAAAGTATTCTATACCATCATAATGTACAGCATTCGTCCCAAATACTAACTATATACATTCACACATCCTCAAGGCCTTCAAAATTTTCATGGTCTTCAAGGCCAGAAGCCTCCTTCTTTCTAACTAATCTTATCATCAGTCCTTATCAAGTTTCAACTTATCTGGAAGGAAAAATAAAAGTAAGGGTGAAGAATTGTCCAGCAAGGTACCCAAAATAGTTGGAAGTTACAAATATCATATAAAATATGTGAAATATAAAGACAAGAAAATTTAGAAGAAATTTAAAAAATCAAACATGTATGCAGACGAGGCAAAAGTATAGATCGATGCATAAATATAAAAGAATAATGTTCAAAGTTCTTGATTCTTCATTCAAGTTCTTGTCCAAAATCCTCATTCAAAACTCTTATTCAAATGATCCGAAGATCTGATAATCTCATTCAATGTTCTTATTTGAATGTTCAAAGTTCTTATTCAAATGATCCGAATATCAAATACTCTCATTCAAAGTGGTTCAAAATTCTTATTCAAATGATCAAAAAATCAGATACTCTCATTCAAAGCTATAATTTGAAGGTTCAAAGTTCTTATTTAAATGATCCAAAGATCTTATATTCTCATTCAAAATTCTAATTCCAAATGATCGAAGATCCTGATATTCTCATTCAAAGTTCTAATTCGAAGGTTCAAAGTTCTTATTCAAATAATTCAAAGATCTATAATTCTTATTTAAATGATCCGAAGATCCATAATTCTAATTCAAAATTCATATCCTCTAAAATTTGCATCCCGATGAAGGATGATCAGAGTTCTCTTATTCAAAATTCGTAGTTCAAACATGAATTTCTCATTATTTAAATCCTGAGGACAGGATGTTCAATTAGGTCCAATCGTTGTCCTCTAAAATTAACGCCCTAAGGAAGGTAGTTCATACATCACTTGGTGGACGGGGTTATACCCCTGGCATGCCTGTAAGCTCTGGGCCTAAGCCATCAAATAGGCGTAGGGCTCTCAATTATGTCGGACGGTGGAACATGTTAAAATTTTTCAGAGAAAACTTGTCCGAATAGCCCACATAACTTATCAAATAGCGTTTCCTCTTCACAACTCGAGATTTACAAATACCTTACTCTCCATTTTCGAGATAGGGTTTGAAGCAAGCTTTCGGACACAAGTCGAACACAAAATACATGCCAAATGACGAAAATAAAATCATCAATTATCATATTTATGCATAAACATGAAATTTATCCGATAAATCTTGAGAAACATGCAAAATTTTCAAGTTAGGGTTTGAGGCAAACTATACGAACATAAATCGAACACAAAATATGAGTCAAACAACAGAATTGAAGCCACAATTCATAATAATCATGTATAAATACAAAATCTAGTCGTAAAATCATAAAAAACATGCATTATTTGTAATAAAACTTAAGGGACGAGGGTTATAAAGTATAAATGTTAAAGTGGAGATATTAAAAAACGGTAAAAATAGAAAACAATATTTGGGATATATTATTTTATTCTGATCTTTCGATTTTCTTCGATCGGGCTAGATGTGGCATAAAAATCCTTATCTTTCTCTTTTCCTCTTTTTCTCCTTTCATTCTGCTACTACTTGAGCATCTCTCTCACTCCCCTATCTTTTTTAAGCACGAAAACAATAGGTCGGTGCCAAAATTTCTAGACCCATGCTGAAGCGCCTAGCAAGCGTGTGACGAATGCCAATATGTAGCACATGGCTGCGGCTAGGTGGCTCGAGCAAATAGTGAGCCCGGAACATTCTGTTTTTGGTGTCTCCTTCAGTGCTTGAGCGAGCAAAGAGCGTACTCTATTCTTGAATTGATGCCTTCTTGGGCGCTTGAGCCAGCAGCGTGCACGGGCTCTTCCAAAGCAATTTGTTTTTGGTACCCTTTGTTAGGCTTAAGCCTGCAATGAGCCCAACTCTACTATTTACTACACTAAGGCTAATTTCTCAAGTTTTCCAATTTTACTTATCCCAAACTTAAATATGTTAATTATATTAACTTAATTATTATGATTTATTATGTTCTAAAAATTGGGCCGTCACACTATTTGTCTGAATGGATAAAATATGAAAATCTGAGACGATGGCTCTACAAGTACTATTATCGTATAAAATAATACACATAAATTAGAGGAATACATATCACATAACAATCAAGTAAAATAAACCATATTATTCGCGAAATCTCTGAAAAATCAAGGAGATGTCTTGTACTAAATCATCGTCAGTATCAAACAATCCATCATGGACATAATCATAACAAATAACGATCCGGCCAAATCTTATAGATAATATTATATCATATGATTCGATCACATCCTTAATCGATCCTAAGTCACCACATACGTGTCAAATCAAATACTATCGTATATTTAAATCTCATATACCACACTGTGAAATTAAAGAAAATCTTCTAAAACCAAAACATATAAATATAAAACAATACTGGATAAAAAACACTAATATGTATGACACAATCCTATCGCTTATCCGTAAAAATTGAAAATCACGTATCTCAAATCAAGCTGTTCAAAATATATGCGAAACACAAATATCAAAATGAAACAAGAACTCAAAATAAATATTACCAATGGAAGGGTTAGTCTTATCTAGTATTGTACGACTATATCGGTATTAGATTAAACAAAGATACCATCTAAGGCCATAAATAAATCAAAATATCAAAAATACTAGGAACTTGCTCACTATATTTTATATATCGCGGCTTTGGAAACAAAATCAAGTTTTAGTTATATACAAAAGCGTTTGAATATATTATTTCATCAATTTCTTACAATGATTTTCATTTAAATATACAGTGGGATAGGTCAATTACAAAAAAAACTCACCATCCTACCGATGGAAGGGAGATCACATATCACATATGTCCCCGTCAAGACTAAACCTCCCCGTCGGAAGCGGTACCAAATATTTCATGCCTCAAATCACATATAAGGACCCCTCGATCTTAGACCATCATGGTGAAATATAAAGACAAGAAACCTTAGAAGAAATTTAAAAAATCAAATATGTATGCGGCTTGGTTCATAGTTCCATGCATAAATATAAAAGAATGTACAAATATACATATATTCCGTCAAGGTGTTGGAAAATCTTCTAAATCATAAATACCAGTGTAAAACCACCAGACGATGAGTAAAACATACTTGCATGTACAGAATAAATAGATTTTGGTTTATAAAAATAACATACATATTAGAAAAATCTCGAAACAGTAGTCAAATATTATCAGACATGAAATTAGACAAAGGATAAGATTAGAGGATACTTATCTTAACCTTATTCTTCAAATGATTAGAAGAAAGGATGTTCTAAAACATTCAAATAGGGCAATTCTCGAAGATCCATGAATTCTAATTCAAACTTCCATTCACTTCTAAAATTTACAACCCGCATGCTTTTGATGATTAGTTCTTTTATTCAAAATTCATTGTTCACCAATTTTTCCTTATTTAAATCCCGCGCCGGGATGTTCAATTAGGCATCACCTAAAATTAACGCCCGATGATAGTGGTTCATCTCTCTGGTGGACGTGTTATCACCACTGGCATGCGCAACCTCTCTTGTGGAAGCCATCAAACCATATTCCACTCATAAATTATGTCTGACAAGTCTATCCTTTATGTTTGTAGAAAAATAAATACCCACATAACTTATCAAAAAGTTTTCTTTCTTTTTGTAGATACACCATTCATTTACTCTCCATTTTTGAGATAGGCAGAACTCCTTGAGTTGGCCATCACAATGCTAAGTCTCACAAATAGATGCCAACACTCAGTGGTCGAAACCAAAAATTATGACATGGTATGAGATGCATAGAAAGATAAAATTCATCCATATTATAATTGAGAAACATACAAAACATCCATAATTAGGTTTGAGGCAAATTATTTTACATAAATCCTTCACAAAATATCAAAGAAATTCATCAATTTTTTGAAGCCATCATTCATAATAATCATGCCATCTAGTTACAAAATCTGACTTTTGTAAAATTTAAGAAACATCCATAATCTGTAACAAAATCTAAAAATGGCAAGAGTGAGTTTTAAAGTATAAATATCAAGGTACCTAGATATTAAAAACATTAACATACAAATAATCGGATTAACTTAGAGGTTCATAATATAAACTTAACATACGAAAAGTCGTCATATCAATTCTTCATAAAAGTTGAGAATCCTTGTTCTTCTTCTTATTATTTTGTCTTGAAAAAGCCTCTCTCGAACAAAATACTTATTATCTTTAGGGACCGGATGTGGGAGCGGATAACATCGATGAAGGGTTGTGTGCTAGCGCCCACAACCTGACAAACGTATCCTCTCATTATGCTCCCTAAGTGGGAGGTAATGCCTTTAACCGGCATACGGGGCTGTCTTTTGAAGCCTTATGCCACCAAAATCCCCCATGGCCCAAGAATTGGCGCGAGTGTCACTCCAATATTCTTCATCCATCTTTAATAGCAAATTTAATGAAAACTCAGTTCTTAGTTCATATCTTTTAATAGCCATCCATTATAGTTTAAAAGTAAGGCTAATTTCCTAAGTTTTTCATTATTATATTTTTCCTTATTCTTATAGCCTTTATTCTTAATATTAAAACAATTGAAATCAGATAGAAACCTTTCCTTTAACATCTTAAAACCGAAGGTATTTTTGTCAAAATATCAAAATCTTGAAAATTTGAGAGGTCTTTTCTCAAAAGATGATTTCAAATCGTCAGGATAAAAATTTTAAAACATGTTCTAAGGAAGGCATTTCATTTAATGGGACAAATTCCGAAATAAAAATGCTCTAATGTCGGTTCAAAAATCATGGGAAAATTTTCGGTTTCTAAATGCTCTAAGATTATCGATTCAACTTTCATAAACAATTTTCCGATTTCAAAATACACGATCGGGCAAATCTCAATGATTTTATGGCATATGATGCGATGTCACATCAAATACTTGAGGCGGTTTCAATTAATGTGGGACACTTGCCAAAATATTTTTTTTAACAAATCGAGGTCGTTTATCAAAAGCCAAAGGTCATATATCAAAATTAAAGGTCTTTTCTAAAAAGTTCGGAGGTTTTATCAAAAACTAATATAGGTCTTTTTTAAAATCGGAGTTCCTTTCCTCAAAATCCGGAGGTCTTTTTCTTAAAATCATGTAGAAGTTCCTTTCCTCAAAAATCGAGAGGTCTTTTTCTTAAACATGCAATTATCGAAGTTCACACAGATCGGCAAATAACCATACTTCGTGCATAAAGAAACTAAATATCAATCAATGTACTCGGTCTTCTTTTAAACATGCTCACTATAAAGATTCTTCCTTAAATCAAATATCAAGAACAAATATCATACGACGTTTGAATATATGAGTTCATAAAAAATTACATACGGTTCTCATTTAAAACATGGATATACTTGCATTAAACATATGATCATAAAAAAGGGGAGAGTACACTTATCCGAATTCCTTTACTTTGCCTTGAAACTAATTTTTCCTTCACTAGAAAATTCTATCGAGAGCTTTTTCCTAACCTCATTCCTTAAGCTCTCGATCTTCCTATTTATAGGGCTTTAGTCCGAAGGTAGTAGGTAAGATGCATGTGGTCAACCACTCGGGGGTGGTTGGGAGTTCCACAACATAGAATATGGCATGGTATACTGACTCTACTTTGGAAAACCTTCCAAATCTTAACTTTCGGTGTAAAACGCCTTGACCGGATTTAGTAAAACTCCTTTTACACATTGAGAATAAAATGGTTTTGGTGTTTTATAAACCTTTATATATTTTGGAAAAATCTGTTGACCGGATTACTTTCCTCTATCTCTTCTTTGTTAAATTAGTGTTGGATAGGATAAGCCTTATTTTAACATTTTTCGGTCAACAGAGGAAAGGATGACCGATTACTTCTTCCCTCACGCTTTCCGGTCAGCACTTGTTGACCGGATTACTATCCTTAACTCATTTTTCGGTCAACTGGCATTCACCGGATAGCCCTCGATTTCCCTCAACTCTTTGATTATATTGATTCAATGTTGGAGATTTTCTATATTTTAGAATCTGGGCCATTACATCTTTCCTACCATGCACCAGTGCCAACCTTCCTTCGTAGCACATCACCGACGCCAATTCATCGGCCGACGGTCAACCGCTACCTATTGCACCGGCCCTCCTCTCTCCCCACTCTTCTTTCCTCCTCCTCTATCCCTAAAATCCTTTTCCTTATTCTTCTTTTTTTTTCTGTTTATTATATATTAATAATATTATTGTTATTACTATTATATATATTATATATGTGTGTGTGTGTTTTTCTTTTCTTTTATTTCAAAACCTAAATTGATACTCGAACGATAACATTGGCACACATCGGATGCCAACCTAACTGATTCAACTATCCTCCAAAATTTTTACAATATTTAATAAATTTTTTCTAGTCCAAATTATCTAAAATCATAATTAATATTAAAATAATTTTAACGGGGCCTGGGATATAACAATTAAATAACAGCTCACCTCTAATTATTCAAATTGATTTATCATTTTAAATAAGTAGTACACTTGGTCCTCCAATTATTCTTATGATATGGGGCCTTTTTGAGTTATGATGTTGATTTATGGATGTAATAGGTAACTTTTATTCAAAGAGCCATTTATATGATTCTATAAATGGTATATTTTATTTGTTGCTAATGTGGCAAGCCAATTATCAGTGTCTTTGTTAACTTTTATCAATACTCAGTATTAATTTTATTAAGATGGATAAGCTGGCTCTCTAACAACTCATCCTTTTCTGGTAACATGATGCCTTAACAAAGATGATCTCTAGCTATCCATCTATAGTAACTTACCTTTTAATAGCTCATCTTTTTTTAGCAAAATGATTTTAAGGGACTAATTGCCTAATGACCCACCAATTTTGACACCATAGTCTTCTAGGGCACTAGTGTGTAAGCTAGCCTATTATGACAATACAACCTTTAAAGTTAAAGAACCTTATTTCGTTTTCTAACACCGGATCCGGATGTACCCCTTCTTTGTTAGATCTCTCACTAGCATTTAGATAAAGATATTTGAAGTTTAGTTCTTATCACAATACAATTAGAATTTTGGACAAAATATATTTTATATTTATAATTTACCATTATAAATAAATATTATTAAGTTTTTATGATAATTGAATTTCAAGTCTTACTATGGTAAATAAAAATAATGATGATTATAGATATGATATAATTGAAACTTTAAAAATTTTAGTCTCGATTTTCATTATATTTTGCACCATGTGTGTTCAATATCTCTAATAAATAATGGGCAACTCGAGAGGTTGAGAAAACCCTAGTTTAAAAGAATAGGATAACATTCCACATTGAGTCAATATTATTATTAAAAAAGAACTATTTTTAATTTTTTTTATATTTGTATTATTCTTATTTGATATTAAACAATTAATTGTCGCTCTATTAGAAATGTGGACATAGTTCATTTGAGTTAAACTAAATAAACAAATGAGTCAAATTTGAAATTAATTTTATCTTTATAAAATTAATTACTCGACTTAAGTCTACTAATATTCAAAATTTTATGGCTTCACTTATGTATTTATTTATAATAAGTCAAAATATATATTAATAACATATGGTTTTTAATTAGTTCAATTTTTTTTTATTAGGTTACTAATATTTTATTAGTAATTAGTTCAATATTTTATTAAATTATAGAAAATATTAAATGATAACCTAAATATTGTCATTATTAAATAAATTAAATATTGATTAAAATGACATAGTTTTAGTTTTCCATATTAAAAAGTATAATTTTATTTTTGGATGTATACGTATAATTAAAAGCAACTTAACACTTCATATAAAAATATTAGGAAAATCAATTTTATTTTAAAAGATAAAAACTATAAATAAATTTGGCTATGAGTTAAATTAAATTTTAAGTACTTATTAACTATGCAAATTTTGGTTGGTCTTGTTTGAAGTTATTTGACAAAAAGGATTGAAATATAAGAGAGTTAACGATGCATCTCTGGATTACAGAACCTATCAATTAGATTATCAATCGAGACAAAACATTCAAATTGGCCCTAGGGTAAAGAAATTCTAACCAACTGGCATGTCATATTAGTAGCAGTTTAGAGAAGTTAAATAAATGGAACTCTGCATAAGAATAGATTCATTACACCCATATATCATTGTCATAATTGGTGGTAGAAAATCCTCTCGATCACTATAGAAAATGAAGAATTATGTATCTCATCTTAATCATCTATCAAGATGATATTTATTTTAAATTGATCTTCTACTCATTTTATGATCATCTCATACTAAAAGATTGTCTCATCTTCGTATGTTTATAAGCATTAAAGGTGATTATCCGAATAAAATGACCAATCTCACGTTTGTAAGACAAATTTGTAAGATATATGCATTTGTATATTATGATCATGTGTGTATTCTCATCTCATGGTATATATCATATTTTATTTTGATAAACATAATGTAATATATACAAATAAAGTATAAATACATATGGTATTTGTGTGTTATATGTAATTTATTTATAACATATCAATGCATACAATAAGTCCTATGGCAAATAAAATATGAAATTTCTAACATAGCTTCTTTCTTGTCACTATCATCAAATTCATATTCAATTTTACCTTTGGCAAATAAAAAACAATATTATTTTTATTTGTATTTTTATTTTGAGAATAGACTCAATACATGGTTTTTACATTAAAAAAAAAAAAAAAACTTTTCTTAACTATTTTCTATTAATATCAACTCTAAGGATAAAATTTTCATGACAATATCTTTTGATTTCAAAACTACAGGACAATTATTTTTCAAAAGTTAATAGAATGAGTTTTATACTGTTATAAGAATGTATTCTTATATATTCTATCCATTCTAGAAAAATATTTCTTAAGTAAATGACATAATACGATTTAATGTCAGTAATATTTTTATTCAAAAGTTTAATGATTAATATTTAAAATAAATCATTGAGGTCTTAAGTGACATATATCATTTACTCTACATGTTTATAATTAATTAATTATAGAAATTACTTAAATAAAGGGTTTATTCCAAGTATGAAGACATTAATTAATAAACTATTCCCCAAAAAAAGTAGTAAATTGAGTGATTGCAAAATTAACCAATTCCAAGATGATTATATATTTTCCTTTTTGTTACCCCATAATGTTACAGAGAACTAGAAATAATTAACTATATTGTCATTTTTTTATTTATTGTGGAGAACATCAAACTGTTCATATATACATTTTTGTCCTTAGTCCAAACTCAGTTCCATCATAATGATTCCTAGCATTATTTAATAAATCTAGATAGTTAATTATTATTAATTTATAGAATATCTAATAGACATGATCAAAATTCATAAAATCATATAAAAAGCAATGAAATTTGAAGCCTCATGCCTTGCCCATTTTAATTCTGCTATGTAAAATCTCATTTTAAGTTTGAATCTCAAAACCCCCACTCAAAAAAGAGCAAACCCTGCCAAAGAAATTCATATATGACTATCATAAAATATAGAAAATTTATGAACATAGATTATTCCAAATAACATGTCTATTGCATGATAGAATGCCTCAATCCAACATAAAAATAAGATATCACACAACCCATGCAAATACGTCGCATTTGTAAATAGATAAAATGAGCAAACTCTAGCCATACTCTTCTAAAATGTGATATAAGACAGCAAATGTATCATAAAAAATAGATAATACTCAAACACTATAACTATATCTTCAACATAAATATATAAATTCAAGTAGACCCTGAACTAATGAAGCTTTGAGATAACAAATTGAGCACAGCAATTGAAAGTAATTCAAATTTCCTTCTCTTGGTTATTAAAATTTTATGAACTGATACACAAGCCTTAACAATTTCATGAAATTTCTATACATAAGGTAACATTGTAAGAGCAAATCAATTGTTGAGTTATATCGGTTCATCTTAACTGTTCCCATCTTTTACTAAGTGAGTTCTTTGAAGATTTCAATGTCGTCCAAAACTTTTCTAAAAGTATGAAAATTTATTTAAAATACAACCAATGCCGATGATAAATTAAAATATTTACTAAATTAGGTCACAATGAATTTTTGAAGGGATCACGTGATCAACCATTTTGTATTAAGAATTGATTTAAAAACACAATATATACGTGTGTCTATATGGGTATAGTTTGGTTTATTTTAGTTTAGTTCAGTTTAAGTTATTAAAATCACAACTAAATTGAAAATATAATTTAAATTAAAAAATCAAATCATAACCAAAATTGTACAAATTTTAAAATTTTATTAACAGTTTAGTTTGGCTTGATTTGACTGTCTAATTTTTTTGTTCATCACTACTTGTAAAAAAATGTGATTTAGTTGTGATGATATAAGAGAATATAATTTATCTGTAATTTAGTTATAATAAAATATATACAACAAGTATCAATAAATATATATTTTTGAAAATATAAAAGTTATGATATAAAAATCATTTCTAAAACACTCATATTTCATAAAATTATTTTATCTTGTATTTGCCATAAATTACTCAGCTACAAAAATAAGCTGATACTTAAAAGGGAAAATATTAGCCAAAAAAATTAAATAAAATACTGACACTGGAGAAAGGGCGAGATGAGAAGGACAGACCACGGGTCGAGTAGCGAGGCTACAAGTAGGAAGCGGGCCCACTGGTTTAGAGCAATCTGGTGGCGGATTACTCTGAGGGATTATCTTTCCAGTGCAAGTGGTCTCCTATGTTCTTCCAGTAAATGGCGTCGACTCTTTTATCTAAAGCTCTATTTAGTCACCGCATCTTCCACTCTTCGCTCTATCTTGCGCACAAACCACAATCTCTGTCTCCTTTACTCAACGTAAGTCCCTCTCTTGAGAATCCACAATTTTGGCTCTGTTCGTTGGAACAGCTTTTTGTTTTTTTGGATTGGGTTTGCCGTTTGGCTCCTATCTCAATGACTGCAATTGACCTAGGGAAGAACCTAGCTTTTGTATTTTGTTTTTCATTTCTTTTCAATACAGATTGAATTAATTATCCAAAAACAGTTTCTCTGTGTGTGTATCACTCGCTCATTTATTTTTAATTTTAACATGAAAATTCGATGATTTGAATGTGGTTATTACGTAATTGGTTTATTATTCTTCACTTATTTCTATTTAGAGCTGTAGGAAATTATTTCTTGTGAGAGTGATGTGTTTGGCATGGATCTGGGCCAGAACCAACGAGGCCTAGTTAGAAGAAGACGAGTTCGAGTTGCAGAAGGGCCCAGCCTAACAATGACGTCCTAGGAGATCCAGAAACAAGGCCCACTGGGCATCCTAGGCATGCAACCAATCAGCATCGCTCACAACCCTATAGAGGCGACCGCAAGCTGCTGGCGCAAGAGGTGCTGAGTCAGGGGATGTCAGCCAACGGGAGATAAGGTCAATAGTGGCAAACTATAGTACATGCCGCCCCAGCAGTTGCTCAGCCCATTCAAACAAAGTCAACAGGCTTGCGTTGGCCACCGCCAGCGCGTAGTGGCTGGCAAATCACGGCAAGTCACTTGTCGAAAACCTTGGCTCCCAAAGCCTCCCTAATGGAGCCTACAAATACCCTCTTCATCAGTTGAGAGTTAGGATTTCAACTTCCACGAAAGAGTCTAAGCGGTGATCTGAGATCAAGATCCCGATCCTTTACCCAGCGCTCAAAGCAACGAGGAGAAAGAACCAACTCTTTTCCCTTGAACCACCACCACCTCGCGGCAACAATAGTGAGCCACTCCTAGCAGTGCATCAAGGGAGCACAAGCCTCCTTTCAGCATCCCGCGCACTCCCCTCGTCCCAGCATTCCTACATTCTCATCACGTTTACTTCCACGCGTGCATCTTTCCGTTTTCGGGGAAAGATTTCTGACTTGAGCGTCGGAGTGTTTATGATAAGATAACCTTCCGCCGTCCTTTGACATTTTGTTTGTAGTTTATGGTGTGTAGGGCCTAGGTTGAGAGACGTGAGACTGGACCCGTTCGCATCCGACCCAGACAAAAAATCTAAAGGCTTCCTAATTCGCATGAAAATCCAGACCCAGGGACGTATTATTGGCACCGTCTGTGAGAACGATGAAAAAAGTCTAACCACCTATCTTAACGTTCACTCTCCCACCCTGAAGATGGTCAACATTAGAGCGCAGGCAAGTGCATTGGTGAGGGACACTGCCGCCCGCAGTGACGACTCCTCTATGGGTAGTCGTGCTGGCGAGCAGCCTGAACCTGACGTGCGCAAACTAGCTGCTGATGTGGACGATATGAAGCAGATGCTTCAGGTGCTGTGCGCTCGAGTTGGAGCACAATGGATGGGAGCCTCTCCCTCAGGGCCTTAAACACCGACTTCTAGGCGGAGGAAACCCGGGACGGGGGCCCCAGCAGCAAGAACAACCAAGTTTGACGACGCCGAGGCTTAGGTGGCATCAAGTAGTAGGGCCCAGACGACACTTTGGAGCCTCCCAAGTGGGGACGCGCCAGAAGAAAGCCCAGAGCGGTGGAACCTCCGTAACTCCCGCAACGACAGGAGACCCACGACCAAAGAAGAAGACTCATGTAGTACGCAACCAACCCATGTGGGTAGTCGTCATGACCTGCATGACCCTTAAGAGAACTCCGAGCTCTGAGACTTCATTAACGTGAAGAGGAGTGGGTCTACCCCTCGGATAGAGGAGAAAGTGGAAAAGATATGACAGCACGTGTTCAAGGAAGAACCCAGGCGACAGGAACTCGACCTGCGAAGATCGCCGTTCGCCACGGACATCCGAACGCAACTACTCCCCCTCAAGTTCAAAATGCCTACGATGGATGCATACGATGGGAGTACGGACCCAACGGACTACTTGGACTACTTTTGCACGTTGCTGTCCCTCAACGGAGTAAGACCGTCATGTGCCGGTGCTTCCTCCTGATGCTCAAGGGGGATGCTAGGCTCTGGTTTCAAGGCTTTTGGCCCAAATCTATCCACTCTTTTGACAAGCTCGTAGATTGTTTCTTATGCCACTTCGCCTCCAGCCGGAGGGAAGAGAAGCAGCCCTGGCATCTTGTCTGCATTTGCCTGAAGTCGACGGAGAGCCTGAAGCAGTTCTTCAACCGCTTCACTGCCGAAGCTCGCTGCATCCCCCAGCTCTCCTATAAGATGAAGCTGAGCGCCTTCCTCACCACGTTGGCAGTTGGGGAGTTCTTCAAGCATTTAACGCACTAGCCCCCCAATCCTTCTGGGAAGTTAAGGCCATCACTCGGGCCTACATTGTGGCCGAGAAGGCCAATGAGGCGAAGCGTCCCGAACGCGTGGACCGACAGTTGGAAGGACCGACCGCTGGGAAGAAGAGAAACGGAGATAGTGGCCATTCTCGGGAACCACGCAAGCAATTGAGGTCCGAGCTGAACGTCCGAAGGGAGTACAGGCCTTTGATCCTAATTGTGACGACCCCAAAAATCCTAACAGGAAATCGGTAAGGTTTCGGCTGTAAAACGACCGTCAGACTAAATACAAACATGTACATTATCCCTATATAATATATACATAACAACAACCATCACCGGATCCAAATGCCACAATATATTTGTGGCTCCAACGTCGCGTCTCTGGACACAACGTTGGATAGAGAGATGCCATTAGGTACCTGTATCAATCCATAACCACCTGCGGAAGCATATATATCCATCATACACAGCGGAAACTCAACTATTTGTCCATCGTCAATATACAAGTATATGTCCATCCCAATATATACAAAAAATATTCCATATAATACAAAAATACAAAATCTAGATCCACAAAGTCTTCCTCAAAGTCCATAGCCTAGACAATAGCTTATCCTTATTCCGTCTGATTGGGTATAAGCTCGTGCTCATCTGGAGGCAAGAAAAATAGTAAGAAGTGAGTCAAATACTCAATAAAATACAATATAAGTAAGGACAATAAGCAGTATACTCAAAATAAAGTTGAGAAAGGGAGTAGGAATATAATATAAATGCATAAACATGAAACATGATCAAATGCACTTTCTGGAATACATTTATCTTTCTCATTTTATTTCTGATTCCTTTAGATTCTAAAACATGTAAAAATTTTTTCATCTTTGCGGATTAGGGCCAATAGGCCTTACCAGTTAACGGAGCAGTCAAATCGAGAAAAGGATCATGTTATTCCACATGATCTACGACACTATCCACGAACCTCGAATTTAACATCCCGTGGCAGATAATATACCTATAATCTTAGCTATATTGAGCCAATAGTCCTTATTCTTATGCCACCATGTCCCCCGTGACCCAGGGACAATTCCTCGATTTACTGTTGTAATATCTTAAAGTATGTCAAGGAATACTACCCTTTAAAATATAATTCCCTGGTCTAATTTTATATTTTCTTGTTCTTAAGGAAAATTCCATACTTATTCTTAACACTTTGTTCTCACTACCGGAGAATGGTTTATTAACTTAACATATCATGGAATTCCCTTTTTATACTTTTTATAACTCGCATAATTCTTGTGAGCTTAAGTTTCACATGATTTAAATACATGTACGATTAATATAAAGCTTGAGAAAATTAGAAATTCTTACCATAATAAGCCAAACATAGTTTTAGAGCTTCCAGATAACAAGTTCCTTTATAAACGGTTCATAACATAATTTTCGGAATACACAAAATATTATATACAATTTACATGTCAATACACATCAAATGATCAAGACAAAAACGTTCATAAGGCTAGGGTTTCAATTATCTAAAACCAAATCATGCGTAAATCATAAATTACGTGGGTAAAAATGCCGGGGCACAGGTTAGGGTTTCCATGTGCACAAAACCGCATAAAACTATCAAACGGACACCTAATCGATAAATAATCATATTCAAGACATGGGTATCAATTTCCTAAGCCAAATCATGAAAAAATCTCAAAAATAAACGAGTAAAAGCATTCGGGTGCGGGGTTAGGGTTTCACGTACGAAATACCGTATAAAACTTAGAGATCGGACATGAAATCAATATATATACATGCTTAAGATATTGGTACCATAAAATAAAGCATGGTCGGGTATTGGGACGAAAATACTTGAAGGGGACGAAAATACCCGAAGGGGACGAAACAAAAAGTGAAACAAGAGGAAGAAAAGTATATGAGTGCACTTGTCTCGGCCTAATTTACAAATTCTCTAACTAGCTCCAAGTCGGAATCGAACCCGAGGGCCTCGATTGCTTCCTTCTCTCTCTTATCCTTTGTTCTCTCTCTCTCCTCTTTCTCGGATCGCCCAAAAATGACTCAAAAGAAGACAGCTGTGCGTTTTATATCTTGGGCTGGCGCTCGAGTGCTAGCTTGATGCGCTTTAAGCGTGCTCGGCAGACGTGGGTCCGCTAGAATGGGCGCCGGCAACACCGCCTTGGGCGCCCGGCGGGCGTCCCCCACCGTTTCCCATCCCATATCCGAAACCTAATTTTTCCATATGCATCAAGCCTAATTTTGATTATATTACTTTAATTATATCTAATTACGATATTTGGAAACCGGTACCTTACACTAACGCCCTTGAATGACACTCGCTCGAATATCTTGATGCAGATTTGAGATGAGAAGTTCCTAAAGTGGCGCAGAGCGCCGAAGAACCTAGAAGCCGGAGACTAGATGACTTATTGCTACTTCCATCGGTCTTTGGGGTATACCATGGAGGACTGCCGAACCATGTAGAGGGAAATTGAAAACCTGATTTGCCGGGGGAACCTCACTTGGTTCCTAAAAAGCTCGTGGCAAGGCCTCGAGGTTGTCGCCGATGAAGCTAGAGATCCGCCGAGGAACTGAGTTGCTGCCGGCATCATTAGCATAGTCTCGAGCAGGCCAACTAGAAGCAATGACCAGGACTGGCTCGAAGCCTCGTCCAGCAGCAAGAGAGCGAGGGTAGGGGTTAGGACTGATGTCACTAGTTTTAGTAACAACGATATGACACGTGTAACTTCCCATCATTTAGACCCTCTTGTTGTATCAGCCCTCTTCACAAACGGTACGCTTGGCTACCAATTAAGATGAGTTTTTATTGATAATGGAAGCTATCGAGATTTGCCATACCTTGATACATTTTTTAAGCTTTGTCTAAAAAGGAACCAGATGAGAGTAGTCGAAGGACCTATGTACAGCCTGGATGATGAACCAGTGCCCGTGCAAGGAGAGATTCAACTGGAGGTCACAATGAGAACTCACCTGCGCATAGCTACGCGCGTGCTTACGTTCCTCGTTATCGATCTGCCATCGGCCTACAATGCCATTCTGGGTTGACCGTTCCTAGCCGCCTTTGGTGCTGTGATTCGATCCTCACTTGAAGGTGAAGTTCCTGACCCCGTACGGAATCGGCGGGGCTCTGGGCGATCAGATGATTGGACGAACGTATTGCTTATCCCAGGTCGCCCTTGCCACTCCAAGCTGACCAACTGAGGACCTAAACTTCCACGATGAGGCGTCGTTGCAATAGACTCATCAAGCGAGGCAACAGAGCTGGTCCCCTTGGACCCCAACGAACTTGAGAAGTGCGTGCACATCGGTGGATCCCTCTCTACGCTGGTCCGTAGCCAACTCGTGGACTTTTTCAGGCGGAACTCCGATGTCTTCGTGTGGATTCCTGCTGACATGCCTGGGATACCGATCGAAATAATGGTCCACAAGTTGGGCCTCGATCTCGGTCATAAACCTATGAAGTAGAAGCGTAGGAACCACTCCATCGAGAAGCGAATATCCACAAGAGAAGAGGTGAAGAAGTTGCTTGACGCAGAATTCATAAGGGAAGTCCAGTACCTGGATTAGCTGTCAAATGTCATCCTCGTGAAGAAGGGCAGCAGCAAGTGGCGGATGTATGTCGACTTCATCGACGTGAACAAAGCCTGCTCGAAAGACAGCTTTCCCCTTCCTCGCATCGATCAGTTGGTGGACTCCACATCAGGGCACGAACTTCTGAGCTTCATGGATGCTTACGCGGGCTACAACCAAATAAGGATGAGCTTGGACGATAAGGAGCATACCTCGTTCATGACCGACCAAGGGACATACTGCTACAAGCTCATGCCTTTCGGTCTGATGAATGCCGGTGCGACTTACCGGCGGTTGGTGAACATGATATTTGAAGCCCAAATCGGTATGAACGTAAAGGTATACGTTGACGACATGCTCGTCAAAAGTAAGATGGCCAACGACCACGCTCGCGATCTGGTAGAAACCTTCGAGGTGCTTCAAGCACACATGATGAAGCTCAACTCGGCCATGTGCGTGTTTGGGATGACCTCCGAAAAATTCCTGGGCTTCATAGTATCTCAGCGCAGCATCGAAACGAACTTGGAGAAAATCAGAACCATCCTCAACATGAACCCTCCGTGGACCGTGAAGGAAGTCCAGGTCTCGCGATTCTGGCCAAGTCCGCGAGGAAGTATCTACCGTTATTCAGAGCCCTTAGGGGGACAAAGGTGACCGGGTTCTGATAGACGGACAAGTGTGTGGCTGCATTCCAGGAGCTGAAATCGTATCTCACCAATCCTCCACTCCTAACCTTCACTTCGGAGGGCGAGGACCTATATATCTACCTAGCGGTGTCAGACACGACTCTCAGTTCAGTCTTTATTCGGCAGTAGGGGAATGTGTAGCGACCTGTGTATTATGTGAGCAAAGTGCTGACGGACGCGGAGTTCCGCTACCCTCATGCTGAGAGAATCGCTCTGGCTCTCATCTACTCTGCTTAAAAGTTGAAGCCATACTTTCAAGTGCACCGAATCGTCATGTTGACTGACTAGCCTCTGAAGGTGATCTTGCAAAAGCCCGAGACTCCGGACGATTGGTTAAGTGGGCTGTAGAGCTGGGCGAGTTTGACATGGAGTTTCGATCGAGGCCAGCCCTCAAGGGCCAAGCCCTCGAGGACTTCATGGTCGAAATGGTGACCCCCACTCTTGATGCCCCAGACCAAGTCGAAGACATGAGCGCCACTGTGTGGACTCTTGATAACCCGGACCCTGGGATGCATCAAAGAGCTTTACCACAAAATCTGGGGGTGCTGAATTTTCTTAGCATTGTTTGGATGATTAATTTCAATAAGGAATTTGTTCAAATAAGATAATTGGATAGTATTTCTAGTATTTTGATGTTTTTTGTCATTGGGATAGCTTTTGTGGATTCAATGAAAAGATGCAAGATGAATGGAGTTGTCCCAAAGCCTCAACGCATTGAAATAAAATAGTTGGAGAATTTTTTGGTAGTCCTTTTCAGGAGTATCAGACGCCATTATATAAAAAATAGTGTTAAAATGCATTCTAAAAGTTGCATTTATTTACTATCAAGTCAAAATTTATAAGACATAATTTCAGTTAATGTAATGGCACACGTTTCTGTAATTGTTCATTGTCAAAAGTGTCCATGACACACTTGTTTGAGAAATTCTTTCGGGTAATAGGATGTTTTACGCCATGACCATAGCATTTGAGCAACCCATGAAAAGATGCAAGATGAGTTGCAATTTTTTGGGTACTCATTTTAAGGCAATCCTTTATTCTTAGTTGTGACCTTTAGCAGCAGTATGTTGTGCTAGGATTGAGTTATAGCTGACCTAATGCTCTATTATTTGCAGAAGATTCCTTTTTATTTACGTTCTGGTTGCTACGACTCGGTTTCTGGATCTGCTTTGGGTTGTTCTGCTGTCTCACCTGCAAAAGTTAGTGTAAATACCAGATTCTCAACTCACACCATGTCTACGAATGAACCTGTCGTTTCTGTTGATTGGCTTCATGCTAACATCAGGCAACCTGACTTGAAGGTATTTGGCTCAGCTTTATTTTTGATGATGTGGTGGTTGTAAATCATCTGACATATTGATAAAAGGTTCTTTGATTTGTTGAGTGGATGCTGCTGAGGAATGCCTTGTGTAAGTGCTTTCCTGTGCATTGACCATCTTTATTGAAGGAAATTTATGCTCTACTCTGCACTGGATTTAGTCATAGGAGTGAAAAATAGCTTTCTGATTAATATTTTTTGGGACTGGGTCTGCCAAATCTTTTCTGTCTTCCTCCTGAGCTCTTATTTATCAGTAGTTGTAACAGCCATCAAGCAAGTGCAGAGTTTCTTTGTTTCCATTTGAACTGAATTTTCTGAAGGTAATGTAGGACAAGTTAGTGCTATAGTCCCATAAATGTTCTCAAATAAGTTTTTCATGGCATGTTTATTTTAACGGATAAATAATCTTTTTTTTTTGGCCCAAATATGACACAGTCAACAGTCACCCAGGCATGGCTGGGTTTTTGCATCACATAGTAGCCTACCAGCCTTTAAGCTTAAATTGCACCTAATGTTACTATCCGCCAGGTGTGGGGGGACAAAGTTTCACCTGAAACATGATCTGATAAACAAGCTTCTGGGCATCTAATTGCTGCCACAGAAAAAAACTTTTGTGTTTCAATCAGCCACAGATGATCGTCATAGCAGCATGAACTAATCTTCTATGTGCTGAAGCATAACTATTTCCATGAACAGCTTTTAGAATCCTAGAAATCTAGCGATAGGTTTTCTGAGTAGCAGTTCTAGTACATAGCTTTTTGGTAAAAGTATACATAGCTTTAGTTTCTGCAAAATTAGCAAAATCATCTGTTTCAAATATCCACAATAATAACCAAATGGTTTCTTGTTTCCTCATGTAGCCACAAGGAGTACATGGTGTAGAAATCGGAATCTCCACATGTTCAACTTTCACCTTATTGCTTCATTTATCTTTGAGAACAAGCCAAAGTATTAAAGAAGGGTTGGGCAATTCTTTCTCCATACCACTGGCAACTAATAACTGTAATATCACAAGGAATAAAATGATCATACTTTGCAATGTATGAACTTCCTGCCTATGATGGTTCCTCTTGCAATTATTGCCCATCAAATCTATACGAGCTGCCATAATGTTTCAGTTGTTTGACATGGGCTGATAATATGAAAGTTTAATTGTTCCAATCTTTATGCCTTGAATAAAAACTTCCTGTTGTCCTTATTTATTTCCAGGTGTTGGATGCTTCTTGGTACATGCCTGATGAGCAGCGGAATCCAATTCAAGAGTATCAGGTTAATTATCAATTGCAAAATTTTTTGTAGTCTGATATGTTTTTTTGGTTTTTCTTTCCTTTTCAAACCAACCATTTCCTATTGCAGAACTGTGCAGAAAGGGGAAATATGGCTTAGGTTCATCTTGTCATATGCCTCTGGGAATGATTTGTCTAAAGATCTCTTTAATTGTTTTTTAGGCATGATTTAGAATGTAAATACACTGATGTGTCTATTTGTGCAATCTCTATGTCATCCATTCATCTGATGATTTATCTTAATTTCAAAATCCCCATCTCTTCAAATCTTGCTCCTTTAATCTGTCTCTCTCACCCATATTTTGAGATGCAGGTTGCTCACATTCCAGGTGCCCTTTTCTTTGATGTGGATGGAATAGCAGACCGAATAACCAATGTGAGATTGTTGTTCATTTTATCATTTTTCTATTTTGCATTTGTATACTAGTTTATGGTTTATGTAAGTTGAAATTGTTATATAGTAAAACACTATATGGTTAGAATTGTAGATTTTACTACCTACATTCTTCTTTTCCAATGTATCTTATATCTTGGTCCTGCATGAATAAGAGACTTATGTGTGCATAACGTAGTTTTAATTGGTTTCATGACAGTGGCACTTTGAAAATAATAAAGCCAAAGCTAAAGGAGTTATACTGTTTTATGGGGCTGAATTGTGGGGGCATTTTGTCATGATCCTGATAGGACTACAATTAGTCATTTGGATGATAATGCTGAAACGAATTAAAATTAGTCATCAAATAGATATCCATTGACAATATTTCTCAAAATATCCATCTCTAGAAAGCATTAGAGATTAAATACTAATATCCAAAATCTTAACGGTCCAAGTTCATTTGATACAAAAGGAACCATTCTATGGTCTAATAACAAAATACATAAGACCAAATAAAATTAGCTATACAAAAAATGTCCAAAAAGAGACTTTTGTATCTTTCTCTGAGCCGGCTACCACAACTCCAAAGTGGGTCGCCAAAAGTCAAACCAAGGGTTTCATATCAATGGAGATCAATAGAATCTAAGGATTAAAGCTTCTCAAAAGCACAATATGGCCATTATAAAACATGAATAAAAAAATCAATGAGTTATTGGAGTTTTTCATAGTTATGACATGACTGAGGTTTCAACGTTTCAAACAAGATAGTCTTTGAGGAAGTTACTCCCACTGCTGCGAATCAAAGGCTAATGTACAAACTGCTCCCATTGCTGGGATAAGTCACAATGAGATCCCCTTAATACCATCATGTAGGCAATACCAAGAGAGTCTTTAGCATCCTTAGTTTGACAAGTCTCAACCTATGCCACACGATATATCCGCCAGATTTGAAACAATGGTTCCATGGGGGGGGGAGTTTATATCACACAACCAAAACCTCGTAATCAAAAGGAATGAACTCGTTGTCAAACAATATCAGCTATAAAATTGTTTTGGGGATCTCATACATCTGGATGCCTTAAGTGTCTTTGATTTATCCATGGAGCTTAAGAATAGAGTATTGCGCTATGCTAGACCAGTATTCTAGTTTCTATGTTATTTTCTCATATAGTCCTTTACTGAGGTCTGAAAAAAAAGTATCAATTGCAACAAGGCTAAAGAAAAGAGCTTAGAATGATGTGAGAATTGCCGACAACATCAAAAGAGCTAGAAAATGACATAACAGAAGCATGGGAATAAAAAGTCAAATGTAAAGGTCACAAATGGGCAGAGGAGGAATAGAGTTATGCACCTGAAACTAGGAAATAAAAAGGTCAGATATAAAGCTTTCAAATAAACGAAGGAATGGCAGAATATTAGAGTAAAAAATTCCACTGAGTACCATAGTGCTGGCCCCACACATCACTGCACCCTAAAAATAATTTTCCAATTCTCTTATTAAGTCCAACCAAACCTGACCTTGGCAATTCCACTTATAACCATTTCTAAATTATAAACTTAAGGGTAATGCAATGACATTTGCACCTCCAGGTATGATCAACACATCCCTGCCCCATGGCCCCTTAAAAGAAATGAAGAATTCATAACTCAAATAAGCCTTGGTCATCCGTTGAGCTACAATATTGAAAATTTAAACTAACAAAACACATATCCAAGCTTGTAATCCCACAGTCTTCATGAAGAACCTATAAAATCATCACCAAGTACACATTAGACCTTACTCCCCTTCACGGCTACCATCTCCCTTTGTCGTAGTAGTACCCATTTATAACCTTCACAAATTATCCATGTTTAGAAGCATCAATGTTTAGAAGAACAAATAGACAATACCAGGTTGCTAAATGTCCTCCAAAAAATCTGAACACAAGTCCCTAACATGCAAATCACCAAATTTACTATAAACCTTCAAGGTGTAACATTAATTTCACAAGAATATCATCAACAAAAATGAAATCCATAAACATAGCCTTAGCATTCATTATTTCATGTATTTTCCATATCTGCAAACAACATCCAGTACCTTCAATCTACATGGATGATATATAAGAATAAAAGTTAATTCATGAAGACAAAACACCCTTTTACCGAATTTAAATCCCACGGCTAACATTAAATACCACCATAGGAGTATCCATAAAAAATTCACATTTCCACAAAATTAAACTAAATCATGTCGAGTCAATCTTGGCTTCAATTAAACTTAATGTAAAGATGTGGAATTGGTCTATTAATTAGAACAAGGCTTCATTTGATAAGGATTTTGGAGTAGTTACTTGATTATGCCTTCAATTTACAACACTAGGAATTTCCCGAGCTTTCTTCCTTCTTCTTTTTCTTCTTCTCCACCCCTCAGCTTGGTCCTCCTTGTTTTCCTCAAGCTGTTGATAACTTCTGAGAAAAAAAATGAGGAGGCTTAAGGTTTAAAGTCTCAGTTTATCTAAGTGCACCAAGCCTCTATATGTTGACTAACAAGCAACATGTTGTTGCATAAGCAGCAATTGTGTTCCCTCAACACATGGTGCTGAGTGTCGTGGTTCTATTTTTATAGCCACAAAATAGTGGGTATGTCCATTCCTCTTTAGAGCTAGAGGCTAGCTAAGTTGACCCCCGAACACCTTTAAGTGTAAAGGTTAGTATGGGGATGTAAACACAAGAAAGCACATGGTGTCAGTATATCGAATGCAAATAAGTCGCTTGGTGAAAGTGTGGAAGTACAAGTAAGCAGTCAATAGCAACATACAACAATTAGATATAGAATAATATTTTTTAAATTCATTCCCCTATATAGAGGGTTTTGTGTATTTTTGTTTTGACACTAGTACACATTAAAGATCCCCAACTTTTACAATGAGGTATTTAATTTTTCTACAATATTAAAGTTCAATCTAATTTAGCCTAATGTTTAGAAAAATTTAAGGATACGAGTAAAATAATGTAACAATTTTTATGGCTCAATTTGGATTCTAATGTCTCCCCTACTAAGCTTATTTCTTTGACTTGATCTCACGTATTTAGTAAGTTTCTAGCTCTTATTGTAGGTTTTCCCTCTTACTTCTTCAGTCTCACGTATTTAGTAAGTTTCTAGCTTATTTCTTTTGTTGGTTTCCTCTTCTATTTTACAAGCACTTCTTTCTACTTTCTGGCTAATGTCATCCCCTCTCATTTAGAACAATCTCTTCAACTTCTGGCACTGGTGGTGGCTTCAGTCTAATGTTGGTGCATTGTGTAAGGTTGCGTGAAGGGTATTCCATCATGGCATATATAGCTTCCAACAGCTCACATGGAAGAATGGTGGACTGTCATCCATTTTGCAGGATCTACTTGTACAAGGCCTTCCTCACACGAATAGTGATTTGGTCATAGCCTTCAAATTGCCAAATGAGGCTCTTGTTGCTTCCTTTGAGAAACCACATATGCTTTTGGAGAAACTTTACCAATACAAGATCTCCTACATTGAATTAGACAAACTGCTTCTTTTGGTCTGTCCACTTTTTTATTTTATGAGACTCTTCAAGTAGGCTTTGGTAATTTTCGTGTTCAGCTTCCACTCTAGGGCAAAGTTGTAAGCATGAGAACACTTGCCTTTGTCTGGTTTGGCTATAGTGCATGGAAGATGCAATTGCTAATCTATTATAATCTCAAAAGAACTCTTGTTTGAAGAAGAGTATTTTTGAGTGTTAAAATAAATTGAGCAACATTGAGGGTTGTAACCCTATCCTTTTGATTGGCACTCTCAAAATGGCATTGTATTTTTTGAGTGGGCTATTAAACCTCATCGTTTGACTGTTAGTTTGAGGATGATAGCTCGATGAGATATTCGATTGTGAGTGAGCAGTCTGAAGAGTTTTGACCAGAATGCTCTGATGAAGCATCCATCTCTGTGACTCAGATCGTTTTGGGGCACTCTCGAAAATTTGATGATATGTTTGAAATCATGCTGTCTCCTCTCCTAAACAATCTCTTAATGTTGAAGCAAAAGTGGATTATCCTGAGAAGAGGTACATGACCACAAAGATGCACGGTCACTTGCCAACCTTGGGTAGCCCAACGATGAAGTTGAGGGAAATACTCTTCTAGGGCTTAGTAGGTACAGTGAGGAGTTCTGGTAACTCCATCGGCTTCTAAAGTACAATTTTGTCTCGTTGACAGGTGAGATAGGTCTTTGTATGGCTCATCAAATCGTCCTTTGCCTTGGGCCTGCAATGATACTTCTGTAGTATGCTCAGGTTATGCTATTACCCTGAGTAACCAGTCCATAGTGTCATGACGTTTTCTAAGAAGCATCCTCTTAAATCTTTTAGCATTTGGTATGAAAACCTTGTGTTTCTTCCTAAAACTTGATTGATTGTCAACTCAAAATCTTTAAGTCATGATTTCTCAAATCAGTCAAAGCAGATTCATGATTATTGGTTCCTTCTTTAGGTTTAACTTTGCTTTTTTGATGGTCGTAGCAATATTGCTTGTCGATAGGTGGGCTATTCAAGACAAGGTAGCGACACCTGGTCTTTGATGAAGGCCATATACGGGCTTGTTTCAGTGTCTAGGTTTATGTAATAGATTGAAATCAAATTTCGCTGAGAAATTTTGCCACTGGGTCTTCTTTGAAGTCAACTTTGGTTGTATGAGAATGTGGCTAATAGTAGTATTGTCAATTTTACTATAAACTTGGAGCTCAGGAAGCAGTGTCTTCATGTTTTCAGACAATGCATGATCACTACGAACTCTTTCTCCTAGGTTGTATAATGTCATTCGGCTTCATTTATCTTCCTACTCTCA
The DNA here is from genome assembly GCA_033239525.1 of Nepenthes gracilis. Lineage (NCBI taxonomy): Eukaryota > Viridiplantae > Streptophyta > Magnoliopsida > Caryophyllales > Nepenthaceae > Nepenthes > Nepenthes gracilis. The sequence continues at coordinate 23,263,773 of BSYO01000007.1, forward strand.
TAGGCCACTAGATGGCCTTCTTGCAATAAGACCCTTCAAGTGCACAATTCAACACATCAGTCTGTATTATTCAGGAGTGTTAACATTGGCTTTTTTATTGCTACACACTTCATCTCCCAAAAGGCTTTCTAACATGCCTCCAATCAATCCCATTTCCTATAATTCTTGAAAAAACCCATCAAAGGTGCAACTTCTTTGAATATTCTTCTATGAAACGACGATAGTAGTTAGCACAGCCAAGAAATCAGTGTAGCTCGCTCACACTTGTCGAGACTTGCCAATTTGAGATAGTTTGCACATTTTTTGGATCAATCCTAGTTTGACCTTGTCCCATGAAGTGTCAAAGAAAGCTAATCTTATCTTGAGTAAAAGAGCTATTTTCACGTTTCATGTATAGATGATTCTCCTTCAACTTCTAGAGTACTAGTCTTAGATGCTTTTGGTGATCTTTTAAGTTTGAACTATATATGACAATGTTGTCCAAGTAGTTTACCACTAATTTTTTCAAGTATTCATGAAATACTTGGTTAATTGATGTGTAGAATATTGTAGGAGTATTGGTCAACCCAAAAAGCATCACGAGCCTCTCAAAACTCCATATATTGTTATGCATGCAGTTTTTGACGTGTCTTTCCTTGCGATTTTGACTAGGTAATAACCTGACATCAAGTTAAGTTTCGTGATGTATTTTGCATTGCTCATTTGATTAAACAAGTGAGCTATCAAAGGAATCAGATAGTGGTTTTTCATAATCACTTTATTTAGAGCCCTATAGTTTATACAAAGACATGGACTCCCATCATGCTACTGTTGAAATGGAATAGAGGTTCCATAAGATACTTTAACAAGGCGAACGAATGCTAAGCTGATTAATCTATCTAGTTTTTTTCAAAACTTTGCTAGCTCCGGAGGTGCCATCTTATATGGTCCTTAAGCAGGTGGTGTCACCTCTGGTGGTAGTTCGAATTGGTGATCCATTGCAATCCATGGTGGAAGAACCTTAGGAAACTCCATTGGCATTAACTTCTTAAACTCTTCTAAGAGTAGGTTGACTTCAGGCAGTGGTAACCCAACCTCCATGGACAATATCACAAGGAAGGTAGGTTTGCCTTTTTAGACCTTTTTTATGTTGGAGTTTGTACACATTGTCCTTGCCCTTCCTCTCAACTTCTTTCAGCTTTTTTGAAGCACTCATCAAACACAGGTTCTCACCCATGAGTAGCATCGAGTTTAAGTGTGGTATGGACGCTCCCTTAATCACCTTATGGATGGCCATCTTCAAAACCATGTCAAAGTCATTTATAGGTGCTTTTGTGAAGTTTAGATTCCCTTTCTACTCTCCAAGTTATGCTAGCATGGACTTGACAATACCATAGATTGGCTTTGCCTTTGAGTTTAAGACCTTTATGTTGCTGCCATCTCGCTCAAGCCGTTTACTTAGTTGATTTGCTTCAGTCCTATCTACGAACTTGTGAGTAGTGCTCACGTTGACCATGGCGTGGGTGCTTTTCCCATTCGCTTTTCCATGTTTATTAGGTTTGTGGACTTAGTACCATGGCATACAAGAGTTAGACCGCACCCATGCGAGCTTCGATCCCATCGTTATTGTCATCTCCTGATTTAGGTCAATCCTTTTCCCTTGTAAAGTATTCAAAGCTTTCTTGTGCGGACATTATGCCACGCTATGTGGCCTGTTACACCGTAACATGTAATAAAAGACTCTTTCTAAATCACTAACACACTAATGCTTCCCTTGGAGATTTAGGAGTTCATTGGCGACAAATTTTTATGAAGTTACTTCGTCCATTTTGGCTTTGCTATTTGACTTATTGATGCTAGATGCACTAACACCATTGCCATCATTGCAGTTGCCTTTTTCAATGGCATAGTCAACTTGTCTTTTAACTATATCTTGAGTAGAAGTCAAATCTTTTTACTTGCTATCTAAATAACACTATCAGAGCCCACAACTATACATTATATCAATGAAATGAAAGAGACTATTTTCATTAGACATGCCTTCGATATCTAACATGCATACTGAGAAGGCTTTGACGTAGACTTTGATCATTCCGACGTGCTTAATTTGTTTCAGCTTTTTTTATGCTTTGAATTTTGTGTTTTCAGGATAGAATTGTTCTCTTTTAAGATCTTCTCACGAGTCAATATTCAATCTCTCATGGGAAATTTTCTTATAGGTGCGCCACCACAATTTAACATCACCAGGTAGGTATATCATTGCTATGGAGACCTCAGCCTCATCCGAATCCATCTTTGCAGGCTTGAAATACCGTTCCAAATCGATGATGAACTTGTAAAGCTCCTTGAAATGTCACATGTCACTATATGAGCGGGGTTCCAGAGGCTTAACTCTGCCATTGTTGAAGGCATAATAGTCGTGGTGGCGGACACTAGAAATTTCACCTTACCGGTGTTGCCATTGAAACCTCGGCCTCATCCGAATCCATTTTTGTAGGCTTGAAATACCATTCCATATTGATGATGAAGTAATTAAGCTCTTTGAAATGTCACATGTCACTGTATGAGCGAGGTTCTAGAGGTTTGACTCTGCCATTGTTGAAAACATAATAGTCGTGGCAGGGCACACTATAAGGTTCACCGTACCGGTGAGCTTGACATTTTCTTCTTGCGCCACTATTATTGAGTCGCGAACATCTTTAGTTAGGTCTTTAACTGCTTCTTCAAGGGACCTTAGTGGGCTGATGAGGCCATCAACTCACCTTTCCATCCTATTGAAAGATCTCGAGCTTTTAGCTTAATTTCAAGAGTTTCAAAACGAGTTGCTATAATCGGATGAACCACCAGTGTGATTTGTGTAACTTGATGTGATATTGCTTGGGCCTTCATGATCCCACCATATGAGCTTTTCTCAAAACCGATGCCTTTCTTACCTTTTTTTTGTAACTCAGGCTTTGATACCAGCTATTAAGATCTGATTTTTATAGTCACAAAATTTTACAGAATCTTTGTTCCTGTTGGGAGCCAGATGCCAACCAAATTGACTCCTAATTACGTACAAGTGTGAGGGTCTATCCCGGACGCAAATACGAGAAATCATAGTGTTGAGAATATTGAACTTAAGTAAGTTAGTTAAAGGTGCGAAAATACGAGCAAATAATCAATAGCATAAGATAATGATTGAATATGGAAGAAGATTTTTTAAAATCGTTCTTTATATAGAGGGTTTTGGGCCTTTTGTCTTTGACACTTGTATACATTGAAAGTTTTAAATTTTCGTGATAAGGTATCTAATTTTTTTATAATGTTAAAATTCAAACTAAACTCACCTAAACTTTTTAAAAAATTCAAGAATACGAGAAAAATTATGTAAAAGTTTAAATAGCTCGGTTTGGATTCTAGCACTATTCAACTAGTATAGGCACCTCAAACACGCTTTTCTTTTTTGCTAGTGTCATTCAATTTTATGCCAAATTATCATGATTGTCTAATTAATTTATCCGTTAACCAATTCTAGATGGGAATTTAATCTAGGAAATCAAATTATTTTCTTTGGAAGGGAGAGATTTAAATGTTATATTAATTGCCAATGAATATATCGGTGCAAGGATGAAGTCCGGTACACTGGGTGTCTTATGCAAGCCAGACAATGAGGGATGGACCTGGAGTTCCTGATGTATATTGATGATAATTATTAATTAAGAAAAGTGCAACATGTGGGTTAAATGGTCTACTTCTTCCGCTTGGTTCCCAGTTATCTTTAATGGGTAACTTGTGTGTTTGCTAGTAGAAAATTTTCCGTCTTTCTTGGAAAATTTTTAAGATAAGGAGAAACTAGCAAAAAATGTGTACTATTGAAAAAAATTTAAGCATCCTTTTGTCTGGAAATCAGTTCTCCATTTTTTTAGATTTTTATTGGGTTTAGAAAATTGGTATTATTGCTTTGAAAATTAGAAAATGCAGATCTCTGACTTACATTGCTGAACATTTGTGTCAAATGCATCATGGTTAAATGAGTTCTAGAGAACCTCACAGGCTGCAACTCTTTTCCTCCTTTGCCTCACCCACTCTCACTCAAAGTGGAGTCGTGGATCTTCCTTTCCATTCCTCTATAGAGCTCGCCAAAATCTTATTTCTCACGGCAATATTGCAGCTTTCATGGCAGAGAACCATACTTACTGTTGCTACTTAAAATTTTATTCTCTCGACTGTTGTTCATGCTTACTGTCCTGCCGTATGATTTAGACAAATTGCTTCATGGTGGTGCTGCAGCAGGTGAAGATTATGCAATACGACTATTTCCATCAACTGTTATCAGCATTAACTAAGCATAGCTCCCTTTGGTGGTAATTCAGAAATAGAGGAAAAAAGAAATCAGAGAACACAATAACGAAGAGGAAGAAGTATATTGAGAGAAGTAAAGGAGTAGAATGAGATGACAGAAGAGAGAGAAAGAGAGCTGTAATGGACATGGAGTTCCATAAGCTTCAAATTACTTTGCCCTATGTGTGAGTGAGAAGAAAAATAAGTGGGCAGACCGATGAGTGAGAATGCTAGGGGTGAAAAAGTAGTACTTGTATGTGAGTCATTGTTCAGGTGCTACATTATTGTGCTTTTAAAATATTATTAAGAATAATCTATCAGCATGTGTGTCAACCATTTTAGTTCGTATAGTCCGACTGATATTATTCTAAGGGACCTGAGATTGTATTTAATATATACATGTATGCATAAAAATGCATATACACATATATGTATATGTGTGTGGGCATGTGTATATGTATATATGTAAATATGTGTGTGTATGTATATATATATATATATATATACATACATATATGTCAAAGTTGTGGGAAGGGGTTAATGTTGAGAAAACTCATTGTGTGCCAGCTGGTCCCAACGGACGTTCACTGGAAAAATGGGGAAATAGAATTCAGGCTGGAAAATAGTTGTGTCAAAGAGGTGTTGAGCAAATTTATGTTCAGAAAAAAATTGGTCAACAGACAGCTTTCTAGTTGTTTAATTCAAAAAATTAGTTTTCTTATTTTTGTATGTGAACAGGTTAGGTATCTTTTTGATGGAGAAATTAATTTAGAATTCTTAAAGTGAAAACACAGTCTGAGGATTTCTTTACTTAATCCAGAAGGCTTTATCTGAGCAGGTTAATTTCAAAGGCAATGCCTGAGAATTTTGAAGGGGCATTATGATGTATAGAAAACCATTTCAGAATCATATTTTGTTTCTTATGTTAGCTGATGATGCCCTTGCTGTGGTAATTCAGATACGCCTAAATTTTTATATTTCTTTTACTACTAATTGGCTTTTGATACTATGGGCTGAAAAATTGCTAGAAATAGTTCTGAGCCTATGGGCTGAAAAATTGCTAGAAATAGTTCTGAGCTTCTGGTGATGGGAGAAGAAATTGATGTGGCATTATTGGCTTCCAGTCTGGCTTGATTTCTTTCCAAGATTCTTTTATTTGCATTGTTGATATATTTCAACTAATAAAGTTGTGAGGAATCAGTGGTAGACGAGTTCTAATGGGACTTGCTTTTTGGAAGGACCATATCTTTTGGAGGGAAGACGTACTGCTATAAAATCTGGCTGTCTTTACTTATTTATATAATATGCCAAAAAACAGTGGCTGCAAGGTGGAATGGTATAACAAAAAACCTTTATTAACTGTTTGCTAACAGTGAGGAATAGTTACTTTGGCAGAATGAAGAAGGCTATCATGGTTAAAACAATTTACAATCCAATAAAACATTGCCACAGAAAATGGCTTTGAAGATCTGTGTCACAGAATGTAAGTTGCAGGGTAAGGTACTTTGGCTGTTTGTGATTCATTGTGGGTGTGACTCTTTCGCCATCCAGAAATCCTTGCAGAATACTGCTTTGAAAGCTCATTTAGTGTTGAGCAGATCCTCAGACAGCAGTACAGCATCGAGAAGATTGTGAAGATCCTCAAGAGCTGTACAGAAGCAAGAAGATCTTTGGACGGTAGTGCATTGATCTGATTGTATTTAGAAGATCAAATAATATGTAAATATGGCATCCTATCTCACTAGAAGATCAGAACTTGATCTGATTTTGATTTGCAGAATATTCAGAAAGTATTTTCCATATCTTTAGTATCCTCTTTCCCCATGTGATACTTGTAAAAATATGGTTGTGTGCTCTTGTAAATGCTTCATCAAAAGTCAAATTACTGAAGTTTTTCATGGTATCAGAGCAGGTCTAGCCTTCATTGCTAGAAACCTATCATCTCAGGCTTCAGTGCTGAGAGACAAGCCCCTGCTGCCTTCTGCTGTATTTTTCCTCCAGATCTGGTTCTACTGCATCTTTCTTAATTGCTGAAGGGTATTCCTGCTGCCCTTCTGCATGTGTCTCTCTCTGGATCAGGTTCTTTTGCCATCTTCCTTGTGTTTCCTCCAGATCTGGACAACAGCACTTTTTCCTCTAAGCTGCAAGACCTAGCATGTCTGAAATGTCTGAAAACCCCATGATCAATATTGCAATGGAGTTACCACAAAAATCGTCAGCTTCAGGAGATCTCTGATGTTTGAATCCAGTGTACCGACTTATGGGAAGAAACTATCTTCATTGGTCCCAGATTGTGAGGACCTTGCTAGGAGGAAGAGGAAAACTAAGCCACTTAAATGGCACAGGTCCAAATCCTGAAGATCCTAGTTTTCCAGCATGGAACGAGGAGGATTCCATGATCATGTCTTGGCTATGGAACTCTATGCAGCGGAAATAAGAAAAATTGTATGTTTCTCACCACAGTACAAGAAATATGGGAGACTGTGTCACAAACATTCTCTAAGGTGCAAGATGCATCCTTAGTCTACAAAATCAAGACCAATATCTTATCATTCAAACAAGGTAGACTCTCTATGACCGAATTTTACAATCTAATAAAAGGCCTTCTAATGGAATTAGACTTTTATTAGGACTTTAAAGATGAAGTGCACCGAGGATGCCAAGGGATTCAAAGACCATGTGGAAAGAGATAGAATCTTTCAAGTTCTGCTGTTTTAAATGTGGAATATGACCCTATAAGAGTCCAAGTTCTTGGCAAAGATAAGTTGCTGCCATTGGCTGAAGCGTTTGCAACTATCCGAGACGAAGAAAGTGGGTCGGTCATGTTAAGATCCCAACCATCTGATAGATTAGCTATGATCTCAAAATTATTTGGAGGAGACAAGGCCAATAACTTGGGACATTGGGCAGCTACTGGACATAGAAAGTCTGATAAAATACAAATCGAGTAGGGCTATTCTGTAGCAACTTTAAAAAGCCATGACAAACTAGGGAAAACTGCTGTAAACTTCATGCGAAAGCACAAGTCTTGAACCAAAATGGGGGTTTCCAGAGGCAGCTACAGTCATAAACCAAAATGGAGAAAGGAATCCTGAAGAAGATCAACTCCCTACTGTGACTGAGAATGGTGATATGAGGAAAGAAGAGATTGATATGCTCCAAGAACTCCTACACTTCTTGAACACTTTATCTGGTATGTGCTCGTTTGTGAACTCAGGCGAGTATTCTGGCTCTTATGCCTTCGGTGCCTCAACACCCCCTTATTTGGTTTCCTGGGGATTTAGGAGCCATAGACCATATGACCGCTTGCCTTACCCAATTCAACACTTACAAACTTTGTCCGGGAAACAAAATGATCACTGATGCCAATTAATCTTCCGTTACCATTGCTGGCCAAGGAACTGTAATTCTAATTCCCTTGTTACTTTTATGTGTTGTCCTACATGTTCCCAAACTATGCACAAATCTAGTGTCCATCCATTGCATTCCTAAAGATCTACATTGCAAAGTAATATTTTTTCTACATACTGTCAATTCTAAGATCAAACCACAGAGAAGGCAGTTGGATTTGCTAATGAAAGGAATGGATTTTACTACCTTGAAGATTTGTGTGACCGTGAAGGCCAAGTGTTGTCCCTCACCTGTACAACATCTACCTCTAAGATTTGGCTCTAGCACCTGCGCTTTGGACACCCCTCCTTCCATCTTCTTAAAACATGTTTCATTCTTTATTTCAGAATATTAATGCTAGTGTTTTTAATGTGCTATATGTGAATTTGTGAAATACCACTGTGTACCCTACTCCATAAGTAACACATATTTGATTATGCCTTTCTCTTTAGCCCACACTGATATTTAGGGTCTATCTAGAATTTATAGTATCGCGAAGTCAAAATGGTTCATCACCTTTTTTATGATTGCACTAGGACAACATGGGTGTTCCTTATAAAGGATAGATTTGAGGCTAGCAACATGATTCTAACATTTCATAAAATAGTTCATACTGTTCGGGATAGTAAAAAATAATAATATCTGACGATTCTCATGACTCCTTTAATCAAGCCCTTGTATTCTTCTTTCATAAGTAGGGAATTATTCATGAAGCTTCATGTATAAACACACACCAACTAAATGGAGTTACTGAATGTGAAAATAGGCGCCTCCTTAATGTTACCTGTACACTCTTGCTGCAAAGTTAGGTCCATAAATCTATTTGGGGGAGGCTGTCCTTATAGCTACATACCTTACCAATCGTATGCCTTCTAGAAAGCTGGAAAATCAAAGCCCGACAACCTTTATCACAAAGTTCTTCCGTGACCTTCATATGTCCGACAAACTCTCACTAAAAATGTTTGGTTGTACATTGTTTGTCCACAATCACTGACAAAATAGTGGCAAGTTGGATCCAAGAGCACTAAAATGTCTTTGCTGGATACTCCAATACAAAAAAGGGATATAAATGCTTTCATCCTCCAGTACAAAAATTCTATGTTTCTGGTTGTTACTTTCAATAAAACTGATCCTTACATCCAAGGTTCAACCCCTTATCTTCAGTGGGAGAACACTAGAGAATATAAAGATGAGTTAGTATCTCTTCCATTCTTACTGGATTTTCCAAACACAGTGGCCCGAACACAACCAAACACAGCAGCCCAAATGCATCCAAATACAACAATCTAGCTTTAACCAAACACAGCAGCAGCAGCTAACTGAACCTCCTCTAGCTCAGCTTGCTGAACCTGAAATTATCCAAAGACTATCGGAACAGGATCTTGTAAAGCCACTACAAATCTACTCAAGAAGGGAAAAGTCCACTCCTTATCCGAAACAGGTTCATGAGTCCATATCAAGCAATGATCCTGCACACTCTTCCTGTGACAGTGAGTTACAACACTTGGATCTAGCCATAGCCATAAGAAAAGGGACTTGGGCATGTGCTCAATACCCTATATTCACTATATCTCCTTCCATGAACTTACTTAGCATAGTAGCTTTTCTACCTCAATTGATTCCATTAATATTCCCTGAACCATCCAGGAGGTACTAATGGATGAGAATTGCATACAAGTTATGAGGGAGGAATTGAGTGCTCTAGAGAACAATAAGACATGGGAGATTGTTCAACTTCCCAAAGGAAAGCACCCGGTGGGTTACAAATAGGTATTTAACCTAAAATACAAAGTAGATGGGTCACTAGAAATATTGATAGCTAAGGGTTCCACCCAAACCTGTGGTATAGACTACCAAGACACTTTTGCTCCAGTGGAAAAAATGAACACCGTACATGCTCTGCTATCTCTAGTGGTTAATCTTGATTGGGAACTACAACAATTTGATGTAAAAAATGCTTTTTTATATGAAGAGTTAGAAGGAAGTATACATGGAGCCACCACCTAGTTTTAGCGGCTCATTTAATAACAACAAGGTGCGTCGGTTAAAGAAAGCATTGTACGGTTTGAAACAGTCTCCTCGAGCGTGGTTTAGAAGGTTTACAAGGGTTATGCATGGCATGGGATACAGGCCAAGCCAAGGGGATCACGCTTTATTTATTAAACATTCAACTATAAAAGTAACCATTTTACTTGTGTATATTGTTGATATTATTTTAACAGGGAATGATCCCAGAGAACTGGAAGCTATTTGGAGAAACTTTGTAAATGAGTTTGAAATCAAATAGCTTGGAAAACTCAAGTGCTTATTGGGAATTGAAATGGACTACTCAAATGAACGAGTCTTTGTGTTACAAGGAAGGTACATGCTTGACCTCTTGAGAGAAATTGGAAACCTTGGCGGTAAGGCAATGAGTACCTCGGTTGATTCAAATCAAAGGAGGGGAAAAGAGACTAGAAACCGATAGGCTAAGAAAGATACTAACGACTTGTAGGAAGGTTGATCTACCTCTTACATACTCCACTAGACATTACATTCGCAATCAGTACAGTTAGTCAACTCATGCATGAACCAAAAGAAAGACATATGCAAGCCGTCTAGAAGGTTGTTCACTACTTTAATCAACCTTGGGAAAGGGAATTCTATTTAGAAAAGGTGGGAGGCTACGACTAGAAGCATACATTGATGTAGATTGTGCGGGCTCCTTATTGGATAGGAGATATATGTCTGGTTATTGCTCGTTTCTTGGAGGAAACCTAGTTACTTTGAAACGTAGGAAACAACCCATGGTGGCAAGGTCAAATGCGGAAGCTGAGTTTAGAGTTAAGGCGTAATGAGTATGTGAACTATTATGGCTGAAAATGATTTTTAGCGGCATGAAAATAAAAATTGAAGGACCAATGAACCTGTTGCAACAAATATGTAATAAACATCACACACAATCGAGTAAGACACTATTGAAGCAAACATATAGATGTGCACATACATTTTATCAAGGAGAAACTTGATAGTGGCCTAATTAATAGTGCATACATGCCATCATCAAACAACTCGCAGATGTGCTTATGAACGGACTTCCTACCAGCAGATTTAGAGAACTCTCAATCAAGCTGGAAATGGAAGATATCCTCTCTCCCTCTTGATGGGATATTTTGGACAGATCCTTGGACAGCAGTACATCATCAAGAAGAATTTGAAGATCCTCAGACACCAGTACAACAGCAAGAAGATCCTTGGATAGCAGTGCATTGATCTGATTGGATTTAGAAGATCAAATAATATTGTAAATAAATATGTCATCCTATCTCACTTGAAGATCAGAACCTGATCTGATTTTGATATTCAGAATATTCAGAAAATATTTCCCTTATCTTTAATATCCTCTTTCCCCTTGTAATACTTCTTGTATAAATATGGCTGTATACTCTTGTAAATGCATCATCAAAAATTGAATTACTTCTGTTTTTCATTTAGAAATATAGGCAGGTGGATTGGTGTCCATATCTCATTTTACACCGAGTAAAGGAGCTTTGGTGGGATATTGGACGGATTGTTGGCTTGATAAAAGAGAGCTGCAGTTGGCCCTTCTGAGATTTATTTAGTAAAAAGATGCTTCTGTGTCATATCATATTATTTGCTGCCAATGAGCATCGATGCAACTATTGTATGGGGAAATGCCGAAATTATAAAAGTTGTTGCGATGTTTATGGGGAGAAGACCTGAATCTGCAGGTGGAAGATGGAATGGAAGGATTTTTAGTCAAACCAGGGATCTTTTTCACAGTTTTATTCAATCAAGGCTTTTTTGTCATCGAGAATGCTGTATATCCATGGAAATTGATCTGGACATCAAATAATATGATGAGGAGGATTTCTTTTTGTTTATTTAAAACTTGGAAGCACTATGGGACTGGAATTTGGCTGTTGATAATTTACAAGAGGCTTTGTTTTTGACCCTGAAATTGGTTCTCTGTTTCATCAAATCATCTATTCTTCTTTTTTGAATGTTTTGGGATCTTGTGCAATTCTGCAAGGAGTCTGTTGGACATGTTATGGACAAATATGTTGAGGATGACAATTTTAGCATTGGAGTAGTTTTGGATAGGCAAACAAAGAAAAATTTTTGGTCATGGTGCCACTGCTTGTCTCTGCTCTGTTTGGAGAGGAAAAGAAGACGCCCTGTAGCCATTGGGCTTTGAATCAGGCTAAATTTCAATATAACTGGTTGAATTATCTATTTCCTAGCTAGAATTATTTCCTTCCCATTCAGATTGCTGAATTGAACCTGCATGTTATGGTCCATAGAAAGTTTGTTATGGATTCTTGTACACTGGTGTTGCATCCTTGTTGACTAATTCGGAAACTTTTCATTACTGTTCAACAAAATGGGAAAATTAATATGTTGCTAATATTATTGTCTGCTGCTATGAATTAAGAACACTAGAGGGTCTAAGAATAGACTCTAAATGATGTGTGGCCTGTTGGAAATCCTTGTGCTTGGGCACTTAATTTTTTTTGTATAGCACATGTATTATGGTTGTACATGCATGTTTTACTGAAACATGCTTAGACTGAATTTGCCCCTGATAGATGGAAAAAAGCTTTTTAGAAGAAGTATAAAACACAATTCTGTAAAATAGCATCCTTTTTATTTAGCAACATTACTTATGGGAGACTCCATATCACCGGTTGTTGTATTGTTTTTTCTTTGCTGCTTTTCACCCCTTCTTCCGGCTCATTCTGCTCCCAATATCTTTCAATCACCCTTTCTCCTTGGGCTCTCCATCATCCACCACTGACAAGCAACTTTAGTGCTCAAAATCAGCTTTCCAGCATCTATTTAGTGTTCAAGGTTTGAAATCTGCTCTGAACGTAGCTTGAAGCTGTCAAATTGAAGGGTTTCTCTTTTCCCTTTTCTCAGCATACATCCATCATACTTAGTATACAAAATCTCAATATGCTGCCAGAAGTTGAATGAGACACTTCTAAGTCGGACAATCATTCTACATGCAAGCAATTTCTGGCTGGATCTCTTTGGAAAATTCTAAGAAAGGTTTTTTAATTTCAACAAATCAGCTGTAATCTGCATTTCACTGGCTTTAACTTTCGTGCATTCAAGTCAGATGTGAGCTCCATTCTACGTAGCACAGGAAATACAACAAATGATGGTACCAGTGAATGTTGACTTGAGGGGTGGGAGTTGATGGTGTGTTGATAGTGAGTTGGTTGGGGTCTTGAAGTTTACCCTTTAAGGTGTTGGAAGGTGGTTTTATGGTGAGCTGATAATGAGTTTGTTCTTTTTCTCAATATATTCTCTTTTTGGCTAGATGAGACGGTCGCGTAGGAGATCCACATAGTACTTTGAGAAAACCAGCTTGCAAAATTTAGGAATTTACCTGGCTGAGAGGAGCGTGGATTGAATTTCTTCTGTAACCTATGTTTAATATAGGGATAATGATTTGCCGAGTGCCTATATATATGTTCATCTTATTGTGAAAATAATAATACGTGACCATCTTACAGGAATAGGATTCTTAACATGCTCTTTATTTTCTTCAGATGTTTGCCCATCTTTCTTTCTCTTTTTGTATAATGGAACATTGACTAATATCCAATATTTTGACCTACCAACTGTGCTGTTTAACTTATAATCTCACACTTTCAGGAATTCACTTATTAGGCCATAGGATACTCCAAATAATTACTATATGGAGATTGTTTATGAATGCATGATACTTGTCATTGATTCTGCTTCCATTATGACTGAGAACAGTCCTTGGAGAGGGAATAGTTGTTGGTGATCAGCCAATATTTTGAGGTGTTGGAGGGTTTGAAAAGTGCTTAAGGGGGAGAAGAGGAAATAGAACTCTGGAAAGAGTTGGCAAACATTGTAGTGGAAGCAACAGATGTAGTTTATCCTGAAATAGCATATCTCTCACTACTGGGGGCCTGATGTGTAAATCATACATGTCAGCCTTGAGCCCCAGTGATGGATCCAAATGCCTGTCTTCATTCTGCAGTTCTTAGCTTAGCCCAGCCCTTTTTTTTTGTTGAGTGGCAGTGTTTTTTCTATTCTATGGCGTCAGATTTTGCTAGTCTTATAGGTTATTTTTTAATAAAACTTTTTCCTACTCTAGAAGAAAGTTTATGAAGATAACTATTATGAGATGTTGCATCATAAGATGATGTTACAAATATTGCCCAAAACCTTGCTGGTTTGGTCCCTTGCTCTGAAATGAATTGAAAGGAGGATATGGGTATTGTTCCATAGACTGTGGTTCTAACTAGGGTCTTCCATTGTCCCTCTAAGTGATGAATCCCATGTTCAACTAAAAGCATTGTGTAACTCTTGTATTTGTATCGTAGACCTTTCTGCTATGCATGAACTTTGTCTCCCTTCTTTGTCGCCCTGTGGGATGGAAGGGGATTCAAAGCTTCTGTAATAGTTGCTTGGGTGACATTCATACCATTTGATCAGCTAAGCTTCATTTATGGTGTCACTTATGTTGTAGAAACATGGTATACCAATGCTAATACCTCAATTACTTGTGTCAGTTGCCACACATGTTGCCATCTGAGGAAGCTTTGGCAGCTGCTGTTTCGGCCCTGGGTATTGAAAATAAAGATGGATTAGTTGTTTATGATGGAAAGGGGATCTTCAGTGCAGCTCGTGTTTGGTGGTGAGTAGTGGTGTTATTTGCTTAAGTACATTGCTTATTCTGTAATAAAAACTGATTCTGTCCTCAATAAAATGAGAAGGATGTTCCGCGTATTTGGGCATGAGAGAGTCTGGGTATTAGATGGAGGACTGCCAAGGTGGCGTGCTTCAGGATATGACGTTGAATCCAGTGCTTCTAGTGATGCTATTTTAAAAGCTAGTGCTGCCGGTGAGGCAATTGAGAAAGTATATCAAGGACAAGTGGTGTGCCCATTCTTCTCTATCTTGTTTTGTATGCTTTATTATTTATCTATTCTTTCCTTGTCTTTATGCTAGTGTCATGTAAACTTTGTTTTTTTCCTCAATGTTACGTCTTGTCTACTTGTAAATTATAATCATTATTTTTTTGATAAAGTGCAAAAGTACTTAAAAGGGGTTGCCTAATCATGGATTGTGGGGAAGGTTAGATTTATCTAGACTTACTCCTGCATTATATTGTTTTTTCTAGATTTGAATTCCTGACCTTCAAGCCACAATAGAACAACCTAACTGATGCGCAATAGCTCACCTTCTAGGTGTCAAAATTGTTGTACAATAACTTAACCTAGTCTGATCTTATTCAGCAGGTGCTTTTTTATATTTTGCAGCTCATTTGTAAACTACATTATCAGTTACAATTTTTGTCCTTTTTTGACTATGTAAAGTTGGGAGAAGGAGAATTGAACCTTAGACTTCTTGACCCCAGGGCCTCTGCATCACCCAACTAGCCTGAGACTCGTTGTCACTTAACCAATTACAGTTGGCTCATTAAACAATACCATGATGGCAGCTTTAGTCATTTGTTATAAATGAAAAGTATTCATAAGAATTGTACCATGCTATTTCAATGAAGAAAAATCTTCAGTGTTGTGTTGTTCATGAAGAAAAATTTCCTGCTGTATAAGTTTGAGTAGTTGAATAAAAAGGTTTCTGGTAAGCTTCTTTTCTTCAGCTTAAACCTAGAAGATCACCTAGTATTAACCAATTAACATTTTGTTTTTATGGAATTTTTCTATGTGTTGATACTATGGGACTCCAAATATTAATCACCTACTAGTTGCAACACCAGGTTAATGATATGACATTTTCTTTTCATATCATTACTACTATTTGATAGCATTGCCTCATCTGAAAGGGCAAAATATGTTACTCAAAAAGAAAAGCATCATGTCATTTTTTCAATGGATATCCACGGCTTACAGGATCTTGTGAAACTCATTTTTCCATTTGGTAGTAAGCATGTAATTTTGGTTTACAGCAAGTCAGTTCAGATGAGTTCTTAGCAAGTCAACTAAGATGAATTCTCCAGGCATAGCTGGGGGAACTGTTAGTAATCTACATCATTCAAGACCACTTTCGCCATTCCAAAGCTAGGGTAACGTCCCACTACGTGTAGTCAGCTATATAAATCCGCTTTCTCTATTCTATTCGATCTACTGCAATATCTTCTAAGAGTAAAAATAATTCTAAACTGTTTTTTTATCACATCGCTTTAAGTTTTTCTAGTTGTACTTCATTTCTTGTCCTATGTTAACAAACTGACATTTTCTTACATGTGTTTTATTTAATCTACCTTTTAAATGTCAGAACTATCGTAGATGTTATTTTTTTTTATTTTGTCTTATATAGGTGCAACTTTCATGTTTTTCAACAAATACCAAAAATCTGTTAGAAAGTCAGGATGGTCATAGTCATATGAAACACATTTAATCACTTTGATATACTTACATAATACTGAACAGAACATTATACAAGTAGTGTTATGAAGAAATTTCCTATAAAATTTTTGGTTAGTAGATATTAGGAATTCATAACAAAAGCCACAACTCAAATTTGCATCCTAAAAAAAGTTCTTAATAGTAGTTTAGAAAGTAGTAGGTTATTAAATATTATTTTATCTTTAAAGTTCATGTTGGTCCATCAGGGTAGAAAACAATGTATCACATTCTTGCTTTTGATATTTGAAGATTAGGTTATGTTGAAGCATAGTGGTAAATAATAATGTCTCACTATCGTGAATTAAAATATTGGTATCAGTGCAAGTTGTAGTTACATTGATATTATCCATGTTGGCAATACGTATCAATATTAGTAATTGATGTGATAAACTTTTTTTTTTCCGTGACCATATCAAAACTACTTATATACTATAATTTGACTTGGTTTACTTTATATGGACTAAAAACAACACTTATAAATGGTTAATCAAAAAAAGATGTTAAAACACCCAACAATCAACAAAAGACATGTATTTAGATTTCTATGAACATATTCATCAAGTCCAAACATAATCTTGACATAACTACAATCTAAAATAATGTGTTCAATATTTATTTGGAAAAAAAAAATGAATGAAATGTTCACCTTCCAATTGTTTGTGGGGCTACATTTAATTTTGTTTTTGATTCAAAAAACATGAATCAAATCATGGTTTTGAGCCTAGAATCCTGTATATTTGTACAAGAAACACTAAGAATCAAGCTAAATTAAGGAAAAAACATGAAAGATTGATTTGAAACACAAGTGCTGCTGTTTTACAGTGGATGATGTATCAAAAGATATTAGAAATATTGACTAATTTCCCCATGTTGTACATTATGTTCCGAAATGGTTACATATCCCAACAATATCTTTAAATTGGGAAATATCAATATCTTCCGATACCCATATATATTGGCTGTTATATTGAATATTGATTGTCTTCTGGTGTATGACTAACTTACAAGCTCATAAGGATACGATGTGGGTTCTCCATTAAGTAGAGTATTGTTTCCCACAGTAGATTGTGTTTGCTCTATTGTAAATAACAAGTTAATTACATAGCAAATCATTGGAAGTTAGGATCCTTGCCGCAAAATACAAAAGAGAAAAGATGCCTTGAATGGATGTTTGGATTAGTATCCAACTGAACTAAACCTATTAAATCATAAAATTAAAGAAAGCTGTAAATACAGCTAAAAAGAAACAGTACGTGAGGAAAGCAATTAGGACAACTTCAAATTTGAGATGATTAGACTAATCTTGACATAAACAACCTCCAATGAATGAAAGTTATGCTTTTTCTGAAGTTTTTGTTATCTCAAGATTCAAATATTGCAATTTGCAAGTGTTAGGGTATCTTCAGTTTTCAAGCATAAGAACCACGTAGGTTAGATGATTAACATAGGGCCTTAATCAGTTCTTTTCAAACTAATAACACCGGTGAATAAGTGCCTACCATATAAACTATAATTATAGAATATGATCCAAATTTAGATGTTGGTAATTGATTTCTAAAGTTCTAAATCTATGTTAATCATCGACCTTCTTTAATTACCAAAAGATGAACATTCAAAGCATGACACAACTTCAAAATCGCATCGCTCCATCTATCATGAATTGGTTTACATCAATATGATGAATTTAGAAGGCTATGTATGAAAAATAACTAATCCTAAAAGGAGGAATGAAACCTTGCATCAATACTAGATGATATTTAACATTAAGGATCACTACTTTTGGTCACCAACGGTACACAACTTTTACCCCGTCCTGAGATTATTGTGTCTCAAGTACTCCTGCTCCTCTTGCACAAACTCATGCATTGACATCCATCTAACAGCTTCATGCAGTCGTTGTAGCTCGGTCTCTAGCACTACCTACACTTCTGTGGTTCCCTCGATTAGGTTAGTGTTGGTCATTGTCATGACAAAGCATTGAGCAATCCTGCTTTCATAGCTTTTCCTAGAATGTTTGCCTCACATGGTTGATCTCTTTTGTGGATGGCTTCTTTCATGTTGTCTTCTTACCTCCAAGCCTCCATCATTAGAAGCATCAAAGTTCATCATGACATTTGAGAAGCTTGTTAACTAGACATTGCCGAGCATCACATATTTCCTAGCTAGAGGCAGAATGTGTGGCCAGCCACGATATGCACTCCTTACACTTTCATCCTTACATCCTGTACAATCTCTTCAATTTTACTTCTTCCATTGGGCTATTGGCTACCTCTACCTCAAATGGCTCATTGGCTTCCCCTTGCAATTGAGTTTTCGAGTTATACTAGAATTGACAAAATTAGGAGACAAACCTTGGTCAACTAGTAGGGTTACCTCGTGCTTTCCTACCCAAGCATTGAGTCTTATAGTGGATGTCTTCAGAGCTTCAAACATGGCATTGAGAGATATCTCGGTCTCCTCATTGCCCTCATCTAACCGATCCTCTTCGGATCCTCATCCTCACTAGACCCCTCGAGTATGTCACCTTCCTCATCCTCCTCATCGCTGTCAGTTCAATTAATATGTACACTTGGTTTGGATTGCACCGATACTCCTGGTCCATTTCTCGCCGGATTTTGAAGCTCATCCCCTTTTCAATCTGCTCCTTTCAATCTGCTCCTGGACTTCATCTGAATACAACTTTTTTATGTTGATACATTTCTCTTTTGTTCTTTCTTCAACAATTCCTTTTCCCTTCCAGAGACCTTGGATTGCAATGTTTTGTGAAGAGCGCTTTCCTTGTCTGCCTCGAATCTGTGAGACAAACTTCCCTGAGGAGATTGTCCATCCTCATTGCCTTGGGTAACTGCTGTGATTGGTTTAATTTGAGCCCCATAGCCAGCCAAGGATTGAACCCCGCAATAAAGGTGTCCAGCAGATACTCGCCCATTCAACCCTAGACCAAAGTATGGAGTTGGCAAAACTCCTCGATGTAGGTCTGGACCACACAATTCTGCCATATCTTTGCGAGTTGCCTCATTGGGCTAAAACTCTCGTTCAAATGTTGTCTAGCTTAGATGTTTCCCTTCCTTGGTATACTATGCCATAATCTATCTACACCAATTGTTGGCCTTCCCATCCATTTAGCGGTAGCAGTTCCGTCCTCCCTAGTTAACTCTTACAAGTGGAAAAAGTGCTTCTTTGTCCAACCATTTTGTGTGGATCATCCCCTTCAAAGTGAGGAAAATTGACCTTGGGTTTCCTAGGACCTCAATCATGATGTTGACTCCCCTTCGTGTTATCCTTGTACAAGTTGTCATTTCTTCAATATGTGTGCCTTTCACCATGGTATGATCTTCAGTCATGATGCCTCTAGCTTAGGTATAACCATTTCCCTCTATAACCATGCCTCCTTTCTTGGTCTACCTGACTGTTATAGTCATCCTTGTGGTGGCTAGATGCCGTGTACTATTCCCTGGCTAGGTGCCATCTATCGACTGCCTGAGCATCCCCAGTCACCCTGACTGCTCCTCTTGGCTTCAACCTCTGTCTCCACCACCCTTATTCTCATGCCATCCTCTGTCAGTTTTGCCTCCTGTGTCACCCGTTAATGAACCCCAAGTGGAGAAGCTTCGGATCTGTCTTCTTTGAGTCAGTCTATCCTCTTCATCCACCACCCGCTCCAACCTTTCTAAGGTACCATTGTTTTCCTGCCTCATCTCCTGTATGGAGATTGAGTAACCATCATGATAAGTTGCATAGCTAATGCCACCATTTCCTCCATCATCCGAGTAAGCCTAGCTTGGCTTCCTCCAAGGCCTCAAAAGTCAAAACTGATGCAGTTAGTATGTGGAAAACCTCCTGTAGTATTTGGCGCACTACCACCAACCTTAATTTCCTGGTTTTAAGCTTTCAACACATGATGACAGTTACCTTCTTCAATAGTTCTCTAAATGAAAGCATCAATTGATAAAGGCCCCCTTCCATTAATCCAATATCAAGCTCATCACAATTCATATTTCTGCCTAAATTAAACAGCACGAATATCAAAATAGTGCGAAAAACAAAGTATGATTTTGAGTGGTGGAATTCAGAGACGGTGATAGCAATACTATAAATGGAATAATAACAACGAACCTTGAGATTTGAGAAACAATTCACTTGAAATTAGCTGAAGCATGCATAAAGCGAAAGCAAGGTTGGCCGACAAGAAATACATAAAGGGTCCCAAGCTCACAATCACCAAAAATGCTCAATTCCCAAGATTACATAATTCCATCTAATTTGGTCCTGTGGTCAGCTTTTATAATGCCAACAGAAATATTAATGGTGCCTATTAGTCAAGTGTAATTATGTTAGTACCCCTTCAGGGAATTACACTAACACCCTGTGCAGCACATCACTGTGAAGGCTCGGCTTTAGCTAGTTCAGTCCCAGGCAAGTTCGGCCAGTTGAGATCCCATTGAGGAGGGTCGACTTGTCAGGCTTAGCTACTTTTATCTTCTAGTAGCTGGCCTGTTGATGTTCTTCTAATTCAGTCTTAGCGGTTGGCCTGCAGAGATTCAGCCTTTACCTGTGTGGTGCCTAGTTTGGTCATGTGTTGCTAGGCCATCCAAGCTTCTGCCTCACCAATCTGGTCTTTGAGGTTCAGTCTCATCAAGGGCCTTGGTCTGTTTCATCTCCTGAAGCTCTATTCTCAGAGGTTCAGTCTCAGTCCTAATTTCACCCTAGTTTGGCCTCCCTGAGTTTGGTGTGTCTTTTTGCTCGCCCTGCTGCAGTCAGTTTACTTGTAGATGTGGGGTCCTAATCAGTGTCTAAGTCCATTTCTCTTTGTCTTTTCCATTAAAGACCTCCTTTTGGGCTTGACACCTTTAAAAGCACATTAGCATTTATATGCATCTCCAGTTTAGGTAAATCACGGGAAATTACCTAGGAATAGCATGAAAAGGTTATGAAATAAATGTAATGTTGACTGTTTATCCAATATTGACCAATATTTGATCCTTGCAGTTACTATACTAAATTTCCAAACGAAAGAACAAGAAATAAATAAGAACAACACAAAATTTGGAATTTGCTTATACTGTAATCTGGCTATGTCACTAATGTCACCTCATATATGCTGGACACAGGCTTGTAAATACATTTGTAGTATGGGAAAAGAGACTTGTATATGGATTTTTGCGTTGTAGTTCAGTTAAAAATAGGAGCAGCCTCAAACCTCATATACTCGTATATTTGTGTACAAACATAGATACAGATGTGCATATTTGGTTTGTATATATGCATGCAAGTCAGCATTTGTTGTGTTGGAAACCAGTCACTGTATCTCTCTAGCTGCAAATTTTTGTTCAGTTTATTGTAAATAGTATTTATCAAATTTTTTTTTTAACAGGAATTCCTTGTTTAAAAGTGAAAGAAAGGCGGACAAAAATCTATAAGTTGATATTTTATTTCTATGAACAATACATCATAGTCTGAAAGTTTTATGATTGAAGACAGCTTATAATTATGGACTGAACCATGGTTCTTAACATCTTCAAATCTTCATGCTGAGCAACCGTATTGCAAGAGGCCATTACATCTGGTCAATGTATTAGGTTTTTGACAAAATTTTTCTCATTGTTTTCTGATAATTTTATAGGTTGATGATATCAATAACAATTTTAACGTCGACATTTCTGAGCCATAGTATTGCCCACACCTAGATTCATCTCCATCTTCAGTGGCATGAAATTACTTCCCAGAATTACACTGAATTTATTCACTCTGCTGTTCTCAGTTTTGTTGTAATTTGGTTTCTGATTTGACAAAAAAATTGCTTTGATTTGGGCAATACCCATTCTTCAAAAGTTGAAAATAATATAGTAGAGTGAGGAGGAGAACAGATGGTGAATTTCTGAGGGAGAAAGTCTGATACTGGGAGAGGTACGGTGAGAGCATGGAAGTGAGATATGGGAGTTTTTCTGTGATTTTAAAATAAAGTTTTCACTGTGAATGGTGGTGTATTTCAAGAGGGGGTAAAGCTTATGGAATTATGCTTTCCCAGAAAGAAAGGAAAAGTTTGGCATCATCCATTTCAGTGCTGTCCGAGATGAGGGATTCTAACTGGCTGAATTTGGGGAAGCGAAATTTGACAGAGGAAGGGTTTGGGGAACCTAATCAACTACATCTTAAGAGGGAGACAGCCTGCCTTTTTCTTTTCTCTTTTTCCTTCTTTTGTGACAGGTAAAGGGCTCATTGCTGGCCGGCAAGCCCTTCAACCTCGTCTCACGGCCATATAGAGTGAATGAAGGCCTAGCACTTCACCAAAGAATGAGTGGAGAGACTACAAAAAACACTGCGACATGAAGAGCTTGCTTATCTTAATGTCTACTAGCTCGGCTTGCATGACATTGACATTTAAATAAGAGGCATAGCTTATGACAATAAATTTGTTTGCTTGCTTATTCTACGTGCTATTAGTACTTGATGGGTTTAACTTTTTTTCTTCAATTGGATCAATGGAAAATTGAATTGGCTTCAAATATCAAATAACAATAGGGTGAGCCTTTGTATAACAAAAAGACTGCTCCATTTTTACCCGAAGCTTGGAGGTCATGGATTCAACCAAGGAAACAACCTCCCGATAACCTTGGAATGAGGTTACTTAAATTAGACCTCACTAGACCCCCAATGTGGGATTCTTGTGCCTTGGGCACCCTTTTTCTAAAATAACACTATAACAACATGGTAGGTAATGTAACACTACAAGCTACAAAGACAAGGTGTACGTGTATATATATGTATATAGATGTGTGTGTCTGTGTGTCTTAACTGATAACTCCATTATGAAGTATGTTCTATGAATTTAGAAGCAAAGTTATTCACATTAGCCATTATTGACATTTTCCAAAAGTCTTTGCAAAGTTCCACCTTTTTGTTTAGTTACCATAAATTTTTTGAATATGATATCAACATTGGTATTTTCATATTCTAGAGTCCTGAATATATCAATTGTTATCAATATTAAGTTCTGTTGCTGAATTGCTTGAGAATGATGATGGTGGATGTGTGATTGTTTTCACTGCGCAGGACATGACCTGTCATGTGGGGAATTTGTATTAGAGTCCTCAATTAAATTTGCTGTTTTCAAGCTTTCTGTTCTAGGCCTAGAAATCTTTAAGTGATTCATCTTCCATTTAATAGGCCTTTATGTTTTTCAGCCATTAATGCAAAAAATGTGTTTTCTATCAAGATATCTTTTGCCAATAATCACTTCCTAGATTTGCTTTCTATATCGTCTGTACATCTGTTTTGCATCAGAATCCTCTTGTTTCTGTTTTTCATTCTCTGAGTCTTTTAACTTTGAGATCTTTGCTATTACAGGTTGGGCAAGTCACATTTAAGACTACATATCAGCCACATCTTTTGTTTACACTGGACCAGGTATTCGAATATTATCATTTCATATTTATAATTATGAGAAAAACGCATTGTTTTCTTTGTTAGAGTTAAGGGATGTATCCTAATTCATTTTAGTGCAAGTATATTCCATTTCCCATGGTGCTATAATGTGGTATGGTTGCAGCTAATGTGTGGTCATTGGCACAACTTTTGGGCAGTCAACTCTCTTCTGATTTTTTTCCCTTAATTGATGATACTGCAGAAACATATTCTTTGTTGTTGATCACCTACCTTTCGAGGTCAGATGTCATCATGCTTCCCATTTCCTACCAAAGGCAGTTGCTTGGGCTGTAGGGAGCTTGTTGACCGACCTCTAACTAGGTGTATGGTTAATTTTTCGAGTACATAAGGGTGTTCTGTTAGAAAATGGTCTTAGGGGAGTGAATAAGTATTTCTTTACAAATTTATAAATAAAAATCACAATTTCAATACACGTAAAGAAATTACGTATCTAGATGCTTAAATATAAATCACCATAATTCACATATGACATAAAATAAAATGTGGAAGTAGAGGGAATACAATATTTTGATGATGAAGGAAAACTTTTGAACAACTCGTTTAGAAAGAAAGTCCTCTGGGTTTTGAGTCACCAACAAAAAATCTGATACGTGAGAGTAATCAACTTATAAACAAACAAACGTGTAAGAGCTTTTCATCGACTAATTCCGAACATATGATTATTTAAGGCTCTCCTGAGATTTGTGTACCCACAATTATCCAAACATCTTGTGATATTTCCGATTGGATCTCCAATTATCGATTTCCTTCGACCAGAACAAGTGTCAAATCTACGCACAACCACATATTAGAACTCCGTAGTTTGTAGATTAACAATGGTAAGATTCATAATTGGAACAAGTAAGAGATTCCAAAACAATAAGACTCTCTCAAACAAGGAAGAAGGATGTCTTAAGAAATAAGTAGATATCTCAAATTTCACAGTTGCACAATTAGTCACTCAAAGGATGTTCTCCCACACACTTCAATTCAGATTTTTTGTGCACACCTCAAACTAATGGAGGTTTGGTCTTTTAAAAACTAGGAAGAAACCTTTGGTTAAAGAAGTTTTAAGCAGTGGATAGTAAGCATGAAATGTATATTGTTCGAGCAACTATCTTGCGGTTGACCTACGGTTTGCCTCTTAAAGTCTACAGCTATTTTTGTGGTTAATTTGCTACTCGCCTCTAGAAAGTTTATTACACAAGCCGTTTAAACGGCTACCTCGCACCATACTAGACCAATTTAGCTTAAGCCGTTATTTAGCTTTTGTCTAGCACCAAGATACAAGTTTAAGATGTTATCTAGCTTCTATCTAGCACTCAAACACATATTAGCTTTTGCCATTATCATGCTATTATTTAGTATTCAAACACATCTGACATAATAAAATAATTTAATAGACTCAATATATAATTCAATATCATGAAATTTGCTAACACAAAGAATCAACCTGATAATCTCTCAATTTGATGATTTTCGTGACAAAATTTATGATATGAAATATAAATAAATATGTATTTTGATAACCACCTGTGACGGACCGATTCTACTCAGGATCTGCCAACAAAATCTCCACCAAACTAAACACAAATCACAATTATCCATCTGTATAAATATGTACATATCACACCAACAAACACACAGACAAGATCCAAAGGTGCCACAAATCTATTCGTGGCCCCAAAGTTATATCTCCAGATACAACGTCGGTATATAGAGATGCAACTAGGTACCTAAAATTAAATCGTAATAACCTGCGGAAATAAACAAAATACATCGATACACATCCATAAAAAATGGACACAAGTCCTCCATACATATATACAAGACCACATAATCCAAAATTATCTTCCAAATCCTCAGCCTAGCTAACTAGAAATCTCCACTCCACCTTATTAGATATAAGCTCGTGCTCATTTGAAGGTAAGAAAAATAGCAAGCAGTGAGCCGAATGCTCAACAATGCACAATATAATCAAAGACAATATGCATCATACTCAAAATAGTTCAAGAGAATGGAATGAGAGTATAATACAGATACATAAATATAAAACATGATCAATGTATTTCCGGAACTCATTTATCTTTCCACATTTTATATCTAATTCCTTTAGGTTCTAAAATATATAGAAATTCATTCATATTTAGGGATTAGAGCTAGTAGGCATTACCAGTTAACGGAGTAGTCGAATGAGGAAAGGAATGTGTATGCTTCCACGCATTCTAAAGCACTACCCACGCAATTCAAACACCTTGTGGTGAGCGATATACCTTTAATCCGATATACGAGGACATAAACTTATGCCACCATAGCATCTCCCATGGTCCAGGAGCATTCTTTGATCTACCACTGTAATATTCTAAGACATGTTGGGGAATATCACCCTCTGATATACAATTTCCTTGATCCAATTTCATGATTGCTTATTTTTAAAGGAAAGTTCACCATATTCTTACACAAAGTTTTCACTCCCTGGAGAACGATTCATTAAATTTAACAAATTGTGAAGCTCCTTTCTTATTCTTTGCATAATGTTTATATTTCTTAGATACAGTTACAGATTGTCATTTTCTTGGGAACTTAAGTTTTTACGTGACTTCAAATACATGCACAAATTAACATAAAGCTTGGGAAAATTAGGAAATCCTTACCACGTTGAGCCAATAAAATTTTGTGACTTACGGACAACAAATCCCTTTACAAAAGGCTTCCAACATAATTTCCGAAACATAAAAATAATATATTCAAGATATATGTGAATAAACACTAAATAATCATGATAATCACGTTCATAGAGTTAGGGTTCCAATTTTTTGAAGTTAAATCATATATAAACCCCAAAATAGACAGGCAAAATGACGGGGCGCGGGGTTAGGGTTTCCATGAAACACAATACATTATAAAACTTCGAAATCGAACACAAATCAACACATATGCATGTTTAAGACATGGGTATTTGAAATACAAGTTTAGACCGGTATTTGAACAAAAATACCTGAAGGAAACAGAACAAAAAGAGTAACAAAAGAAAGAAAAGCATATGGGTATACTTGCCTCGACCCAATCTATAACTTCTTCAACTAGCTCTAACCCGAAAATGGATTTGAAGACCTTGAACTCTTCTTCTCTCTCTTCTCCTCCGCGCTCTCTCTCTCTGGTTTGACAGAAAATGACGAAAAGAAAGTAATCGCGCGCTTAAATAGGTAGAGAGCCAATCGGGTGAGCACCAAGTGAGGCAGCACTGAAATAGGCGCTTGAGTGCACTGCTAGCGTGCATCAGGAATTGGCACTTCTTGCTGGGCTCAAGCGGACAGCGGGTGCCACCCTATTGGAATGTGCGCCCCAACATCACCTCGGGCACCCAGCGAGCAACCTCCCCCTTCTTCCTATTCCACTTCCAAAATTTAGTTTCCCATAAATATTAAGCCTAATTTTGATTATAATAATTTAATTACTCTTAATTACTATATTTTGGAAACCGGAACCTTACACTATCTATTTAGAATCTCTAGATATTATAAACTCTCATGGTTAAATACTTTAATTTTGTACAAGCAACAAACTTAACACAATCATGTGAATCATAAAGTAATATAGTATTAAAATAAAGATTAGAACACCAAAAATAATCTGTCCCCTTTGATAAGTACGTATGTCTCCCCTTTTGTCACAAAATAACTAGGGGTGACTTGAAGAAAGCCTTCTAGAGAGATTAAGAGCAAGTTGATAGCCACAATAGAAGAGAAGAGACGTTAATAAGTACAAAGGATTGTAAAATGACAACAAGTGTTGCTCTAAACATTAATAGTTAAGACAGACTTAAACAATAAACAACAAAATTTGATTGCGAGTGGAATGAAATGTAAGAATAGAAATGCTTGGTGAAAATCTAGGATTGGAAGAGTACGAATGAAAAGACGATACCATGAGAAAAAAGAACGGGGTTTAGCAAAGTTATTTCAATGTTGAATATAATTCGTGAACACAAAGCTTTCACTTAAACATAATGTTGCACGATGATAGAGTGAAATATACAATGAGCAAAATATCAGTTTGTCACATGAAGGAAGACCAATTGAAGAAACCTGGCTATGAAACCATCTCTTTTAACACAAATCTAGACTTGGATGAGTAAAAATGCACTTAAGATATAACAAAGCACTCCTAAAATGATATGCATAAGAATCTTAATGCAAATTGTGGCGCCCCAAACCCGGTCTACAATTGCAACTCGGTTCACTGACGTTGACTCCAAAAATCAAACATCGCAATAATATAAAATATCTATAACTGCCATAAATTACTTCTAAAAAAACACTAAGGGTAAAACAATATCTAATACAAAATCCTCAAAATAGGGATGCATCCCATAAAAATCTCTCAATGAAACATCATCTAAAACATAAACGAAATACTCAAACTCAAAGATAAATTCTCTAGGGCTCCCAAATCCTCAACCTAAATCAAACTTTGCTAAAGGAATCGCTAGCAAGCCATGTTTACACCTGTGCTAATTTAGAATCAAGCAAATGCGAGTGAGAAATTGCTTGGTAAGTAACAATATCCAATAAAGAATAACAATAATTATTATCTCGAGGTTAATCAATGTTAAAGGCTATGAAGGCAAAAAATGACAATATTCAATTATCAAAAACAATAATAACACCCAAGAGCTCCACAAGTCAAGTCTCAGTCATAATGGAAATATTACTTGACACAATCTTATCAGATTATCAACAAGTGGATTATATTGAATCTGAATAACAACAACAATCTTGATTCCTTCGAATGCATCACAAGAGAGGTCTCAACACTCATTGAGATATCACAACAATTTCCTTAAATCTTTTTCCGTCATTATACACTAGAGGCCAACATATTTACGCTCCAGTTGGCTGCGTACGTCCCACAATGTCTTGATAATCACCGTTTAACATGCAACCATTCCTGCTAATTAGACTTCTTCCCACAATTATTAGCATGAGAATCACTAACCGTTGTCACATCACAAATGTCCAAGCTCAATACCCCTCATCATTAGATCTATATACTTTATGATGGTCCACAAGACAATAGATCTCATATATTTGGATATATAATAGGTATCGAAAAAATATAAACTGCATTAAGGCCCTACAGGTTCCCATTCACCTAGATACCTTAGAGTCTTTGTATGCTTTCGTATTTACGCAATCAAGGGAAACACGAAGAAACACACGAAAGCAATGAATAGAGGAATCAATTCAAGTACCTAAGTACCCTAGTCCACATCTCACCAGGCTCACTAAAATCCTCTAAACTCGTCCTAACTCTGGAATTATCCTTCTAGGTCTCAAAAACCTAAGATGTAACTCACATCTCGAAACTGCCTTATTCGTGTTCAAACTGCAATCAAATGTCGAACACTCTTCCTCATGACAATGATGCTATACTCCTCTGCAATACTATTTCTACCACTAATGTATTGTAAAAATATAACACAATGCCATTTGCCATAAAATATATTGAAATCTCTATGATTCTTGAAACCCTCATTAGTTAGGTAGGCATTCAAATGTCAACTCTCATGACACACAAAAGCTGAATGCTATCTTCAAGGGAATGAAACTTTATTGCATATAAGTTGTTCTTCATACCGCTAAGGCTTCCTCACAATATACTATCACATTGTATCAATAAAACGTAATAGAATCGTACAGATTCATGGATCTTCTCCAAAAGTTGTCTAGTGTTCAATCGCGGTAGTCAAAATTTAGGCTTAAGATCTCCACTTAAACATGAAAATGCGTGTAAATAAGAGCGTAACTCACATATAAGCCTATGCTGCCAATTATTAGAACTATAGCGATACATATTAATAGAATTTTACATTTCTACTAGCATATATAAAGCATGTAAAACAATTTCGTACACAACTCCGCCTCAACGTTTGAACAGTATTCAAACGCTATATAATATGACTGTGGCGTTTGAATGCTGGCTGAAGCGTTACTCAAACACCGCTTTAAAACTTGAATAATTCACCTAAAAAATTATTCTAATAATTGTATAACATTCTTCTAACATCATTCTACAATTTCTCATGAATAAACAGGAACACACAATATGATGAGGATTTTAGAATTATCAAGAAGAATTTTAGAAGTGCTTGCAAGAAGTTTAGTTACTTGTCTGAAGAGCATTTCTTTTCTCATTAATAATTGAATCTCTCTTGGTTCTCCTCCAGAGAACTCACACAGCAGCCTAAGTTTTTCTTCTCCTCTCTCTCCTCTTAACTCTTATGAAAACTATTTAAAGGAAGGGAAACTCTATGGTTTTGAAGAAAAATGAGGGGGCACAAAGGTTGGTCATTTCACCCTGAAAATTGAATTCAAATTTGGATTATAATCAGCCCCAAAATCAGTTTCCAAGTTCCACAAAATTAGCCCAGTAATATGCGACCTAAGCCAAGCAATTTGCTTCGAATTTGAATTATGGTGGCTAGGATTTTTGAATTTCCTTTCCCTTCACTTGGCTGTTAGTTATATCATAAATTATATGCCCTGAAACTGAATTATGCTTGCCTAGTTTGCCGACTAAAATGGAGCCAATTTATGAATAATTTCCAATTTAAAAGCCTCTAAATAATTTGCATGATTTGGCCCTTAATTATTCTATAATTTATTTTCATCAAATATGAATATCATTTCTTCCAAATTTGAATTATAATTTTGCCTTGAAATATTCCTAGCGATGAGCCACAAAGAGGATAGTTCCCAATGTAGAGTCCTTGAAATAATCATGCCGGATATTAAATCTTACGTTGAAAAGTTGCCTAAAATAATTGGATCCTTAATTAAATCAAGTATCTTGCCTGCCTTACCTACTCTCAATTAGCCAAGTGTAGGGCCCACATAGCTAATGTAATTTTTTTTAATTTTCATCTTTTGAAATTATAGATTAATTTATCTCCAAATGGGTCCCATCGATTTACTAATAAATACCAATTTACCACTAAATAGACCCATAATTTAATCCATAAATCCTCATTATTCACGACCCACCAAAATAATTAAATCAAGCCAGATATGATGATCCACATGTTTCTAAGCCCATTAGGCCTAACGACTAAATTTTTATTCCAGTAAATATTTTTTGCAATTTAATTTGCTCAAAATAAATCAATTAAATATCATCAACATTATTCATCAAGGATAATCTATATAGAAAACATTTGGGATACTACAAAAATACAATTCCACATATATAAAATAAAATATTTGTCTCAGAAGGTACAAAATCACAAAAGAAATCAATTAAGTATACATTTTCTAAATATTTTTGAGTTTACTTTAAAACGTACTTAGAGTATAGCACATGAAAGATCAAGTCTAACGTGCAAAACATATAAGATATGGTGCATGTAATGAATGCTCTGTATTTCATAGGAGAGGTTCAAAACTTCACATCATGCACAAGGTTCGATTTTTTCCAATATGCTTTGATATGTTCCTCGGATGAGAAAGTCAAACCCAATGCTGTTGGGATCTTCATCTCTCCTTTTTCTTCCCCTTTTTATGAGCTCTTCATTATGGTACTTCATATTACAACAGTTGACCTCTTTTTCTTTTTCATTTTTGCTGCTTGAATTTTTTAGAGGAACTTTCATATTTTTTGTTTTTTTGAGGGTTTTACATAAGATAAATTTCAACTAATATGAGGTCAATTCAAATCCAATGTCATTCTAACACACTTTAGATTACAGTCCCAAGATACACATTTTTAGTCAAGTTTTCACAATGGAATAAAGTGTATGATTGTGCAAAATATGTAAAACAAAATATAAAGAGCACATTTGTACTATCCCAAGGTGCATCAACTAAAATACCAAGTTTATAAAAAACATAAAAATTTGGTAAGTCTAGCCTACTCAATATCTTTTTTCTATATGTTTGCCACTTTCAACAAAGTTTTTATAAAACGTTGGATAAAACAGCAAAAATGCATGAACTAATGCATGTATGCATTCTACTCTAATGTAAAGTGCAACTAATCTAATGCATAATGCCACCTAAGCTCTATGCATGCAAGAACCAAAAAAAATGCTACTCAAGGAGCAGCACAATCCCCTCTGGCTCTATCAGCAAAGGCCTTCTTCTTGTTTACCCAAATCCACATTTCATTCTCGACCTTATTTGTCAAGTCAAAAGCCAGTGACCCTAATTTATGAACTTGATGCCGAAGTTCTTGAATTTGATAAAAATCGGAATAAGAATTCCTAGAAGTATATTTGTGGCAATAACGTCGTATATGGCCACGTTGGCCACAAGAGTGACATGTAGGAACATACTTAGGTTTATACAATGAATTCCTAGATTGAGATGCTTGTTTAGACATAAAATGCTGGGTCCTATGAGAAGTGTATTTAACTTGAAGTATTTTTTTCTGGGAAGTTAGAAAAGTTAGAAATTAGCAATCTTCGAATCTCTCATACTAGATTTTAGTTTCATACAATGAGGACGTATGTGACCAATTTGACCGCAACAATGACATACGGCTTTAGGTCTACTACGAGTGAAAGATTATAGACACTTCGGGTCCTATATATATGCATGGACTCATCACATTAAAGACTTATGTGACAACATTACTAGGAACGAAATGTCTCTTTGGGGTAGGTCTCGTAGGAATGTCACATGTGTCGAGTCTTTGTGAAATTGGGTTTGGGTGCATTGGTTTAATTCTTGTGAATTTGTGAAATTCTCACTTCTTTTCGCTTGTATTAGAAGTAGTGGGTACAAATACAGTTTTAACAAGGTAAGTTAGTTGAAAGTCATTTTTCTTGAAACCAACCCCTTCCCTGTCTCCAGTTTCCTTGCCAACACTTTTGGATTTTGTTAAAAAATGAGAAATTGTGACAGATTTTTCTAGGGCACTTTCTATTGACTTGACTCTAATTTAAAGTCTTTATTATATTTCTTATTTTTTAAAGCTCACTGACAGATTGTTCAAGCTTTACAATAGCATCATTTCTTTCAAGTTCAACCTTGTTGATTTTCTTAAGGACATGCCTATTTGCCCTTTTTTAATTTTATAGATTTCATGAATAATCGGTCATGGGGCTCTTGAAGATCGGCAATCTCATTTTCTGAATTATTTTGAGATATTTTGCATTGAGAAAGAATCTCCAGCCCACGTTCATTAATTTTTTTATCATTTTACATTTTACAAGAGAAGAGGCAGTCAACGATTCACTAAGTCATATAGTAAAAAGTGAGTATTGATTTTGGTAAGGCTCTGATACTAATTGAAAAAATGATGTTTAGTCCCTCAAACACCTAGAAATAGATAAATTAGTGTTTCTTCATAGAATTTAAAAAAATAAATAAAAATTTACAATTTCAATGTACGTAAATAAATTACATATTTAGATACTTAAATATAAACCATTACCATTCACATGCATGTTACATAAAGTAAAATATGAAAATAAAGGGAACATAATATTTTGCTAATAAAGGAAAACTTTTGAACAACCCGTTCACAAAGAGAATCTTCTAGCTTTGAGTCATCAACTGAAAATCCACTATATGAAAATAATCAACTTATAAATGAACAGACGCACTAGACCCTCTAGCCGATTAACTTTGGACATGTGACTATCTAAAGCTCTTCTCTAACCTTTTGATCCACAGCTTCCCAGGCACCTTCTAGTTGATTTGCTGGATCTCCAGTTGATAGAACTCTTATAGCTAAAACACTCTTCAAATATTTGAACAAACCATGTACCATAACTCTATAGTTTGTGGGTTAACAAAGGTGAGGTTTGGAATCTGAACAAGTGAGAGATCTCAAATCAGGAAGAAGGATCTCTTAAGAAATAGGTAGATCTCTCAAATCTCACAGTTGCACTCTTAGTCACTCAAAGAATGCTCTTTCTTACACTTCAATTCATATCTTTTGTGTACATCTCAAACTAGGGAAGTTTGGTTTTTTAAAAACAAAAAAGAAACTTTCAGTCAAAGAAGTTTCAGGTAGTGAGTAGTGGGCATGAATTGCATCCTGCCCGAGCAACTATCTTGTGGTTGATATGTGGTTCGTCTTTGGAAGTCTGTGGCTGGAACGGTTATCTCATGGTTAACTTGCAGCTCACTTTTAGAAATTTTGTTAGACACAGGCAGCTTAAACTACTAGCTCGTGGCATGCTTCTAGACTTATTGAACTTAAGCATTACCTAGCTTCTATCTAGCATGAGGACATAAAGTTTAAGCTGTTATCTAGCTTCTATCAAGCACTCAAATAGCTTGGGCCATTATCAATCTC
Source organism: Nepenthes gracilis (assembly GCA_033239525.1). Lineage (NCBI taxonomy): Eukaryota > Viridiplantae > Streptophyta > Magnoliopsida > Caryophyllales > Nepenthaceae > Nepenthes > Nepenthes gracilis. The sequence goes on from BSYO01000007.1 coordinate 23,297,609, forward strand.
CTATCTAGCCTGCAAAACATAAAAGACATAATAAGATAAAAATAGACTAAATATAAAACTCAATATTGCAAAAATTGCGAACATTAAAGACAAATCTATCATGATGTGTTCTGTCCAGTAAGTAGGGGTTATTGTTCTCCTTAGATAATTGGATTTATTCTGGTGCAAACTAACAAGTTAAACACTAAGCAAACCATAGGATCCTACTTCCACAATTCCAAACCAAAAATACTAAACTAAAAAGATGACAAATTGGAAGGGATTTTTTGATTCAAAATCAACTAAACTGAACCTGATGCAAATAATGAAATTGACAAATAACAGTGGAAAAAAACTGAATAACACTAGTAACAAAAAACAATTAATATAACTTGAAATTTAGGATGACTGAACTAATCTTGACATAAATCACATCCGATGAATGGAAGTAATGGCTTTTATGAAGGTTTTATCTCAAGACACAACCGTCACAAGTTTTTAGTGCTTTGGAAGATTTAGCATTTAAGGACCACTTAGGTGATCAACATAGGTTTCTGTAATTTTATTTTATTTTTGATAAGTAAACATATGCTTCAACCAATTCTTTTTGAATGAATGACGCTAAGGATTTAATAGCTTAATATATTACACTGTCATGATTGAATATGATGCTAAATTTAATGCTACTAATCAATTGCTAAAATTCCCAACTTTCATTGGTCATCAACCTTCATTAATTACTGAAAGATGAAACATTCTTAGTATGGTACAACTTCATAATCACATTACATCATCTTCTATCAATTGGTTTATATCAATATTAAAAGGCCAATTATGAAAAATAAATACCACTAAAAGAAAATGCAAACTTTTCATCAAAACTAATTTAAATCAACTAAGGATTGCTACCTTCTCTTTCTGTCTGAAAGTTCAAGATTGTAATGATTATCCAAAGCAAAGAAAAGTAATATCCTTTCTGGTTTTGAAAACATCAGCACAAGCGCAAAGTTGTTGAAAACAGTGAAATATCATATCCTTACTGGTTTTTGCTGAAAATTGGAAATTTTCTTTCTAGAATTGATTCAAAAGCCTACATAAACTCAAATACTGATTTTCTCCAAACAAGAAAGCAAAGACTAAACAATTGCTTGATTAAGATCACAGCTGCAACATTGTCAGCACATGTCAGTGCCAGAAAAACCAGAATCTCATCTAGGACAGATTCACTTGCAGCCAAGATTTAGTTGAGTTGTGCTCCAAGAAAAGCACTCTAATCACACTCTAAAAACTCATTACACACTCTTAGAATTACCAAGAACAACGTTTGCAATAAGATTGAATTTTCTGTCTAAACTACTCCTAAAAGTTGCTTAACACAAAGTTCCAGAAGCTGCTCTTGAAGAAGCCTCTGTTATTCCCTTTTCTCCATCTATTTTCTGCTCCATTGCATGCCTTTCTTGTGTGATTAAATGGGAAGAAGTAGTTACATGTGTTCTTTCCTTCCTTTATTCTCCAATTATCATTGCTTGCTTGCATAAGATTTTTTACCTTTTTTTCTTCTTGGTTGATTTATTATTTTTCTTTGGAATTTGGATGCTTTATTTTCTACTTTTGGCTGACATGTGATATCCAATTAGGCTAGCTTTGTTACCTTTTCTTGTCCCGAACTTTTGTTCCTTCGTAATGTTTTTTGGGAAGCATTGTTTCCCTTACTTTACTTTGTTTGCAAAGCATGGTTATTTCTTTTTTTATTCTTTCTTTGGCAGCTGTATTCCTTGTTTCTCTATGGGCCCTCCTTTGCCTTCACATGTATGAAGTAGATGCTGTGGTTTTTGGATGATTTTGCCTCGTGTGTCCAATATTTTTCTTTAATTTTGCCTCTAAGGTCTTGCATTTGGGTTTCAACCCTTTAAAAGCACACTCATCATTAGATGAGTCCGCAACTTGACAAAATCATAGGAAATCACTGAGGAATAACATTAAATAGATAGGAATAAATGCTTTTTTAGTGTTTATTACAGTGGCCTTTTTTAGTGGCTGTTGGGGGCTTGGAGCCATTAATCATGCTCTAATAGGAAGTAGCTTTGGAGATAGTAGTTACTGAAGAGTGATTATGGAGAGATGATAGGAATTAATTGTAGATTTGAATTGAATGGTGGGAGTCCCTTCCTCATAAAGTACCAATAGATATTTTTCTTTGGAGGCACATTTTTAAATATCTAATGGTTTCTTTTTTTTCCTGAGGATGCCATTCTTTTATGATGACTTGCAGAATGCTATGCATCTCTTTTATCCCTTAAGCAGTTCAGCTATTTTCTGGTATGCTTGTATTGTTTAGATTATTTTTGGAAACGAGAGGCTTGATGCATCCACATTTTCAGTTGGGCTTCTGCCCGCCAAAAATACAAGGAAAAAAAAAACTAAGTCAAATACTCTGGCCTGACACAAAGTTAGGCATATTCTTAAGTCTTGCCTTTTGTAAGCTGTTTCTTAATGGTGGCTTGAGGAATATCCTTGGCATTTCATGGTGATGGTTGTAGACGTTCAACACCTCATCCTTCACAGGTTCTTTGGCTGAAATGTTGCTGTTGACCACCTCCACAGCTGTGACAGATGGTGATAAATCGTTTTACTTTCCAAAAGTAGCCCAAAAGGAGTTGGCAATTTGTTGCTCAAAAAGCTCAATTTTGTGTAAGAACTTTTCTTGATTTTGCATGGGAGGGTTTAGGTGCTGTAGTGTCTAAATAAAATTTTCCCCCATATCTAACCCTTCCATAGACTGCAGTGAGGAAGCCTTGTGATGGGACAATCTTTTAAATTGGGTGGAAATGGGATTCATTTATTTCTCCATTATTAATACACAGATTGTCTTAGAAGTGGCCCCCACAACTGAAATGCTGTTAAATATCATTGTTTTCCAGATGACATTTTTGTCAATATCCGCTTAAGTTGGATGGTTTCCTTCATGTTGTATTCAGTTCAAATCTGAAATATGCAAATAAAACTGGAATAAATTATGTCCTAAATAGGATTCCAAAGCTACAAAAATATTCTTGAATAAAATAGATCTTTTCCCTGATTTGCTTTTGCATTTTAACTTTTGTTATTCATCTGGAGCACTCTGGTATTTGACCTTTGTGCAACTTGGGTGGTGGTGCCACTTGAATCTCTATTCTTAACTATACAGAATTTTTTTTTTGTTTGAATGGCTTCTTTTATCATTTTTTCCTCTAGTGACTGCATCATGTTAGCATATATTGATTCTTGATACCCAAAAATGAAAAAGAAAAGGCAGTGATAGTCTTCCAAAAAAACTAGAAGAGGAGAATATGATAAAAACATTTGTTGTCCATTAATTTAAATCCCGCTGCTCTGTCATATGTGCTTATTTGCTGTGCTATCTACTTAAGTCATCCATCCTGAATATATGGCAAGTGTACAATGATAGCCTAGCAGCAGAAAGATGCTTCTGTGTCCGTTTGTGTTTACATGAATGAAATTGTAGTCCTTGCTGTGTTCCTAGGTAAAGAAGAACATTGAGGACAGAACTCATCAACATATTGATGCCCGATCAAAGACCAGGTACTTTGTGTTCTTCGATTTTTGTCTGTGTTTGTATCACATAATTGCTCACCAGAAAAGAATATGAAAGGAGAAAAATACACTACTTAATTGGATTTTCTATATAGAAATGTGGGCAGTATGATGTTTTCATATGGTTAAGCACATTTAACCTCCTTTATAATTTATTGATGTTTTGGTTTTGCTATATTGTATATCCTTGCTAGGAGGATAAAAGAGTATTAGGGTAACCTGTTTCAGAAACTGAACTAAACCAATACATCCTTTTCCCACTAACTAGGCCAGCTACATAGATTTTTTTTGCTTTCATTCTGCTTTATTATATCTCTACTAGCCCAATTTGCTAGGTCATACTTGATGGTTCCGCTAGATTGGGGCTGTGGAAAGAGTTTCTAGATTCAAAGGCTTAAGATAAATAGAAGGAGGACATAATTTGTGAAATGCATTTTTAGTTATTCTAGATAGAATAATAAAGAATCCAAAATTAAGGAGTCCCCCCCAAAAAAATTGTTTTCATCACCTTGGATCTATGATTCAAGAAAATGGAAGGATGATGATGTCACATCTAGGATAAAAGCATGATGGTTAAAATGGAGATATACATTGAGAATGTTGTGTGATCAGTAGGTATATTTAAAGTTGAAAGGAAAATATCATAGGATAATCGTTAACCTAAATATTCTTTATGGATCAAGATGTTGGGAAATTAAGTGTACAAAAAGTAAGCATTGTACATATGAGAATATTAAGATGAATTGGTGAAGACACATTAAAAGATAGGGAATAATGACAAACAGTAAATAAGGGAATGATGTCTAAAGTAATTTGCACATTTAAAATGTATGAGAAATGAAGTGCATGCGAAGAAGGGTGAGTTTTTTGAGGTTAGTGGAAGAAAGGGAGAGGTGGGCATTTAAGAATTTGGAGGTGATAACAATGATTTGAAATTGGTTTTATTCTTGGAGGATAATGTATTATATCGATTAACATTGAAGTTGTGTCCAAATACCCAAACCCTTGGTTCCCCAAACTGGCTGACACACCAAGGGCTACTGAGGTCAAGCCCTTGGTGGCTGAACTAGCTGAATGGGAGCTTAGGAACCTGGGAGCACGGAAGTATTGTGGTTAAAGCCGTTGAGGTCAAAAGAGTGGAAGGCTAAGCCAATGGTCTTGAAGTCCTGAACCAAGAAGATGGGTAAGCAATGGCTAATGCAAGGAATGAATATTGACCTGCCAATTCCTTTTCATTAAGGATATTGTTGTTATCATCCTGAAGGGCACTGATATAATTAGACAAACGGGCACCGTTAAGTTTCTGCCAGCTATATAAGCTGGCCTAAATTCCAAATTCGGCATCTATTCTGTTTCCTTGTCAGTTGTGCATTTTGACGACTCTAAGATTGGGACTTGGTTGCCTTATTTTCTCAGCTAATGTATTATTTGCTTTGGGTGCACTTACATTTATTTGGATTCAATTATGTGATTCTACTTTATGGTTTGTTGTTATCATTCTATTTCCATTTGTTATCATCTTTGAATTCTCTCAGTATCTGTTTTTGTAAGTTTTATTATTTATGAGTGGATTACTAATCAGTTTTTGCTTGATATAGGACTACTGGAAGAGGATCCTTATCAATTGGTGCTCTCATTGAGAGTTTAATGAGGAAGTAGGTAACTGTAATAATTTGAGTTTCTATAACCAGAGAGGCGAGAGTCCATGAAGTTATGGAAGCAAGTTGTGTGCCGAATTCTTCAGGCCGTGTTCCAAATACCAATCGTGCCAAGTTTGAGGCTTTGGAGGAAATCTGAGCTACTTTGATGATGGAGGAAATGATGACTTATTTGCACAATTGGCTGTGACAGTTAATCAATCAAACCTTGCAATGCGGGAGTTAAGGCAAGAAATTACCTCTATGATAAAGTGGTTGGAGCAGAGGCTAATTTACGGGGATAAATGAACTCATGGGGGAGGTTATAGGTCTGAAGCATCCTTACCTAGGGATTGCCAAGGAGAGGTATCTGAAGTAGAGCTATTGCAGGGGGGAAATGGAGGCTCCAAGATGTGGTGTGGTGGAACGAGATGCTTGGGCGGTTGAGCGTAACACCTAGTCAAGGACCAACCAGGGCATCTAACCACATTGAGGATGAACATGATAGTGGAATGGGAAGGGAGGTATGGCCATGAATGGGAGCCTTTTCAGCAGGATCGGAGGCCTAATGACTGAAGACTGTACTATGGTGAATGGAGGGGTTATAGGAGGAATGATGACCCGTCCCCGGATGACAGGAGTGGGATCTGTATTCTGACCAAGGTCCTAGAAAGCCCAAGGTCGACTTTCCTCACTTTGAAAAGGAGTATTCGCACAAATGGTTGGATAAGGTGGGGCACTATTTCCACTTGTACTGGGTGGCCATGGAAGAACATGCTACTGCTAGCTTGTATCTATACTTTAAAGCCAGTAATTGGTGGAGGTTGATAGAGGCCCAATATGCCAAGAATGGGAAAAGTCTAGGCTGAATGAATTTTTTTTAGCATGATGGGGACCATCACTATGGTCAATCAACATGGGCAGTTAGCAAAGCTGCAACATGAGGGAAGGGTACAGACCTATATTGAGGAGTTTTGTCCAGGCTCATTCTTCTTCATAGTTTCCTCTAAGGTGCTCCTCTTGGCACCTTTAGAAACACATTCAGCATTTGATAAGTTCCATAAGTAATGCAAACGATATGAAATTACTAAGGAATGACATTAAATAAAGGGAATAAAATTAGCTTTTAGTTTGGTCACATTGCAGAGATGTGAATGATAAAATGATTGTGTAGGGTTACTCTAAAAAGTAAGGAAGACATTATGCGTAGTGATTTAGAAGTTGCACCAGTAGTTCCAGTATGGGGGGCAGGATGATTGAGGGGGTTTTGATAATTTGAATGTAGGCAAAATAAACATCATTGAGAAATAGTGAGTTGGTGGAGTCTAGAAGCAAGAAAGGATGTAGTCCTAAGAAAATTTGGAATAAAGTGATAAATATGATATGAAAATTACTTCTATTCTTTAAAATTTTGCATGAAATCAACTGGATTAGTAGAAATAGATTCATATAGCTTCTCTCATTCGGTGAGACTTAAGGCTTTCTTGTTGTCTCCACAATCCTCTAGAGAACTTGTCTTGGCACTGCGTCATCTGCCTTTGTCATGAAGTGGGCCTAATCATCAAAAAATGATGCTGAACTAATACCCTATGCCTACTGAGTTAAGCTACTTATTGCTGCTGATATGTGGATAAGGTGGCTGCTGGACTGAGAGTTGCTGATGCTGAACTAATATCCTAAGCTTACTGAGGTAAGTTACCGAACTACTGCTGCTAAGTATCGGCTGGTATTACTGAAGGTCCTGATATACTAATTTACTGAGGATGCTGGCTGTTGAGACTGCTGAACTGAGCTGTGGCTGTTTTATTGACATTTTACTGGAGTTTAAACTGTAAAGTAATACCCTGCTGCTGTGTTTACCAAACTGAAAAAGTTACATCACAACAGCTGTCCAAGTTCGGATCAGTGCAGTGAAAGATTCTGTTAGATGACCAGCTAGCAGCGAGTAGTTAGGGACGTAGTACAAGTCGGCTAGGTTGATGGTTCATTAACAGAATGAAACTGAGTTAGTTGTTACCCTTCTTTTATTCTTGTTGCAAATGTTGTATCTAGATGATAGTATAAATAAGCTTGTAAGAAGAGGACAGATTTAATGAATCATTTGATAAGAAATCTGCACTTCAGAAATTGTTCCAATTTCAAAACAGCTATCTTTTTAATCTGCAAAATTCAGAAACTCTCCCATTCTTTCTTGTTATCTTGTAGTTAAAAGTGAGCAAAAGAGGCCATCTTGTTACAATCTTCTCTTGGAACTGCATCATTTGCCTTCATCGAATCTATTAACATCGTGTGTTGGTGGCTCTGTTTATTCTTAAAATGTTCCATTAGATATTGTAATAGGAATTTAGCCTCCATATAGACATCTCTTATGAATAGAGATCTGTTATGAATCCAAAATTAGTTCTTTGATACATTTCTATCTTACGTTAACCTTTGTTGGACCAACTTTATAGTATGGCTCATCAACTTAAAACCCTTGTAATTCTTGTAACTTTGTTTTCTTGTAAATAGGTATTAATGTGCTTTTCTCTGCACTCTGGCATCTTCTTGTTGGTCAGTTTTTTGTTTAATAATTTACTCAACCTTGCAGCACTCTCCTCGTCCACCATTTTTTCCTTTTGTGGTTCAGATCATAGCTATCTTTCGGTGGCTGTCTATTGTGGGATTTACCTATTTCAACTGATTTCTTCACTAAATTTTGCGCCATATGATATCATACACTAAATAATTTGGGGTTGCATGGCCTATAAACGTGTATCAATAGAGTCATTGGCCTATGGAAATTTATTTGTCTAGCCAAATGATGATTCCTTTTGCATAATGTGACCTAGATAGATCTTTAACTAATGGAACTTATTATTAAGTTTCAGAAGTCATTTCATTGAACCTTATCATTTGCAACTTGGAGATGGAGCAACATTGGTCTGTTATGGGCTCCTCTTCTGCAAACTCAACAACCCATTGAGTTGTATGGCCAAAGAAGTTAGGCAATAACTAAATGAAGGATTCCCTTGCCAAGCTGCTACCTCATCTCAATCAATTGAGAAGAGCTCGGAGATGCATCTTTCGAGAGTTCATAGAGTAAAACGCAGCAGTTTTCCACGAATAGAGAATAATTTGATTGCAACAAGCTGACCCCATTTTAGGATGACCAATGCCATAGCTAAATGAAGGAAACCCTTGCCAAGCTGCCACATCAGTGCAATCTATTGAGAAGAGCCTGTAAATGCATCTTTCAAGAGTTCATTGAGTAAAAAGCAGCAGTTGTCCGAGAATAGAGAATAAATTTGATTGCAACAATCTGAGCCCGTTTGAGGATGACCAATAGAATTACTTCATTATTGCAAAGGAATCTTACCTAGTGATCAACTAAACTTCCATCTTGTTGCGAGTAGTCTTATTCCTACTGTCGGCCCTAGAAACAATTGATTTCAGTAGCTTATGCTTTGAAGTGGAGGGTTTCTGTTATTTGGTTTATTTACTTCTCCACCTTAGGAGACTGAAGGTCAAGTTTTTTCCTATAGGGAATATTGGTGGGAATGCATAGTGTAGACAAAATTTCTTCATATTAAAATGCCAAATTTAGGAATTTCAAAAGGTACTTGAACATTTATGTTTCCTAAGGGTGGATGTTTCAACTAGAAGGACAAATTTAAGCACTTTTTCTTTTCTAAAACAACTCGAGTAAAAAAGGTGAGTTGGCCTGTGCCATATTCAGATTATGAAGCAAAAGATCAAGAGCGGATTTCTTATAAGAAATATTATGCCGCTCAAATATCCACTTGTCACAGGCCTCTAGAACGGAAGGTTCGACTAGGGGAAAGGCCCCGTTAGCATAAAAAATATGCTGAAAAGTCTCGATTAATTGCCCTCACCCTCGGTGACCTACCTGGAGAACTAACTGCCAAGAAGTAACAACTACTTTTTTTCATCGTTCAGAGTCGGCAAGAGCAATCAGAGTTTATGAAAACATTCCCATAGGATAGGAGCATTCGTTAGCTAATTCATCTTAGCCCTTTTGATTCTTTTATTATATTTTTAGTGACTTTGAAAGAACGGATTTTTACTAGCTTAGAGGAGAACAAAAAATGGGCAAACATTATTTTAATTTTAAAGTTTTAAAATTTCTAAAGACACGTTAGTTTGTAGTATAGGTGTCACCACCAAGGACATAACACAAAATATGAAGTCAAATTCCTGAATAATGGCGCTGGTAACACTTTAATCAATAATCAAATAATTAATTACCATGCTTATGTGGCACCACTCTAACACAACAAATGACACATTTCCCCATTATCATCAAAACCAACCATTCCACAATGTCCAAAAGTATGTGTTACAAACATCAAAAGTAGTTGGACATGTTATAACCGATGGATGGGGCCAAAGCGATGGGCCATATAAGTAGTTGGACATGTCTTATTTACATCAATGTCCATAAAAATACAATGGTCTAAAGGTTTCCAATGAAATCTTTATGTCAAGAGTATTTCCACAACACCAAGAAACAAAATTACATATTATAGAAACCAAAATGTAGAGAAGTATCAAACATGGTTGAAGGAAACAACTTTTTGACGGGAATTCTTGTTAAGAACTGGAAAGACTTACATGGAAGAAAAAAAAAATTATAGAAGATATCTTCTTCTTCTCCTCCTCTTCCGCCTCCTCCTCTTCTTCTGAAATCTCTCCAAAAAGATGTCCAAGTGGTAGGGGATGCACCTTAAACTCACATATACACCACAAGCATCTCAAGCACCCTCCTTAGTCGTCTTCATGCTTGTGATGTGTCAAGTTTGGGCTGGTCATTAGCGTCAATTGGGTCCCGCTTTTAAGCCATCTAACTACCTAATTGGTCACCAAAAATGACATGGAAAAATAGAGCTATACGAATAAGAATCTTAAAGTTGCTCGATCCAATCCTCCAGTGAAACTCACGCGGACACATATTGCCATAGGTAATTCAACGCATGGTGCATGACTTCTCTGAATCTCACTTTGCTCAGCCTGAAGGGAAGCTCACACAAAACTCTATTGGCAGATTTTAATCAAGTGAAATCTCAAGTGAGCATCAAATGAAATCAAGGGTTTGAACCAACATCAAGCGCAATTCAAATGGAAATCAAACCATATGGGTTATCCACAATTCTAATCATACCTTAAACATATATTAGTTATGCGTCAACCAAATTCAAAAATTAAAAGAGGACAATGGTGGTCATTATTAGTGAGTTGGGAGAATTCCACCTGTAATTGCTTAATGTTTTTGTTCTCCCTGCTTGTATTTGAATTCTAAGTTCTGTCTGCATGTTCATACCAAATATTTTTAACATGCTAAGAATTCCAGTTTATATAATAATTATGTGTTTCCTGTTCCCCTTGTGTTTCTCCTTTGTGTCTACATTCTTCTGTTCCTGTAGTATCCTTACTTCTATCCCCTAAATTCTTAATTAAAAAAGTGACTCAAACTTGGCAAAGTCTTCTTTGTATTTATCAATATTTCTGGATGGAGAAATCTAGAAAGTGGATCTTGCTTATGGTAAGGTAGGATCTGATGGAGAATGGTTATTTTTGCAGGTTTGATGGAGCTGCACCAGAGCCTCGAAAAGGAGTAAGGAGCGGTCACGTACCAGGAAGCAAGTGCATTCCTTTTCCCCAGGCAAATTAGTTTCTTAATCAAGTTCAACTCTTTCACTCTTTATTGGAAAGAATATGTTTTAGGTGCTGTTTCTGTTTTTATGGCATGAGATTGCATGTAAAGCTTTTTCAGTACCTCAACTGCCATATGCTCTGAGTATAGGACAAATGTTGTGTACAAGCATAGGCCTGGTGTACCATGGATATGGTTGCAAAGCTAATTCTCATTCTATTGACGGCTTAGTTTTGTTAATAGAACCTTTTCTTTAACTTTGAATGTTTAGAAATGTTAGCAAGTATAGCAAATAGTGGCATGGATTCTTTTTTGGATTCAACTCTTTGCCAACGTTAATTTCAACTCAAGTGTTCATTTTATCGCTGTTGTGGCATATAGTATGAATTTTAGCTTTGAAGTAAGGTACATTATGATCTTGGTGATCTTCAGGGTACATTTTCTTTGGGGTAGGGTGACTTGAATGCATCTAATATTGTTGCGTTGGGATTTGTCCTTAACTGATGATCCTTTCAACATCCTGATACTATGCACTTGATATAGGAGCAAGATTTACATTAGATTACAAATCTTTTGCAGTATTCTGAGTTGTCTTTAAAATAGAACACAAGAGATTTCCCCTCCAACATGACTTAATCGTGCTCTACACAATGAAGCCTTTGCATCATGGGGTTTGAGATACATGTAAAATGATCCCGCATTGTGAGACTGTTTGTGACTTTAGACTGGGACATCTAGGTGACAATCTTTCAATTGCCTATTACAGGATTGAAGATGATAAATCAAATTTGAAATTGATGAATCTTTCTAATCTTTAGTGTCGCACTTGAGAAAACTATTAAGATCTAAAAAGATAGTAAAAATTGTGACACTCTTTAAATGAATACATGACTACCTTTTTTCAATCGACGGCCCAGCATTACATGCATGCACTATATAAATTCTTGATTAATGATCGACAACACCGGATTTTGCATCCTGGAAACTAATTATGGATAATTTCACTTGTGATGCAAAATCTAAAAGCGAAACTTTTTGGACATGTGCTTCAAAATTTAAAATTGTAAGCATAAAACTATTTATCTTTTGGAATCTGAGAATCACTTGAGTCCTCGACTTGGTCCTTTCTAGTTTTCACCTAAATTTCCATGTTACCAAGTGTTTGCTGCTGCTCTCTTTCCAAATACAGAACTAAAAGTACTTTCTAATTATAATCCATCACTCATCCTGAAAATTTCAAAATCACTCATGAGTTTTCTATTAATTTTAGCATCTTGTGGTCTAGTTAAGCAGTTAAAGGCATAATAAAAAGACCCATAAAAGAAAGGCATACATCAATATTTAGTTTCCCTTTGTCATTTTTTATTGTCTCCTGCAGATGTTGGACCACTCACAGGCACTTCTACCTGCAGACGAGCTGAAGAAAAGATTTGATGAAGAAGGTTCAAATCCTTGTGCCTGCCTTAGATATATTGTGCATAGATGTTATGTGCCTTGAGAAAGTTGTAGTAGCATGCTGCTTCTATTGTGCATCTCATTTACAAGTCAATGTGATTATCTTATTATCTTCACCAAATGAATTAACTATGCTTTATTCCCCTTTCACAGTCTGTTTTTAATCAAGAATGTGTTGGTGGACGATATAATGTCAATTCCAGATGCAGATTATTATTGCGTGATTAAATCACAGTTTTCATCACTACAGTAATAGAATCCAAGGATACCATAACACCCTAATGTTTATGGTGTACAATGGTGTCCTTTTTTAAGCAAAATTCAGTACAAGGCTTCTTTTTTCACATACATTACATAAACCTTAAAACTACAAAGTTTTTATGCCAAACATAAGAAAAATCCTCCACCCGTCCGCATGATGTCAAGTCCAACAGAAGCCTTCAACTAACACCACGCTAGATTCCAGGCTTGCAAATCTCAGATATAGATTCCACTTGCAAGGCCAAGTAAGAAAGTGGAATGTCTACATATTATATCCCGTAGACACAGTCACGGTCCACGTTATGGATGAAAATATCGGAATTGGTATTGATTGTAGTTGTTTCGTTATTGGATATATAGGACAATATGAATTGGTATTAGATATATCAAAAGTTAAACAATTTATAAAAATCGTAAATTGACAAAAACGTGTCAGTTAATATATCAGCCGTATTGACTCTATCAAATGATATAAAAACATATTGTGATATTGTCGTATTGGGAAACATCAGTATTGGAGAGTTTCGATACTAATACATATCAACTAATGTTTGCATCAATGCTCCACATATATACCCCATGGTTGGGGCCAAACTAGCCTTCATATAAGTATATCGATAGACATGCAACAATCTATACTCTAATCTGTCAATTCTCTTGTCAATTATAAATTACAATGGTACAAAGGTATCTAACAAAGTCCCTAGATTTAGGACATTTCCACAGCATCAAAAAGCACAATTTTTTATTATGGTCATCAAATATGTGGAGAAACATCACAACTAAGCATAAGAAGCATCTTCATGAAGGAAGTTCTTGACAAAATTCATAACTCAACATGTAAGAAAGAAAAAAATCATAGGAATCATTTGCCTTATAAAAGATTAAGTTTTCCAAAGACATTTTTGAGGTTTGCCACACTAGACGCTCCCAGCCGTTCACCTTACTTGCTCCCTATTTCTCTCTGAAATTCTAATTCAAAGTGAGTAGAGAAATCACCTCAACTCACAAATACTACACAATCACCTCAAGCATACACCTTAATCCTTCTCATGCTTGTGATGTGTCTAGCCAGGGTTTATCAATAACCTCAATTAGGGCTATTTTCCATTCATTGGCTACTAAACGTGACATTACAAAACTAGACCAATGAGGTGACTTACGAGAGAAAATGTCTGATGGCCACTCGAGCTAAAGCTCTCGCAAAACTGATGCAGCGAATTCTGCCACTAATTCTCTTGAGCGAACTTCGAAAGAAATGCTAGCAAAACATTCTAGACCAAAATAGCTTGAGCAATACTTGCACAAAAGATATGTGAAACCCCTTGGACAGAATTTGCTGGAGCAAAACTCAAAGAAAAAGGTTCTGCACTAGTTTGAGGGAATCCTCTATTGAATTAAGTAGCTCCAACAAAGCTTGAACAAACCTTAAATCAAACCTCTCTAGAAGTTCTTAGCTTGAACAAAACTTGAGCTAAGCTTATGCGAAGCTCTTTGGACCTATCTGGCTCAAGTATTTATTAAACAAACATTAATCAAGCCCTTTGAATTTTTGCAGTCACTTAGAATTTCACATATGCTCATTGATAAACATCCTTAAACAAATATTCAAATAGATCCAAGTTTGTATTAACTATATTAGAAAATTGGACATTACAATGGCCCTCTTTAGCAAACCTGTGCTGGGGGTGGGGCCTAGTTATGGTGGAAGACCAGGAATGGAGGCAAACCTTCATGCAGTCACATTTTCCTTGTCATAGCCCTCTAGTCAGGGCCCTCATCATCTAGGCCCTTCCAGGCATTTTTTAAGCCAAAGGTGGCTCCCATTTAATACTAGGGATAGAACTTTTGCCATAGGTTGGTGGCTTTACAAAAGAGGGGAACAAATCAATTCACGTACTTAAAATTTGAAAGTCAGAATCTGATTCTGTTGTTTGGATAATAGATTCATGTTGACTTCTATTGGAAGTCAAGATTCCTCCAATTAGATGGATCAAGTTAGGTCTTTGGTTTAGCCCTGGTATCTATTGAAAGATGCTTTCATTGAGTTGTGTTAGGATTGGCATATTCCATGACAAAGATTCATCTTAGTTCAGTAGTAAATTGTAATTGTGTCATATTATATGCGTCAAAGCTTAATCAACTCTGATAGTGTTTGTTGGCATTCAAGTTACCAGGAAATAAAACGTTGACCTATGAGAATCATGCATCAGGCATTCAAACGGTGTGAGGCAGACTACTAGTGTAAGTGTTGCGCTAGCTGGCATTCAAACTTGACATGGATTTTTCTTCACTCGCGTTTATTGAAACCCTAAATTGAGCCCAACTTTTATTCATCTTATCCTGCAAATTGAGAGAGAGGTGAAAGGGGAGCACGAAAAGCTTGAAGGCTTATTTGCATTGTTAAGTGCTTTCCCATTGATTTGTTAGGAGAAACCCCATCTTCTTGATTTGAAACACATTGTTAGGGGCTTAAATCTCCATTCCTAACCAAATAACTTTGTAGTTCCGACGTGGTAAGGAAGGTTGTGTTGCAATGGTGGCAAGTAAAATTGCTTGGGAGAAAATCCATTACAAGAAGGCCAAAAGGTATCCGAATTCACTACTGGTGAGTAAGTGTAAAGATGTTTTTCAGTAAGAGTTATGTGTCAAAGAGTAAATTGGCTAAAGTTTAACACATTTGTAGCAATTGGACTATAGGATGATTTTTTGATAGTGGATATCTCTTTTATTGTCTAAAGCCTGGAGGTATCCTTTGTCACTAAATCAGTGTGTTACCTTTTCTTGCAATTTTTCTCTTGCCTTACACTTGATGATAATGATTGAATGCATTTTATTTGACTGATTTCCTTCTTATCTACATCCAACCTTTGTTGTGTATCATATATTTGGGTTTTTCCTATGTTCGCAGTTTCTTTGAGTCAAAACAGGCTTTGCTTGGGTTTTGGGAATTTTTCGATGAGTTTAGAGTCTTATTTCAGTCCTTGAACCACTTTTACTAGATAAGTTTTGTCATTTGTCTTCTTTACATCAATCTTTGGATTGGAATGTCTTCTGAATCACCACTCCTTGGATCAGAATATAAATTTTCTCAAAATTTAAACCTGTAAATTACTATCTCTAATGACTCCCAGAACGATTCTGACAATGAGGATGATGGCCTTCAAGAGGACTATAACTAAATGCTTAAGATGTGCTTAAAGCTAAAAGGCCAAAAAACATATCCAGAAAAGGATTGACAAGATTGAACTCGAAAAGGATGGTCTTAATGAAAAACTTGAACAATTTGTGAGTGAGTCATGAAAATTGAAGTGTGCCAATATTTCCTTGAAGGAGGTCAAGTGTCTAGAAAATATGATTGAAAAATCCAAGTTTAGCTAAACACGTTCTGTAATAGCTCCAAAAAACCTGACCACATACTTGGTCTTGGCAAGGAACCTTGCAATAAAAGAGGCTTTGTTTTAAAGAACGTGGTTCTCTAGTGACCAATTATTTTAAAGTTGTGTGCCTGCTACTTCAAGCAGCGAAGAAAATGCACTGAGTTAGGGA
Organism: Nepenthes gracilis; assembly: GCA_033239525.1. Classification (NCBI taxonomy): domain Eukaryota; kingdom Viridiplantae; phylum Streptophyta; class Magnoliopsida; order Caryophyllales; family Nepenthaceae; genus Nepenthes; species Nepenthes gracilis. Next base: position 23,313,737 of record BSYO01000007.1, read on the forward strand.
AAACAAGAGAGAAAACCCCAATGTTCAGCTCCTAAGGCTCAACCCATGTTGCCTTCATTCAAAATGTTCCCTATGGGAAATTTGTTCCCACCTGCGATGCTTAAAGGAAGAATGGTTATGTTTGTCCTCCATTCTGAGTATTTTTGTCTGGGCATGGGAACTGAAGACTGGTAGAGGTCATGATGTTTATTGTCTTGTAAGACCCATTCCTACATATCATTGTTGTTAACATGGTTAGATACTTCCAAATTGCTTCAAACTCAATTCTAGGAATGTCATTAAACAATCTAATCAAGTCACAAATTTTTCCCAACAAGTGAAACATGTGAACAATGTTGTGTCAAACTTGATTAAGAAGGTGCATTCAAAGAAAAAGATCTGGGTGAAAAATAGTGATCTGATCTGTCTTGTAGCCCAGCCCACATTGCCCCTAAGGTCAAAATTCCTTTGGTGGTATTTTGATAGTGGTTGCTTTCGCCATAAGTGCAAAAACAAAGTCATGTTTGTCACCCTTGTAGAATGTAGTGCTTGTGTTGTGACTATTGATCATGTTTCCAAACGCACAATCCTTGGGGAAGGCATCATTGAAAGTTCTGGCCTAGCAACCTTAAGGAAGTTTTCTGTGTCGATGGACTTTAATCCAATATGTTGTGTATAAGTCAGATTTTGTGATAACAATTTTGAAGTGAAGTTTTTGATGAACAATGTGTGGTGATCTTGGAAAATGATAGAACTCCTAACAACTATCATGGAGTGATCCTTAAATCCAGTTGGGGATGTCAGCGTGCAAGATCTATGAACTTTGGCATCGAAGACTTGGACATGTTAGTTACAAGAACATGTAAAAAAACCTCTAAGAAAGAGATTGTATTAGTCTCCTAGATAATGAAAAGTGAGATTATGGTGCGTGGTCCATGCCAACTTAGCAAGTAGACCAGAGCTACCCATAAAAATACAATTGCTGTCTTGGCTAAGAGACCTCTAGAGCTTTTGCACGTGAGCATAATGGACTCTTTGGAACTGAAAGCTTCTGATGAAAATGTTATGTCTTAGTTTTGTTGACAATTTCACTAGGTATTCTTGGATTGAACTATTAATAAAAAAAATTTGACACGTTTGAAGTGGTCATTGCCTGTTTAGAAAATTTAAAAATGAAACAATGTGCGCTATTGTTATGATTGGGAGTGATTATGGTAAAGAATTTGGAAATTTCAGCTTTGAGGATTTATACATTGAATAGGGCATAAGCCAAGAGTACCTCGTTGCTATCACTCCCCAACAGAATGGGCTTATTGAGAGGAAAAACCGAGTGATTCCAAAGAATTTTTTCTACATGGTCCATTCTTGTGCTTCTTGGGAAGAACTTGTCATCTTTTATGTTGTACACCTTTGCACTTTACACTTTGTGCTGTGTCGATTGATTTTGACTGCATTTTGTGCTTCGAGCTGGCAATACTAAATGTGCTAGGTTGACCTTGTCTAGTTAACTCTAAGCTCTAAAACTTTGCCCCCAAGAAAAATTTGTATGATAATGGGTTCTAAAATTCTATATTCATGCAAGAGCAATAAGAAGAAAATTGATGGAAAAGTATCCAGTACCTCAACTCTAGCCCTCAAAAATAATGGGAGAAAATGATTATATTGAGTTGTAGGCCATAGTAGTGTTGGGCTTGACTTTCTTTTTTGAGAATTTCCAAAGCACACTGACATATATTTATGCTGAGCTTCTCCTATATTTTAAGGTTTTGAGGTTCTGGACTTGATACAATGTTTCACTTCATGTAATACATAACTTATGACTTGTACCTTAATCTTTGTACTTGCATGGCATTGATGGGGACATTTCACTGAGCATTATTTCATTCAAACCAAATTTTGTTTGCAACCTTCTGCTGAGGAATCTTTCTACACGAATTCTTTTTCCCCCTTTTTTTGTTTTTGGATCCTTTCGATTGTTTCTCCGTGGGCATCCAGACTTTAAGCCATCCATGTGCATTTCATTGTTCATTATCTGTGTTTGTTTCCTCTTTGTTGTTTTGTCACAAGGAGAAGATTATCGGTTGAGGTGAGTTGATATGCTTGTAGTAAGGAGAAACCAAGGGAAGGACATATTCTGATTTTATTTCCTTGTTCTTCTCCTTCCTGATTCAATGCTTCACCTGGTATAGCTGTTGATGTTTTGCAGGATGATACAGTTTTCCTTGATTAAGATATTGCTGAGTTTCTTGTTTATTGTGTCAAGTGTTGGTTTGTCGGTTGTAAACTGGTTCTATAGCACTGGTATTTAGAACCTTTGTCTTAATTTATGAGTTGTGGAATTGCCAAAGGAGGAAATTGTTAGGATCTTAGTATTGGCATAATTTCATGACAAAGTCCTAGTTGAGTTGTAATTATGTCACGTTATATGCATTAAAGCTAGTGTTCCAAACTGTTCTGGAAATCTGTCCTGTGATGGTCAAATAGCACTGTTTGGCGTTTGAGCAATGTGTAAATAGAATGTTCAGTACTAACGCACAAGCATTATGATGACTAGCATTCAAACGTCTCACCCCTTTTTATTCCCACACATTTTATGAAATCCTAAATCAAGCCTCCCTATATATTCCTCTCTATCTGCAAACCAAGAGAGAGATGTGAGGACAGAGGCTGGAAAGGTTTGACAGCTTATTTGCATTGTTAACTGCTTCACTATTGATTTGTCAAGAGGAAATCTTCTTGATTTGAAACATTTTGTCAAGGATCTCTATTTCTTTTACCACCAAATCTCCAATCCTAACCAAATACCCTTGACTGTTTTGTTGTGATAAAGTTGTGCCATGGCAGTGACATGTGAAATTGTTGGGAGAAGATACATTAGAAAATTTCCAAAAGTTGTCCAACGACATCTTCAATGAGGGTCACATTTCATGAGTAAATCAGCTAAAGTTGTACTTGTTTCACTTGGGCTGTAAGTTGAATTTCTACCGGTGGATTTTTCTTATGTTGGAGAAAGCCAATTGGGTTTTTCTCTGGACTGCTTGGTTTTTCAAGTTTCCCCCTCACCAAATCTGTGTGTTACCTTTCCTTGCAATTTCTTTCTTAAATTTGGTGATAACATTGAATGCTTGTGTTTTTGATTGGTCATCTTGTTTAGGCCAAATTATTCTGTCCATGTGTTGAATATTTGAGTTATTTGAGCATCCAATGACTCAACAGACTTTTCCCAGGTCCTGGGAATTTTTCAAGTTGTGCTTGGAGTGAGACAAAATTCAAAAGCTCGTAGACTAATCAACTTGTTTTGTGGTAGCAGATTAAATGTACCCAATTGAATATGGATGATAATTGGTCGGTGGATGTTACTATCTCAAATATTATCTGAAGGATGAATTTTATGGTTTTTGTATTCTGAAATGATTAGATTTCCTTCTGAATGGCCAATCCGCCAAATTGCAATGAATAGAGACTTGTCCTAATATGAATACATACAGTCCATGGTATATGTTGTTTTAGTTCTCGCCAATAGGGAGGTAGAGATGTGTTGGTTGATAGTGCTGAAATATATAGCATGAGATATCAGATATCAAGCCTTTTAATTTCTTGATTAGAATCTCATGATCAGTTCCCGCTTGTGCAGGAATCTCTCTGGACCAGCCGATCTTGACATCCTGTGGTACAGGTGTAACTGCTTGTATTCTTGCACTGGTGATTCTCCTTCCATCCCTTTGTGTGATTATTTCGTGTTGAGCAAGCACTCCCCCACAAAAAATTTAACACGATGGCCAGTAATAGATTTTCTATCTGCCTCTCTCCCCCACCCCAAATAAATAAATAAATAAATAAATGTGCATTAGACATTAGTCCCTAAGCGTGGAGCAATCACAAGTTTACCTGTTACATTAGCTGAAATGCAAGTTCATAGCAAGAGTTTCTCAAAACGTAGTACTCTTGGACCACTTCATCATGGAGGTCTTGATGATTCCACGTTGAGTAGCTGCGGAAAAACCTGAGAGAGAATACATTTACATTGATGCCAATGATAGATAGAATTACTGACAAGTTGTTTCTTGAAGCTCATGAAATATCTTACGAGGGAAGGTCCTTTATGGTTGCTTGTATGCATATGCAGGGTCTGCACCGCCTCGGGAAAACAGATGTTGCTGTTTACGATGGGTCATGGACAGAATGGGGATCGGCACCCGACACCCCGGTTGCTACTTCCTCACCATGAGCTGCTGCTCCTTTGTGACTCTTGTTTAGGGAGTTGTCTACTTGCATACATAAATGGTTGATTTGTATTTCCCTGTGTCTTAATCGCAATGACAAGGAGAGCGACATCTAAGCCACAAAATTTGTCTTTACCTGCATCTTATTAGGGAGTCTTGAAATTTTGATGGCGTTGTTGTTCAATGAATTTGAAGGTTGAAATATGCATGGAACAAAAGGTATATCCAGGAAATGATGCATTGTGATTTGTTCCATCTGAACTTGCTTGTCCTGAAGCATTGTTCGCTCATAGAAGGGGGCGTTGGCACTGCGACAACTTTTTTCTTTTCAAAAATATTTGATAAATCACCTCTTTCATTAAAGTCGTTTGAATCAATGTTGAGAAATATATTTGTACAGCAGATTATATCTTCCCGTTGAGTATGTTAGATATTCAACCTTTATCTTGTTTTTTTCTTCCAGAATTCAACTTATATTTATCCATTTCAACAAATTTAGAATAATATTTAAAAAGATACAATAAAAAGTATATATATATATATATTGCCTTAAATTAGATTTAATGTTAAACTTAACTTCAAAATTAATTTCTGTAAGAATTATAGATTTTGTATACTTTATTTTAAATTTATTGATTCAGATGAATAGGAGTTCAATCTAAAAAATAGAGGTAGACACTCTGGAGGAAAAAATGTTTCCCTTCATCAAAATATCACTCCCTACAAATATATCTAACTATTGAGCAAAAAATTGAATACTAGTACAATAATAAAATTATTTCATTATGATATAAAAATAATAATCTCCTTGTGAACTCATGGGTCGTCCCAGCACAACACAAAGCTATTCATGGTCATGGTGGATATCCCAAGCCAGGACAATACACAGCTTGATCTATAATTAAGCTGTCATATTTGGTATATAGTCTAGTATGCGAGCTAACCCATCAGCTAACTGCTGCTTTTCTGTAAATTATAAAATTACCATTATACAGAATATAATAAAATATCTCTTGTTTTATTAATTAAAAAAAAAAAATAGGTCAGACAACAAGTAATATTAATATCAACCTTCATTTGTTCTGTCACCTCAAGATTCATTATCATTGTTGCCCAAAGTAACAGTGCAGGATTCTACAATCTATCCCTTCGTTTGACCACCAATGAGCAATCCCACTCTTAATTGCTCGACAACAGGTGGAATTGTTCTTAAAAAACTTCAAGGTCCAGGCTCAAGATATTGTTCAACATTTTTAATAGATCTTCAAATATTACTAATACTTTCACTGTGTCCCCATTAAATAGTTAAATAAACAACTATGCATAGTATCAAAAGCACCATCGAACATCAGTATTTTTTAGCGTCAGAAATAACGACGAATGAATGGAATCACTTTGAGTTTTCCATGATGGGAATACTCTTTCAATAATAAGAGATTTTCAGCAGATTTATTCTCAATTCAATCAGCAATTTATCATAGTTCTTAGCAAGGCCTCCGTAGATTAAACCACCATTTGCTGATTACATTTAGCCAATACAATGTTGCGAATGGGGTGGAGCACAGATGTCTGTCTTTTATACAATTTACTAACGAGTTTTTCAATAGGAGGAAAAAAAATATCAATGTCTCCCCCATCAATCCAGCTAAAACGGGAGTTCTTTTCCAGGGAAAAAAAAAAAAAAGAATAGTTGTTTCAGTAAAGTTGTAGAAACCATCCATAGATTGTCATCAATTTGATCCTATGCAATATTCTAAATATCATTACAACTTCGACGTAGAAACTGCTTGAGTAATAGAGAGGTGGCATCTTTTTCTCTAGGAAAGCCTTCACTCAAATTATAGAATTGCACAGCTCCCTTTTTCCCTGCCATGTATGATTGAATCCACCATATAAATGTCAATTCTACACAGTATTGATAGTTACATTATTTTTTGTCTTTCAAAAACAGTTTACTTCTTTTCAATTTTTTAGCAAGTATAGAGTGGACAGAGAAATAAAACAGTAAAATTCTCGCTCATGCTTAGTTCATTTTGTGCTCATAGATCATATGATAGCAATCCAAGTTCAAACATAATTTCAGGTCATTTTTTTCTAATAAGGGAAGCTTGAATAAAGCCCTACATCTAGTGTTCTTTTTTACTACAAATGAAGCAACTCAAGCATGCCTTGTGATTGCTTGATTAGAAGCTTGTTCGAGCATCATTCGAAATCGTTCGTGAAATTTACCAACCAAGCTCAAGCTTCATTGTAAAATCATTAATTTACAAGCCAAGACTAAGCCAGGTGCAACCTAGGCTGATTCGACTCGTTTACCACTCTAGCAAAGCTCCTAGTTTTAACATTCATTCCTAGGGCACAAAGGAATGATTTCATGCCAAAGCACCGATCATGGCGTCACTTTGTTAACCATATATGAAAGCTAGGTGCTTTGCCACATCCAAAATTCAAAGATGATTTTGTGAAAAACAAACTAGAATAAACATTTATGTTTACCTTTTCATGTCTCCATAACGAGCCAACTCTTCTTCAAACTTGAGCCATGCAGGGCCAGGCTCATCAAGATTCACATTCTTTGGCCCCAGAAGGTAAGCCTGAACAACAAACTTGGGAGATCTTTCCCTGGAGTACAACACCAATAACTAGTGATTTGCGATGTCAAGTACAAAAAATAGAATAAAGAAAATATCTCGCAAGGCAGACAATCATACCTCCCTTCATACTCCGATAACCAAGCCATATAGGCTGCGCCAAAATACATTGACACAAATGGTTTTCTAAGATCATCAGCAGACTCAACTATGTACGCCCTGTAGCCTAACTCCCTGTGTGCATCATGGAAAATGTTAAAATGCACATTTCAACAATAGTGTAGTAAAGAAAAGTACGACCAAATGGCATCATCACTTTTTCATTTCCTTTTCCAAAGACTAAAAAGTTCCGAAGGAGATTATCACCTTTAATTAATAGCAAGGAATCATATCAACAGTAGTTATTATATTTTATTTGGATTTCGGTAAATTGGAAAGGAAAGAAAAATATCATAGAAAATTTGTTTATAGAGTAGTTATATTTTTTTCCTTCAATTTTTTTTCCATTTGACCAAATTTTCTAACAGATCAATTTATGTTTATTTATTTATTTTTATTTAGTATCTTCTGGACCAAAAAAACTCAGAAAATAAAAGAATGGAAGAATCAATCCATCTATGGAACATACTTTTTAAGCCAATCGGCAGTTGGATAGTCAATTCCCATTAATCCAACTCTGGGTCCAACTCCATTTACCAAGCGCATGCTAACACTTTCAGCAATAGCACATAAAACTGTCTGCGCACCAACAAAGTCAGGAAAGTAAGCAGAAAAGTAAATTTGTGAACTAGGTTAATGATAGCATATCACCAATCTTGTAGGGCAAAATTTAACACCCTCAAAAAATCTCTTTTTCTAAACCAAATTATTGAGATAAATGAGTTATAATTGAAATCCTATCATGTTCATTTCATTCCCCGGTGATTGTCACAAATGTGTCATCAAAACATACCTTATTTCATATTTATATCACAATTTGACATCCTGAAGAAATCTCATAAATAAAAATGAGCACATAATTGTCCCAGTGCAACCCTGTATACAATTTATATCCAGCAAAGGTTTGCACCTCATACTAGTAAGAAGGTTGGAGGATGATTAGATGAACAGTGAGCTCAAATTCTCAAATCCAATCTTTGTCTGGTGGTCACAGTAAGTGTGTGAAACCAATTGACTTTGAAGAATGCTTTTCAGAACTGGAGCCATATGCTTAACAAGATGGCAGGTTTTCGTTGCAAAATTACATAGCATTCTACTATTATAAAGGAAAAAGCTATATGTCTTGTCTTTTTTGTAGGATACATAAGTAGGGGGAAGGGCAGCTGGTCTGGATTAAGCCAATCACTGGCTCAGGCATGCAGATAGCCCATGAACAGGCTACTCTTTCTTTCCCAAAAAACTAAAAAGTTCCAAATAAAACAAATGCATCTAAACACAAACTGAAATAAAGGATGCTTTGAAGCATATGAAGAAAATATAATGGCATGGCAAATGAACTACTCACTGGAAAATCGAATTATTTGCCAAAAAAATAACACATAATAACTGTCAACTATATGACAATAAATTGGATGAGAATGTACTAATTAAGTAAAAAAAATTAAAAAGGTAAAATGTCCAGACTACTGCAAATTTAGAGAGCCACTGGATTTTTGAAAATAATCACATTAGTCAGAGGAAATACAAGCACATAAAAACATACATACATATAAATATATGTATGTATATTAGACCTAATTAAAACCGAGCTGACCAACCAGCCTGATCCGTCTGGCCCGAGTTTTAATAGAACATGATCAATGTATATGATATAGATAGCCACGACCAAACTTTTTTACCTGATTTAATTTTCGCACTGAGCATGATTTTAAGGAAAAATAACCAGCTGTGCCCAGCCCGACCTGATTTATACCTTTGTAAATAACCTGCTTTACTATAACCCTAATTTCCTTTCTACTCTTGCCCTTTTGCTGCCAACCACCTCAATTCTCTTGCTTCTCAATCTCTCTCAATCTTTTTCACCTCTCTATCTCTCTTGCCTCTCAATCTCTCGTAATCTCTCCCACCTAAGCCAATCTAGGCCATTGCATGATGTGAGTATTAGCTTCGGGCAAAAGGATTTTCAACAAATAGATAAGAATTTTTTTATATCTTTGATATCTTTCTTTATATTCTGTGAATGAAGGCTAATCTATTCATTAAATGATTAATTACGATGGCTAGGAATTTTACTCACAAATGAGGAAGAATATGCCAGTGATGATGATGGCGAAGAAGAGGAGAGTTTTTTGGTGCAGTAAGAATGAGACCAAGTAACAAGCAACCCTCTTAACCTCTTAGTACATTTTTGTCTTTTTTGATATTGTACAATGGTTAAAAAACTTACGGCTGGACTCTGAATCATAATTTGTGATGTTATTATGTTAATTTTTATTTGGCAGATTCTATGTTATTCAAGGATTTGATGAAAGAAAAGGAACAAAAATTACGAAGAATATAGTTGATATATAAAATTGGAATGGCAGATTGCAATTTATTTAATGGTGAAGATTGTAACAGAGAACAGACTCTATTAGTTTATTGAACATAGAATTTATAGATTATATGCAGACTAGTTAGATATTCCAAATTTGTTTCATCAGGATTTAGACTCCACAACTTGTATTTTTTTTTCAAATTTGTTTTAAGCTCCTGAATCTTGATTAAGACTTTTGATTATCTTTGATAATGCAAGTATTGACTATTGTTAGATCTTCATTTGTTGACATATTTCGCAACACTAGGTTTTCTAGCAATTTAAGGAGTTTTGATTTAGAAAAATCCTAAGTCGGTGCAAAAATTTTATGTTTTATAAACCAGAATTAACCCATGGGAGAATGGCTAGATGGCAGCTCAAGCTAATGATAGAAGATATTCTCAGAGGCAAGCCAAAGGCATTACGTGATACAGCCGCTTTTGCTATAGAGGGAAGTAACATTTCCAAAGGCAAGCTGCAAATGACTTGTAAGACAGGCACTCATACTGCAGAGGGTAGTAAACTAGTAACACTTCTGGAGGCAAGCCACAAGTAACTTGGTAAACATCAGCTCAAGCAAATCAAATGCAGTGTTGTTTCCAGAGACAAACCGCAAATTAACCGTGAGTTGGGGGCTCAAGTGAATCGAATACAATGTACTTTTTAGAGACAAACCAGAGATTAACAGCAAGTTGGGAGCTCAATTGTGATACGGTTTTCTACCACTATTGACTAAGTTCAATTGCATTGGCTGGAAGTTTTTTTTTTTTTTTTTGGGGGGTGAATAGTTGTATAAATGAAAGGCAGAGAAGATGAAAAAAGCAAGAAGACCCAAGGAAGGAATTTCACATATTGACTAGAGCAAAGTTTGAGTTTTTGAATTTGTGTTTTCGTTGGTGATAAGAATGCCTTAAGTAAGCATGAGATCTTGGTGAGGATGGGTTAATTTTGAAGTCAGTCTTAAACACGAGAGGCTTCTCAAATCTGTGTTGTTCATACTCTGGAGATCTACTAGAAGAAACAATATGGAGTTTCAAGAGCCACGTTCCTGCAAACCTAAATAGTGTTTTAGTTGGTTAGGTGTCCAAAGTTAGTCGGCTAGAGAGTACTGTGTTTGTTTATTGGTTTATGAGTTGACCATTCTCATATAATGGAATTTTAAATCGACTGTGATTCAAAGGGTTTTCTCATAACATAAGTTCATGAGTTTGCCTTCATTACCAAATCTTGTGTCGGTTACTTAAATTCATTTATATTTCCATATGTATGCATGTGAATGGTGGTGACTTAATTCTGAATCTAGATCAATAATTTCCTTATAAGGATTAAAAATAATTATGGTTAAAATTGTTCTTCAAGCACAGTAATACCTATTCACCCCCTCCTGGTATTCATGAGTCTTGACTTCAACTTCTCAACGGTGCAAAGTTTAATTTATAATCTAACACACTTACTTTTTTTTATATTTTTGTCAATTTTATTAATACAAATTTTTTTATGTATCTTTTTTTCTTAAGAGAATATAAATGATCATAAACAACCCAAAACTACCCGGATTATTAGGATGGATGCACATGGCGGTACACCAGGCAAGCCTAGACCGGCTTGGTTCAATAATTCAGACTTAGCAATAAGCCTAGCCCGTGCCTGACCCATGTCTAGTTTTGATAAGGTCTATGCACATATAAATGTGCGTATATATATAAATTTATATTTATATATACATAAAAATAATATATATATATATATACGTTTTCATAAAAGGGTGTCCCTACTATGGGTTTTCATATATATATATATACCCGTAGTTATATGAGAGCTACTATCACCATGAGAAATTTGATACGCAGCAAAACCTCAACCAATGACTAAGATAGTGAGATTATCACATCAATTTAAGCTCCTCATGTGACCCAAACAGCCGCATCATCTATCTTCAGCAATTCTCTCTGTTGTCACACTCTCCCTCTTACTAATCTATTCTCTCTCAATATCCACCAGAACCACCATTCATCAGGCCACTATCCGACCAACATAAAATATCACCATATCTGACAAAACTCCCTTCATCAATGCTCTCATCCCTCCCTCGCGCCCCACCCCTTACTTTCCTTTTCCCTCGTCCCTACCAGCAAGGAGCATCAAAAAAGATGGGTGTCACATTGCAACAATATATTCTTAGTTTCTTCTTCTTATTCTTTTTTTCAATTAGCATAATTCCAGACCAAAAATGAACAACTGGCAAGGCAATCCATGGTATGGATCCCTCTCTGGTAAGTTTCCCTACCCATTTTTATATTTATTGGCAGCAAGGGCGCAAAAAAAAAAAGGAAAAAGAAAAGAGAAGCTGCAAAACAACTAGAGCTTGCCGGCAAGGTTTTGTGATTGCCAGTGGGGGGCTGCCCTTTGTTCGTGAGCGAAGCTCCCTGACAGCAAGTTTACACGCCAGCAGAGGAGGCCACGTTGGAATTTAATATAAAGGAGGATAATAAATATAGGACAATTACTAATGAAAAGAGATAGCCTTTTTAATATTGGAAAAAAATGTAGGAAGTATAGAAATTAAGATGGATAGAAAACTAGAAAATTTTGGGTTTTACTCTCACAAATATTTTGATTTGATTTGATTTTACCACATCGTAACGAACACATCTTCTAACTATTTATAGATGGTGAACAATGGAGGAGAGAATTTTATAGAATATTATCAGCAATGCCATGTTTATAAATTATTATAGAAATTGATGGAATCCTTCCTTAATTGCTTTGATGATTAAGAAGCTTCTAAAATTGTGGGGTATGTGCATCACCAACTAACACTCCTCTTTGATGCCCTTTTTTGAAACTCTAGCTTGCTTCGTAATTGCTTGAGCTTTGATCTTTGTAGAACTTTCGTTGATATGCCTGCAAGTTGGTCTTCAATCTTGCAATATTGATATATGAAGTGATACATGTTAGAGATATGTTTTGGATTATTAGCCATTGTAATTGTCAATTTGTAATCACAATATATCTTGGTAGGTTCATTTTAGTTTTAACCCATGTCTTTTTAAGTATTCTTTGTAGCCATATTGCTTGACTTGCACTTGTTGCAATAGCACATACATTGCTTTAGTTGATGATTGTATCACTATCTCTTACTTCTTTGACATCTAAGAGAATAAACCTTGTTTGAGTGAAAATCTGTAGCCCGATTTGCTCTTCATATCATCCATTGATCCAACCCATTCACTATCATTATGCCTAGTCGCCTTAAATTTATACTAAAATTATATCAAATAACGAAATCCTTAGTATCTTATAAGTATGTTAAGATTCTCTTGCTGCTTCATAGTGCTCTTGGCTTTGGCTTTGCATAAATCTTGATAGTAAACTTGTGGCATATATGATGCCAGGACATATTGCTGTATGATATAAAAAAACTTCTAATCATGCTTCTATATAGTGAAGCATTTGCTTTTGAGGATCCATCTTTCTTTAGCTTCTCATTCACAATAAGTGGAGTGGCAACTACCTTGCTCACAATCATTTTGGTATTTTTTAATATACCTTTTGTATACTTCTTTTGAGAGATAAATACAGCATTTCATCCTTGATTAATATCTATTCTAAGAAAGTAGTGCATTATACTAAGATCATTCATCTCAAATGTCTTCATCATATCTTCTTTGATTTCTTGTATTATCTTTTCATTATTTCATATGTAGATTAGATAATTTACATACAGAAAGATAATACGGGTGTCCCAACCTTGAGTATTGATACATAGAGTTGACTCATTCTTACTCCTAAATCCTTGGTTGGTGAAATATCCATCAATTTTGCTATATATTAACTCATTGGGCTTATTTCAACCCATATTGGGTCTTCTCTAATCTAAAGACTTTAATTTTATTTTCTAGAGTTATAAAGCCTTTTGGTTGTTCCATATATATTTCTTCCACAAGTTTTCCACTGAGATATATAGATTTGGCATCGAGTTGACAGATGCTCCATCGTTTTTGAGCTATGAAAGCAATGGTGCTCTTATTGTGTCCAGGCGAGCAATGAGGACAAATTTTTCATTGTAGTCAATTCTAAAAGTTGCAAGTAGCCTTTTGTTATTAGTCTTATCTTATAATTCTGTATTGAACTATCAGGGTTTAGCTTTGTTTTATTAATCCATGTTACCCCAATGGTATTCTGATCTTTTGGTCGCTATCCTAGCTACCCTATATTGTTCTTATCGATCATCTTGATCTCCTCTTTTACAAGTTTCACGGGTACTTCTTGTCTTAATGCAGCTTCAAAGTTTTCTAACTCAAGCATGATGAAATTACAAGTTTCATATGTCTCTTCTAAATATCTTGTCCTCTCTAGAGTAGACTCTAGAGAAAAGTTTTCTTCTAGTAGTGATGATGGTCTAAAAATATTAGTTTGCATACATGGTCCTTCAATTTCAAGAATGACTTCATCATCTTAGGGTTGTTGTGTAGGCATATTTATATTGTTCTTCTTAATTTGTTTGACTATCCAATTCCAAGTAGCATTCTCGTCGAACTCAACATCTCAACTTATAATAAGCCTTTTTGTCTTTAGATTTTAGACACAATACCCTCTAGGAAGATGTCCCTTTTACTCTAACTTTCTAGCTTGTATATTTTCTCTTTTGAAACATGAGTGTAACATATGCACCTGAAGATTTTCAAATGTTCATTTGAAGTCTCTTGTCCACAACAAACTTTGACAGGAGTTTTACCTTGGATTGCCTTTGTTAGACATTTGTCTAATATGTAGACTGCTGTACAGATTACATGCACCTAAAACATAGTTGGCAACTCTTTTTCCTTAAACATTGATCTAGCCATATCAATGAAAATGCAACTCTTCCTTTCCAACACCTCAGTTGTTGTGGAGTGTAACTAATCGTTAGTCTATGGTCCACTTTTGCAAAGTTTAACAAACTCATAAGAATTATATTATTTATCTCAATCATTTCTGATCATTTTGATATGATATGATATTCACTTTGTTTTTCCAAAAAGTTTTTAAACTTCTTAAATATTTCTAGTATATCTAATTTTTCACACATATAATAAACCATTGTCATTCTAATTTAATATTTAATGAAGAGAATAAAATACCTATTATGGTCAAGAGATGGCGTTCACAGAAGGCTACATATATATGTTCCTATTAACTTTAGTGGCTTCTTAGCTATCTAGGACTTTTTTAATGGAAAAGATAGTCAACATTGCTTGTCAATGAGGCAACCTTCACGTGCCTCTTTCTTATTGTTTAGAAAGGAAAGATCTCTTATCATATTCTTTTGATATAAAATCTATAGTTTATAGATATTGAATTGGACAAATCTCCGATGCCCTTGCCATGTATCGTCAATTTACATCATCAATTTGCATCTTCAAGGCAATATTTGTGGCATACCTCAATAGTATTGGAAACTTTTGCTTCCATTCATCTTTATTTATGCCATTATAAGATTATTGTTATTGCAATCATAAACTTTCTACAAATTTCCCCTAAAATAGAGAGCATAGCCATTTTGCACCATTTGGCCATTATTAAGAAGATTCTCTTTTAAATTACGTATGAGTAAGACTTCTTTATTAAATTGTGTATCTTTTTTTGTCTCAATTGTAATGATGCCTTTATCAATTGAATCGACCATTATGGCCCATTCAAACTTTCGATTTTAATGGCATTTATTTTGCAGAATATACCATCATCTGCTATCACATGGCTACTATAACTGCTATAAAAATACCATTCACTTTAGTTTTCCTCTTTGGTAGCTTAACTAGCATAGAATAGTTGCTACTTCTTTTCTAATATTTCATGATAATTTGCTTGATAGTTTTTTTTATGCAACCATCTTTATTGATGTGCCTAGACTTTTCACAATATTGACAATGTATCTTCGATGATACAAACAATCTTTCTCCATATGGCTAGTCCTTTTGCATATACTACATGAAGGATAATTTTTTTTTCCTTGAGATTTTTTTTTTCCCCCTTTATTTCTAGAGCTTTTTCCTCTAGAATTATCTATTCTTCTTTTACAATTTTTATAATTCTGAGACTTTATTTTGGGCTTAGAGTAGAAGACATTTTCTATTAGATCATCATTATGCCTACAATTGAATTAATTCTGACATCTTTTGTTTATTCAATTGTAATAACAATTAATTCATATTCCAAAATAATGGTAAGTTACATTTTCTTAATGATTCTTTTAATAGGAATATCTTCCCCATAGGCTCTCATTTCATTTAATATTTCTTGAACTCTGGAATATTAACCTTTTACAGTCTCAGATTCTTTCATTTTGAGTAATTCAAACTCTCATCTTAGAGTTTAAAGTTTCACTAAACATAATTTTTTATTATCTTAAAACTCCTGCAAAATATGCCATGCTTTATTTTAGCATTGGTAGATCCCATAATCCTTAGAAAAATTATCACTGCGATAGCTTCTGGTAAAATGAGCAAATCCCATGAATCCTATTGTGTGTTTTTCTTCAACTTCTTTTTTCCGAGCTATAGTGAACATTAAAACATCTTTTGCATTAAACCCATCTTATACAATGTCCCAAAACTCTTAGGAGCAAAAAAAATGTGTACATTTTCATGGTCTAAAAATATTAGGTTTCTCCTTAAAAAATTGGGACAATAATTGAAGTTAATTTTGTATGACCAGAGAAATTTTTAAAAACAGTACAAAAATATTTGATGAACTTTCAATTTAATCAGGTGATGGGCTGACGCCCAATTTATAACTAGACTCATCTTTAATACTCTAAAAATGTATATATATATATATATATATATATATAGTGGCAGTTTCTTGCCAGAGCTGCCCAGAATTTTCCTTCCGAATTCAGTCTAACTATCAATTTGCACAGAAAACAATGCTCTAAGTTCTAATCCATTCGTATGCAAAGATAAAACCCTAATTAAACTATGTGAAATGAGTG
This sequence comes from Nepenthes gracilis, assembly GCA_033239525.1. Taxonomy (NCBI): domain Eukaryota; kingdom Viridiplantae; phylum Streptophyta; class Magnoliopsida; order Caryophyllales; family Nepenthaceae; genus Nepenthes; species Nepenthes gracilis. The sequence goes on from BSYO01000007.1 coordinate 23,330,018, forward strand.
AAGTGCTGCTTCTGTGTAAGAACCTCATCACACTGAAGGAAACACTAAGTTTTCCAATTTTCTGGGGATATTCACACGAGATTTTATCCTAATCACCAGATCTCACTGTACCAAACTCCAGTTTATTTTGCATGTCAGACCAAGGCCCTATTTAGATAATTACTCTGAGAGTAAACTAATAAATAAAGGTTGCATTTGTTTGACGTGAAAAGAAATGAGGTATAAAAATTGCATTTTTCTATCTGCATGCCTTTTATTCCATCCCCATTCTTGTATTAGCGCAGTCAAAGAAAGTGGTCCAATCCAAGAGGTTACAAACCAAAGGTGAAAGTTCCAGAACCCCCAAATTACGCAGGTAAATGTGACACTTGGGAACTTGATAATAAGAATGGAGTAACTGTAAACATGACCGGTTCTCATTTTGCATGACCTTACTTATTCATCTATCAGTTGTAAGAAGGGATTTCATCTATAAGTATTATTATATTGTTAGCTGTTGTCAACATCTTTATGAAATATAATGCAACAACTCCAGATTATTTTTTCCTATTAAATTTCTCACCAATTGGAATTTTTAAGTGACAAGATTATGGCTACATTCATTCACTTTCCATATTCCTTAGTCTTTAGATTATCCAAATGTTATATACTCATTACAACTCTTAGTTACCTTCCTAACTCTATAAAAGCATGTTTGAGATGAATTATATGTATACCTGTGAGGAAGAGAAAGAAAAGAATGGAAAAAATTGAGAAATATTACTAGTTTCTAAAGAACTAGTTTTCTATATCCTATGTTATTATATTAGTTCTTGTTTTACTTTTCTTTTATTTTATAACACAAAGGAATAATTAGAAGAATGTTGCTCACAGGTTTGACAGCCCTAGTACTGAAATGTTTTGACATGATGATTTCTGCAACTGCCTGCCAAAGAAACAAAGGGCAGACAAAAGTCAGCTATACAACATGAGACCAACATCTTAATCAATGATTCAGGTACAAAAGAAACCTGTAATATACGGAATATGAATAGTTTCAATGTGTGTCTAGCGATACTAAAACTTGGAGAAAAGAAAAGGTCACAATAAGCAAGAAATATCTAACATAAAGAAACATTGATCCAATTTAAATGCTATCATGGAACAAAACGTTGGTTGATGAGAGTATTGTATCAGCCAAAGGTATTGGATTTTGAGATCTCCGATGCACTATCAAATTGTTAAAGTATTTAGAATTTGAAATTTTTGATGTTTTGATTGATGATGTTTTTACATAAAAGTATTGTCTGTCAAATGATCATACGGCCATTACGTAATTGATTTATATGTAATATTTGGCACACGGCATGCATTTGACAATATTACAAACAATATCAGCACGTTTCCTTTCCACAAAATGAAGACTATAAGGTTAGTTATGACAAAAAGATTTATCATGCAATCTTTACAATGCAGAAAATCCGTAAACTCTTTTAAAAATATTGCCATATTGGATTTTGAGCCAAAGATTACAAATCTCAGCATTCAAATCATATTTTTGAGTCTAAAAAGGAACAATTCAGTGACAGCCATGTCACAGCTTCTTTGACACCACAACCACTATTTCATCACATGAATGCTATGCAGAAAAAGTACATATTGGGTAAGATTATTTGGTGATCAAAACGATGACATCTACATAAGCATTTACCCATTTTCATGTGCAACCTGTTAGGTTGCACATCAATATGCAATCTACCAAGTAAAACACATCAGAAGTAACCGTGTAATATATAAGAGTAGCCATCATGCTTTAAACCTCATTAGCGAGAACACTTCTAGGTTGTTTTCATATATTTTTAGTTTTCAGAAAAATCTAATTAAGTTACAGATTACTTAGACACAAAACTTGAAAAGAGAAAGAGAACCACTTGTTATAGAAGGGATTTTCACTTTCTAGATATGGATAACAACGGTGTTACTTTCTTCCAGGTATAGAAGTAATTTCATATTGATTTGAATTTAAATTATAGGAAGCTACAATTTTCATATTATCCTTTCAGTAAAATCCAGAACAAAGAAAGAAAACAAGGTTGCCAACATCTTATACTACATCAAATCATTTACAGGCATCCCATCACCAGGGGTAGATGTATAGCATATACAGTGGGGTCAAATGGCCCCATTGAAAACAAAAATTATATGTAAATAATAAGAAAAAAATACTAAATATGGTAATAATTAAACTAAAATATTTTATTGATTTGAGTGAAAATTTTGTTGACACTACATTTATTTAATTTATTTAATAATTATTATAACTAATTTATCTCTCTAATTTATTATTTTACTCTCACCAAATTATTTATTCATTCAATTAAAAATAATAAAAAAATAATAGCTGATAGTATAGGCTGCCATTGCCCGTTCGCCAAAATAACCTTCAAGGAACCAAGAACACGGGATGGAGGGACTTTATTTATTTATTTGCCTTTTATTATTTAATTTTTTATAAAATAAAAAAGACGTAATTTTTGGCATTCATTTTAATTTCACACCAAGGGTTGTATTTCCTTCTATATATTACAAATGTTTTCCTCAAATCAAGCCCTAACAATTCAAATTTAGTCACTGTTGGAATCTGGGCCTCCCTCCTCTTCCTCTCCTCTTCAATTCCTCTTCCTCTTCGATTGAGCACTTGTCATTTCTTTATCTCCTTTTCAAAACAATATAATCTAAAGATTAAGATACATGAATCGTTGTGTATTCGTGCATTTGTGATTTTCTGTTTTTACTTGAAAATGATACAATTCAATACTTTTGGTTTTTTTTTTTTTTTTTTTTAATTTCTCGGTGAGGAATTGTTGTGAGAAAATTTTCTACATTATTTTGGTTTCATATTCTAGGATAGTAGGATGAAATATTATAAAAACTTATTATTCAATTAATGTATCTTTGAGTTTCATATCTTGCTAGAAAAACAATGTTATGTTTCAATATAACGGGTGACTTTGTTTCATTCATGATGCAAATTTAATAAATTGGAGTTTCTAAGAGGAATAATAGTATAGTGATGAAGATGGCTGGATTAATGAAAATTGAGCTGAAATTGCCTAAGTTTTCTACGTTAAACAGCGGAAAATTAATAAAGATATATATATATTGTATCTCCTCAACTAGCTTTCCGCTAAGTCTGTAAAAGGAAAAAAATTAAGATGTAATATTTATGAATAAATATCCATGAAATATTTATGAAATAATTGATACACATAAATGTCATATCATCTTAAAATGTAAAATTTATTCTCATTAATGCAAGAAAGATGTGTGCTGCATGTTATTTATATCATTTGATATTGAAATGGTAAGATTAATTTTATTTTATTTCTTTTTATGGTGATGAATGAAAATTAATTATTTATATTACCTCTTTTAAATAGTAAAATTATAGAAAGATATTTTAAAAGAAATGTTAGTACACCACCAAGTTTATCTCAAGCTCAAGCTAGTGCAAGTAGGAGTTGTTCTAATGTCGAGATTGATGACTCTACAAAATTATGAGGGAATATTGATTTTATTAATCTTCCTTCTGATTTAGCTAATAGGAAAAGAATTTTATATTATCACCCAAACAACTGCAATAAAATAAGAATGTGGGTGGGGCTTCTTATAAGTGTCACAATGAATTTCAAGTTTAGTAAGTTAAAAAAGTTGAGTTATTAGATAGTGGTGAACTCAAAACTAGAAAAGAGTTGAATCAAGCTACTAAACTTCAAAGGCCCAGTGATACACATTAGGGATCTCATTATAGAACACTTCATGAATTTGATTGTTTTTTTTGTGATTGATGTGGTTGAAGATATTGCACAAGATGGTAAATATTTAGAGCAGAGAAATGAAATACGCCATCTACAAAATTGTTTGCACACATTTGATTTTACATTCAACCTACATTTAATGCAAAGGATACTAGTGATAACAAGCAAGCAAAATGCAACTTTACAAAAATGCACCATCTACAAAATCAAGATATTTCAAATGCTATGCTACTTGTCAAAATGACTAAGCAACAACTACAATGGATGAGAGATGAAGGATCAAACTCTCTTTCAACTTATACTTCTATATTTTGTAACAAGCATGAGATTTTAAATCCAAATATAGATGATCTATTTGTTATTTTTGAAAAACCACAACGTAACGCCTCTCAAATCACAAATTTACATCATAATAATGTGAAATTACTCTACGCTACAGTCAATATAAAACTTCAAGAGCTTAATAATCGTTTTTATAAGGTAAACACTACATTTCTTCTTTTTGTGGCTTGCTTGAATCCTTTGATTCATTCCATGCTTTTGACAAGCAAAAGTTGATCAGGCTAGCTCAATTTTATCCACATGAGTTTCCTAATGTGGACCATTTAGCACTTGATCATCAACTTTAGAATTACATTTTTTATATTCAAGACTAGAGGTTTTGTGATTAGAAAAGGTTTCAAGATCTTTCTACAAAGTTTGTGTGAACAAAAAAGCATATTATATATCCATTGGTTTTTCTATTATTGGAATTGGCATTAGTCCTATAAGTGGTAACTACAACAATGGAGAGGGCCTTCTCAGCAATTAATATTCTTAAGATTGACTCGCGTAATTAGGCAAGCTCAATTTTATCCACATGACTTTCCTAATATGGACCTTTTAGCACTTGATCATCAACTTTAGAATTACATTTTTTATATTCAAGGCCAGAGGTTTTGTGATTTGAAAAGGTTTCAAGATCTTTCTACAAAGTTAGAGTGAACAAAAAAGCATATTATATATCCATTGGTTTTTCTATTATTGGAATTGGCATTAGTTCTATAAGTGGTAACTACAACAATGGAGAGGGCCTTCTCAGCAATTAATATTTTTAAGATTGACTTGCGTAATCAAATAAGTGATGAATTTTTGAATGATTGTTTAGACACGGATATAGAGAAAGATATATTAGATAATGTTAGTAATGGTATTATCATATATAACTTTTAGAATTTGCAGTCCTAATGACAATAATTGTAATTTTTATTAATAAATATTTATCAATTTGTTTGTTATATTTAATTATTTTATCTATATGTTTTTCTTATGAAATAATAAGTGTGCAATGCACTTTATGCATTGACCCAACTGAAAAAAAATTCAAGATCCATCCCTAATCATTATTATTATCAAATTCTCCTAAAACCAAAAGACCCCCTAGATAGTTAGTACTATAATAAGGTACTTCTTGGATTCCACAGTAGAATTTCAATGGTGTTTCTTTTCAGCAATTCTAGATCTGAAACAAGAAACTATATAATTTATTTACATACTTTCATGCAAATGTAGAACAAGGAAAGAAACTATGCTGCAAGGTTCCTATACCTCATGAAATCATGTGCAGGAGTCTCCTCAAGTATGTGTCAATCCCCAAAAATTGAGTGTAATATTTGCTTGAAGTCTTATTTCTGACTACGGACATTCTTCAAATCTTCTAATTCAAACTGACTTAGAAAGAGTTCTGTCCCCTCTTATTATCAATAGTTTTATCTAGTAGTTGTTCTAATGGTCTTTTCCTTTCCTATCTCTTATTGGTTCTTTCTGAAAGCTTAAATTTCCTCCAATTATTGGAAAGGCCTCTTAAGGGGGAGGGGTAGTGAGATGGAGCAAGAGATATGCCCTCCCTTGTCTTCATATTTTATTAGGGGTCCGGGAGGCCCCTAATAATATCATAGAAGTTAAAGGTTGCATATACACTTTTTTGAATTGGACCTTGGTATCATTATTTGACAATATAAATTACGATAATTAATATGTAATTTGATTTATGATCAATTTATACTCAATGCAATAGTGGAAGGGATTTTTTTCCCCTTCTTATTATAAGCAGAACATTTTGATTATTATCAATTTTCAGCCTCTTCTACCTCTCCCCAGCATCATGTCAAATCAATTCATGAATCTGCTTTGGGGACAAAAGCAGAACATGTAAGCTATATCCATGCCAAGTTGAAAGACTCCAACAACAATACCAGTCAGTCAATGTAAGACAGTCCACAGTGAAAGCAATGGGTTAGATTAAGCCTAGCAGTGAATCAACTTAATAGGCCATACAAAAATAACATCTTAAAATCTCAAACATCTTCATTTTAAAATTCTCATGGCATAGACCCTAAGTTTCAAAACACTAGTCTACCCTATTAGAGAGCCTGTTACACTGCTAAGTCACCATACTTTTCCATATCTCCTCATCATTCTATTCTAATCTAATATCCTCAATCATTAGTATAGATCAAGACCATTGTTGATTTCAAAAGTGTGGCTGTGATCCGCCCAAGGTATTGCTGCTTTAAGAGGTCTAGTGTTCTAAAGTGGGGCTCCTACTATCAGCACAGCTCTGTTCTGAATAGAGTTCTCAAATGGGAAGGGGGTGGACCCGCTTATAAATCACATGCCACTTCTTCACTGAGTTGACGTGGGATAACTCATCACCCAACAAAGCCCCCCAAGTCATGATGTGGCCATGGTGTTTTAAGGGAACACCGGTAGGGATTACCATAGAAGACGCCAACATTCCATTCTAAGGTGTCATCATGCTTTGCTCAAGGTATTGTCCACTTTGAGAGGTTCAATGTCTTGAAAGAGACTCTTGCTACCTGCATGGTTTTATAATGAAAAGGGCCTCGAGGGGGACGGAGGAAGCCACACGTCTTTTTCCAACCGATATGGGATCTACCATCCCCCAACAACCATCATTGTCCATGGATGTGTAATGCATCCCATCCAAACAAATGAAAGGAGTGAGAAACATCCATGTCCCCCATATAACAATTCTGAAATTTGTCCAGCTATTTTAGCAAATTCACTAGGATTGCAATTGGGACATGAAATAAACTAAATGATCAGATAGGGCGCTTATCACGAATACAAGCCCATCTTGTGGAAAATATTGAACTAACTAACCACAAATTTCCTTTTGGAACATGGCATAATAGGATCACACAGCACTTAATTTTCAGCTAGGTCCCCCACCATCAAAGCACAAAAGGTGCATCAAAGCACAAACCCACTGAAAACCCCCATAGCACACCAGCTGCAAGTTCTATTGCTTTATTGATCGTGTTGCTCTATGACAAAATGAAACAAAGAATTAACAGCAATGATAAACAATATTCATTCCTCAATCCACTAGTCTAGCTGAAGAAGTCAACCAACTCATAAGAATGGAAAAGAAACGTCACAAATGTAGATAACCTTCATTTTTTTCTACCTTCCATAAAATTCATCCTATAACCTACAAAGCAAGACTCATCATTGCATAACACTATATTTCATTTCCAATTCTAGTTTAAATCAAAGCTATTGGAATCCCCCAAATTCCCTTACGTATTGCATACCGCATACCAAATATAGTTATTAATGATAATCTTGTAATTGAAATACAACTAGTCTATGTGTTGTATATCACCTAGGTGTATCGGATAGCAACTTTATAAAAATATTGTATAAACACCTTGCCAAAACCACTTTTAAGTATATTATTAGACAACACTATTTAGAATCCACCGCCTCGGAAGATAAGATACATCCTCCTAGTGGCATGGCGGGTACTCTCTGGTGCGCTTCAGAATATTTCAAAGTGTGTGTTGATCCAAACAAGAATAGCACACAATTGAACACATTAAGGACATACTTAGGACACATTTAGGCAAATTTTTTATTTTCAAATTAAGAAAAGTTAGAACAAATAAATTTGAAAGCATTGGGGCTACATAGAAATTAGCAAATAAATTTGAAATGAATGTGATGAGAAAATGAAAAGCCACTAGTTTGATGAAAAGTAATTTGGTAGTGGGACTACTTAGAAATTAGCAAATAAATTTGAAATATGAAAAGCTATAAGTTTTTGTTTGAAATCATCTAAAGAGAGAAAAATGTATGATGGAGAAAAAAAGAATTAACACTGAGGTGAGATTTTGGGATGGCTAGTTATAGAGATTTGGAACTTATCTATTTGGTTTATGATAAATTCATTTTCCTGTGTGTTCTAAGAAGAGCCCTGACTTTATTTCTATTCTCTTATTCTATTTATTGTGAATTTGTTATGCCCTAGATCTATAGATTTTAAATCATTACTATCTTATTTATATCCTAAATTGTTGTCAAATCATTGTTAGTACACTTTTCAGTGTTTGCTTGTTTTTGTCTCAACTCTCTCGTTCTCTCCTCAACTAGAAAAGGGACCTTAAACCCTATATTAAGCCCTACTCTCTCTATTAAATTACATATGGATATTTGGTTATTGGATCCCTTTCCATTTTTTTATTTTGTGGTGAACAATAGCAAACCCAAGCAATGTGTTCTTTTTTTTACTCATCTTCACAATGTTTCAACACTTTCTATACTTTTTCACGTTCTTAATCATATTAGTTTTTCTTCTAAAGATATCTTATCGTGACAACACAGTTTCAAATTGCCTAAACAAGTTCTCCATAATCACTTAGTGCCTAGAAGATTCTGCTTCACTTTTTCTGCAATTCAAAATGGTTCTTTTGCCAAATGAAGGTCAAATCCCTAAAATAGTGCACCGACCCATGCCATTGGAGATGACAAACAAAACCTCTACTTCCAATCACATTTTGTCGGACAAAATTTTACATCCTAGTATATAATTAACATTACAGATTAATAAATCTCATCAATCCCGATAAAGCATAAGGAATTCCAATCAAATGAACTTTTCTCCTTCCAAGCAAATTCACTATGTTGTAGTCTCCTATACAATTTGAGTAAGTCCCTCACAGCAGACAATAGTCCAACTCCCCCAGTCTTTCCCATGTGAGCTGAATCACATGTCGGTCATTCCAAAGCACCACAAATGATGTTTTAATTTTTACAGATGGCTCCCATTTTATCACATAAATTCCTCCCAATTCTCTTCATTTGGCTTATAAATACAGCACTGGCATTATAAGAAATTATCAACTGAACACTCAGAAATGCAATACATCCGACGTGATTATACTTGACCATTAATTGTTTGCTAGAGCCATCTAATTGTAAACACCAAGACTTCACTGGAGCACCAACATTGGGTGGATGTCGTGCTGCTTGCTATTCCCAAGTAAACATTCCCTGCAGCAGCAATTCAAGGTCAACTACCCTTGGCTGAGAACACTCCCAAAAAAGATCTGTCCATATCCCTTCGCCTGGGTGGCAATCCTAGAACCTCCTCAAACAGGGGTGTCAATTTTTGGTTTCAACAAACACATACTATGAGTTTGAGGACAGGCCATTATTCTCAATTGTCACAAGAAAACTAGTAAAAATCTTCTGCATTATTGATAGACACAAGGACTATATCCCTGAACCCAGAGTTTGCAGGCTTCCAACATCCTCCACTCTATGAAAGCAGCAAATGAGTTCTACACTACAATATTCCTTTCTCAAGAAAAAATGCATAGATCCCTATGCAGTTCATTGCCATGGCTAGAGAGCTTCCTCTAGGTATTCTAAGAAACAGAGGAGGGGGGAAAAGCTTCTCCTCTTTCAATCAAGCTAAAAAGCGCTCCAACCTTGGTTAATTATCCATGAACGGTTTGGAACAGCCACACAAAAGATATATTACAAGCCCAAGAGAAGAAGCATATGTAGATTAATGAGCCAAGCTGCATTAAGAGTTAGGTGAAGTGCATAATATTTAAACAACTTGACTAAATGACTAAATCATACAAAGAATTGGATGAACCGGAAAGCTATTTTCAGTCCATAACATTCAAATTAAACATATAGCAATCTCCTAACTAGGTCTCTATGGGATGTCCAAGATTTTCTTTCATTAAGCCAATGCCATAGCACCAGATATGAAGATATGCTTCACCCATTATTCATCAAATCACCCTTCTCACCAAAATAGGTAATGGACAGCCAAGAAAGCTTTGACCTTGGTAGTTGTGATTAACAACCCAAGTCAATCATGCCCATAAACTTCATTAATTTGGAGCATGGATGAAATAGGTAGCAATAGCAGTAGCGGCCTATCGATAATAATCGTATCAGATGATACAAATCAATATCAAACAAATCGGACATAAATTTTTTTGTGAATCTTAACCTAGAGAAATATCATCGATGTTTTGAATATCGATCAATAATCATGATATATAACATAGACAGCGATATATCACGATTTTGTTGATGTATTAAGAAATACTAATATATATTAACCAATATTTTGTATATTGGATGATATTTCATTCCGTGATTTGGAATGATGCACTGAAACCATGTGTCATCTTTCTTTTTCCTTTAATAGCGAGTTCCATTTGAGACAATCGGAACTACAAGAAGAGCAACTGAACTACCACAGCTAGAACTATATCCCAAGAACAACAGTCTTAGCATCTGGCATCTCTAATCCTTCATCCCCTTCGAAGCTTTTTCATAGGCTCCTAAACTGTCAGTAATCACAGAGCAATAGGTCTTTACATCAAATTATTTCAAGTTCATACTAACACAATGGATTCAATGCGCTACTAGCCTACTACTGGTGCATGACATCATGTTCCTAGCACGAACTCCCTCCCCCTTAAGCACTCCACCAAAGGAGCCTGGAAAACCCACCAACAAAATGACTAAGATCCAGTGGAGATAAAATTATATTCAGCAGCACCTTCCTTCTTATCTCACATAATTCTGAAAACAGACCTTTTACCTTTGAAATTCCTTCTAAAGGAATGATCAAGGTTAGATCATCTAGACACAAGGAATGCTACAATTTGGTTAAAAAAAAAAAAAAAAGGATTTCATCTCTTCAATAGTCAATAAAGCATCAAATTCTACAAAAAAAACATGGTGGGTTGCTTCCCATTTTTAACTTCTAAAAGGAAGAAGCCTCCAATCCCATGACCAAAACTCTAAAGCTCAAAAATTTTACTATATTCCCTAAAAAAATCTTAACACAAGTTAAGAGTCATTCTTGGTGCAAGGATAATTACACTAGAGGTCAGAGGTTCAAACCACAGTAACAACTTTCTTACAATACATAGGTAAAACATTATATATCTAATACAAAGTCTGTAATCTAATAAAACTCGTGCACCCAATCACCTTTTTAAATTAAACACAAATTGCTGACCATCAGAAAAAATTGATTTATAGTGATGCCAGATGTAACAAGCAAAATTTCTAATTTTGCAATCAGTTGGAAATTGCTGATTTTCTCAAATATTATAGATCAGGAATACTTTGTTTTCATCTCAGTTTGTTAGAAACCAATCAACATGGCCCTATTTTGCATTTTAGAGTCTATTTACAAAATATGAACTCCATCTACAAGTCCAAAAGACAATTCTTTTAGGTACTTAGAACTCCTCCAAGAACAAAGAACTAGTAGCCTACATAAACACTTATCTCACATTTATAGTGGTCAGATATCCAACCCCTTTGCTTTGCTCGTTAGTGTGCTCTTAAAATAACCAAAAGGCCAACCAACTTCTCATGATGGAAGCCACTCTCTAAATAGATATTGTATTCCACTCGTTCCTGAATGCCTTGGAAAAGGCTAAAACCAAGAGCAATGCTATAAACAAAAAGGACAAACGAGGGAAAAAATTACTTTGGAGAATCTATCCTAGAATCCCATAGCATCATACATGGGGCTAGAACTTCACACAATTCTGAATTAACGGAATCATTGCTAGGCTAAGTTTTGAGATTATGTTATATCATAATGGTATCTTATACTCCTTTATATATTTTATAGAATCCTAGTTCTGTAAAATTAGAAAACTGAAACTCTCCTAAAATATCCCAATTTCCAACAAAAAAAATAACCTCTTAAAACAAAAAATTTTTCCTTTAGCCTATTGAATCCAGACAAAACTCATATTAGCAAAACAACATTAATATTAAATCATGACTACAAACTAAGAAAATAACTAAAATACCCCTGCCTACAAAAGTCTCTATACTAACACAAAACAAAAATGCCCCTGACTGCAAAACACAAAATAAGGCCCTCAACAAGATCCCAATCAGGCTCCATGTCATTGTGCACCTCCCAATCAAAGTTCAGGCATTAGTGGCAACTCCAGTTCACGTCACAAGGGAGGACTCCTGGTAAACTTTGATACAAGATTCCACTAGATTTTTGCCTAAACCTCAAAGTCTAATAGGCCAGATGTTTGGAAAAAGAAAGATACTAGAAAATATCTTGTTGAATACAAAAGATTCTATTATTGATTGAACATAAAATCAGACACTATACACAACAAGACCTCTCACAAAGCAAATATGCTTCCAGAAACAAAATTAAGTAACAAGGAAAAACAATGAACAAGGAACGTTGTTTGCAATTTGCATGGGAAATCAACACAGTTTGCACAACTCTGTTATGATACAGAAAGATAAGAAATCATTGACTTACATCCCACATATGAGAGAATATTTTCTTGTCATTCTGATACATGAATAAAATAAAGCTCTTTCTTTAGCAACTTCATTTATTGGTGGCACCAAAGTCAAAACTCATCAAGAATTCCAGGACAATAGAAAAATATAGTAGTAGCACGTGCTCAATTTGTAAAGACAATTAACATATCAATTGGATGATCTAACCCACCAATCAAAGATGCATTAGAACAGCAAAATTGCAAATTCAATAAGTCAAAGCAATAGAATCTGCTACTAAAATGAAAAATGAAATTTGTACCTTCAGCTCTACCAAGGACAGATATGGTCTCTTCTTTTCATCATGAGAGAAGCGCACTTTTCCCCGCTTCTCTCCAGATTTCATCCATTCTTTATGGACTTCACGATGATTCCACATTTCTTGCATGTCTTCTGCAGAAGTTCTTGAGTCCCAATATGTATCAGCAGCACTAACGCCCTCATCTTGAGATTGTAACTCAGAACCTAAGCTAGTGTAATAATGGAAAAAAGGTAAAAATCAAAGCGTGTGTAAATTAGAGAATATCCTGTATGTGTAACAATAGGAGCTGAAGGTGCAGCACATTGTTGGACCTACAATAGGAGCATCCAATACAATAACTGTAGAAAAAAGGAATGTCTTGCCCGATTAAGGCACACAGGTGCTAGCTCATGGGAATGAACAATTCAGCAACAGCTCAACCCAGTCTATATATATATAGAGTCTACAGGAAGAAAAAGAGACCCATGAACATAATCCGAAGCTGTCATACCCATGGTACTTGAACCGGAACTTCTCTTTACCATCAAACCACTTAGCAGTCGACCAGATAAGATGAATGGAATAAATAAATTACAATCAGACACATTGAATTGAACATCTATCCAGGGTCTTATACCTTCACTTAAAATACCTTCAAATGCCAACAACTGATGGCTTTCAAAAGGTAGAGAAGAGAGTGAAGATCACAAAACATAGACAGAGGGGGATGAATATAACAAAAGTAAAGGTAAAGAGAGCGACAAAAACAAAACAAACATGAACAAGCTATAAATGAACAACAAAACATTTCCTTTGATCATATTATAAAGAGGTGAGAAGAGGGAGAAAAAATGATCAAATCAATGGAAACAATTGTCAGGACTTACTTTAGCATCTCTTAGTCTTTACTTTGTCACAAGAAATATAGAGCATAAAAAGGGTAGCCCAATATATAAGGCTTCCCTCATTGAAACTACAGGATAGATGTCAAGCACATAAAAACACTTCTATATACTCCTATTTGCAGCAAACATACATGTTGATTGCAAGCTAACTACCAGGAGTGCAATGGAATTTCAAGCTAACTACCAAGAATGAAATGCAAACACTCCGCACTCAACCAAATAACTACCAGTCATTTAAATTAAATCATAGACACCAAAAAAATAAACAACTAGCCACCTTAGAATTGTAACTTGGAATAAAATCTAAATACAACATAATGAAACTGGATCATTCTATTAATAAGTAGCTGAGAAGGAATTACCTTTTGTATTTGTCCCAATTGTAGCAGAGCCAGACGATTGATCCACCGAAGGACCGTCTCCAAAGCATTTTCTAGACAATGAGTGAAACAGGAAATACAAATTAGATGTTATGAACCGCTGTTAAATTTGCCACAATTTTCTCTCTAAAACCAATTCCTATTCTATAGTAAAATGCAGTCCTTTCACCAAATCCACATGCCAAAAGTGGATGCTAAAAGCTCAATTTCAGATGCATTGATAACAACAACAAAACAATGAAGGAAAGCAAAAAGATAATCTCATAGAAGGTGGTAATGGCATTGGAACATTTTGTTGAGTCCTCATTGAAGCACAAGAAAAATATCCAAAGGCTTGATCAAGAAAAACTATATATGTCAATCTCATAAACAAGAAATATATGTTGACCATACAATTACAAATACAATGCCATTATCATCATTGACCATGCTTTAAGGGAATCGAGCTCAGTAATATAGGTGTTGGAAACAACGCAACAGCAATAAACATAAAAATTGTAAAATTCTTCGGGAAAATAAGTTGGCATACATGCTTTAAACTCATGAATATAAGAATATGCTCTCACACAGACAAAAGAAAGGGAATCAAAAGTAAGCTAACCCATAGTTGAGAAAAGCTCAGACATAGTAGTACAAATTGATATTGAAAATTAACCCTGGGCTAAAGCTATAACTACAAAGGACTTGATAGAGCTTTTACTTCTTGTCCGCTTCATCTTTTTGGCATGTATCTTAAATATTTGTAGTTACAACTGTTTGATATTTGCTTCTATTGCATTGAAACTGTGTTTAACATAAAACATCAGTAAGAAAATTTATTGCTATAGAAAAAATCAGATCCACTGGACCAAGGAGCTCAATCACTTGATTCATAATTCAACTCTGAAAAACAAGAATTGCAAACACTAATTTATTAAGAAAACTTCAAGGAGAGGAAATAGAAAGATGAAATCCAACACCAAATGAAAAAGAGAAGCTCAAAAAATCATAAAACAAAACTATGTAAAATAATAAAAGAAAATCACCTTAGTAATAAAAGAAGCTCCTTAAAAGAATAATTATAATGTCCTAGTAAATCTCAAAAAAATATACTGGCATGACTTTCTTTTCGGCACTGATAACAACTCGTGTTAATTTTCCCATTAAATCCAATTTAACTAATAAGAGCTTAGCAATCAATAGTCCAATATCACCATTACAAGAACCATAAACATGAACAATAAACAAACATATAAAGGATAAAAATCAAACAGCAATAGACATGGGTATGACTTCTTCAGTGATCTACTTGTGCTTTTTCAATATGTGCTCTAAAGAGAATAAGAAACACTTAATAGAAGTGTAACATGGAATGGAGGCAGCTACCTAGATGGAAGGCTTTCTTTGACTGAAAGATAATTTCTCCAATATGATAAGGTTGTCTTGTGAGTTGCCTTCTTTGTACCACCATTGAAAGCCCTGACCACAAACTCTTCACTTCTTTCTCTGCAAACAACAAAATAGAACTCAAAGCAACAGTTCAGTCAAATATTCTGGAATGATACATAAGAGAGAGGCAAAACGAGACATTTGATAGCTTGTTAGAGATGGTTGAATAAGTTGCAGTAATCAATATTAACTAGCTTACTTTTGGTCATAGTTCGATAACCACTTTAGATAGGCAGCACCTAGATATATGCTTACAAAAGGCCTGTATAAAAGTGTTGGGTTGCCCTCTACTTCATATGCTCGATACTCTAGCTCTCTGCAACAAAATTACACATATAATTTCACATAGCTTAAAAATGCAATTAAAAATAATAATCTCAAGCTTACATGCCAAAAGAAAAACATCAAATTTACACAGGCCTAATCTCTATTCAGAAATGAAAAAAAGTACTGCACCTGAACAACCAATCAGCAGTTTTGGTTGAAATTTGCATGAGACCAAATGTGGTCTCCTTAGTTTTTTTCAAATAACGTGTAGCCAATAGTTGTCTATCACTTTCAAGTTCAGCAATAGCACAAATCATGTCCTACAACAAAGAAAAAACAAAAGGTAAGCATAGAAAGAGTATAATAAAAATACCCTAATTAATTTTCCAGCAGTTATTAATTAGCCAAATAAAATTGGTCGGCCAACTGCAAAAAAATACAACTATAAGTGATATGGCAAATAGATTTTCAAGAACTAATAATTCAAGCACTTATTAAAATATAGTTTATGACAAAAAAATCATAGACATCAAAGAACATATGAAATAAAGCCTGGTAATTTTCCTAATCAGTATGTAATTCTACACACAAATCAAACATTCAAACACAAAAAATAGTGATGTAAATATGAAAAAACTCAAGACAAACTAATAGGAGTACATAAGAGACTTCCTAAAGAATGGTAACCCAAATAATGGGCTTCATCTCAGAAGGGCACATTTGGGCATAGGCAAGATTACTGACTCAGACGTAACTTTCTGAATGGTTCAATAGACCTCCCACATTACTAACCATTCCCCTTTCGTAAAAATATGACATCATCTTTGAACTTCATTGAGTTACTCTAAGCTGGGCCTGACCATCGAGAGAAACATTTTGAGAGGATCTGAAAAACAGGATTCATGAAAATGAATGTCATTTATGTTTCACCAAAATGAAATTGGATTTCTTCAGGAAAATGAGAGTCCCATGGCTTACAAAGGACATCACAAGTTTCAATAGAAAATACAAAGTGGGGAACTGAAGCCCATCAGGGATAATTGCTATCTATGCAAAAGCATCCATTGTTGCATATGACTTTGACAATAAGTGGTCACTATGGTAGCTAGGATACTACAGTAAGACATCATCCAAGTTTGGTACCCCTAACCCACTCAGAAATTAGGTTAAGGAAAAAAATAGATTCATCACAAGAATGTGATTTCCCTGACCAACATATCCATTTTACAATTCCTACAAAACAGAAGGGAAAAGTGACATTGAGAGTGGGAGGGTAAGATAATTCCAATGTTAGAGATTAAGGTGGCCCACATATGAGGAGTATCTTACTCTCCCTATTAACTAAACAAAAATGGAAGTTATAGGATTGCCTCTAATTCAAGCCAAGCAATAGTTCGTCTTTACCTTACTTTGCTTGATTGGGGGAAAAAAAAACAAGAAAACTGCAAGATTATATGTTAAGCATTCCTAGCCTGACTCCTATATATTCCATCTACATTTCTAAGGAAGTAAAAGCTGAAACATGTTTAACAGAAAATTTAAAAAAAAAGGCCCTAATCAATTATGCAATGTAGGGACACATCACAAGCTTGTCCTAAGATGTCCTGAATCTTGCAGGGCAAAATCACATGGCAGAAGTCACTAATCACAACTGCCAACAATTAAAACCATTAGCAGGACTAGAAATAGTAAGCTTGCGAGCACACGAATCCCCCAGAGGCAAATCACATAGCAGAAGTCTAACCACATGCCAACAACTAAACACTTTAGCTGGCCTTGAAATAGAAGGCTGGCAAGCCAACATGTTTGCAAATCAGGTCAGCTCCAATAACACCTGCAAGACTCTGAATAGGTCACTAGCATAACCAAAACACCCCCTAGGCTGTCTTTTCTTCCACAATCAACGTTAAATTTCAAGAAACAACAGTAGCAAACTTCAATTCTTACTAATAGACAATCTAAGAAGCAAATGAGCAATAAAATCACTAGTAATCTTCTTACTTCAATATGATCTATCTTCAACAAATTAATATCCCCCCTCTCCTAGTTTGAACTTCCTCTGCTTGGCAAGCCTTTTAGGAGCCTCGGCTTGGACACGCAGCTTCTTTGCCACCATTAATATTTGTCTACTAGTTTAAAAAGGCAAGATCATGCTTTGTAGTCCTTCAAACCTCTCTTTGGTTTTTCTCTACCTCTTTCTCAACAAGTCGCTTCTATCCTTTCACATACCCTTATAAGTGCACTAGTTGGTCTTTGCTTTACAAGATTGAACCACGTGTTTCATTAGGAATCATATCCTTGTATGACTACATATCCATCTTCTAATCTTCTCTATCAGAGTCACTTCCTAGACATGCTGGTATTAACTAACCAATTATTATCCTAAGAGCCACCTCATACTATTTGCTTTTCTAAAGATTATTTTCCTCATGCGGATACATGAAGTGATCCTCCACCACATTTAAACCAGTTTTTTGATAAGTACGTCTGATGAGAAATACTTTTCATCAAGCATCCCACATTACCATCAACCCAAGTAATTTGAAATAATCCCTCTCCATTTGACTTTTCATACCAACACTCATCTCCATCATCCATAACCTATTTGGGATTGTTAGAATATGCTTTCGAATATGCTGTGATATATTCCTTTTATAAGGGCAATATAGTATTTGTGATATATGTTAATATCATATATAAACATCTAAATAGAACTAACTCAAGTATGGGGTTTCCACTTTTCTCCCCTCTTACAATATTTACATGGAATCAAAGAGAGTTACTTTCTAAACCATAGCCGCCACAAGCCAGTGGTGATTTTTTTTTCCCGGTCAAAGTTGCACCTTCCGTCCATGAAAATCAAAGCCCCAAAGTCATTTTTCGTTTTATCTACATTGAGTGCATCAATTCCATGGCCAAAACCTTTTGCAGCAAA
Source organism: Nepenthes gracilis (assembly GCA_033239525.1). Classification (NCBI taxonomy): domain Eukaryota; kingdom Viridiplantae; phylum Streptophyta; class Magnoliopsida; order Caryophyllales; family Nepenthaceae; genus Nepenthes; species Nepenthes gracilis. Next base: position 23,348,623 of record BSYO01000007.1, read on the forward strand.
CCCTACTATTGGTGTTAATTGTTGGATTTTCCTTATCCAGTGTATTTGCTCTACTATTTCTTCATACTAAAGGTCCATTCGATGCCTCCTTGTGATTCTCTGTGATTGTTCATCCTTTTTCTTGGTTGTTTTTGGGTTTTCTTGAATTGGGCAATCAGCATAAACTTTTCTTCACTCGTTTGCTCACAACTATTGGCTGTGGAGATGTTATCTTTTTTGAAGTGTATGTGATTTTGGTGTAAGGTGGACTTTGTGCATGGTCTTTCTGGTGTTATATTTGATGACTGTGAGGTCAATCTGATTTTTCCAGGCTGAGGGTGACTGCTAGTGGCCACAAAGGCTAGTTGCTTCCTTGGGATTTCCCAGGTTGGTTCTTCTTGATTTTTTTTTTTTTTTTTGCTTATCTTTTGTTTTCACTTTCCTTGGATGTTGCTTATATTTGAGGTGTATTTTCGTGGTTAAGTTATGACTAAGACCTTAGTGGTGGTTTAAGCTTCTTTGCTTTGAAGACTACTATGACTTGATTTTTTGAGTAGGATTGATTACTCATAAATACCAAATTTGTTTCCGGTGGTTTTGGTAGAAGAGGCAGTAATGAAAGAATTAGTTGTTTTCATTGCAGTAAAGTTGGTCACAAATGGACTAAGTGTTGTTAGTTACATAGGAAGCCTCCTATCACTCTTAATCAAAATGTTACTATGGTTCAATCCAGTAACCACACCACCTGTCTCTTGGTCACCTCTCAGGTTTGGATTTTTGACTGTGGTGTCACTAATCACATGACAGAGCTTTTATGTATCTTGTCTAATTAACTAAGCTTCACTAATCCTAACGTTACTGTAGTTGATGGCTCCTCCACAAAAGTTAAAAAGGTGGGCTCTACTTCTCTAACGCGGACTGTAACGACCCAGATTTAAAACATAGAAAATTCCGGTCATTGAATCCGGTCAATGCCAGTTGACCGGAAAAAGTAATAAGAAAATAACTTGGCGTGAAGATGAAATCAAGTTCGGCCTTACTTGATAAAAGAAGTCCGGAATGTTTCTTGATAAAAGAAGTCCGGACTTCCTTAATAAAAAATCCAGTCCGGAATATTCCTTAAATCTACTCCGGAATTCCTTAATGAAAATCCAGTCCGGATTTCTTTAATGAAAATCTAGTCCGGATTTAATTGATGAAAATCCAGTCCGGATTTCCGTGATGAAAAGAAGTCCGGATTTCTGTTGATGAAAAATGAGTCCGGATTTCCGGGATGAAAAGAAGTCCGAATTTCCTTGATGAAAATCAACTACAGCCATGTAAGGCCGAAGTAGAACTGTGTGAAGTAAGGCCGGAGTGGCCTTGAAGGCCGGAGTGATTTGTATGAGGCTGAAGTAAGATTTTGGGAGAGGAAAGCCGAAGTTAATGTTGATAAAGGAGCCGGAGTAAAAATAGAAAGACTCAACCGGTCAAGGAAAAATTAATAACTCAGGGCTTTGGGAATGCACGGCCATAAATAATCTGCTAGTTCCGAAACTTTTTGAAAATGTAAAATTATAAATATCACCCTTTGGAAAATGAAGAGCCATAAATGACGGCCACCAAAACCTAGGGCTATAAATAAGGACTAAGAACATCAGAAAAATACACCCAGTAGAAATTCTAAGTAAAAAAAGACCGAACAGTTCAAGGCAAAGAAAAGGAATCCAGGCAAGATACTCACCCCTGTTTTTAAAGTTCATGATTATGCATGGTATTCTTATGAAAGTATGATTAGAATGTATAAAGTTTATTCTGTTCCTTTATCTGATATATTGATCAACTTATGTTTCGCACTCTTTGTTTGAATTGTTCGTAATCGCATGTTTAAAAAGGAAGCCCCGTTATTTATAATGTTCGGTTTTATTCTCGCTGGGAAACATGATTATTATCAATTAATTACGATACATGTATGTTTAAGGAAAAGAACTTCGCCTTAGACGGAACAAGAACCTCAGATGAATTCCATTTTCACAAAAGATCTCTCGGGTTTTAAGAAAAAGAGCTCCGGCATTTTTATAAGAACTCCGTCCGTTTAACGAAAAGAACTCAGTCCAAAAGCACTCCGGCCTTTTATGAACAAAGTACTCCTTCCTCTTTTGAAAAGTACTCCGGTTTTCAAGAAAAGGAACTCCGGCCCTTACGTCTTTAAGAAGCACTCCGTCTTTAAAAGACACTCCGGATTTAGCACGGATTTTAATGAAAGACACTCCGGATTTAGCACTGGGATTTTAATGAAAAGACACTCCGGTTTTAGCACTGGATTTTAATGAAAAGACACTCGGTTTTAGCACTCCGGATTTTAATGAAAAGACACTGTTTTTAGCACTCGGATTTTAAAGAAAAGACACTCGGGTTTTGGCACCTGCATTTTAAGAAAAATCACTCCAGTCTTGGAGCTCCGGATTTTTTTGAAAGAAAAGTCACTCGGATTTTAGAGGTTCGGAAATGAAAGAAAATGAACTCCGGATTTTAAAAAGAAAAGCACTGGATTTTGAAATGAGAAAAGCACTCAAGATTTTAAAAAAAAAAACACGGATTTTCAATGAAAAAGCACAACTTTTGATGAAAAACACGGTTAGGTTATGAAAAGAGCTCCGGCCTTCTATTTAAAAAAGAACTCCGCCAATCATAGAAAAAGAAAACTTAGGCTTTTTTACTCCGACTTTTTACTCGGCTTTTGATAACAACTCATGATCCAAGAACTTCGGCTTCTGAAACGAACTCCGGATTTTGGGAGTCCGGCTTTTTATGTAAAAGAATATGTAAAAGAATTTCAGCTATGTAAAAGAGCTCCGGCTTGACAAAAGAACTCCGGCTCACAGGAACTCCGGCCCTCTGTATGAAAAAGAACTCCGGCCTATGTATATATGAACATGGAAAAAAAAATGCATGGATAGCAAGCGGAACTCTACGACTTTTGAATTATGATGAATGGCCATTAAAGAACAAGAACTATGAACCGAGTCTCCATTAAACTTGCTGTTAAAGATGGATGAAGGATATTGGAGTGACACTCGATGATTGCCTCTCGGGCCACGGGAGGGGACTTTCGGTGGCATAAGAATTATGGACTACGGCCCCGTATGCCGGGTTAAAGGCATTACCTCCCGCCCTGGGAGCATAATGAGGGGATACGCTTTTAGGTCGGGGTTACACACAACCTGGCCCTCGATGTTGTCCGCTCCCATCCGGTCCCTAAAGATGATAAGAATTCTCAATGGTTTTTATGAGTTTTCAGTAAACAAGACAAGAAGAAAAAGACTAAGAAAATTCTGAACTAAAAGACATGATGATTTTCGTATGCTAAATTATATGTTTATGATATGTTCTCTGTTTTCTGCATGTGAGTATTTTGTTGGGCTTGTAGCTCATTCTTGTTATTTTCAGATGACGAAAGGCTCATGGAGGACGAGGTTGAGTAGAATCTTTATGGTGTAGCTAAGTGGCTTAGCGGGCCGGAGCAGAGTTTTGAAGAGATTTTAATCATGTTGTCTTTTGATGTTTTGAGGATACATGTAATATTGTTCCGCTATTATGAACCTAAGAATATTAGCATGTTTCCGTGACTGTTTATGGATAAATGAAATTAATAATTTCTAGTATGCATCTCAGGTTGGAAAGAAGAAAAGAAATTTTTATGTCCACCTAATTATTGACCATTAAGAAATTTAGACTTGACGGAGGCTTTTTGTGGTGGATTAAAAGCCGGTCCGTCACACGGACTTTACATCTCTCCCTAATTCTTTACTCATCAAAGTATCAATTTAATCTGCTATCAATTTGTAAGTTTATTCAACAATATAATTGTTATATAATAATCTTCTCTACTCAATGTGAATTTCATAATATTATGACGAAGAGGGTTATTGGTAGAAGTCCTTGCAAATGAGGAGGTCTCTACTTGTTCGCTGAAAAAACCACTCCAGTGTCTATTATAGTACTACATCTACTCTACGCACATTGACATTCATCGTAGGTTGGGCCATTTATATCTTTCTAGTCTAAAAACGTTATGTCCAACTCCAGATTATATTACTAAGTTGTTTTTTGAGTTGTCCATTTTTCAAACACCATTGTTGGTCACACCACCCTCAAGTAAAATCCATGTGCCTTTTCCCCTTTTGAATTAGTTCACTAAAATGTTTGAATACCTTGTCTAATTTCGTATAAATTAAAATTTCATTATTCTGTTATATTTGTTGATTTTCAAGAGTTGCCTGATGATACTTGAAAAATCGTTTGAAATTATATTCTATTTTTTGTGTGTTCTATGCATAAATTTGGACCCAATTTTCTACTCCTATTATACTTTGCATAGTGATAATGGCCATGAATATTTTTCCACTTACTTTACATCATTCCTATCCCAGCAAGAAATTTTCATAAGTCATTTTGACCCGATAGACCCCAACAAAATGGGGTGGATAGACGGAAGAATAGAAATTTAATGGAGGTTTTTAGAGCTATGTTATTCCAAATAGGTGTTCCAAAGATGTTTTAGAGTGACGCAATGTTAACAACTTGTTAGCTAATTAATCGAATGTCACCCATTGTCCTTCAGGAAAAGATTCTTTATCATATGTTATTTCCTAGAATGCCATTACATTTTCTTCCAACAAAGATTTTCGATTATGTTTGTCATGTTTGTGGCATTCAGCCTCAGATCATAAAGCTTAATTATAAGTCTGCAACGTATTTATCTTGAATATAGTTGTACTTAGAAGAGGTATCGATTCTTCTATCTAAACTTGGATTGTTTTCTAGTATATCAAATGTCACATTTCATAAGTCCAAAAACCCTTTTATGCTAACATATCTCCAATAAGTCTATTGTCCAGTACTGTAACACCCTGATGTTTTGTACTTAGGCAAACCGAGCACATTATCATAAAGTGATCATCAATTTAAGTAATTAATGTATAGATGACATTTTCAAAGCTAATCAATGTTTGTTGGGCTGAAACTAATCTCTTAGTGGACTTAGATTCGATGACTTGGAGAAGATGACACAAGGGTATTTTGATAATTTTATTTAGTAGCAGACATATTAAAATTAAGTAATTCATTTCTTGGAAACAATGTTGGTTTCTAAATATTCATTTTGTGTGATATAAATCTATAAGTTAAACAAAATATATTTGAGGAGTAAAAGTGAAAGGCAGAAACACTAATTCCACCTTATAAAACCCTAGCACCTCATGCTCCCCTTAAAATCTTAGCATATCAAGAGATAATTCTTATCTTATTTAGGGGGATTGATGGCAGCAATGTGGAGGAAAAAAAATAAATTTATTATGTGCAAATTTAAAATCAAATTATTTAGGGGAGGTCAATTAAACCTTAGTGGCCCCATCTTATTCTAAACCCTAGTAGCTACCTCTTAAAAACCTTAGTAGCTAGTTGTTATCCTTGACTTGTATTGGGCAAAACGGCATAAATCAGTTTCCCTTGTAGCTTGAAAAGCTGAAACTATCTTTGAGGAAAAACACTTAGCCTAGCGGGGCCCCTTTTTCAAATTAAAACCCTTGGAGCCTCTTCCATCACCCTTGCTGTTTCATCTAAGAGAGAAGAGAGAAAGAGAAAGGATTCTTAGATCTGAAGGAGACTATGAAGAAGAAAGAGTAAAAGAGAGAGAAAGAACGTTAATCAAAGCAAGTAACCTATCCAACTCTTTGAAAATATTCAAGTCTTTCTCTTAATTTATTCATGTACCCTTCTTTCTTGTTGTTAATCCTAGTTTTTCACGAGGAATCATAAAATAAACTAAGGGAAGAAGATGCATGCATGTTTGGTAAAGTTTCATAAAAATTAAAGCATGTTTCAGTGTAGCATTTGACTGGTGTTCAAGCCAACGTTTGAATAGTACTCATAGTTTTTCAACATTTGAATAGCATTCCGACACTATTGTAAAGAATGGCCGAATCCATGTAGTAACTACTCTATATTATGGTAGATCAATATTTTTATGAAGTTATACAATGTTGTAGATACATTAATTATTGGTATATTGTATGATTACGTTACACCTTCGTGATTCTATAGATTTATGCCAATTTATGAATTTATTGAATATGGCTTTTGATAGACAGGTAAGCGACGTTCAAACATCAGAGCTTGTCTTAAAGTAAATCCGTAGATCTACGAGCTTGGTTGTGTGATTTAGTTAATATATTGTTGGTACCTTATTGTAGACAGCCTTTATAGAATATAGTATAATATATATTGTAGTTTCAATTCATTTCAATGAAAATTCTAGATAATTGTGACCGGCAACTTTCAAACGCCAAGTGTAGATCTAGATAATTTTAGAAATCTAGTGGATTCTAACTTGCTATAATATAATTAAGAGGTAATATGTCGGCTTAAAGACATTAGCAATAGAGATAGTAATCCAAATAGAGTCAAAATCAGCTTCTTGAGTATTAGAGTCTAGCATTTGATTAGCGTACTAGCTCACATTCAAAAGCCAAAGGGTCAATTTCGAGAGTTCAGTCCAAGTTTAGGCATAAGGCTTAGGATGACGCTTTCCAGTGTTAAGCTTAGAGGATTGTAATGGGCCTAGAGAAAAGTGCCACGCGCCATGCAGGTGGCATGCAGCATCCTACATGATTAGTCCTAGAGGGAGTAGTACTTGGGTATTCAGGCAATTCCTCTATTCCTTGTCCATTCATGAGTTTCATTTGTGTCACCTTTAATTACTTGAGTATACCTTCTTGATATGCTTGGTTAGGTAAAACATATTATATAACAGAACTATATTCTTAATAAATATGGAACATGCAAAATCTTAATATAGTCTATGGTCGCCCAATATCTATCCATATCTTAGGGGTTGTGAGGTCTATTGTTTTATGGAGAGAAACTTAAGCCAAGTTCACATCGTGGATATGACATCCGAGTTATCACAGCAAACGATGTTAGGTTTAGCAGGGGAGTGCTTTGGGAGCACCAATTAGATTTCTCGGACGGGATCTTGTAGGGTCATACATGGTCAACTGCCAATACTTGCAAGTAGCTAGATACATGTGTCAAGTACCTGCCAAGCGGGATGGAATACATTAGCTTTGATGCAAAGTGGCAAAATAATCAAAGGAGAGCTTTGTGAGATCTCATAGTTGTTGACACTTCATGAGATGGATTCCGAGAATCCATGAGAGTTGGATTTGGGGAATCTATGAGTTTCCAATTTAAAGAATCCGTGATGATCTCATTAATATTTGAATATAGGAAATTCATGTCGTTACTATTGATGTTTAGATTCAAGGAACCCTCTTATTGTTGATCTGTTGATATCGTTGAGTCTTGTTTATAACTGAGTTGCTACGTTCTTGAGCAAATTTGTTATTAAACATCGTTATTGCTACTATGATTTTATACTTGTTGACATTGACTAACCTTAAATGTTTATTATTGTTGCTATCATCATGTTGATGAGTATTGAAATTTGCTGACATTTTAGCTCACTCCTTACATTTTCTTAACTCCAGATTAGAGCTTATCAAAGATTATATTTGCTAAGTTGCCTTTAGGTAGAGGATGCCAAAACCTACGAATCCATTTATTTTAAGTAGAGCTCTATTTATGCTTTCTAGTCATGGATATTACTAAAGAGTTTATTAGGACTGTGTTTCCTCATATTTTGGATTGTATCGTGGACATTATTTATTTTCCTCTCAATATCTACAAGGAGTTTTATGGTTATTGATGTTTTATTTTGAGGTACTATTTATTGTGATAATGAGATTTGGAGGCAATGTGATAATTCAGTTCATAGCCGTTGGCCGGGTCTAAGCCGCCACAAGTATCCCTCCTGATGATGATATTCTTATTTATGAGATTGTTCATAAGCTTGGCCCTCCTACGCATTTGTCATCCTTGTTTTCTCCTCCTCCTATCACTTAGACTTGTGTGTGTTGTTCTCGTTAAGTGTTTAGTTCCTCTACTAAAGCAGATCTTGAGTTAGCTTCTATTGAGTTGATTCTTCTGTCAATAGAGACTATTGTTCCTAATCAAGAAATTGATTCAGATATTCCAATAGCATTGTGGAATGGTCATTACAATTGTGTTCAATATCTCTTGTCTACTATATTATAATATGTTAGTATTTTATTTTCTCAGCAAGCTTTTGTGATTGTCATATACAAGCTATTTATCATCCTAGTTGGTCAGTAGCTATAGAGGAAGAAATGGTTGCTTTTTAGCATAATAACAAGTGGGATTTGGTTTTTTTCTTTCCAGGAAGAAACTCATCGCCTATAAATAGGTCTACATAGTGAAAGTCAACCGAAATGGTTCTTTAACTTGGTAGAAAGTTTGTTTAGTGGTTAAAAGATATACTCAGACATATAGGGCAGACTGCATTAATACTTTCTTTCCTATCTTGAGTTAACAACTATTGGGCTTGTCATTTCATTGGCTGCTTTTATCACTGGTCTTTACACTAATTAGACATTAAAAATGCCTTCTTATATGGTAATTTCTAAGATGAGGTTTATTTAAAGCAACAACTCGAGTTTGTTGCTCAAGGGGAGTCCATATCAATTTGTCAGTTAAAGAAGTCTTTGTGTGGTTTAAAAGAGTCCCCATTGGCGTGGTTTGGCAAGTTTAATAACGTTATATTTGGGTTCGAGTTCTCTCATTATAACAGCTATCACTATGTATTCTATCATCATTTTAAGTGCTGAGGTCTTATCATTATGCATGTTGTGATTACTAGCAATGGTAGTCCTAGCATTATAGATCTAAAATTGTTCCTCCAATGTTAATTTCATACCAAAGACCTCAGGAATTTATGTTATTTTTTTGGTAGTGAGATAGCTAGGTGCATCATGTCGTAGCATCCTTCTTTTGCAAAAAAAGTACATTGTGCATTTACCTTGAAAAACTGGTATGTTGGGTTCAAAACCTTGTGATACTCCCATGGATCTTGGAATTACATTATCCCTAAGTGAGATCTTTACTGAACTGGAAAATACTAACAACTAGTTAAAAAGATCAATTACCTCGTTCTAAATTGTCCAAAACTCTAGATATTACCTTCTCGGGTAATGTCGTCAGCCCATATTTGTCTTTTCCTCGTGTTTTTCATTGAGATGTTATAATGTGTACTATAAAATATATCAAGGGTACACCAGGGCGAGACTGATCACCTCACCCAAATCCTAAAATTTGGCTTTAAAGTAAAGGTTTCTTCTCCTAGCACCTATCCTGGTTGCTACAATTCCATCCCCAGTCATCTTCACACCAACTTCATTGTTTTCAACTTCTTATTCATAATTAGGTCAACACCATTGCCAAAACTATCATTTCTAGAGTACCAAAACTTGTATTAGTATTCTTCATTTGCTTGGATCTCTCTATCCATTTCGTCTATACGAGGCATGCTACATTGATCTACCTAATAATAGTATCTACCATTTCCATAAGCTTATCAATGTTCCGCATTTCCAATTAATTTATCCTCCTCCTTTCCTTGTAACATGGAAAAAGCATCAAAAATAAAGGGGCACTAAAAGTTTAAAAAGATTTTATATTCTAGTGAAATTATAAGAGATTGTGAGAGAAGAGGTGCAAAACACTTGAGGACAGAAATTTTAAGAAAGAATAGAGCCTTAAGGCCCCCTAATATGATGGTCATTTTAAGAAAACTTCACATCCACTATATCCACTGTGATTCAAAACACCTAGTGCTTTTTTTCCTACAAGATTTGTCTTAAATAATTGAAGCAGTAAGCACAACAGAGGTTATTCGACCAACCTTACCACCAACAATGTTTAAAATTAACAAAGATGCAGGTATGCATCAATTTGCCCGCCTTGAAATTTATTATAGTGGATGTCTAGCTATTCAAGAGAAATAGAAAAACTACAATCCTTAAAAAATTAATAAATAAATGTTTCAAGTAATATTGGGTGCAATAATGAGAAAGGCTACCTAATCCTAGTCTAATCTATCTACCTAAGAGGACATAGTAAGGTCTGTTTGTAATTCATTCTCCCATATCAATTTTGTGACCTCGTCATTGAAAATATATACATTTACACGCATACGTGTGTTTGTATTTATGTATTAATTTTCAAGTTTTATATATAAGTATATGGAAATAGAGAAAGAGTGTGTAAAAATTTACTTTTTCTCTCCGTCACTTGTGTAAAATTCTCCATTCTCCCTCTCTCCCCTCACATTGAATTCTCCCATCAAAGAATCTTTCAGTCTCCTCACTTGTAGTCTTGAAATATTCATCTAATAGCTGCTAGCATCAATAGGTTATAGGCTTACAATTGCAATTTATTTTCCTTTCCCTAGCACCATAATAATTAATAGATGTAAAAATGTCTATTTTTCTGCATATAAATTATAAACTGTGGTTATCCATCATTTAACAGGTTCATAATGAGTTCTATAAAAAAAAATTTTGAAAGCAATGTCTAATATGAAATAAGAGATTTATTTTATTTCCTATCTTTTATGTAAAAAATAAAGAAGTTTTTAGAGATGTCGCAACATGCTTGTCTGACATTCATGGGAAACCTATGAAGTAGAGACATGTTTTAAGCATAAAAGGACTACAAAAAGACATACTGGATCAATTTGTGAGTCAAAATGCCTGCGGACAATAATCTCAGCAGCAGCCTGAAGGCAACACAATATGATGAAAAAGAGTTAGAGACCAGAAGCAAAATAACATTCAAGAAAGCAAGAGCCTCATGTAACAGGTTGTCACTTTAAGCAGATGAACACCCCAGAAAAAGTTAGTCACAACAATGAAGATTTAAAAATTTAAGCAAATTTAACAACAATTTAGAATCTCCACAAAAGTTTCTGATGCAAACAACTAAGTATTTTTTTTTTCTGAACTGATACAGCAAAAAACATCTAGAAACCTAAAATAATATATTATTTCTAATTTCTTATTTGGTTGCTAAGAAGCTTTAAGGCCTTGGAAAACATATTTTAGGGTGCAATTCTGGGATGTCACAAATTTTCCTGTGGTCAGAAGGGAGAATAGTAGGTTATTATTGACAATTGAGTTGAAAATTTTGATCTTATTCATGGTTGAGAAAGCAAGGCTTCCAGAGTATTATTGGCAACAATTCTCACAATATTTATACTTAGTTTGGGTGGTGTAAGAACTAACTCAGAAGTTGTTATGGGATTTCATTGCAGAAACACAATCAGAAAGGTAGGGAGAAGTTTCATCCCTATTTTCCTTTCATTGTAATTGTTGGTGTAATTACAGATAAAAAAGTTCACTTTCTAGCCATGCTCGAAATGTTTTGTATTTTTCTAGCCACGCCAACTTAAATAAGTTCAAACATTTTCATCAAGCAATAATACCTACTCAGAACCTGCAGTCAGGCATTCAATTGCCACTATAAAGGCATGGCTACTAGATAGTGACTTGTACAAACTAAATAGTCCACTTAAGGTCCCTTCACCATCACCATAATAAGGATTTTTTCTCGTAGACATGCTACCGTTGCTCTCCATAAATATCCATGAAAACAAGTGGATTTACCCTCATCTCTGTCTGTGTAAGGTAGGGTTGTCCATCAGGATCCCTTAATAGGTGGACCTTCTGGCCTCTAGTTTCCCCAGCATCGAGCCACTCAGTACTGATTTCAGCATCCATCCACAATGCTTCAATGTCCTCTGTGTCGGCACAGTCATCCCAATATTTGAAACTGACTGTCATTTTGTTAAAACTGCTTCACTTCTCTTTGGCCAGCTAAAAACAATAAGAAGCCTGATTACAGAGGGAAGTACAGAACAGCATATAAAAAAAGAAACAGTTTACAAACAAATGCGTGTACATGAGGAGGAAATTTCAACGCCTGGGAAGAGTTCTTGCAGTTGACAGCTCAATTTGCTGCAGCTTCCAACCTTTCCTCCTCCTGCCAAAGGAACAGCTTACCTGATGTGAAAGAAGAAGCACAATCAACAAAAAGAACAAAAACTTGACAATGCACACAAGTTATATGCTTTTTTGTTATAGTTATAAGAGTCTTGCAGCCCATGATAAAATATATTTCTGCAAGGGAAAAAAGGCAAAAGATATCTAAAAGCAGATAAAAATATGTCATAGAAACTACTAGGGAAGATAGGGCCAATTCAAAATCAGAAATTCAAAAGAGTAATCAAAAGAAACATTCAGATATTCACGCAATAATGAAGCAGATCTTAGCTAAATAACTATTAATTAGCATAAACATGTTATGCTTTCTCATTGATATGATTCAAGATTCGCATTAGTCCTTGTGAAGAAATGGGATACCAGTTATTGAACAAATAAGGAAAACAGATGAGAAACCACAGTTCTAGGACGGCAAGGATCATGACCTTATCTCTTCTTATGTGGAAGCTTCCTGCTTCTCAGGACAAAGTTCACTAATAATCATTGAACTGACCCAGATGCTTTTCTACAAATGTACCAATTTACCCATATGAAGGTTGTCTCACAGATCCCAATTCATTAGATTAGCCATGGAATAGATGAACATATTCTAAGGGGCCATTTGGCCTTATAGTAACTTGAAACTAGAGGTTTACAATCGTCAGTTTAGAACGTAGAAAACTAAAAGCAAGAGAACTTGCGTAGGCTCAACCTCCAAATTTTCTCTACTTGCATGATTCCCTAAACACTATAAATTGAGCTAATAAATTTCTTCTCCACATAAAATTTTCTAAATCAGCAAAGATGTGTCTTTATTTAATAGCATGACAAGATACAAATTTTCTCAAAGCAACAGTGAAAAAAAATTCTACAAAGCATTCAGCAAATTAGAAACAGCAGCTTAGAAGCAAAAATAAAATGGTTGAAAAGATTCTGATAAAAACAAGAACCCACATTTAGAAAAAAGAAAATAAATTATAAAGTACACGGACTTTACTATTTCAAATATTGACTCTTAGGCAACAAACTATCAAGCATACATTCATAATAATCTAAGAATTATCACGTTCTTGTCCATTTCATTGATTCAAGATAATCTGAAAATCATCAAGCATAAAGCCATTCACCTATTCACCATCCGAGTAATTTTTTAATGTAAAGATAAAATTGAAATCGAAAAAAAAACCGAAGGTGGTGGTTTAACACAAACAAGGTAGATGAGACATGAGAAAGGGGATTTCCGCCTTGATCGATCAGAAAGAAGGCCAAGACAAAAAAGGAATATTTACAGCATCTGTCGAGGAAGAGGGGAAATCCTCTGAATGAAGGGAGAGGAGAAGCTTACCAAATTTGCCGACAGAAAAATGGAGAGGAAACGAAGCGCGTTGCTGAGATGACAGGCGAGGATGTGGCAAGGCGTTGGGAATCGTAGACCAAACACATCTTGGCGACACGAGACTCCGGCAACAGCCAGTGCGCCCTCGTTACCAAAAAAAGGAGTGCGCAAGCGAAAGATACGCAACGGCCATCGAATCAATTTTCCCCCCCAAAACGCGGCGGTTGTCTTGATATTTGAAGGAGCTGAGAACGACAAAAACTAACACTAAAAGTTTGGTTTAAATTTTAACCAGTAAAACTAAGTAAAATAAAATTGATTTTATAAGCACAAAAAGTTATAGGAATTTACTTAATGTATTTCATTCATTTATATATGTTAAATTGAAAAAATCTATATATTTTATTTATTAATTTTGTATAACTTATTGAATATCTTTACAGTGTTACTAAAAATTATTTAATATATCATTCTATATTGCCATCTGTTGCGTCATCAGATCCTTGTTCTAATCAGGACGAAGATCCGACAGCAACACCGAAGGTTTAAGTACGCATAAACTGAGAGAGTACGAGGACGGAGATTGAGTGATGTGATGAGGACCAAAACAACAAGGGGGCGAGGACTATGACACAAGAGTTTTTATGTGGAAGGCCTTCTCTTGAATGAGAAGGAAAAATCATAGGACTTTAACCCGAGAACTGTTTCCACTATCTTGTATTTAGTACAAAAGTTTTACAGTACGCACTTGCAGGAGACAAGTCATGGACCTGGTGTTTGGAAACTTAAAGAGTCACTCTTATAACACAAATCTTCTTGCCTTACTTTCTTCTTTTTTTTCTCTCTCTATGCTCAAAACAGCAAGAGTTAATTCGGAGATTAATGTCTAGCCCTCTGTTTGGTAAATAGTTAAGGTATTTATATTGATTGAGTTTCCCGTGAAATCTATCCACGTGGCGCTGGCATGCTCCGAAGACCTGCCACCAACTCTGTGAGTTCCTCTTGTCCAATCAAGTGGGTTGCGTGCACGGCTACTTCCTATAACGTCCGTTCTGCTAGCTACGTGCTGCACAAATTATCATTCCTTCTGCAGTCGGATTGGCCAACCGCTAAATACCTCCCACGTGGACCCTGTAGACTGAGTGGCGCCCGAGATCCATCTTGGGTTTGTAGCTCATAGTGACTTTCAGGCCCACTGCATCCCGCGAGCCTGTCCACGCACCTGGGCTTCCTCGGCCTTCATGGCTTCTAGGCCCATTTCCTGGGAAATAGATCTTCAATGTGGGCCTTAGGAATCTGTACCCATCACTAGCCCCCCATGCCTGGTCCGACTTGTGGTCGAAGCCTGGCATGTCCATTTTGGCCTAGCAAGCAGCCACGCTGCCCAACTCGAGATGCTTTCGACTTTGTCCTATTCTGTGTCGCACCTTCCCTAGGTCGTCGCGCCTTCCTTAGGGCCCGTGCCTTTCCAAGGCAATCGAGTAGGCTTTTCAGGTGCTGCAGTAACTGTGTTGCGTTGGGACCACACGATTTCCTTCCATGTGAGTGACGCTCACCTGGAGATGTGTCTTATTCAATGCGGATTGGGAGCAAGCTTGCCTATAAATAGGCAGTCTCATCCGTCGACGTGGCTCATTGCTTGGTTGATGTAAAGGCCTTCCCTTACTCTGCTTCCAATGGGAATCCGTGAAGGAATCGGGTGGACTAACTGGAGACTTGAAACTTCTGATGAAGACTATCCTTACACCTCAATCGTAAGCGATTTCTCACACTAGTGAGGGTGGTTTGGCCACTCTGCTGTCGTCATGTGCCTCCCTCCAAGCTGTGGTGATCTTCCGTGCGACAGAGGATCATGGATGAGCCTTCATGGGGAACTGTGTCTTCGATGCGAGCTCCGTTCGTGGCCTTCACTTCACTTGAATCTCCACCAGTTGGAGAGGAGGTAGAAAGTGGGTCCCGATGGGGGAAGAGTCGAGTCTTTTTTCTACGTCCCTACCGGAGGCTCCCCGGCCGGGTATTGGTCTTATCCCTACGGTTAACATTGGGCTCAGTCTGCGGGAGCTGGCCAACACCGATGGCTCTAGCGCTCTAGTGGCTTGGGTTTGTTGGGTTACCGGTAGTGGGGCCACGGGAATCCCGCGCAGATCTACTTCCTAGGCACCCTTGCCATGCCCCAAGCACCTAGGGCAGCCGTCCTGGGGTTTACACCCAAGGACTTTTGCTATCGCAAAAGTTGTATACTTTGTAAATGAATTTTTGATCAATAAAAGAAGTAGCCCTTTGTCGTTATTCTTCTATCTTGTCGCCTGCATCCTCTTTTGTTGATTGCTTTTTTAGATCGTGCTTCATGGGTAGTTTGCTCCTTTCGTTGCACCGTGCGCCATTCTGAGCGCTTGAGTATCTTCAGACGCTTGAGACTGGCTCCACCGATTGCATCCCTTTGGTCTTAATGCAGATCATTGACGGGAGGAAGCGGCAGGAGAAGACTTCTGGCGGCTGATGCCGCGGAAGTTCAAACACTGCAGGTGGATGTCACATCCACCATGCCATCTGGAGCATTAACTGCGCGGGAGATCACAGGGCGCTGTGCCATCATGATTCGCCTCAAAAGGGCGCGAAGCTTCAAGGAAGCGCCACACGGAAGAAACTAATTGGTTTCTTCTTGGAACGTCCATTGGGGAACGTCCAAGGGTTTTGCGTCCTGTTGCAGCTTCAAAAGTATGAGACGAGCATTATCTTTGCCCTTTTTTGATCCTATGGAAAGATCGTGTAATGTGCTACATCGGAAGGGGAGGGGAACGAAGCGTGCTTTATAAAGGCGTGAATATCTCTCTCTTGTAGACGCATTTTGGGGGCGGTGGAGGCCGTCTGCCAGGAACAAAATCATGCGCCTGTATGGCAAAACGGACAATATTCACAAGCGGGTGCCCGAGGACCTTAGAAATAGTATCAAAGACGGAGCCTGATTCAGTGTGCCAGCGCGGACGCTGGGCTCCCAAGGGGGGACTGTAATGTCCCACATCGGATGAGGAGGAGAACGAAGCGTATTTTATAAAGGCGTGGATACCTCTCCCTTGTAGACGCATTTTAGGGGCGGTGGAGGTCGTCTGCTAGGAACAAAAGTGTGAGCCTGTGTGGCAAAACGGACAATATTCACAAGAAGGTGCCCAGGGACGTTAGAGATCGTCTTCCTCGTCGAAGTCTGAGTCATCTTCTGGAGAGTCTATGAGGGATACACATGCCTCATGGGTCCTTAGCGACACTGCGCCTAACGCTGTAGCCACAGGAGGTTACGGCTCAGAGGCTACAGTTGTTTGATCGAAGAGATTCTTGAGAGCCCCATCAGGCTTTGAGAGGAAAAGGGCGTCTACATCCTCACGACGCCAAAGGCCCAGGAGGGTGGATCCTGCGCTCCAACAGGTGGCCCGGGCCGTTGAGGGCTGTGAGGCTAGGGTGGGTTAGGTTCAACCACTCCGCTACTCCCAGACGTCTACCCGGGTCTTTGTAGGAAGCGGTTGAAATAACATCTCCTGATAAACTCCTCGATCTCCTTTTGCAGCGTCCTGCAGTCTTCGGTACTATGGCCTCCACAATGGTGATAGTAACAGTATTTGATCTAGTCACCACTCTCTGGATTTTTCAGCGCTTTAGGCCACTTCAAAAATTTCTCGTCCTGAATTTGTATCAGGATGTTAGTACGCGAGTTGTTTAAGGGAGTTAGGCTGACAGGCTTGTACTCCCTGGGGACGTTTTGCTCAGACTTCTGCTGCTTCCTAGGCGTTCGGAAGTCCTGTCTGGTTTCGTGCCTCCTCTTTACCTCTGGACGCCTCAGAGGAAAGCTCTCCACCTAGATGGGCCTCTTCGCATCGTTTGCCTCTTTGGCAGCAACGTAAGCTCTCGCTATGCACTCGGCCCCCCTAAATGTCTGCGGACCCTTATGCACAATGTGCTTGAAAATGCTTCCTCCTTCCAAAGCAAACAGGAAAGCGGTCAACTTGACCTCAATGGTTAACTTCGGGATCTACCTGGCCTCAAATATAAAACGGGATAGGAAGCTCTTCAAACTCTCCCTGGCACCTTGCTTCACGCGAGTAAGGTGTCATGGTTACTTCTCGATCCTCTGACTGGAAGCAAATTGGGAGAGGAAGGCTTCTACCAGCTCTCTAAACGAGTGGATGGAGTCCGCTGGCACTCCATAGAATCAAATCCTCGCATCTCCCTTGAGCGTCAAGGAGAAGCATTGACACATTGTTACTTTATCTAAGCTTTAAAGGCTCAGATGCTTGCAGAAGTAATCCAAGTGATCCATCTTCGTTCAGATTGGGCATTTTGAACTTCAGGGGAAGTGGCCTTGCCCTAATCTCTGCTGTAAATGGAGATCTGTGGAAGTCGGTAATTCCCCCCTTATCGTCACCAAAAATTCGGCGGAATACCCTGTCAAGCTTTTCCTCCACCTCTTGGGTGGCTGCCATCTTCTTCTTGTTGAGTAAAGTCCTCAACTCATAGGGGTCTTGCGCCGCTTGCTATCCCTAGCGGCTCCTCGTCCCCAGTGGGACCTCCTCCATGTGGGCCGTGTCCTGAACGGCGTGTTCTTGGTTATTACGGACACAGCGGAGGTTTCATCTCTCAGGACTTCCCTCCTGCATCCATGGTCCTAAGTGTCCATGGAGACACGGCGGAGCTCGGTTGCTTGAGGCAACTTGTGTCTGTGGGGCCTCAACTGGAGCGACATGTTTCTTTCCCTTCTCTTTTCTCAAGGAAGTCGCTGTTTGGGAGGCCTTAGATGGCGCTTCCCTCAGGCGTACGTTCATCATGGTGCAAAGGCCTTGAACGACTTGGACCACGTCGTCCATCCTTATGGCCAGCGCTCGTACGTAGGGGTCAGGATGATCCTCTATCCTACTGCAGGGTGTTGGGCCATTGCCTCCTAAGCACGCTTCTCGGACTGAGGCGCTAGCCTGTCCACGGTTGTTCACCATTTTGCGTATCTGATTGTGTTTAGAAGGGGGACGTTAGAAATTTTTGTTATATTTTTCACAGACGGCACCAAATGTTGCGTCCTTGGATCCTTATTCTGATTAGGACGAGGATCCGATAGTAACACCGAAGATTTGAATTCGCAGAAACTGGGAGGGTACGAGGATAGAGATCGAGTGATGTGACAAGGACCAAAACAACGAGAGGGGGCGAGGACTATGACACAGGAGTTTTTACGTGAAAAACCTTCTCTTAAATAAGAAAAAAACCATGGGACTTTAATCTGTGAACTGCTTCCACTATCTCGTGTTTAGTATAGAGATTTTACAGTACGCACTTGCGGGAGGCAAGTCATGGACCTAGTGTTTGGAAACTTAAAGAGTCACTCTTACAGTACAAACCCTCTCGCCTTACTTTCTTCTTTTTTTCTCTCTCTATGCTCAAGGCAGCAAGAGTTAATGCGGAGATTAATTTCCAACCCTCTGTTTGGTAAATAGTTAACATATTTATATTGATTGAGTTTCCCGTGAAATTTGTTCACGTGGCGCTGGCGCGTTCCTGAGACCTGCCACCAACTCTGCGAGTTCCTCTTATCCAATCAAGTGGGTTGCATGTACAGCTACTTCCTATAACGTCCGTTCTGCTGGTCACGTACTGCGCAGATCATCATTCCTTCTACAGTCTGACTGACCAGCCGCTAAATACCTCCCACGTGTACCCTGTAGACCGAGCGGCGCCTGAAATCCATCATGGGCCTGTGACCCATAGTGACTTTCAAGCCCACTGTATCCCGTGGGCGGTCCACGTGCGTGGGCTTCCTAAGCCTTCGTAGCTTCTAGGCCCATTTCCTGAAAAATGGATCTTCAGTGTTGGCCTTGAGAATCTGTACCCATCACCGTCAATTATTGTACCACGTAATGATTGTTAAAGTATATATAAATTTAATGTTTTTGAGATGTTTAGTATTAAGTATCTTTTCATGATTAGTTGAAAATGATACGATATTCTTAACATATTATATAATATTTCTAATTTTATACAATTTTGATACCATAATTCCACTACAATAGTAGAATTGGTAGCGACACATGAACATCAAGTTGGACAACATCCCACCATCATTCGATTGCTATTATAATAAAAGATGCATCTAGCACATCTCTCTTGTTATCACAACGAACGAATTACATGATTTTGCTATCACAATGCTTTGACGTAACCCATCACTAATATCTAGTCGGTGCAATATTTTGAATATTTAGATAAGGACGGCACAAACCTAAGAAGAAAACCCATAAAAGTATATTAGAATTTTAAAGGGAATTTAGACGGCTTAATAATTCACTACTCTCATTTATTAACCCGATAAGAAGTGAATGAGTTGTCATTAGTTAGTTAAGAATTGTGTTTCTTTATAGCATAAGTAGTCAAATTATAATTGTAGAAAGATGTGAAATTTAAAAAATTACTATTAAAATAAAAATTGTTCTATAATCTTTTTTACCATTACTGTCAATTCTATTTTATAAAAATTCAAATATACCAATATCGTCACTCTCATTTGACTTAGTGGATGAACTATGCCTACTTTGTTACTTTCTCATGCATATTGAACCATAAATTATACAGTAATTGTGAAATCTTTTTTTTAATGATTTATCATGATGCAATGAATAAATATTTCAATGATAAATCTTTGATCAATGGTAACAATACTGTATTATGATCTAAATATAACGGGTTTAATCTATAAAAATGAAATATATGATGTACTGATAGGGTTATGCATGTATAAATATATCTTGACGTATAATATAATAGTTTCATATATCATATTACCCTTTACTAAATAATTATTTAGAAATTCTATATAAGAGAATGCATTGATTTAGAGAAAAGAACAATTTATTAAGAATATTAACTCACCCTTAATCGGCATATTTTATTTTGCCATTACCATATTCCAAGAATTTATCATTAACCATTTAAAATTACCAAACTCTCCAAATAAAATAAACAATACGTTATGTTTATTGCATGTAAGATTCATCGTGTGATGTCCTAATCTCTCCAAAACGCTACAAACACAACAATAATGGACACAAACATGAAGAAAGCTCAAGATTTATCTTCAAATATTGGCTTTAATTTCTAAGTCAAATGGGACAAGAATGTGAGGGTGATTAAGATTGATGGATGAACTGAAGAAGCGCACAAGATGCTGATTGAGGAGGGCGGCAGGACCGTCCTGTGAGAGTTTTGTTTTGATGGAGAGAATTTGCAGGGGTGACCGAAGGATAATGGAAAAGAAATATGGTTGGGAAGATGGACATGAATATTGATGGGTCTAAAGCAGTAAAAAATCCACCCTATAAAATATGACGGTGAAACTTAAACATGGGTAAGAAACTTAGAGTCCGAACAAATTTTCTATTGTCTAAACGACTCTCGGAACTTAATCCTAATCATCCAATCTCCCTGGCATTGTGGCCAAAGCTTCAATAGGTACGATCAATCCAAAAATTGACTTATTTTATTTTCAGATAGGAAGATTCGAGTTGTCAAAAGAGTCATTTAAGTTAATATTTTTAAAAATTATACTTAAAAAGTTTGCCTGCTGGAAAAAACAAATTGTCAAAATCTGCAATTGGCAGCCGATTGGCATCCCATGGGCCACTGGACACATCTGGCATTATGCCGGCCCCAAAAATTTAACCATTTGTGAGAGGCAAATGCCCCCTCTAGACAGTTTAAAATGAGGTACAATTAAAGGGTCAAAAAGTAACAAAACAAAAAATATTAATTGTGAAATTAACTTCCCTCTAGTTCTCAAGCAAGGCTTCTCTTTTGCTGACACAGTGGATATATATTAGACATTCATTCCCAACAAGTAGAATGTCTTTAGGGGTTTCCTATCATGACTCCTGTTTCAAACATATAATTAAATAATTAATAATCAAAATTCAACCCAAAACTACGATATGACCCTACAAGTGATATCATTATACAATTTCAATAATAAAAAACATGCCCAAGATACAAAAGCCATGTCATAGAGTGACTCTAATGTAGATTAGCACCTAATCTCAAACTATCCAAAAGTAAGAAAAAGCACTCTTTAACAAATATCTATGGTATAGAAATATAAAATCTAAAGTATTAGGCACGCTGGACACTAAAATACAAAACTAAACATAAGCTATTCTAAACTATAGTTACATGACAATACCCAAAATAAAATAACATCATCCTTAAACTAATGCTTTAGGAATGCTCTCTTAAAATCCAAAATCCTACAAGTGATATCTGAAATCGATAATCTGAAAGGTTAACAAAAAACGATAAGAGTAAATTTTACGCTCAACAAAATATGTATAATTTATCTATGTGGATAATTGTGAATGAAATATGCAATAGAACGATAATAATAACCAAAAGTTAAAATATCTAAAAATCAATAAAACATATAAAAAGCTGTATAAAAATATAACAATTTAACATTTGTGATAGCATGGCCAACAAAAGTTAAACATAAAAAATAGGATTATGATTACTTTTACATAACCAAAACCTGTTCACCATTATTTATGACCCGTGGGTAAGCCAATTATTATTATTTCCTATAGTCAGTGTCAAATGTTACTTTTTTAACTCGTGAATATTCAATTTGATATTTAATTTATAAATAATGTCCTAAGGCATGTATAAATATATTCTATAAATTTTCTATAATAATTCTTATTTAATCAAAATGAAAAAACTTTATAATAAAAATTAAATATACTAATTTTTTCTCAAATTTATAAAATAAATTATCTTTATCAAAATTAAATTAGAGTTCTCACTAAATACCTAAATTAAAAAACACGTAAGGAAAATTTTTGAAGAATTTTAGGATTTCCAAATAACATACTTAAATAAAGATACAAGCATTTAAAATCTGATAAAATAAAAGAAAAACTAATTTGCATATAACATAATATCAAAAAAGTAGACAAATACCATATGTATAAATATTTAAACAAAAAGTTATATGAATTTTTCAAAAAGTTTAGCAATAAAGGAAGAAATGTATTTAAATGCATATGTTTTTACTTAAACATTCCAAAGATTTGCTTAAAAACACTTCAAATTTACTTCCTCCTTTTTCCTCTCTCTTCTTCTCTCTTTTCATCTCTCTTCTTTTCTCTCTTCTCTCAAAATTTTATAAAAAAATGTATAAAAAAATGACAAAACTCTTTAAATAGCAGGATGGTGCTTATACACAAGTCATGCACAAAGACTCATTTTAGCCTACACAAGGTGGCTAATCATGCGTCCGATTATGGAATAAATATATATATGTGTCTATTATGTACATATCAAATGTAATAATTCTTTCATAAACACACTTATACGTGACTCAAGTGCATATCAATCGCCGCTTATACATGTACCATTACGGTTAATACTTAATTTATAACCTGAACCTATAATTAACATTAATAATTCACCAACTTACTTAAATTCAATATCATTATATAAATCTTAGGATTTAGATCTCTTATTTTTTCCCTACTTATAAAAATTTTGTTATTGAAAATTTACGTATCTCAATAAAGAAACAAACGCGGACATTTCTCATGGATTTCATCTTCTCACTCCCTTATAGCTTTCTCAAAAGAATTATTTCTCCACAATACTTTGATCAAAGAAATGATTTTTAGTACGAAACACACAATCTTATTATTCTAAAATTTGAATATGTTCTTCAACATACATCATGTCTTCTTTGATCCTCAAATATTTATACTTGATAATATGCAAAGGGTCATAAACATATTTACAAAGATTAATACATGAAATATATTATAAAAGTCTGCCATATTAGGTAATAAGGCTAATCTACAAATCACCTCTTCAATTCATTTCAAAATCTAGAATGGTCCAATAAATTTCGATTTTAATTTTTTTTATTCTAAATGTAGAAACTCCTTAGATAGAATTATCTTTAAAAACACATTATTTCAAGTTTAAAACTTAGCTTAGTCCTCTTACAATCCGTATAATTCTTTTATCAGCTTTGAACAATTTGAAATTGATCTCCAATAAATAGATTTTTTTATCTAATGTCTCCAAAATCACATTCGGCCCCAAAAGTTTTTGATCTATAAATTCTTTTCAATTAATTATGGAATGACATCTTTTTTTATGCAATGCTTCAAATGGTGCTATATCAATACTTGCCTAATAACTATTATTATAAGAAAACTCAATAATAAGAATTTGTCTAAATTTCTTTTATTTCAAAAATTTAGGTTCTCAGTATACCCTGTAAATTTTGAATTGTCTGCTCTAACTATCTCTTCATTTTAGGATAATATGTCATGTTGAATTTTAACTTTGTGTCCAACCCTCAATGCAGATACTCTCCAAATTTAAATACAAATCTATGATCTCGATTTAACATAATCGAAATTTGAATCTTATGAAATCTGACTACTTTATTTATGTACAATTTTCCTAAAAGGTTCCTTAAAAACACTATCCTAATAGTAATAAAATAAGATAACTTCGTTAGTTATTCAATAAATACCCATACTATATCATGATTCGTTGATATTATTGGTAAACTCAATACAAAATCCATCATTATGTGTTCTCATTCCCATTTAAGAGTTGGCATTGATTACACAAGACTTAATGGCTTCTTATATTAGGCCTTTATTTATTGACGAATTATATACTTTCTTACAAGAGCCACAATTTTTCTCTTCATATTTTTTTATCAAAAGAGTTTTCATAAATTTTGATATATTTTATTTTTTCTGGTTAGATTATGTACTTAGATCGATAGATTTCATTAAAAATTTCTTCTTTTAACTCTTTAAAGTTAGATACGTAAGTTTAATTCTGGAACCTCAAAACACCATCAACCTAAATATTAAAATTAACTCTTATTTTTTGTTTAAATTTTTGGCTATATCCATTAAAAATGGATTATACATTTGCATTTTCTTTACTCCTTTAAAAATTTCTAATTGCATCTAAAAATATGATAAAATTATACGTGTACGTTGAGAGTGTAATCAAATGTTACACTTCTTCATTCCATCTAACATTTTCTTCTCCTTAATCATTAAATTTGCCATCAATTTCACTAACTTATGACTCAACACATCTACTACAACATTAGACTTCCTCAATTGATATTGAATCTAACAATTGAAATCATTTAGTAAGTTCATCCATCATTTCTGTCTAATATTTAATTCTTTTTTAGATGTTAGGTATTTCAAACTCTTATAATCCGAATACATTATAAATTTTTCTCCATAAATATAATACCTCTAAATCTTCAATGTAAAGACAATGGTAGCTAACTCAAAGTCATGGGTGGGATAATTCTTTCCATACGTTTTAAATTAACCCAATCATAGGCAATTACTTTCACATATTACATCAATGCAAAACCCAACCATCTCTTAAATATATCATAGTAAACTATGCAACCACAGGATCTTTCCAAAATAGCTAAAATCCGGTGGTCGTCAAATATTTCTTTAATTCCTGAAAACTTCTTTTACAACCCATATTCTAATTAAATGCTACCTTCTTTTGCGTTAGACAAGTCAATGATATCAAAATCCTCAAGAAGCTTTTATATAAACAATCTATAGTATTTCGCCAAACTTAAAAACTCCATAATTCTATTATACTTTTTGGTCAGACCCAACTTGTGACTGCTCTAATTTTCTTTAGATCAACCGACACACTTTCTTTCAATATAAAATGGCCTAGGAATGCCATTTCCTTGAGCCATAACTCACACTTCTTCAATTTAGTATAGAATCATCTTTCTATAAATATTTACGATGCAATCCACAAATAAATTTCATACTCTTCATAACTCATTAAATATATCAAAATACTATTAATGAAGACCGACACAAATTAATTTATGTTGGATTGAAATACTTAATTTATTAGGTCTACAAACACTATTTGGCCATTAGTTAATTTAAAAGATATTACTAAAAATTCATAATAGTCATATCTCATTCAAAAAACCATCCTTATTATTACATTCTTCTTAATTCTCAACTAATGATATCTCAATTAAAGATCAATTTTCAAGAATACTTGGGCTTCTTGTAATTGGTCAAATAAATTATCTACCTTTGCCAAGGGATGTTCATTATTGATAATTATCTCGTTTAATTTTTGATAATCTATGAACAATCTCATTAATCAATCATTCTTCTTTATGAACAAAATTGATACACCCTAAGGTGACAAAATCAATCAAATAATGTCATTTTCTAACTGTTTATATAGTTATTTCTTTAACTTTTCAACTCCGCAAAAGTCATCTTATATAGGGCTTAATAAAATAGATCAAAACCAAGCACCACTTCTATCTCAAATTTGATTTTTCTATTTGGTGGCAACTCAGGTAGATTTTTCATAAACATATCCTTAAATTTCTTTACCATTGAAATCTCCTCAACCAGCAGGTTATGACTTCCAATGTGACAACCCATTTGTTTTAGTTTTTAAATGCTTGTCTGTTCTTTTTATTCTCCGATTCTTGTGTACCCTTTTGCTATTGAACATTTTGGGCTGCGCTTTTATCATAAGTGATGTTCAAGATGACTTTTTAGAATTCTATCCATTAACTTTTTCTTCTACCTTCAGGATTCTTGCTAAAGCTCTGAAAATTTTCTTTGTCTTTGGCAATGCCACCTTCAACGTCAACACGGGGGTTGTCAATATTTTTTAATTTCTTCTGATATCCTTGTAGGTTTGTTCTTACTCTATCTTCATGTGAGTCATTTCAAGATTTTTGTTTTGTTATACTTTTTCCCTTTTTTCAGAGTTTGGCTAGGCTCTAGGTGCCTCGGACCTTTTCCGTAGTCCTAAAGTTTGTCTCCAACTACTAGATGTTATGAATTTGTATTTGACTTTAGAAATTTCGAAAGAAATTTTTAAATCTTCCAACTTGAATTCTACACATAATAAATGCAAATGAGTAGTCATAGATATGGGAAACACTTTCATGTTTTTCTTTCAATGCATAAGTCAATGAATGTGATACTAAACATAATATGTCACATCCCATTTTCGATTATAATATTGATACTAAATCAGTATTAATTAATCAATTAACCATTATATAATATTCGGACGTGAATTTTATATCGATACCTCTACCGATCACATATTAATAAATAAAAACATATACAGGACCCAAATATATGTTACATCATCGGTGACTCCGACACCGACTGAAAGTTATACGACGTCGAACCTTGAATAAGGAATAATGCCTACCAAAATACTAAAAATGACATGTAACAATAATCTGCAAAAGTTATTACATTGATAAGCTTAACCGAATGAATCTAGGATTACCGACATCATCAAATTGATTTCATATCATCGATCTACTGACCTGGAAAATAGATTTCAACAACATATACAACAAATCCATTACACACTAACCGACCCAAAGTTATCACAACATGCAGAACCAATACTGAACACTATAATACTGCTAAATATTAATCGAAAGATAAATCACATCATTTAAAGCCACTAACTACAGTCCGAAACCGTTATACATCAAATTAATTTGCCTAAAAACTATCCAAAAAACTCTAAATATCACATAATATCATTCAAAACCGACTAATCAATTAAAATACAACATTTGGTCCATTAGCAATCGTTTAAATGCTGTCTGAATATAATATCAGACAATAAATATTATTCAAAAATATTAAACAGTAATAATAATCATCAATTTATTAATCTAAATTCCTCTTATCAACTCGATCCTTCGATCCTAACTACTTGACAATAATCCATGCAACTATCATTATAGGATGCAACAACATGGAACATGAACAGTAAAACCTTCGTGATGCATTTTTGGATCTCCCATCTTGTTTTTTCTTAGTCTTAACCATCAAAACATGTATAAATCTTATTTTTCTTTAAGGATCAGAGTCAATAAACTTTACTACCTAAAGGAGCGGTAAATCGAAACCTGAATTGTATTTGTTCCTACACAATCAAAAGCATTAAACTTTTATTCAAGACCCAGAAGTGTGTTGTCTACATATAACCCTATAGACGGGGACAAACGTTACTTTTTTTAACCCCGCGAATGACAGGGTCAGATAATAATATTCTATTATAATATATTAAAGTATGTCAAAATATACTACTCGCTAAATCATAACATTGGTCTAATATTTAACTTAGAAAAACTCTATATGTAGTTTTATAATTCTTAATTCTCACCCTTTTGGAGAATGATTTACCATTTCTTATCATAATTATAGAGTTTTTAGTCATAATAAAGTATTTTCTTTCAAATAAAACTTGTACTTTTTGTAGAAACTTAATTATGGCAACTCTCAGAGCATAAACTTTAGCAAAATTTAGTGAAAACCTAGCAAAATCAATAATAGCTCTTGCAGAAGAAGATAGCATAGACTTAACAGATACACATGGTATTTTATTGAGCTTCAAAACATACAGTATACCATATAACATAAAATGACTTAAAATCAACATTTTATAGACCTACGTGGGTAATGGGTTCAAAGTCCAGTTATACAATAGCAAAATAGCTCGTTTTTAGACATGAAAAAAGTTTTTTTTTTTGGTAAGTAACATGAAAAAGGTTCAAATTATGAAATACAACACATGCTATACAATGTAGATATTTGGCTATAAAATTTCTTCATAAAATTATGAAAAATTGACATGCATGTAAAATTAGTTTTAGAATCTTAGTATGGACGAGTATTAGAATAAGAATATTTTAAGAAATCGACAATAATCAACAACAAACTAAAGGAGGAGTTTAGGATACACCTGCCTTGACCCAATCTACCTTTATTCTCACTTTGAACGACCCAATTCGAGCTATTGGAGCCTTCTCCATTCTTTTCTCTCCTCTCCTCTCTCTTTTCCCTATCCTTCTCTCTCCTCTCTTCCGAGCACCACTTGAAAAATGGCAAAGCTTATCTCGCAATGATATTTATACTCGACTGACACTCAAGTGGCGCCTCAAGCTATTGGAGCATTGACCCAATCTACCTTTATTCTCACTTTGAACGACCCAATTCGAGCTATTGGAGCATTCTCCATTCTTTTCTCTCCTCTCCTCTCTCTTTTCCCTATCTTTCTCTCCCCTCTCGTCCGAGCACCACTTGAAAAATGGCAAAGCTTATCTCGCAATGATATTTATACTTGACTGGCGCTCAAGTAGCGCCTCAAGTGTAGGTTGAGTGTAGCTCAAAAACGGCCCAAATCTGGAAATCGCGTTGACGGTACGCCTGAGGTGAGCATTGAGTAAGGAGCTAAAACAAGGGTTTTGGATTTTGCATAGATGGGGGCACCATGAGCAAACCTCAAGCGCACGCCATCGCTTATGCATTTGCAAATTTGTGCTAAGGGGGGCCTAGGGCGGGGGTCAAGTGAGGCTCGAGGGGAGCAGCCTTAAATTTTGCACCTATGGGGCGCCTCAGGAGCGGGTTTAGCGAACTCAAAGGGGTGCAGTCTAGTTTTGGCAAAAAGCAAGCCTCAGGCTTGCATCACACCCAAATCGTCCAATCTAAAATTTGACTCTTTTAACCTAATTTTTATATCTTTTAACCTCAATTTTAATTATATTAGTTTAATTAATTATAATTAGTATAATTTAGAAACTCAATCCTTGTATAATAAAAGTGAGAAAGAAAGAAGGGGAAAAAGGTTCTTTTAGGACAAGTTGCTAGAATATTTTTGGAAGGGAGAAGATGCTCCATAAGATAAGCTACTAACCTTTTATACATGCTTAAATATTTCGAGACTTGTATCTAAAAATGTATCTTATGATTGCTTCTAAACGAGAAGATGTTCAAGGGAGCGACAAATGCTTATTTTTAAGGCAAGGACTTGTATTTATAAAGGAACTAAACCTATATTAAGAACAGTTCAATAACACCTATTTTAATAACTATTCAAAGTGGTTACCAAACAACCAGTCAACCTTAATTATTCAAAGTGATTTATTCATTAGACTAGGTATTTATTTAGCGATCATAATTACCTCGAGTGGGATCTCAAAGATTGGAGACCTCATCTCTTTTATGAAGAGATGTGACTTTTACACCTTGATCAATTAATTCCACAATTATGACAATTAACTTTAAATCATTGGTTTATATTGCTTCTAAAAGTTGTATTAATAGTTTCACCTAATAAGATTTTTAAAATTATAAAAAGTTTCCTTAGTTGTTAGTCCATGCTTCCACCCAGAAGATTATGGGCTTCACGGACCATGCTTGAACACTTCTAGCATGGATCACTCATCAAAAAGCTAAGTTTTAGTTGCAAACAATGTGGTGTGTTAGATGGCATGTGCTTCTTTAATCTTGTTCAATGAATGAAGTTGCTTTGGCCATTGTTTAGTCTAACACCTCAACATTTTAATAAATTGATTTTTCTAATACTACGACCTATCGACAATTATTTTGTAACATCTAAACTATATTTAAAAGTTTTGTTTATACGGTAATTTAACACTCTAATAATCTAATCTCTAACAATCTAATTGTACCATTTTAAAAATTTAATTCTAATATCTGAGTCTAAACTTAATCTTAGTCACTAAACCCATCACTAATCATGTACTGGAACCTTGAACTTGTATATTTTCTTTACATTTTTAATATTTTTGATTACTAAAAAAGACATTTCATACTCATTTAAAGCAATTTATGACAAAATGTGATGAAACACATAAGTGTAAACATTTTTATTTGAACACATTTTTTGTTTTAAAAGCTAAAATTTTTTTATCTGTTCATCAAACGAAGAAGTCTTCAAAATATAAGAATATTAAGAAAAAAAATTAAAATAAAATAAAAAATAGTTTTTTTAATAAATAAACTAGAAATTCATACTTCTGATTAGAGTCGTAAAACAAACGCAAAAGACGATATTTGTTTAACAACCTAGGAAGTGAGAAATTGTAATTCGTGGCCATGCACGAACCACTCAAAATCAAAGAAAATCTCTGGCACACATGCATACACTGCATAATCTCGCACATGAATGGTTAGACAGAGCGATGGCTTTTCCCCTGCCGAATCTCTCTCCTCTCACTCCTCCATGTAAACGAAACGAAAGGCATCCCCATGTCTCTCCACCAGCCCCGCCGCGGTCGGGGCCGCTACCGCATTCTCTTACCCCTCTGCAATTGACTAACCTGCTCACTGTCGCTTCTGACACAAAGCTTAATCCCACCTCAGTCCGTGGTGCGCAGGTTAAAGAACCTCCAGGTGCTCACGATAACCAGAAGAATGACTTCTATGTTAACCTAGGACTTGCTGTACGGACACTCAGAGATGACGTTCCTCGACTCTTCACCAAAGACCTCAACTATGACATCTACAGGTACCTTTTGCCCAAATAGTCATCTTACTATTCTGGGTATTTCTAATTCTTGCAATTAGTTTGATAATTATGACTCTATATGATGAGGCAATTTAGGGTTTCTTTTCTTCTTGATTGTTTTGTTGAAGGGATGACATAACGTTTATAGACCCTCTCAACACATTCAGTGGAATAGAGAAGTACAAATTGATCTTCTGGGCATTGCGTTTTCATGGTCGAATTTTGTTCCGAGAGATCGATCTCGAGGTTTTGAGGATATGGCAGCCCTCGGAGAATATGATATTAATCAGATGGAACTTGAGGGGTGTCCCTAGAGTACCGTGGGAAGCTAAGGGGGAATTTCAGGGTACTTCAAGATACAAATTGGACAGAAATGGTAAAATTTATGAGCATAAAGTGGACAATTTGGCAGTCAATTTTCCTCGGGCACTGAAACAGCCCGTGACAGTTTTGGATTTGGTCACTGCCACCCCAGCCAGCCCAAATCTGACATTTTTCTGTGCTCCGGCGGAAGAATACTCGTCATCTTGGGTGGAGTTTTATCGGGCAGTGAAGGAGACTTTGGATCATCATCATCAAGGGAAGTTGCATTCACATGATGGTTTAGTAATCTGTTCTTAGTCAATGTATAGTAGAGATGTAAGTCAGGATTTTTAAAAAATACTGGTATAGGATGATGAGCTTCAATTTGTTTATGTGCATCGTTAGTTCATAAAGAAATGAGAGGTTTATCATACAAAATAAGGACAGAAGGGAATTTTCCTTTAGGGAACTGTTTATTATGTACATAGTCAGGTATGCCGGAGAGTTTAAGTGGGAATGAAAATTGTTGTATCCTATACACATACTCCGTTTCTTGTTTATCGTATAATTGATTTTTTCTTCATATTTGCATCCTGGCAATGTGTTCATAATTTCTGCATTGTTATGTTTCCTTTCCTTGCTAATCATCTATTCTACTTCAAACTCTCTCTCTCTCTCTCTCTCTCTCTCTCTCTCTCTCTCTATTTTAAGGCAGGCATGATTTGTGGGTGGATTCACCAGGAGTATTTTTTCTCTTCATTTGTGTCTTTGAAGTAAAAGAATGTGTTACTTTGCAATGTGGTTGTACACATTAGACGCCATGTGCCAAACACATGACTTACAGCACGTGATAGGAATGGCATACAAAGTCTTAATGTGGTTATGGGCTACTGCATTGTGTGGTGGACCTTGGTTTCAAATGCTGATGATGCCCTAAATATGTTGGAGTTCAAGTTATGTAAAGCCCTAATGATCTGGAATACTTAGGTGTATATTTGGTTGACAGATTTGAGGGCCTACTACACGTGCCTTGGGCTGCCTGATAAGGGGGCTAAGATTTTTATCTTAATTAACCCTTGCAATATTTGTGGCTTTTCTTGGTTGAATTAGGTTTTTTGGCTGGGGGTAGCACAGAAACAGTAGAAGAGGAAGGCATAATGGATGCTTGTTGTTGTTTTAGTGGCATTACTTACAAACTTTTGGCACTAGGGGAAAAAGTAGAAGAATGCAAGATGCAGTCCAACAGCCTTTTGCGAGGTGCATTTAGAAACCATCAGTTCTCTCTGCTGCACCACACAATGCACTGTTACCTTGTTTTTACACGCAACTCACAAATCAGTCGCTTGTACATAACTCAAACTCATTGCTGGTCATTTTCCATTTGTATTTTGTCAACTTCAACCAAGCCTTAAGATTTTACGGTCTTCCAAAGGGTCTGTAATTGTTCATGGATAGCACTTACATTACCTTTATTCATATTTCTTCCTGTTGTTAGTCATTCAAGGTACTTTGTTTCAATTTACTTGAAGTACTGAGTCTGTGATTATGCTTTTGTCAAATTGAGTGAATTTCACTCATTTTTAGTTGGCATTTCAGACTATTTAAAGGTAATAAAATCCTAGCAGATATGGCTGGTTCCTTTCCTTTGTTCTTCTTCTTTTCCTGTCTCTGTAATCTGAACATCTTCTTCTTTAATTGGTTCTTACTTAGCAAGTTGAGGCTGAGAACGCTATTTTGATTTAAGTGGTTTAATTCATTAACTCCTTACCAACCTAGGTGATTCACAGTGGTTTCATCTCTCTCAAAACTAAAATGTGAAGAATCACCTGATATCGACTGTCCCTGACTATGTAACCCAATGAGAGGGCTCAGCAAGGAGCATCCACTAGTTTTCTCATGCTTTTAGAGCTAAGTTGCTGTAACAGATCTCCTTGAAGTTTGGTGCCTCCTCTCTAGTAAACTCTCAGATTTTTCTCATGAACCATCTGAACTTCAATTTGATAGTTTTTTATATTCTCCTTTTCTAGATTTTGCATTAGATGATCTTTCGGCGTATTGATCTTCACTGAATACTTTACAAAATTTTTCAACGCCTCTATTTCTTTTGCTTGACTCTCAAACAATTCATTGATGACAAAATAATTCATGCTTTTGGCTTCAATATGTTTCTTCCACTATACATCACATACCTGCTCATGAATCCACAAAATTTAAGATGTTTCCCTAATAGCTAGATTGGTTAATCATCAGCTTGTCTAAGATTCACCCTGAAACACTTTAACATAGTGTTTGACATTCCTTAGGGAAGGCATATTTTTTCCCTATGAAGCTTCAACATAAAACTAGCAACACGATGAGTAAGGGAAATAAGCATGTTATTCCTTAACTACTGCAAGATGAACAGGTCTCTCCAGAAGACTACTTCATGATTTGACATTTGATTGGTTAATGTGTATATCTTTGAAGTGGTGCAGGGGTAGCATCACTTAAATGAGCTTGGTGACTAGTTGTAGGGATTGCTGCTTCTACAGTGTAATGAGTTAGAGTCGTGCTTCACCATATGACATAAAGCATGATTGAGGAAGATTAGGTGCTAAAGAGCTGCATCTAACAAAATAAACACTTAATCACTCCCTGTAAATTAAGCACATGTAAATGTGAAGTAGGAAGTGATTAAGCACATGTGAATGTGCAGTAGGAAGTGGCCTTATCCCAGTATTGTGATCAGCCTAATTGATAACTTGAGTAATCGGTTCTACACAACCCTGTTTTCCTTCTGTTTCACCTCTTAGTGCTTTGTATTTAGCCTTAAAGATGATCTTTTTTTTTCTGCCCAAAATTCATTAATACCTGCCACAGGGACAGCTTTCTTTGAGGACCTCTGCTGCAGATTTACTTTTCAACTTTCTGCCAATCCAAAGGGCCTCATTATACTGACTTGTTGCTGATCCGTTATTATTGCACAGCCAAGCAAATGTAGATTACCATATGTGCATTGAGTATTCAAAAGAAAAAAACCAGGTGTTTATGTTTCTTATTCTTCTAGTTACGGAGAAGACAATTTGCATCTGTGTT
Organism: Nepenthes gracilis; assembly: GCA_033239525.1. NCBI lineage: Eukaryota > Viridiplantae > Streptophyta > Magnoliopsida > Caryophyllales > Nepenthaceae > Nepenthes > Nepenthes gracilis. The sequence goes on from BSYO01000007.1 coordinate 23,382,664, forward strand.
GATGTGCCATTTGATCATTCTGTCTCTAATCTCTTGTAAACATTCTGCTTTGGACTGCCAGCTAGCTTGTGAAACAGTTCTGAGGAATCATCTAGGCCCAATAAACTTGTCTTCTTCCTCTGATCATTTTGCTAGCCAAACCAGTAGTGAATTTCCCTTGAACATTGTGCTTCCACTTTCCTTCAGCAGTTAAGCCTGCTCTTGGTTTGTCCCTTAAGTTCATAAGCTTGCTCCATGACGAGGCTGTTTGTGCCTTGCAGTTGCCTTTTGGCAATGAAAGCACTTTTAGGTAAACTCGACGAATCCCTCTTCACTCGTAGCTGTTCACTACCACTTGAATTGCCAGGAAGTGCTTCATCAAAGCTGCCTTGTCCCAGGTTACACAATCTTTAATGACAAACGCACCTTCACTTTGATTGAGGCTAGCAAGCTTGGATTGTGAGCACATCATTCTTCATGCCCTGACTGTACTGAGTTCTTATCAGCTTCAGAGAATAAAATTAATCATCAGCAAATGGAAATGAGTTTCGATTGGCTGCATTTAGGATGGTCGTGAAATCTTCTATCGGAACAGAGAGATGAATCTCCTCTCTCAAGTTTGTCTCTGCCTAAAAGCCGTAACCCATTGGATAAAAGGTAAATGAAATCCCGGTCCTTGATGTGTCTTCTGTAAAAGGTCCAGTTCACTTATTCATATACGTTAAGTATGTCTACATTCATTAGGCATCTTGGGAAGTAATCTTTCTTTGGTAGTTTCTGACCAAAACTTGGGCAATCATGACATTAATTTCCCTTTGCACAAAGCAGGTTTAGAGTCTGAGTCCACCAATCAGTATCACCACTGTATTTCTATTTGGCTGATCTTGGAAATGTTCTTGTTGAGTGTGTTACGACATGGAATAGATCTAAATGCATCTGGCTTGGAGGGTTCATGCCTCATACCTCTTGAGCAAAGCTCAAGAGAAATAGTTGTATAATTAAGATGTTGGAGTATATTCCATGACTAGGAATAAAATTTTGCTGAGAGCAGATATTTTTTCAACCACAATGTCCCCATCTTCAATAATGAAAAGGCTAATAAAATACTCATCGGACCTAGTGATTTTTCACCATCAGTTGAAGGTATGGCCTTCTGTATTCCCTCGGGCATAACCTCCTGCATAAGGCATTCCTCTGTTGTTCAGAAAGGACAGCTCCTCTTGCAAACACATTAACATTTAGTTAACGGCTGCCTTTGCTTGAAACTCTGCTAGTATACATCCTCATACTTTGTGGAACTGCTCTGGCTTCCTTGTCTTCAGAATCAGCAGTACGTGGATTAGTTTCACAACGAACTGATATTGCATAGCATCTGATGTCCTTTTTTTCTTGCAATTCAGCAATTTCAAATCACCTTTCAGTTGCTTTTAATTTAGATAATCACTCTGAATATACAAAATAATTGTGATCTGACTTCCTTGATTACCAAATTCAGCTTCTTCTAAGTTATATTGTATTAACCAAGAATAATGTTACCTTGACTAACTTGAGCATAGAATCTGTTGTCAACACTCATGCTGATTGCACCATATGAGAGTCTAATGTGGTACTTCATATCCCTCTAGCAAAGTTGCACGATGGGGACTGAAACTGGGTGTCTTATCCTACAGTGATGAGAGGACCGTGGAGTTGTCATCAATGTTAAGATCTGCCAAACCAACAACGAGAATACTTTAACTCAAATACAGCTTTACTAAACTTGTCAAACTATAACGTAGGGACTGTTTCTAATCTTGCAAAGATTTCTTTAGCTAACAAATAGTCTCGGGCTCCCATTGAGCAACAACCTTTGGTGGTTGCTTCAAAACAACTTCATGAAGATCACCATGTAAGAAGGTGTTCTTGATATCCAATTGATTCAAAGACAAGTAATGAGTAATAACTAATAAAATAAGAAGGTTAGTAGAAGTCAACTTGACAACAGAAAAGAAATGTTGGGTCCAGTACGAAGGTCCAAGGAAATTCCAAGCCCAACCCGCGGAGCAACGGCCTAAATGGCGGATCCAACCCAGTTTCCCAAAATAGCCTACGTGGCGGCACATACTCACAGCCAATGGGCGTCACTTGCAGCCCATTAATGCGGCTGTCGGGCGGCAGTGGTGGCGCGGAGAAAATGGGCCAATAAGGAAGAAGTCGGAATGCCAAAACGCGACTCGCCCTGGCCCGCTTAGCTCTCTGGCCAATCCCAACGTGAAAGGTTGATCAAGCGTGGCCTTCGACGCACAATGGTCTTCCTGCCACCGTAAGGCAACAACTGATATCCGCCAACCACCGGCAATGGTCAACGACCAGGAAATCTCTGCAAGAAGGATTCTCGCGCCAAAAAGCTCTAGGTGGAGGAGCGCATAAATTCCCTCTTTGCTCAAAGAAGAGGAGGACCGATTAATTCACACTGGGAGACCAGAGCCTGGCATTGAGAAATACGCGTTCGCAAGCACTAGCTCTCGAAAACACAACCAGCTCTCACTTTTCTCCAGCCTATCATAGGCCTTTGCAGTTAGCCACCTCCGTGGTGCATTCTGAGAGCCAGGCCTCCAATCACCCACTCATCAATCTCCCACTTTTGCATCCACGCACTCCTAACTTATTCACAGCATATTTTCGCGCACCTCTAAACGTGCGCCCATTTTTGTTCATTGCGGAAAATTACTGACTTGAGTATTGGAGTATTTTCGGTGGGAGTAATCCCGCCGGGTCTCTAACCTCCTATTTGTTAGTTGTGTTGTGCAGATTTCAGGTTAACAGCAATGGAGATTGGACCCGCTCGCAATTACCTCCGGATGATGAGGAATCCGAAGGCTCCCTAATTCGCACGACAACCGAAAACTCGGAATGCAACATTAGCGCCGTCTGTGGGAAGAAGATAAAAAGCCTAGCGTCTCCTTCTTGTACTCACTCCTTCACAGCAAGATGGTCCACACAATGGCACAAGCCAGTGCCCTAGCAAGAGATGCAGTCGCTCGCGGCGACGGCCCCTCAGTGGGTAGCCATACTGACGTCTGTCCGAAGCCTAACATTCACATCCTAGCTGCAGACATGGGTGATATGAGGCTGATGATCCAGACCCTTTGCAATCGGACAGGCACACCATGGATGGGGGTTGTGCCTCCAGCATCCCAGGCATCATCCTCCAGATGGGGAAGGCGCGCGGGAGCCCTCGGAGACGGATCGGCTGACGACAGCGAAGGCCATGCAGCCTCTAGGCGGTAGAACCCGGTCTGTAGTTGGAAGCCACTATAGTCAGGAAGAGTGGGAGGAGACCCTAGACCGGTGTAACACCCATAATTTCCATGACGAAGGGAGGCCGACAGCCGCAAACTCCAATAGTGCACAGCCACCTTGCATGCAAAGTCGTCACAATCGACAAGCTCAGCAACACCAGCAGGATCACAAGGAGCTCCGTGACATCATCAACGCGCGAAAAAGCGAGTCCGATCCACCAATGAAGGAGAAAGGGAAAGTGTTCTAGGATCTCCTACACAATGAGAGACCTCCACGGTCTTCCGCCGACCTGCGAAGGTCACCCTTCACCATGGATCTCTGGACCCAGCCGCTCTCCCGCAAGTTCAAGATGCCAACACTAGAGGGGTACAACGGAAGTAAGGACCCAATGGACCACATTAACTGCTTCCGTACCCACCTGTCCTTCCAAGGAGCAAGCGAGGCCATGATGTGTCAGTGCTTTCCAGTCACACTTAAGGGGGACACGCTGCTATGGTTCCATGGCCTCCCATGAAACTCTATCAGCTTTTTCGACGAGCTTGCAGACTACTACCTTAACCAATTCACCTCCAGTCGGAGAGAAGAAAAGTAGATCGTGTGCACAGTCGCCTCCTCGCCGAGAGGGCGGACAAGATCCTGGCGATTCCTCAACCGTTTCATCACCGAGGCGCGGGATTCCCGGCTCTCCCGGCGAGTTGAAGCGAAGCTCAACACCTTTGTTGCTACGTTGGCAGTAGGGGACTTCTTCAAGCACTTGTCGCATCAGCGCCCTCAGTCCTTTTGGAAAGTGGAGGCCATCGCCCAAGCCTACATTTCGGCGGAGGAGACCAATGAGATAAAACGTCCCGAATCGTGGACCGCCCTCTGAGGGGGCCTAGGCTAGCCACTTGGAAGAAGAGGAACAACAGCGGTAGCCACTTCGGGGCGTCGCAAGCGGCATGGCCCTTGCCGGGACCCATGAAGGAGGACAAGCCCTCGCCCCTAACTCCCGAACGATACGCGTGGCAACATCTTGATGAAGATATTGGACGACAAGTTCTTCAAGTGACCAAAGGCGCCAAAGGCCAAATCGGTGGTGACCAGATGGAGTCTTTGCCCGGCAAAGACGGCTTGCTTGGGGCATTCCACGGAGGCTAGGACTCTACATAAGAAATAGAAGACACGATTTGCTGCGAACACCTCAAATGGTTTGTGAATGGCTCGGGTAGGCCCCGCAACCTCGGAAGGAGGCGAGCAAGCCTCCAAGAAACCATGGGTTGACGGCGTGATCAGTGTGATCTCAACCGCATCAGCCAAGTGCAGTAGGCAAAGGCAGCCCAAGCAAATTTCCAGTAACAAGAGAGCAAGGGTAGGGAAAGAAGTGATGTCATTAGTTTTAGTAGCAACGATATAGCACATGTAACATTTTTTCATTCCGATCCCCTTGTTGTATCCGCCATCGTTTCAGATGATATAATTGACTACCAACTGAGACGACTTTTCATTGATAATGGAAACTCTCAAAACTTACTGTATTTTGTTGCCCTTTTCAAGCAACAATGAGGCTAGATCCCACATATGATTATGTTCGAGAGCAATCATCTTTTTCTCCATAATTTCCCACCAACCAAGACAGAAAATATCATTTGATACATATTTAGGTACACTAATAAAGTCCATGATGCATAGAAAGCTCGCCGAGAAGTTGAAACACGTGAATATGATAATGTGGCATATAATAAATGCTGACTTCAGCTATACTGACCTTTTTTTAATGCAATAGGCAGTTTTGATTCAATCCCCTGATTAGAAACATTAGTCTTTATTGACGGACAAATCGGCTAGTACGGGCTTGCTCAAGATCTGCTCCAGCAGTGGAACCAAACAACCAACGATAACAACTAATATAAGTATTGAGTGACAGGAGGATAAGCATTCCTAAGTCACAAAAGTTCTAATTTTATCAATAATATTGTTGCGTCTGCGGAGTCTGGCCGTATGTTCGTGCGAATGGCTTTTGAAAGCGGGCTTTATCGTGTCCAACGAGCAACACAAATTAAACAGAGCCCGAGCAAAGAAAAGAAAATGTGAGGGTAATGGGAGAACACGCAAGCGAACCAAAAATGTAGAAGCTCACCGATGATGGTGAAAGCCATCTCATGGTTCCTAGCAGATGTTCAGGAAATCTCACTATAATGCGATGAAAAGATCTGATAGTGGGGACAAATTGTCCGCTTTCTTAGGGAATTACAACGTAAGGAGGCAGTTTCTTTCCTCTTTTTTCTACCTTTTGCCTTTCTTTTCTTGGGATTCTCTTGCTCGGCGTGAAGCGAGATAAAGATCTAGAATACTCCTCTAGTAGTTTAAAGGGGGTATTTATAAGGAGTGTGATGCCATTAGAGAGGCGACACGTGGCATTGGTGCGAGCGCTGCCATCTCCACCGCTAGTAGAGGGTGTGACGTGGTGTGAGTTATGTCACCGTTTGAATCTTGCGCTCAACCCTCATCTGCCCAGTGCGATGAGGAAACGTTTAGGTAGCCTATCGCGGTAAGTCATCCGAATCAGCGTTCTTAGCTATTTGGCCTTTGGCTGCATCTTGTTCCGCATGGGCCACGGAGCCCTCTTGGACCGCTAGTACCTTTGCAGCCATTTAATTTGATTCTTCAGAGTTCAACGGGTTGAGTTTGACTGATTAGGCCTTACAGGCGGCTTACCCATGTGGACTTTGCGATTGTAATTTTAGGCCTTGGGTTCCGGGACCCATCAAATATCATAAACAAGAATGTGACCATTAGAAAGGATATTAGATGATAGATTTGATGAGGATACTTGATAAAAGGGTTTAGACTTAAAATTTGAAATCAAAAGATAGTAAAAAATGCTTAACTCTCGAGAGAAACGCTGATATTTTTTCAGGATATGAGCATATCTAAGAAAAATACATTATAAAAACTTGTAATCAAACTTTATCACCTAAAGTTGAATATCACAAATATTACAAAACAACCAAAAATCTTTATATAAAGATAATATTATGACTTTCTAAAAAATAATATATAACATTTGATTAATAAGATAACAAGTTGGTAACAATGCATCACTCCAAAACATATTTAGATTTTCTATTTGAAATAATAGGGCCTTAGTAACCTCTATCAAATGTTTATTTTTCAGTTATGCTACCTTATTTTATTAGGGCGTACATGGACATGATAACTCATAAAAAATATCATGTTGTGATGGAAATGTTGAAAAGAGGTAGAAAAATATTCACAACTACTATCACTATATAAAGTACAAAACTAAATAGAAAATTGAGTCTTCGTTTCAGTACAGTATGTAAAAATGAAATATAATTTGAAACTATTTTTCATCAAACATAATTAGAGGTGTTAAATATGTCGTGTAATATTGACATGATCAATTTTTTTGGGACAGCCAATATGTAAACTTACCAAGTTAGGAACAATGCGGCATAAAAATATCCCATCTAATACAACATGTGCACCGCTTGTGCTGGGCCGGATATGCCTCTAGGCTGAGCCTAGAGCCTTATTTGTGGAGTAATCTTCTTCGTAGGAATTCAAAATAGTCAGATATCTTAAGTAATTTTTTATGTATAACTAATTCTTAAATATACATTTTTATTACCTTTGATATTAACCTGCTTCTTTTTTCCATCATCTGTTTGATCATAAGTTTTGAATATTGATTCAAATGGCACTATATTTGCTAGTAGGCTAAGAAATCTCATGCAATTGATATGAGTATGGGAAATTTATACTTGTAAGTTTTTTACCGATTTAAAAATTTAAACTCTGAACTATTTTTAAAATTAAAAATATGGTCGAATTATAAGTAATGAAAAAATTTAGCTGATATTACATTTTTACTAACTGTGCTCCATGTCAAATCCGTACTAAAGAAAACAAATCTCCTCAACCACCTCTGTCATTGCTACTTGCTTCCATTACTGGATTGGACGGTTTGAATATTAACTATAATGCATATAAGTACGTTGTGTACAAGTTGTAATGGATACAAATTTTCATTTTTCTATATTGTTGATCAATCCCATATTAGTATATAATTTTCAAAGACTTATATACCCCACGTAAATTCACAATGGAATTAATATTTATGGCAAGATAGGTTAGGAATAGAGGATTTCTTTAATATTTTAAATTTTTTTAAAAAATATAATTAAATAAAATATTAGTAAATATGTTATTTTTTAAATAATTTTAACATTTATTTAGTATTATTTTATTAAATTATACATCTACCTTCATCACTGGTTTTATAAGGCAGAAATTATAATCATTCTAATGAAAGAAAAAGTTACCAATAAATAATGTTGCGTTTTGGTTCCGCGGATCTTTCAGAGCCAGGCTCGTTGATGAGGAGTGTTGGATCCACAAGCCCGCCCGAATAAGTGGTTTACTAACATGAAGTGTTTGAGGTGTTGGACACGAGATGAAGATTGAGACCGAATTTTTTACGTGGAAAACCTCCTCTTGAATGGGGAGGAAAAATCGAGACTCAGGGGGGCGAAAAATGGTATTTGGGTTGAAGTCCCGGTACGGTTGTGAGTTAATCGCTTCCCTGTCTCTTGCTTTGTGTTTCTTCCTAGAAAACTATGCTCAGGGCTTGCACTCTTCTTTGTGGAGTTAAATACCTCTCCCTTGTCGAAGTCGTTTTAAGAGGGGCTTTCTTGAGTATTTATAGGAGAAGCTGAGGCGGTTGGGGAGGAGACACGTGGACCATATTCGGTTGAGAAGTTGGTGCACCGACTTCCTTTAATTCTCTTGACGTCTAAGGCGGTAAGGCATGCACGGAAGGCAGCCAGTGGCTGCGTGTGCGGGAGTCTAAATAGCTTGATCTTGATTTGACGGTCTACCCTTCCCAAAAACGTCATGGTAGTAGTTCGGGTTGTTGGGAGCTTGGCGAAGTTGCCTCGGTAGCATTCGGCCTTAAAAGGAGGAGCAGTCCTCGTCCCTAAGCGGGGCACCTTCTGCTTGTGGACTAAGAGGCGGCCGTCCCTGGAGGATATTCTCTGTAATCGGAGCCTGTTCTGACCACCTTGGGCGTTTACGAGACTGGCCTCCAGGCCCCAAAGTTCTCAGTCCTTTGGCTTCTACTTGGCCTCTCTCTTGCCGTGTTTTATGGGCTCTCATATTGGGGCCCAACAAATAATAATAATAATTAGCTTAATAATAAATTTAAAATTTTTAATAATAACATAAAAGAGTTTTTTAAAAAAATTTATTCATTTTGATTATTTTCTAAACTATATTCATAATCGACTTAGATGTTTGGATATTTCTATTATAAAAATAGATAAAATAGAAAAGAAAAGATATGCAGCCTTTAGTTATACTACATTAATTTTATTGTGTTTGGATAGTGTGGCAAAGGAGCCAGCCACTAAGGGCCTTTCTTGGGAAGATTTCCTGGCGGTTGATCAAATGGGCCATGAAGCGGCCCGAGTTCGTGGCTAGAGTGCAAACTAGGCCCGACCATGAGGCAGGCCCTTGCGAACTTCATGGTAGAGACAACGGGCGCTTCGAGATAACGACAAGCCTTGACGGGGAGTTGAAGTATTAGAGGTCATTCGGCGTGGAGTGCACGCACGTGGGAGATCCTCCATGAAGGATGGCTGCCCGGAATGGAGTCATCTGCGAACTCCCATGGGATCGAGATAAAGTACTGGTGACTAGCGGGGGTTCCTGACAAACAATGTGGCGGGAAGCCGAGGCGCTCCTTTGGGCTCCGACTGCAAAGGAATGCTCGGCCTAGAGCGGAGCGCCCCTTATAGTGATTCCAGCATGGTCATCAAACTGATGGTCTCGGGAACTTTGAAGCCAACAATCCTCAACTCTCCAAATATCTCGACAAGGTAAAGGAAGCGTCCTGGGTTTGAGAGATAGAGTTCGTGCATATTCCGAGGGAAGAGAACGAGAAGGCGTGTTATGGGCAAAGGCGGCAGCGACTCACCCTCAAGGCGCGCACGCGGAGGAATGAGCGAAATCCTCGGACGATCCTCCATTGAAGAGCCTGAGGCCGAGATCATGCAGGTGTCGGGTGACGATACTTGGATGACCGCCTATCTGAAGTACCTTACTAATGGAGTCCTGCCCGAGGACAGCGCAAAAGCCAAGAGGATCAAGAAGTCCGCGGGATGGTACACTGTCGTGGACGGCCGTCTTTATCGTCGAGGGTTTTCATCCCCATATTTGAGGTGTCTTACTCCTGGGGAAGCAGAATATGCGCTCCAATAAGTGCATCTAGGAATCTGTGGGTCGCATATTGGGGGCAAAAACTTAGCATTCAAAATAAGATCTCGGTTGTCACACTCGTATTTAATGCAAGGATCATGATTGTCAGAAGCGGCGGCTAAGGAGTGAAACCTGCAAAAAAAAAAAAAAGAACATTCAAGTTCAAACAAGCAACACGACTAAGTGAGAAGTTTTATTATGCGTTTCACTAATAAACTCTTTTACAGCGGAAGGCGGTTGACGGTCGCAAATTATAATTATTCACCTTCACTGGGCCCGGAAGAGTTCGGAGCAGTGAATTCACTCAGATGAGCACAAGTCCGGACGCTTGAGTTCCGAGAGTCCAGAACGCCGATGCGGAAGTCTGGTTCCTCCAGCCTGGCTAGCATCCAGTTGAGACGGATACCGTCTTGGATCCTTCCTTCTAGTGCAGAAGCCACTTCCTCCGGCCTAAGCCTCGACCTCAACTCAGTCTCCAACCACGCGTGTTCCTCTCTAGAGAGCGCACCCAAAACCGCTCGAACTCCTCCTGAATAGCCAAGATGCGGCCTCGAGCTTGCATGTTAGCATCAGCAAACCTGGATGCCCTTGCCTCCGACTCGGACAACGCTCTCCCAAAGTAAGCGGCTCAAGCCCTTGTATGCTCAATCTCCCCAGCCAGGGCCTACACCCTGGCCTCGCATTCCGCAACGGCCCAGGCTACCTGTTGGAGCGCAGGATCCACCCTCCTGGGCCTTTGGCCCCGTGACGATGTGGACGCGCCCTCCATCTCAAAGCCTGGTGGAGCCCGCAAAAATCTCATCGGTTCGACAACAGTGGCCTCTGAACCACAACCTCCTGTGACAACAGCAATAGGCACGACTTCATCATGAATCCACGAAGCACATGTGTCCCTCATAGACTCTCCAGAAGATGACTTAGGCTTTGACGAGGAAGACGGTCCCTCATAAAAAAAAAAAGGAAAACAAGAATAGCGCTTGCTTCACACCCTTGAAGCCGCTAAGGGATGCAAAACTCTTCGAGGGAATTGCGGAGTTTAAATAGCCAGAAAACCTCTAAGGAAATGCCTCAAGAAGGAACCAATCAGCTCTTCCCACATGGCACGTCCCTGAAGCCTCGCGCCTTTTCAAGGTGGATCATTATGGCGCAGCAACCCACGATCTCCCATGCAGTTAATGCGCCAGGCGGCCTAGCTGGTGTGACATCCACCTGCGGTGTTTGAACTTCCAAGGCGTTAACCCCTAGAAGTCTCCTCCTACAGTGTCCTCTCGTCGACGTTCTACATTAACATTCGACGGATGAGGCCGGCGCAATCGACCGCGAGCATCTAAAGGCGCTCAAATGCGCGAAACAAGGAGCGACGCAACGGAAGGAGCGAATTACCCATGAAGTGTAATCCAAAAAAAGCGGCAATAAGAGAAGATCGTGCCTACAAGATAAAAGAATAAAAAAAAATGGCTACTTCTTTTATTAATCAAGACATTCTTTACAAAGTATAAAATTTACAACAGCAAAGGTTTAAGAAAGGAGAAGAAGATCTGGCAAGGGGCATGAGCCCCGAGCGACTGCCCCAGATACTTGGCTAATGTGACCTTTATGGGATCACTACGGCTCCACCTCCAGTGGCCCAACAAGCCCAAGCACCGGAGCAGCCAAGTGTTGGTCAACAGTCGCGGACGAGCCCAATGCTAACCACGGAGGCAAAATCAACACCCAACTTGGGAGCCTTCGGCGAGGGCGCAAAAAAAGAACCTGCTCTTCACCCGCGGAAGCTCCACTTTCTACCTCCTCCCCAGCCGGTGTGTGATCCAAGTGAAGTGGAGGCCACGAGCAATGCACTACACAGAAGGCAAATGGCCCCGTAATGATTCCGCAAGGGTCCTCCTGCACACCCTAGATCATCGCAGCCTGGGGAGAGGCACGCGACGACAGCAGAGTTGCCGAGCCACCTTCATTAGCATGAGGAACCACCCACGCGTGGGCATGAGAACAGTCTTCACCAAGAATTTCGAGTCTCCAGCTAGTCCATCCAATCCCTTCACGAATTCTCGCCGGAGGTAGGACAAACCAAGGTCTTCGCATTGCTCCATCAAAGTCAGCAAAGGGATGAGCCACACTGGTTGAAGGTGCTTCCTATTTATAGGCAAGTTGGCGCCCTACCGCAAGTTAATTTGGCGCGCACCCCAATGACTGTCTTTCACAAAAAAGGGAAAGCGTCTAGCCCTGGGGCAATCCCAAGCGTGCAAATCTAACCCTCCAGAGCATCGAATCGCTGCGGCATCTGAAAAGCCTGCATGACTGCCCGGGGAAGGCGCGACGCTAGAAGATGACAAAGCCGGATGTTTCTCGAGGGGAAATGATGTGGCAACCAGCTAGACCTAGGATAAACATGCCAGGCCGCGACTGCAAGTCGGCCCAGGCATGGGGGGCTAGTGTTTGGTCCAGTATGAAGGCCGAAGGAAATTCCAAGCCCAACCAGCGGGCAATGGCCCCAAACGGCAGATCCAACCCGGCGTCATGAACAACCTCGTAGTGGCCCATACTCGCGGCCCAATGGGTATCACTGCTGACCCATTAATGCGGGCATCCAGGCAACAATGGTGTCCGCGAGAGAAAACAAGCCAATGAGGAAGAAGTGCCGGTATGGCGAAGCGCTTGCCCGCTACCCGCGGCTCTTGGCCCAATCAGCGTGAAAGGTAGACAGCGTGGCCTCGACGCCTGATAGTCTTTCTCCACAAGGCGACAAGCCCAGCGTTGCAACCATGGCAACATGATCGGCGATGAGAAATTTGACAAAAAGGATTCTCGTGCCCAAAAGCTCCAGGAAGAGGAGCGTATAAATTCCCTCTTCACTCAGAGAAGGGGGGGACTGATCAATTCACACTAGGAGACCAGAGCCTAGCATTGAGAAATACGCATTGGCAAGCACTAGCTCTCGGATACACAGCCAGCTCTCACTTTTCTCTAGCCTATCATAGGCCTTTGCAGTTAACCATCCTCAACGGTGCATTCTGGGAGCCAGACCTCCAATCACCCACTTATCAATCTCTCAATTTTGCATCCATGCACTCCCAACGCATTCGCAGCATATTTCCGTACACCTTTAAGAGTGCGTCACTTTTCATTCATTGTGAAAAATTGCTGATTGGAGTATCGGAGTATTTTTGGTGGGAGCAATCCCGTCAGGTCTATGACCTCTCGTTTGTTAGCTGTGTTATACAGATCTCAGGTTAACAGTGACAGAGACTGGACCTGCTCGCGATTACCTCCGAACGACGATGAATCCGAAGGTTCTATAATCTGCACGACAATCGGGAACCCGATGCGCAACAAGAAAGTATCAATATATTCCATCCATATGTCTAAGCATATCTTTTAGTCATTAGACAGACTTTTAATTAAGCTAAAGAATCATCTTGAGTGATTTTCACTATATAGACTCATTTTTAGTTGATGTATTTATTTTCAAGCAACAATGAGGCTAGATCCCACGTATGATTATGTTCAAGAGCAATCATGTTTTTTCTCCATAGTTGCCCACCAACCGGGATAGAAAATATCATTTGATACATATTTAGGTACACTAATAAAGTCCATGGTGCATAAAAAAGCTTGCCGAGAAGATGAAACACGTGAATATGATAATGTGGCATATAATAAATGTTGAGTTCAGCTAAAATGACCTTTTTTTCAATGCAATAGGAAGTTTTGATTCAATACAACAGGAGGATAAGAATTCCTAAGTCACAAAAGTTCTAATTTTATCAATAATATCATAAACAAGAATGTGATTGTTGGAAAGGATATTGGATGATAGATTTGATGAGGATACTCGATAAAAGGGTTTAGACTCAAAATGCGACATCAAAAGATAGCAAAAAATGCTTAACTCTCGAGAGAAACACTGATATTTCTTCAAGATATGAGCATATCTAAAAAAAATACACTATAAAAACTTGTAATCAAACATTATTACTTGAAGTCGAATATCACAAATATTACAAAACAACCAAAAATCCTTATATAAAGATAATATTATGACTTTCTAAAAAATAATATATAATATTTGATTAATCAGATGACAAGTTGGTAATAGTGCATCACTCCAAAACATATTTAAATTTTCTATTTGAAATAATAGGGCCTTAGTAACCTCTATCAAATGTTTATTTTTCAGTTATGCCACCTTATTTTATTAGGGCGTACAAGGACATGATAACTCATAAAAAATATTATATTGTGATGAAAATGTTGAAAAGAGGTAGAAAAATATTCTCAACTATTATCACTAGGTACAAAACTAGATAGAAAATTGGGTCTTAATTTCAGTACAGTATATAAAAATGAAATATAATTTGGAACAATTTTTTTTTATCAAATATAATTAGAGGTTTTAAATATGTCGTGGAAAATTGACATGATCAATTTTTTTCGGACAGCTAGTATGTAAACTTACCATGTTAGGCACAATGCGGCATAAAAATATCCCATCTAATACAACATGTGCGCCGCTTATGCTGGGCCGGATATGCCTCTAGGCTGAGCCTTGTTGAGCATAACCCTATATATAATAAAATTATACAATGCATTATAAAAATGTATCATATTTTTTATTTTATTGATTATTTTTAATATTATAATATATAGAAGTATAAAAAATATAACTAATAATAACTCATTTATTTTTAAATTTTACATATATTTTTACTATCCTTATTTGTGGAGTCATCTTCTTCGTAGGAATTCAAAATAGAATTGCATTTTTTACTTTTTCACGAGAAATAAATTGTAAAGTATTATTGAAATAAAATTTAATAGTATGACATATATATTTGTATATAATAAGTTAACATTTAAATTTAAAAAAATTATAATTTAAATAAAGAAATATTAAAATTTTTATTTGAAATATTTTTAAAATAATAGAAAAAATAATTATTTAATATTTTATATTTATTGATAATAGTAATAATTATTTTAAAAATTACGAAAGTAGTGTGCGCTTTAAAATTTTAAAATCAATTATTTTTTCTGATTTTAATTTTTAAAAATATTACGTGCGGTAATATATATATATATATATATATATATATATATATATATATATATATATATATATATATATATATATATATATATATATATATATATATATGATAAATTATTACATAATGGCCATTTATCACTAACTAAAAAATATTAGATTATAGTTGTATTGATTTTAAAATTAATTTTTATTTAAATAGTAAAAAATGACAGCTAACTTCTTATTTAACATTATATCAAGATATTTTTACATATTTGGGCTACAAATATCTCTATATATATATATTTCAAACTCATAGTCTTCCATTATGAAAAACTAATTCTTTAAATGAATTATATATTCTACTAATCTATCATTTAATCGTGTTGAAAATCGATAACTATATAATACCTAAAAAAAATTAGTTTAATTTGAGTTAAGAATAATGGCTATATTTTTATACTTTTTTATACGTCGCCTTAAGTATTCGATATCATTAAAATTTTCATAAATGTAATCCGACTTTACATTTTTGTTATAAATGGTTTGTTTATAACCATTAATTAATTTATTTTTCAAAAATTATAATATAATACTACAACATATTTTAGGAGGCAACTAGAATCAGAAGGAGTAGTAGGTGCGGCATTTAAAATAGGTTATAATTTTAATATTTTAAAATCATTATTGTAATGTATCTGTAATATATTCGGTATAATAGTATCAAAATAAGTTTTTCATATCTTCTCACCGTCAAAATTTTAAAAATATGATATAATTAATGATTATGTTATAAAATAATATTATTAATATAAATTACATATAAAATTGATAAAAATAATATAATTATATCAAAATTATATTATCTCTTGTTGTATAATAGTCAGAGAGTATAGCACAGGAAGAGAGTAGATATATGTTTGCAATGGTAGAAGAAGAGAGGGAAAGAGATATTGATAGTTTTATTTTTACTTAATTAATTTTATTTTATTTTTTTAAAAAAAAGTGGGAGATAGCTGTTTTATGGCAGTCATGTCACACTATTATTAGATCATCTCCCTTCCTCAGCACCTACAACGATCATGTGACTACTTACAAAGACATTTAAATTGTAGGAAAAGAGTTATAATAGGCATGGCATGACACGCAGGTCAACTAACCCGTGGCATAACACGGATCGAAGTATTAGGGTTAGCTTAGCAAATTTTGAATTTTAAAATTTTAAAGTTATTAATTTTATAAAAATATAAGCTCAAAAAAATGCTGATATTATTTTTAGGTAGTATTTAAAATAGAAATTAGGTAATATTTTTATTTAAAATTTTGTACTTTTATGATATTAAGTAATAGGTGTATGTAAATATAATTAAGTAGTAGTTTCACCCAACTCAAAAGTTGGATACTTTTTTGCCATTTGGTTCATTGGGATATGGTTAGGTGAATTTGGGAACTCCATCCCTTTAAAAAAAAGTGTTAATTTAATCTCTTTTAATTATAATTATTCGATTAATATAAAACGAATGATATTTAAAAAAAAAAACTAGCTAGTTATTTTTTATAAAAAATAATATAACTGTTTGATTAATGTCAAACGGTTATAAATTACTTTCAAATATTTGAGCATCCGGTTCACATTCACGAATCATAATACTACTCCATGAATATGTTGTTATCACCCAAATTTACATCATAGGGCCTAGAATTGCTATAAATTTGAAATTCTACATCTAACACAAATTTTATCTTTACAATTATTTATAATTGTGCATACTATGGATCGGGATTTCAATTGAAAAGATTTCAGAGTAGACACTTGATCCTTTTAGTCTTAACTCTGTACACTAAAAATCGAAGTAGTTTTAACTCTGTACACTAAAAATCAAAGTAAAACATTTTTAAAAATTAAATTTGAGTTCCATATTACTCTCAATGCTAGTTGGTTATCTAAACCTAACAATTGAGTTGGGAAGAAAGAGTATTGATGAATTGAGGACTAAGCTTCAAAAGTATCTTGTTTGAAAGATAATGTGTTTTTGGAGGACAAGCTCTCTGAGTGAAAGAGGTTGTGCCTTAGATATTAGAGTGATTAGATGATGACCAAAATATTTTAATGATATTTATATTAACAGCCTTTTCTTTTCATAACACAATCTCCATCTTGTGTTGAGGAGGGTGGCATATATAGTGGCATGAAAATTAATAGTCGATTTTTCATAATAAAATCGTATGTCATGACCTAGAAGTTAAATTAATCTTTAACCATTTAGATTAACTATTACTATATAGATTTTGGATCATGCATCATGGTAAATGCTTTGTAGTAAATCATGTAGATCATTCATTGTTAAAGGATAATTAATTAAGGCATAAAATACCAGTTAAGTTTAGAAAGCTGGTTAGATATTGTATGAAGCAAACCTATCATATGTAATACAAGTTAAAACTATATATATTTAATCATTCTTTGTTTTATAATATGAGGTGCTTCTTCTGCTGGCAAACTTTATCAATTGTTATCACGAACTTTATCACTTGAATGCCACTTCAAATGCACTTCTTGCATGCTTTGTTTCATGATTTTATTTGTTCATAGTTTGATTTTAAAAAATAAAAATATAAATATAAAGTTATAACCCTTATAAAAGTTAATGCACTATGTTGCTAATGAGATGGCCAATTATCTTGTTTTAAGTAGTGTTATTAAAATTAGACTAAATAGTTAGCCAGAGCCGTTAAACCTACCCATAACTAGTATTGGATAAACTCAACTAGAAAATCAAACAGACATGTGATATTAAAAATATAAATTGATTATATATAACGATAATTAAATAGATTTTGACATATCTAATCTTCTCAAAATTAATATCGTGCCAACTTGTTTTATATAGTTTCGAAGTATAAGTCTCTTATTTACGGTGATAGAATACTATTTGAGCAAATCAACCACAAATACACAAATAAGTAGATGGAGACAAATTCCTTCCTTAAAGAACTTTGGTGTCTTACAAATGAGCAAAGGTGGTCAAATGTATATAGCTTTTCTAACTTATAATCTTTAGCCAAGCTATGAAGTCTAGTCATTTCAAGCTATTTAACAAACAATAATGTCACTTTATTTTAAAGGACAACTATGGACATCCAATTAATTCAATTTGTAACATCTCTCACTTATATACATCAAGTGTTACGTAATCATTTATCTCTCTTTGCATCATAAACTTATTCATAATGGCAAATAAACTATAAGATCAACAAACACATTCACAAAATTGATGAGAGTATTGTATCATTTTTTTAGGAAAAAAAATAATATAACATTCCTAAAATATATCATTACCCCTAGATAATTAAACATAAATTAAATATTTTATTTGCTTTCATATTTAGAACACAAGGCTGCACTTAATCATCTCATTATTATCCTGTCTTAATTAGGATTAAATTATACACAATATTATAACTAGTCATAACTAATACATACTAGATTATATTTTATTCGTTCTCTTGCCACTTAGCTTTCGCTTGGTTGCTTTCTCAATTATATAATTTTAAATTGATTTACTTGAAGCATAGATAATATACTAGAATAAAAAAAATCTTAATTTCACAACAAAGTCAAAAGTTAATAAATACCATAAAATAGAGTGACCAAATAACTCATAAGATTAACAAAATGAGAAGTATAGATTCAGTCACCTGCATTAATAATCAACTAATAAGCACATATTATGAAATAGATATTACCGTATAGTTTTATTTAAAATGAACTTAAGTCTAAATCCAGATATCATACAAAATTTTGTATAATTATTGTCTAAGCTCCTAATTCGGGTTGTCCTTCTTGATTGTAATTACTAGGTGCTAAAATAAAATTTTTCATCTAACTAAACTACAAGCTATATGCACCATAAGAAGACCATGCAAGGTTTCCAGAGAGAAATTGTTTTATTGAAAAACTTTGGCTGATACATACATCTCTTTCAGTTTATAACCTTTGGCTAAGCTAATAAGTTCAGCCATTACAAATTATTGAAATGACAATAAAATTACTTTAATTTGTAAACTTAATCTTAATAGCTTATTTTTATATTTGAGTCATTTTATTTATTGATTAGGATTCATTATAACTCAAAATATTCTCATCAAAATTATGAAGAATCAGGTATTAAATAATGTTTAAAATGTGCAAAAGTAAATTGACATTTAAAGATTAGTAAGTAAATTCATATAATCTCAACAAATTAACAAAATAGGCCCTGCATATTCATTATTAGATCACACACACAAATTAACAAAGTGGATAGCGCATATGCACTAATAACAAATTGGGTCACACACATGCGTCATTGTATTACACATATGTACAAATTTACAAAATTGATAGCGCATGTGCACCCTTGAACTATGAACATGTGCACACTAGTGTTTAAATCAATGTCGATCCAAAATTCAAATGTTATATTACAAAATTGCAGTTTCGTATTTTTTTGTTCTAATTTTTGGCCCCTCTTATAAATAGTATCTTTTTTCTTGACCTAATCGTCATCCACACAAAAAGAGAAGAAAAGAAAACTTACTAAAGTCATAAGAAAAATAAAAAACCTTTTTTATTAGTTTTAATTCAAAAAATAAGATTTTCTCATCTCAAAATCTTTTAATTATATTAAAAAGTTATTACAAACTTGTGAATCTTCAGAATTTTGTTGGTAAATTGAACTCTAAAATTTTAGTAGTGTTAGTTGTTCCCAATGTAGTAAAGTCCAAGAGGAAATCGGAATATATCCAATTCTATTTCTAAAAAGTAAATTCAAGAAAATTTTCGGTAAGGGCTATGTGTCAGGAGCAAATTGGCTAGATATTAATATGTCTATATTACCTAGTCTATAAATATATTTTTTATAGTAAATTTACTTTAGTTTGCTCAAAAAGTCCTAAAAAATTTATGCAATAATTACTTAGTTCTTGAAATTTTTCTTCATCACCACATCATATATTTTTACATTTTATTTATTACTTATATTGTTGATGTTGAATGAGTAAAATTAATATTTTATTCTCGTAATATTTAAAGATAAATATTTTTTACGTATATTAAATATTTACATAATTCATAATGCCCATTACATATATTTCTTGTATTAAATATTTACATAATTTTTTCATAGTGTAAGTGTCATTATGGGCACCCTTCAACTTCAATTTGTAACAAATGAACAGCAGGAACACTAAAACACATAGTACTGAAAAATAATAAGAAAATGGGTGCACAATCTCTCTCTATACATTCATAATCCATGCACATGATACTTGAGGTCCTTAGCGAGTGACTCTAATTTAAGTTGGCTCATATTTTGATGGTGTAGGTAATTTTAGAAGCGTTCTTTTGTTACATGTGGGCTATGAATTCCTCAAAAATGCAGCATTTTTTTTTTTTTATCATTGTTACGAGGGCATTCCTCCACCACGATTCTTCTAATGTTGCATTTGTTTTCTAAGCAATTTATCATCTAAAATGAAGTACACATCACATGATTGGTAATCACGGCCTCTTTGAGTGAGTAATTAGCAAACAATCCATTGGTAACCACTCAAGAAAAGTTGTAAAAAAAGTAAACATTCCCTTGGACGTGCAGGAGGTTTGGTCATTCACGCCCATTTTGCCAAGACAGACATGCATCCGGCTCCCACGAGCATGGAGACGTTGGAGCCAAGCTGAAGCTTTGCGTTAGTCTGCATCCTGGTGCTCGTGAAGTCTGCGGCCAGCAGGTCAACCAGCGCCATGTAAATCAGTATTCCGGCCGCCACTGAATCAAAGAGGCCTTGCACGATCAGAGAAGTTGGGTCGTTGTCGCTGTAAACTTTTGATATGCCGATGCCGATGCCTACTCCTAATGGGGTTGTGACGGAGAAGAACAACGCCATGATTGCCGCCGCTCGAGACTCGAATTTCGACTGCGTGGTTACCGCGGCATCGATCGCCATGGCAACAGGCATGTCGTGTCAGTAGATGTACGTATCATAAAGCTAATATATAAATATAAATGTATTAAAATAAAAAAGATGATTTGTGACAGATGAAGTGATGGTTTCGTACCAGAGAAATGCATCCGCCAAGTCCCATGCCTTCAAAAAATTGATGGAAGCACAGCGCAACCATGAGAGGCTTTATGGTTTTGAGGCTTTGAGAGGCACCCAGTGTTATCCCTATTATGACTGAATGAACCATAATCCCCAACTCCAGCACCTGTTTATTTTATTTCATTTAATTACATTAATTAATCGCCAATATCATAAAATTATATATATATATCAACTGTATAAAACATATAATTCTGATACAAAAATAATCAAAGTATTGTGAGAAAATATATAATTATTAGACACATTTGTTGTATTATAATAGGAGGTGTAGTCTAAAAAACTAATAAATAATCAAAATGACTCATGATAATATATGAACGACATGACCAATTAAGCTTTTTTGCATGTTTTTTGTTGTTTTAATAGATTAAACGTTTTTGCATAAAAAAAAGATCTAAAATATGCATAAAAACTAATTTAATAAGATTCGAATACAAGGTAACTCAGTTCGAACACAAACACTGAAATTCGAAGTACCTTTTAAAAGAAGGGGAATATCAAGCTTTTGAATAAGACCCTAAACAATTATTCTTAAATATAGGCATATTGTCGTGTCAGGCATATTTTATTGGAGTTGTTAAATATAGTAATTTTATATAAAGTAAATATTATAATACTTTATAATATTTTATTTTTAAATGTATAGTATTACAAAATAAAAATATTCTACAAATATTTTTTATACTTTTGTATTTGTTATTTTTTAAATATATTTTATATCGGTTACTTTACATAAGTAGTCTATTACCGTAAAATAATTATAAAGTAAAACACATAATTACTCTCATTCATGATACGTGTATTCTCTATATATTTATTAATTTCTAACTGTACTAACGCATTATCTTATATGATCCATCAATGTTATTTGTATTGGAAAAATCAAATTCATTATAAAAGTATTATATCTTTTTTTTCGTAAATGATGAAAAATAATTCTAATTTTATCTAAAATAAATTTAAAAAATTACTTTCAAGACCTTTCTGTTTACATGAATTTATAATAAAAAATAATGTCAAATGGGTTTGCTTTCACTAAAAAAGTTAGTCAACATCAGCATCTGTATTGGTATTGATATTAATACTGATATTGATATCTCTCTAAATTAATTGGAGAAGACTTCAATTATTGTGCCTTTATATTCCAAAAAAACAAAAAAGAAGGGTAAGAAATTTACTTATCACTTGCTCTTCTATGGTTTAAATTGTGAGTAGATATATTATTTAATTTATAGGCGGTCCACTTAAGAGTTGGTGAAATAAGTCATCAATTTTTATTAACTTGTGACCCTTGGGATAATTTTGGCATGGAAGTTGGTGCTTTCTTACCTATAAAAGTTTATTTAATGGCATTTAATTATTGAAATAAAG
This sequence comes from Nepenthes gracilis, assembly GCA_033239525.1. Classification (NCBI taxonomy): domain Eukaryota; kingdom Viridiplantae; phylum Streptophyta; class Magnoliopsida; order Caryophyllales; family Nepenthaceae; genus Nepenthes; species Nepenthes gracilis. The sequence continues at coordinate 23,404,724 of BSYO01000007.1, forward strand.
TGATATAAAAATAAAATAATTATTATTTAAAAATAAAATAAAGTGATAATATAATTTAAAATATTTTTATTTGATTCATTATTTTAAATAGGTAAAGTTACATTTAAAACTAATTTTTTTAATATTTAATATATAATAATAATAATAAAATAATTAAAATTTAATATAAAATTCAGGCCATAAGAGAAACAAAGAAAGTTTCTTTTAAATAGGAAAGGTAAAAATTTTAAGGACTGATGTAAAGGAGAGTACGTTGGTTACAATTATTATTATTATTTTGTTTCATTTCTAATTAAGTTCCTTCCAAATAAGCATTATTTGCTTCCACCATTTTAATGGGATTTTAAAATCTTAAAGGTTAAGATTTAAATTTTATATAATATGTTATAAATAGTTATATCTTTTTTTTTTTAAAAAAAAAATAAGTATACTAAAACTGATATTTAATGAATATTAACGTAAAAATTTTTTTAAAAGAAAAAAAAAACTATCTTGATTATTATTTTTTAATTTTAAATCTCAACCATTCAATTTTACTCCATTTGTTAAGATGAGAGAAGCAAACACTGGGAGAAGTAGCATCCCTCAATCCTTAAATTATGGGTCTTCATTATGATTAATTGTTATAATAACGATTCAAGAACTTGAGTAGAGTACATCTATAAAGGTTTGGCTTGAGCAAAAATTAACCAAAAATACGAATTGTTTAGTTTCTTCAAACATAATTTTCTCATTGGTCTTGTCCATCAGTTTGTACAAATAAAAGCCTCATAACCATGCTGGTGAGACCCTTTTAACCTATAATTACCCAATATTTTTGTGCGTGTTAATAGTTAATATCTGTAGATATCGAAAACTACATTAATAGAATTTAAACATTTTTTTTTTCTAAGTGTCACTGAATTAATCTGTCGACTTATTGGCAACCATAATAGGTGATATTATGTGCATACATTTGCTAGACTAACACGCTAAACTGAAGGGTTTAAAATTGAGTTCAAATTCACATAAATTAACATCACAAGTAGAGCTTAATTCAATGAAATACACGGTATCTTTTGCTTGCTTAGATCAAATGATTGATATGAAGAAGAACCTCACGATAGAAACGAAGGCATAAGGTTTGAGAAACGTAAGCAAGCGGGTATAGCTTTTGTGTTTTTATCGGCATATATAGTTTGTATTTTCACATTAAGAAAGGTGACAGTAAACGAGATTGAAGACATACTTGCGCTGTGACACGATGCCTGATGAGCTCCAACCGGCTCAACTCCTCCTCAGCGGCGCCGTCGGCGGCGGAAGCATGAGAATGGCCATGGGAGGCATGCGTATGAATATGAATATGCCCGGCATGGTCGGCGTTCATCTCGTCATCTACGCTTGCCGGCCGGCGCCCATCCCCCTTCTCCTTGAAGTGCTTCCTCCTATAAAACCCCGTTGCCCAAGAATCAATCATCAAGGTGCCGACAGAACCGATCATCGCCCCAAACCCAGCGAAGGGAAAAACCTGCCACACGCTCTGCTTCAGGCACGGCGATGTCAGGCTGTCGAATGCATCGGGAAGTATGTGGATGAATCCGGTGGATAGAATAACACCGGCGGCAAACGCCTTGATCACGAAGAAGATGTCGTTCTCGGGACTCAAGACCGGGAATATTTTGCCCAGCAAAGGCATCGTCACGCCCACCGCACCAGCCGCTAGGATTGCGAACAGTGCGGTCACTCTATACCTGAGCGTCGCACTCCTGCTGTCAGTAGGTAAATTCTCGGCGTCGCAGGTACAGTCTCCGGCGACAAAAACAGCACGGGCAAGGAGAAGAATAACAAAGTATGTTATATTCTTCATGGATGAATCTTCTGAGAGAGAGCTTGAGAGAGAGAGAGAGAGCTTGAGAGAGAGAGAGAGAGAGAGATGTGTGTGGAGGTTTATATGGTTTGATGAATGAGAAGGCTGCCCCTCTTCTCTTAATTTATGTACTGTGAAGAGAAAGGGTGGGAGAGAGGGAAAGTGTATTTTTTGCTGAGATTACACCGGCCATGGACGGCTGTATGAGGTTTTCAAAACGTCAACGAAATGGAAAGAAAGATCAGGGTAATACGACGATGCCATCTGAGAATGAATGAATGGTGTCATTCCGTTCGCCAAATTACGGTTTTGCCCTAGGGGAAGGAGTCAGTTTTTGTTAACATCGCATAAGTGCCATGGGTAATTTTGACCCCCTACCTTTAAAAACTTAAAAGAGAGAAAACAGTGGTTGAATTACAAGCCAAATGCCGAAATAGTGTGCACAGGATGTCGCCATGTCGTGGGTTGAACTGCGGATTTATTTATTTCTGATCAAACTAATTGCTTTAGTCAACGACGAATCATTGATGTACATGAGTATTGTCTCTCTCTTTCTCTCCCTTTTATTAAATAATCATATATTATACATTGATTACGATTGAGTATATTTTAATTTTTTCAAATAAAAATATTAATAAAATATTTAAAAATTAAAAAAATTATAAAAATAAATTTGGATGGAAGTAAAAAAAAAATGGAATTATTTGTAAATTTTTATTCCCCACTAGCGTTAGGTACATTATGTTAATTATTGTCGTTGATGATAAAAATATTGAATCAATGCTTTAAAAAATTTGATCAATCTAATAAGAATGTGACAATTGAATGATATTTTAATGCATTTGATGGGTCCAGCATGGACTAAAGCCAGAGCCGATGAGGCCCAGTTGGAAGAAAACAGTTCCAACCAGCTGAAGGGTCTAACCCAACGACAATGCCCCAAAAGATATAGAAACAAGGCCCGTTGGCGCCCCAGGCACGCAACCAATCAGCGTCGTTCGCATCCCTATGGAGACAACCACAAGCTGCCGGCACCGGAGCCATGGCTCAGAGGATGTTATCTAATGGGAAATGAGGTCAATGCTGACCAGCCGTAGTGCACATCACCCCAACAGCCGCTCAACCAATCTAAGCAAAATTAACAAGCCTACGTTAGCCATACCCGATAACGGTCTTCTCGCCTCCACAAGGCGACAACTAACACTGCTGGCCACCACCATCGATCAACAATCGACGAATTCTGACAAACCTCTTGTTGGAGATGGAAGCTCCAAAAGCCTCATCAAAGGAGCTTACAAATGCACTCTCCAAAAAATTTCTCCAAAAAATTCCTTGACTTCATAGTACCTCAGTGCAACATCGAAGCAAACCTAAAGAAAATGAGAGCCCTCCTCAACATGAGCCATCTGCGGACCATGAAGGAAGTCCAGAAGCCCATAGGGAGACTCGCTGCCGTCTCGAAATTGCTAACCAAGTCCATGGAAGAGTATTTACCATTCTTCAAGGCCCTCAAGAGGACGAAAGCAATCGGATTCTAATGGACGGACAAGTGTGAGAACTACCAAGTTCACGAGCCCCTGACACACTAGCCACACGCGGAGCTACAGAGCCTGCAAGCCTAGTGGCCGTTCACAAAATGGGGGCTCGATATCCTCAAGCCCATGCCCTTGACCTCCGAGTAGAAAAAGTTCCTCATCGTCGGTATCGACTACTCCACCAAATGGTTAGGGGCAACTTCCCTATCACATATAATTGAATAGAATGCAATGGAGTTCGTCCATCAGAATATTATTTGTCGATTCGGGATTTTCGAGATCATAATAACCGACAAGGGAACCCAATTCACTATAAAACGATTTACAAAATCTTGCATGAGCTTTCGCATTAGACTAGTTCAAACGTTTGTGGCATACCCACAAGCGAACGGCCATGTTGAGATGATTAACCGAATGCTACTGCACAGACTGAAAATTAAACTAGAAGACGCAGGGGGCCCCTAGGCCGATGAACTACCTTCTATGCTCTAGTCGTATTGCACGACTCCGCGGGAACCCATGCGGGAGATGCCCTTTAACCTCTTTTACGGGACTGAAGCAATCATCCCCGTTGAAGTGGGGCTCCCCAGCCTTTGGATGGAATGCTTTGACCCCGCTAGCAACTCCTAACCGCTCAAAGAGCACCAGGACTTGCTCCCAAAAGCTCGTGACGTAGCGCACCCGAGAACGGCAGTCTACCAGCAACGCATTGGTCAATATTACAATAAGCAGGTGAAGGCTCGTCCGCTTGAGGTTGGGGATTTGGTCCTCTAAAGTGTAGAGGTGACGGGTAAGGCCGCTCAGAGGAACATGCTACACACCTAGGATGGCAAATTGCACCCTTGGACCTAGAATATTACTCACCCCAAGAAGTACTACCAATGAGTCACACATATGCCCAGGTAAGTTGTGCATACATGAACGGGGATGCTTATACATGTACCATGTTTCTATTAATAAAATTGTTATTTTTATCTTCTCATCTAACTGTTCATACAAATGTGTACTTACTTGCCATTTTCAAGCAGCATAAACTGCTTAGATTGCCTGTGACAGAACGGATCCTTATCCTTTAAAGACTTTTCGTCAATAAACAAATAAAATTAACTATTCATAAAATTTATAGAAATTTCGGCAAAATTTTCTTTACAATTGGACCGAAACCAAAATTTATAACCTGTATAAAAGGACCTACATCAAGCACCCAACTAAATAAATATCACAATTTATCCTATAATAGGCATACACAGGATTACAAGCTGTTATATCATCTATGACTCTAACACAGTACTCTTAACTACTGCATTGAATCTAATTAGAGATGCCATCTAAATCCAAAACAAATTAAAATATCAGAACAATGTTGAAGATCCTATACAACCAATATTTATTCCAATACAAAATTACTACGATATTAGAAGATACAATCTGTACTCTAAGGTAATCATATACATCTAAAATCCTTCAAGGTATCCGAACTCTTTAAAGATCTTCAAATCCATCGAAATGTTCGTCCTTCTAATTTAGTCATATTTTCAAACCTTATCGAATTTCAACGTATCTGGAGGGAAGAAAATAGAAGAGTGAGTCGCAACCCAATAGTGTACCATAAAAGCATGCAATTTAAACAGTTCTATATAAATATATTACAATAGAAGAATATTTAGACAAATATAAAGAACATATAACAAAACAAATAATATATAACAAAACGAATACGAAAAGATGTTAATTTGTCCTGAAAGCACATCAAATATCTTAAACCAAGTTCAAACTTTACTTATTCTTAAAACCTAACTTTATTAATCAAAGAGGCCCAAATTAGTAGACATTACTAGTTGAGGGAGCGAATAATCGATAGTAGATTATATTCACTCCACACAATCCAAGGCCTGAACTGAAATATCCCCTCTGATGGGATTTATGTTCTAAAATACCGTCTTATGGTATGTCTAAATTTTGAACTGAATCCATCATCCCAATTTAAAGTCTCAAGGAGAAGCGGACCACGTATTACGTCATGAACGGAGTTATCCTCAATTACCACTGTAACGTTCTAAAGTATGGCGGATAACCTTACCTGACTAAATAACAGTCTTAGGTCCAAATTTCATATTAACGTACTAAACTGAAGGAATTCACATCCTTAATTGCTCAATCTTAACTTATCATGCCTTAGAGGTCAAACCAAACATTTACAATAATTCTTCAAATGGTTCAAATTACTTTCAAAGAGACTAACAGTGTAATCCTTCTCAAAACTTCAGATGCAAATCGTCTCATAAACTTTATCAAAGCACAAATGAGCTACTAAAGCTTAAGATTTCAAGTTGCAAACACTAACTTTCAAATTTTCATTCTAGGTTTTTCATGTGAAGGTTCCAAACGAAATTTTACCAAATTCTTAAACCAAATCACAAAATCAAAACCATAAGCCAATAAATATATATATATATATATAATCATGCATTTAAAATAAAAAATCCAAAATTTCGAGTTAGAGTTTTACCGTAAGACGGCCGGAGACAAAATGAATATGAACATGCAAGAATACATAAATCAAAACTAAAATTCGTAATAGTCATATGTATGCACAAAATCTAGCTAAGAAATTATGGAAAACATGTATTGTTTGTGACAAAGTTTAGGTGTGAGGGTTTTTAAAACATGAACATTAAAATGGAGATACCAAATCTCCATAAAAACGAAAAACGAAGTTGGGGATACACTTGCCTTAACCTGCTTCACTAATTTTCTTATTCTGATCAAATCGGACGTGGCTTCATGCTCCTCCTCCTTCTCTTTTTCCCTTTCCCTCCTTCGTTGTTTTGCTTCTAGCTTGCATCGCATGCCTCCCCTCTCCCATTTTTCCGTTTTATAACAAAATTTAAGTCGGGGGTGAAGTTTCCTAACTCACGCTTGAGCGCGTATCAGGCGAGCACACGGCGAGCACGCCCTATTATGGATTTTGTGCTCGCCATCTCACTCGAGTGAGCGGCGTGCAAGCCGTTTTTCAGAGCATTCTGCTTTTTGCATTTACTGTTGAGTTTGAGCTAACAGCGAGTCCAACTCTACTACTTACTTCACTAAGGCCAATTTTCTAATTTTATCAATTTCACTTATCCCAAATTTAATTATATCGATTATATTATCTTAATTTTATCGCGGTTATCACAAATTAGAACCCAAAATCTCATTTATGAATCAATACTTCGAGATTGTAAAGCCGGTTCCCAATTCCACATATTCTGGGTCTTTGGCCACCCGATCCAAGTTCATCCATGTTCTATGACCTCATTCACTTATAACAATTCAATTACTCGTATTTACCATATCTTGGAACTTGGGTCGTTACACTGCCCTATGTCAGGAGGACGTTCATCCACTTGTAAAAAGAAACCTCGACCCTAGATCAAGCGCGCCCATGCGGTCAAATTTCAAACTTCGACTCCGCATCGGAAGGCCCTTAGCGGCAGCAAAACCTCAAACCCAGACCAAGTGGCCCACATGCGGTCAAATTTCAAACTCCGGCTCCACGCGGGAAGGTCTTAGCGGTCGTAAGACCTCGGCCCCAGACCAAGCGACCCACATGTGGTCAAATTTTGTACCTCGACTCCGCACTAAAAGACCCTTAGTAGTTGTGAAACCTCAGCTCCGACCCGAGCGACCCACCCATGGTTGAACTTCGAACTCTGGCTTCGTGTTGGATGACTATGTGCAACCACAGAACCATTGCTCTGTGCTATGCGGCCTGAATTCGGTAAAACTGGCAGGCCATGGGGCTGCGAAAGGCTCCCAACAAAACGGCTAAGAAAACCTTATGGGACCTAAATGGCAGGCATGCGGTGACCTTCTAAGAAGAAGATAGCACCCTCAATCAATAATAGTCGGCAGACTAGCAGCACCGAGATGGTGTCGTGCGCGCAACGACCTAAGACCAAGAGTATGACTATTGTGGCCTCAAAACCTAGTTGGCCCTTGAGAGACTCCACCGGGCGTACGATGACGTCCAATTCATTGGGACAGAGCATCCCTCATGCGCAAGATGCGACAAAATCCTTAACCAAAGGATAAGCACAGCGCAAATGGCTCACAAAGCGAGCCTTGGCGATGATAGCAAGATAGCTTAACCAACACAACGAGAGGATCCGCATCATTCAAAAAAAAAGGAAAGGGAGGAAGCAAAGTGAAAAGAAAATGTGCTTTATGCAAGTCGAAGATTACAAGGTTCCTCTTGGAAAGCTATGTACACAAAAAGTGAACAAAATGTGCATCTACCCTATGAGCTTGAAAGCCCTGTCCCCTCCGGGAAGTCGATCAAGCGCAAGCTATCGTCATTCCCATTGTTACGAAGATCGAGGATTCTCGTGGAAACGGCCGAAGCCGCGATGGAGACTATACGAAGACAAAGGCATATTCCGTCCTAGAACCTCACATCCAACACTCGAGCCATCTCCTCCGGAGAGAGCCGGACTCGCAAGCCAATCTCAGTTTGGGCACACCAGTTTTGCAAGCTAACGGTGAGGTCCCCAGCTGCCTGCAGTTCACCTCTCAACCGTTCATTCTCCTCCTTCAGAATAGCAACCTCACTTTTCCAACGCTGCTCAGCCGCCCATTGGCCCTCTTGTTGAGCCCGGCGGGTGCGCTTGTCTCGTTGAGAAAGAGCAGTGTGGACGAAGCGAATCGCATTTGGGATCTGCAAAAGAGAAAAAGGATGAGAAGCTCGTGAATCCTGGCCACACAGGAAACATTGCATGAAGGGAGCTGGCAGGCAAATCCCTAGCTTGATAAGCAAAGAAATCATACCTCAATGAAGGGCACCTCCGTAGTGCCGGACAGCTCCAGCCCGGCTTCGGGATTAGAAATACCTGAGGGCTTCGGAAGCTCGACTCCCTCCTCTGCCCCACTCGCAAGAGCCTCACCTGACGAAGCTTCATCAGTGGTCTCCTTGAGTGCAATGGCCTCCACAACAGCCTCAGGACCAAAGACAAGCAGCTCAGGTGACACTCTGGCTGGTGCATCGATTGCCTTTGGAACATACAAGGGCATGACAGCAGGCTCCAGATCAACAACCTAAATAAGCTCTGTCGAGCCGATCACTGCCTCTTCAGTGCCTATCACGGCCACCCCTCCGAAGGACTCGACCAACCACTCGTCAGCGGAGGGTCCTGCCTCGACATCAAATAGGGAGCTCGGTGTGGACCCTCACCCGAAGGAAGCCCAGACAATGGAATGTCGTACTCCGCCAAAGCCACGGCTAGAATCGAAGGATGCTCAACGACTCCCTCAAGCAGGTGTGGTTCTAGCTCCTGCGCAAAAGTGGCCCAAGTGGGCATCAAAGGGGTAAATCTAACAGACTGACCCAATGCAACCAACAATATCAGCACCCACCTTTGACATGTCAGGCCCCGGCAATGGATCGTCCCCAAGTATGGGGGGCTAGTGATGCGTCTAACATAGACTCGGGCTAGAGCCAACGATGCCCAACTAGAAGAAGACGGGTCCATCCAATAAAAGAGCCCAACCTAGCAACAACGCCACAGGAGATCCAGAAACAATGGCCACTGGGCGCCCCAGATGCACAGTCAATCAATATCGTTCGCACCGCTACAAAGATGACCGCAGGCTACCAGCGCAGGAGGCGTTGGCTCAGAGGAAGTCAACCAACGGGAGATGAGGTCCATACTGACAGGTCATAGCAAACTCCGCCACAGCAGCGGCTCAACCAATCCAAGTAAGGTCAAAAGGCATGCGTTGGCCACGCCTGATAACGGTCTCCTCACCTCCGCAAGGCGATAATTGACACCGCCGGTCACTACTAGCGGTTAGCAATCAACAAATCCCGGCAAACCTCTTATCGGAGATGACAGCTTCAAAAGCCTCCGCAAAGAAATCTACAAATACCTTTTTCATCAGTTGAGAGAGAGGAGGTCCCAACTTTCACTGAAGAGACTTTCAAACTTCCACTCAAGACGATTTGATTCCACCTCCACAAACTTCCTAAGCGGTGACCTAAGATCAAAAGCGTTGATCTTGGTACCCAACACTCAAAGCAATAAGGAGAAAGAACCAACACTCTTCCCTCGAGCTGCCGCCACCGCATGGCGACCGTAGTGAGCCACTCATAGCAGTGCAATCCACGAAGCTTAAGCTTCCTTCAAGCATCCCACACACTCCAATCATCCCAATATTCTTTCATTCACATCACATTTATATCCATGCGTGCATATTTTCGTTCTTTAGGAAAAATTTCTCACTTGAGCGTCGAAATATTTACGGTGGGATAACCTCCAACCATCTTTTAACTTTTTATTTGTCGTTTGCGGTGCGCAGGGTCCAGGTTGAAAGACGTGGAGATCGGACACGTTCATGATCCGACCTAATTAAAGGATCCGAACACTCCCTAATCCGTATGAGAATCCAAACCTAGGAACGTATCAATATTATTGGAACCCAACTGTATCATATTTGTGAATTATTAAAAGAACAACCAAAAAAGTGCTGAAAAATAGCTTTGTCCATATGTGTTATTCATACAAAATGTCAAAATAACATATTTCAATTTAATTTTTTATCAATCAATAAATTTATATATTTCACCAAAAATATTTATTATAATATGTACCTAACTGTAGCTTTATAGAAAGTTTGTAATTAATTTTAAATTTTTTTACCTCCATCAAAATTTAATTTTGTAAATATTTTTTAGTTCTTCATAATTTACAAATATTCTAATTTTTAATATCTTGAAACGAAGTATTTATAATTTAGATATTCTAATAAATTATCAAATATCTATAAATTGAAAATATAATGAAATAATTTTTTAAAAAAAAATAATTAAAATTTTAACATAGCTAAAAATATAAAAGAGGTTGTAAGAGAAATAATATAAGGTATAATTTATTGAAAATCTAGTTGGGAAAATTGATCATGGTATCGCACAGGACGGGTACTCTTCGTTAGCCTCGGATAAGTGTACAAATGGTGTGGAAAAATTGGATATTAAAAATTAAATAAATTTTAGCCTTCTTTATTTTTGTTAAAATTATTATTTTGTTGATTTAATTTATAAATTATTAAAATATCATCTCGACTTCTCAATAATTAAATGATTTTTCAGAGTAACACCAATACTACTCGCAATGTAAATTGATAAAAGAAAGATATAAGAAAATTCAGTTATAACTCATATCATTTATACCAATATATGATCTTATTATAGAAAAAATATGGCACTAATAAACTTTTAATTAAATACCAAATCATATAATTGACCCAACCTAAAATAATAAAAACCGTTTTTTGCAATGCATCTCTTATTAGATATGATCACTCTCTTGTGGTGACTCAACAAATTGAGACGTCATTAAATATCGCACAGAATTTGTGCAGAGTGCTGCAACCGAGGCTAAGGTCTTTTGCAGAGATAAGGCCCGAAGACACTGTGTAGAGTGAGGCCGAGGACTTTGAGTGATGAAGGGTCGAGGACTTCGTGGAGATATGGCCCGAAAACCTGTACAGAAAATGGCCGGAATGAATCTGCAACGGAGTGGCCAATTTTCTAGAATGGGCAAATTTGTTGGTTGGACATTTTGAAAGGTTTGGCTAGCATGGAAAGTTTCACTATTTTAGAAGGTTTGGCTAAAATGGAAGTTTTGCCCAAAATGACAGGTTTGCCATTTTACCTGGTTGGCAAAATAGAAGATTGTCATTTTGCCATGATGGCCAAAAGTGACAAGTTGCTTGATTTGGTGCATGTGATAGAAATGGGCATTCCGGAATGCCCTTTGTGGAATGTCGGTATAGAATTTCGATTTGTAATGGCCTTATTGGAATGTCGGTCACCGAAAAGTTGATCGGCTTAAGAGATGAATCCGATCGACGCAGAGGCTGACCAACTGAGTCTGTATAGCAAAACTAGTGGCAGGCCCTTTTCAAAGCAGGCAATTGACTTACCAGATTTACAAGCTTTTCATAGCATGCACCGTCTTATCTGAGCATGTGTAGCTGATGTGTAGGGCATGGGCCTACAAGAAACTCCATAAATAGTGAGGACATGGCACGAATCATCAGCAATATCGACCAGTTGAACAGATGAGGATTTGGAGTCGGGGCATCTATATGAGAGCACTAGGAGCTTCAGGATAATGTGTGGTAGGACCAATATGTGTGAGAAATCACCAAGGGGTGCAAGGCATCGGTGGGTACGAAATATCACCAGGGTGGGCAATCACCATGGGCGAGCAATTGTTGGGACTTGTGTAGCCAGGGGCTTGTGTAGTCAGACACTATGTAAAATGTCTATGAGTAGAGAGTACCATGGTAAGAGAAAGGATAGAAGAAAAATAGAGAGATAAGAGTAAATGAGAGTTTCCTTACTCTGGATAATTATTTTTCTTATTCTCAGTTTTCAGGGGGCTTGTAGATGGGGTGGGTTGTTGATATTTTGTCTTGAGATTTTTTATAATCGATTTTACATGGTAGATATTTTTTGAAATTTATCTCGTGATTTTTTTTTTCGATTTATGAAGATTTTCACGTCAAAAAAATATTGTGCATTTTTTGTATTCTTTGTGCTTACACTAATGGTGGCTGATAATGATGGGGGTTCAGGTTTTTACAACACCGGATCAGGTGGATTCGGGTGTAGAACCCTAATAAGTGGTATCAGAGCCAAGTTAGATCGGCCCAAGCCCGAAAAGGACTACTTGCGAAGGTGCTAACCTACTGTCGGTGCGTTGGGGCGAAATAAAGAATTACAAAGGGAATGTCACTGAGTGTAGTGCCGCAAAAGTACAATCGTTGAGATCTGCAGCCGTCGAAGTGGAAATTCTAGTGTCGTCATGAAGGAGCTTGCCATTTAGTTAGCAAGAAAAGGAACGAAAAAAGCACTTCGGAGGTGACTGTTGAACTCCTGGTTGTCCTTGCAGGGGAAGAAGGCAGACCCAGCAGGGCCAAGGGTGGAGTTCAGCTGGGACAAGGGTGGAGCCAACAAGACCGATGGCGAAGCTGAGCGCCGGGACCTCAATTAAGGGGAAGCTGTCGAAAGGCAGGTGATGACGGTTGCCAGGTTAAAGGCGAAGGTTCCTCACATGGTCGTGAAGAAAAATTTATTGGGTTTAATTATTCCATTGTGGTGATTCAACAAACTAAGACGTCATCAGAGATTGCACAAGATTTGTACAAAGTGATGTAGTTAGGGTCGAGGACTTTTGTAGAGATAAGGCCCGAGGACACTATATAGAGTGAGGCCGAGGACTTCGAGTGATGAAAGGTCAAGACTTCGTAGAGATATAGCCCAAGGACCTGTGCAGGAAATGGCCGGAATGGATCTGCAATGGAATGGCCAATTTGCCGGAATGGACTGATTGGCCGGTTGAATATTTTGAAAGGTTTGGTGAAAATGGAAGGTTTGGCCAAAATGCCAGGTCTGCCAGTTTGCCCGAAGGCCAAAAGTGACAGGTTGCTTGGTTTGGTGCATATGGCAAGAATGGACATTCCGGGATTCAAGTTGATGACATTCCAAAGCAGGCCGTTACAAACCAAAATTCCATGCCAAAATTCCCTTAGTGGAATGCCGGTATGGAATTCTGGTTTGGAATTCCGATTTGCAACGGCTTGCTTGGAATACCGATCAATAGGAAGTTGACCGGCCCAAGAGAAAAATCCGGTCAACACGGAGGTTGACCAACTGAGTCTGTGCAGCAAAACTAGTGGCAGGCCCTTTTCAGAGCAGGCAGTTGACTTACCAAGTTTGCAGGCTTTTCAGAGCATGCGTCGTCTGATTAGGGTATGCGTAGCTAACGTACGGGGTATGAGCCCGCAGGAAGCTTGGGAACTGGTAAAGACGTGGCACAAATTACCTGCAAGATCGGCCAGTTGATCAAATGAGAATTTAGAGCCAGGACGTTTAGATAAGAGCACTAAGAGTTTCTGGATAATGTGTGGTAGCATTAGTGTGTGTAAGAAATCACCAAGGAGTGTAAGGCACCAGTGTATGTGAAAATCACCAGGGTGAGCAATCACCATAGGTGAGCAATCGTCGAGGCTTGTATAGCCAGGGGCTTGTGTAGCGAGACATCATGTAAAATGTCAGTGAGTAAAGAGTACCACGGAGAGAGAAATGAGAGAAGAAAATCAGTAAGATAAGAAGGAATAAGAGTTTCCTTACTCTGGAAAATTATTTTTCTTATTCTCAGTTTTCAGTGAGCTTGTGTAGTTAGGGTGGATTGCTAGTATTCTATTTCAGGATTTTTTGTAACCGATTTTATATAGTGAATATTTTTCAGAGTTTATCCCGTGGTCTTTCCGTTCGATTTATAAAGAGTTCCCACGTCAAAAACTTATTGTTCATTCTTTGTATTCCTTGTACTTACACTAATGGTGGCTAACGACAACGGGGGGGGTTTGGGTTTTTCACTATGCCGGATTGAGTGGATCCGGGTGTTGAACCCCAACATCTCTGATATCATATTTGTCATGATCCAAACCATCAAAAATTAAATTTACTTTAAAGACTATTTAAACCACAACATTATATAAAATTTATTAATATTTTTGTACATAAGTAATTATAATTGTTATAAAAGATGATCAATTTTTTTTTCATTTGACCAACATCTTCTAGTTCCTGTGCAACATTATAATTTACTATCCAAAAATCATATCATATCAAAATTCTAAGAATTTGCAATAAGTAAAAGCAATGATATGTCCAACTACTCGGCCATATTTTATCAAACATACATGTTAAAATTTTAAATGCTAAGTACATGTTTATTTGATGGGAATAAAAATTTTATTCTTAGTCTATTATTATTAGAATATTTATTTCAGTGTTTGATTTTTTTGACATAAAATAAATATTTTCAGATAAATATTTATTTTTTAACTTAAAAAATAAAAAATATTACATACTTTTAAGTTTTTTATATTTCTTATATATAATAAATAGTTATTTTCATAAGTCATAAATTTCATTTTCACTTTACCCTCATTCTTTTTTCTCAATCAGCACGTATGGAATATTGCTATTACTATTATTATATTATTATTATTATTGTTATTAGTATTATTATCAGTATTACTATTATTATCATTATTATTATTAATATTACTATTATTATTATTACCATTATTATTATTACTATTACAGTGAATATCATTACCATTGAGGATATCATTATAGAAGCGTATAAATATTATTCATACTCTTTAACCTCTAAAATTTTTTACCTTAAATAATGTTTAAAAAAGTCATTAATATAAATTTTTATCTTATTCTTTATACTATTATTACATTCTAATTATTAAAATATTAATTTTTAATTTATTTTATTCTAATAACCAAATATGAAAATAAAAATTTTTAATTCTATTATCGTATTATTCTTTTACTACCTCATTTAATTCTAATAATCAAACATATCATAAAAGTTAATTTTCAAATTCATTCGTCATAACATAATTCACATTTTCTTTCTGAAAGACCCTTTGACTGTGACTCATTGATCCAAAATTGTTAAATAATTTAAGCCTATTAATTTAAAACTCGATAAATTATAATGATGACCTAAAAATTTAGTAAGTAAATAATAAGAGGTAGACAATAATACATGAGTCACTGTACAATGTAAAATGAAAATTATGAACCAAATACTAGCGATAAATTTCACATGTCACGACCCAATACCAAACACAAATAATGTGACATTATAAATAATTAACTAAGACCGAATTGCAATACTATATAAAATGTTAAATAATCTAATGATATATGTATGTTATCTCAAGATGTTGCCAAAACAATCCAGTAAGATACACATATGTTTGCAAATATAAAAAAGAGACAAATATGATAAGAATTAGCCTAAAACTTAGTAATTTATATATGTGCAAAACTATGAGGAGGATAATGGCAAATATCGAATACAAAATATCAAAATTAAGAATCAATATTTAGTGATAAATCATACCGAATAGGAATGAATAACGATAGTTAAATTATATATTTTCACCTCATAGTTTAAGTCATAAGTCATTATACAAAACATGTGAGTAGACAAATTCCATCGTATATTTTATAAATTGGAATAAATGCTATTTTTTTATTCAATTATTATTAGGCAACGACATTTATTACAAATTAATATATTCAAATTTGTCTAAACATATTCATTAATTTTTTAGAGAGATTTGTATTTAGGTAAAAGAATGATTTCACACAATTAAATAAATTTTAAAAATTAAAAATCTCCAATTTAACTTATTTATAGTGTGTTTCATCAAATTCTTATATAAGAGAAGACATGCAAGATGAAATTATTCAATAATTTAGAATGTTTTTCATAATATTCTTGAAATAAGGCACAGTCAGTCCTCCAAAATTACATAAAATATAAATAAAGTCAGCATACATGTAATTTAAAGTTAATAAGAACAGTAAATGACTACATACATGTGAATTATTACAAGAAACAAGAATAATATTTTGAAAATTTCAACAACAAATATGCCTTAAATTTGATTTATCAATATCTAACTTATGATCACTTTAAATTATTATTATTTTTATTTTTCTCTCATCTTACCTCCCTTTTTATTTTTTCTTAAAAAGTTTAGAAAAATGACTCAAAAATCGACTCAAAAAAATATATATATAAAAACTATTTAAACACGAGTACCAATTCTACGCTCATCAAGTATAAGACTGTTTAACTACTATTGCCCGTGTGTCCTTCATATATGGCATAAGGCACACACTTATTGCTACCGGTGCATAAACGCCCATCATACGTGGTTCCTATATTTTTAATGGACACTCTTATATTGACATAAAATTTTTCAAGATAAATAAAGACTCCATGCAAATACAAGTAGGAGTCTATAGTGGTAGTAGCATCGCAAAATAACATTGAAAATTTTTTTCAATATTTTAATTTTTTAAAAAAATATATTTAAATACAATGTCAGTAAATATTTTATTTTTAATATATTTTAATATTTTTTTAAATTTATTTCTCTAAATTTTATATTTTCTTTTATTGTAGATATAACACAATAGAAACAATAATGAACCCAATAAAATATAAAATTACCAATAAATGACAACAATTAATTTAACAATAAATTGAATATTATATAGTGGGTATTTATAAGTTCATTAATAGTATATTAAAAAAAATTAAATATTTAATAATTTTAATAATCTTCTAATTAGCATTCGCAATCGGTTAGGCTAATAGGGTATTTTCATTGTATAATATTATTAAAGCGAAATAAAAAGGAAATGCAATCTCCAATATCAAATAAGTAGAATTATATCATATTACGTAGTTGATCTTTAAGGTTATTCTACATATCTAATGTTCTAAACCATTAATACTAAAAAAATAATATTTTTTTAAAATAAAATAATACCTTTTAACTTTTTAAAATAATGAGAAATAAATTCAAAATATTATTGATACAAATATGATATGCACAATTTATATAAAATAATTTACT
The DNA here is from genome assembly GCA_033239525.1 of Nepenthes gracilis. Classification (NCBI taxonomy): domain Eukaryota; kingdom Viridiplantae; phylum Streptophyta; class Magnoliopsida; order Caryophyllales; family Nepenthaceae; genus Nepenthes; species Nepenthes gracilis. Next base: position 23,421,614 of record BSYO01000007.1, read on the forward strand.
ATTCAAATTTTTTTATAAAAATTATGATTCAAATAAAGTTATAGTAAAATTAATTATTTGAAAAATTGTATAAGAATAATAGAAAATTCTTATTAACTATCTATATTTATTTATAACAAAAAAAAAAATTATTGAAGTAGTACATAAGTGTTCAAAAACCTTAAAATTAATATTTTTTTCCTAATTTCTAATTTTTTAAAATCTAATGTCCTAAAACATAGATATATGGGAGGCTACGTGATGATTAGAAATTATTAGTTAAAGAAATATGTGATTTTATTTTTATTAATTTAGAAAATGATTTTTTGTTTAAATTAAAAAAAAGATAAATAGTATCATCTTTAATTTTATGTTGAGATATAGTAAGAATAAAAAATTGTGATAATTTTTTTGATGAAAGCAAAGATCATGATTATAAGAAAAATAAATTATTCTTTAGGTCCCTTTTAAATTTATAATTTTTACTATAAAAAAAAGTATTCCAAATAAATGATATATTCTATCAGTATTTTTTAATTTATCTGCCAATCATATTAAAAAATTACTAACATTGCATTACTTGAAATGTCAAATTAGTTTAAATTGATGGTAATTATTATCTTTTATATTTTTTAATATGTCGCTTTAAGTATCTAGTACTATTTAAAACTTTTACATATATAATACTTTAGATCAGTAAGCTCTTTCCAAATAAAATAAAATGACCTTTTCTCAAAAGAACTAAAAACCATGCCTTATTAAAACAATTACATAAAATAAATTACGACATATATGTGGAATATATAACATACATAAAACAATGGAAGGCATCCACCATGTAAGTTTAGCTTGTAATTGCTAATCCCAAGCATATCCATGTTATCTCTATTTTCTACTTGTATGCTTTTACTCCCGATAAGAATCAAATGGTATTTTACAAATTTAACTAGATCTCTCACTATATCCCTTATTAATGCTGAGTTTTCTTGTGTAATTTTTGATTTCTTGATAATCTCCAGAAGTGCTTCTTCATCTGTATTGGGTTTGTTTCTTTTCATAAATCTGGTTCGGCTGTAAGTAGACTCTTATGGTAAGATCTGTACTCCATGAAATACATATTTCTTACTTGATGTCATCACAGTATGCATGGATTAGCTGAGCTTGAGTGCACTCCGTGAGAGAAGGAAGAACAAATTAGCCGTGCTAGTTGCTTTCATGGATATGTGTACTGCTGTTTCTTGGTTTTTTGTGTATTCTTCCATGTGGCAAGTTTACCCAATGCTAAATTTAGGTTAAGGTCTTAAGGGATTTAATTTTCTGCAAAAACAGAGATGATGTAATTAGGGATTGTGCATGGAAGTGATTTAGGGGCAACAGTAAATTGAAAACGATTAGCAAGTGTTCTTTAAACTATTTGAGGTGCTAAGCAGTATTGGAGTATTGAAGTCTTGAAATCACGGGCCGGTCGGTAAATAAGTAGTAATGTTCTTGCACATATATTAGAAACAGAGTTGTTACCGAACGATTTAGGTGATATTATAATTTAAATATTGTGGAATACACTATTCGGAAGCTTATTCTGTGTATGAATGCACTGCTATTATAACATGGAATTCTCCATTTACAACTTTGTCTAGTTTTTTATATGATAAACAAAGCCTCGGTGGTATTGCACCATTGAGGGGGGAAAACACCATTCCTCGTTTATGAGGAACTACATTTGGTTTTACAAAAAATCTCACTACCGGTTAAATATATAAGATGTTAATGATATCATTTAAGAATTTGATACAGAAGATACAAATCAAATGAACAATCATATCGAAAGTATAGAGCCAATGGATGATGCGCTTTCAGATGTTCAGTTTACCCTCCATTGCTGTCGTCTCCACCACTAAATGTGGGCAGCTCATCCACAAAAGAAAAACAAAAAAAGGGGTCATTACGTGATACCCTTTTTACTGCAGTCACAGTGTCAGAAAATGGCATTAAAGAAGTTTGTTGTGGCCTAAGTAGAGCATCAGAAGTTTTGTCCAATAGATGGCTTTTGGATGGAATAATTGAAATTGATGGGATACCCGAGAATGAAAGAGGAATGTCACGGAGCATACTTCTTAAGCATCTTATACGAATGTTGTGTTGTCCAGTCGAAGTTAGCTTGGATGACGGGATTTTTGCAAACTTACGCAAGAGTTTGCTGAGATCCATTTGACTGCAAATTTTCATACGTTATCATGGCTTCCATTTGATAACTTCACTTACACGACATTCAACCAAACACCCCCCACCTCTCAAACTACTAGTCAATGCAGTTAAATTTAGTACATAGCGGTAGAAAATTGCATTTTAACTGTGTTTCCAACACGCTGTTAATCTAAGGTTCATCCCTGGAAATAACACCGTATTCTATCTGTTTGAGCTGATGGCCTGCAAATCATCCGCGATTTTACCGGTGTTACTATCCTCAACACCATAAGTGGCAATCTCTAAAAGAGCCCCGTCGGAATTAAAAGGGAAACCAAAAGGCCTCCCAGAGAATCAGACAAGTGGCTACCCGTTTGAAAAGTTGAAAAGGCGAATTGCAACAGTTGATTTTTTAAAATTATATTTATAATATTATAATTTTTATAAATACTTAAACGACTCCAATCTTTGCACAAGGTTGACGTCTTAATCACTAGATGATTAAGAACCATAAATCTGCATCTCCAGAATTAAAGATAAATATGGGTGTTCAATAAAAACTGAAAATATACTAAAGGAACAGCAAAATCATCTCTATAACTCGCGACGCGGTCATGCTCTCACCACAGCAAGGGGCTTCAAGGGGGATAGAGATCGGATTTCAGGTGCAGAGCTAGGGAAAAGCATGTTCAACTTGTGCATGAGAATGTCAGCTCGTGATGGGATTTCATTCAAAAGGAATTGCTGAACTATTGGTTTTTTAAACCATTCTAAGACAGAATCACCCGGAGCTCTTAGAACAACCTTACTGACCTCAAACGGGGAATCAACTGAGCTTAACATCTGCGCAACCACAATTTTCAGAGTTGGTCCCGTAACAAGCTTGATTCTTCTGGGCACCACGCCATAATAGAGCATGCGTTTCCTGAATCTATGGAGGGTGTGCACGACTGCAATCAGGGCAGCTCCAACTGATAAGTTTCTAACATCAAGGGACCAAGCAATATGCTGATCAAAGACGATCGCCTTTGGAAAAAGCTTATTTTCGTAAGCAACTTTCCAAACACAACGGCCTCGGTTTATCTGCCCCATAAGGACCAGATAGTTAAGAAGAACATTAACATAATACCTAGCAGCTCCCTCTTCCAATTCATAATCGATTCCCTGAAAGAACTCTCTGACAAACGATAAAACTGGTTGTTTCCTCCGTTCTGGGCCCGTGAAAAGTCCGCACATGAAGGAATGTGCTGCGTGCTTCGTTGCACCGAGAATTGACATCAAATGCTTCTCACTCTGCTCATCTTGACATCTAATAAGATGAGCCAAGATTGACGTGTAGAGTATAAGATCCACTTTTGCAGCAGAGTTCACGTATGTTTCAAGGAGCGGTCTGGCTGACTCGTACAATCCATTCTTCATGCATGATTCAAAGAGCTGCCTGATAATGAAATTATTTGTTCGGATCGCAGACGAGCCCATGAAGCGAAGCCACCTTAAGGCAAGATCAACAGAACCATCTTTAATATAAACCATTAGGACGTCGCTGGCACTAACGTCAACAGAATATCCCATCGCCTTCATTTCAAGTAAAATTTTTGCAGCCACATCCACTAGCTTCTTGTTGGCTAGAAGGGTCAGTAGAGTAGTATAAGTACTCAGGCCCGGTCTTAAACCTGCATTTGTCATAGAATTATATAACCTCATGGCAGAATCCACTTGCCCAGAGGTGGCATGCATCTCCAACAGGGATGAGTACGTCGATGGAGTTGGTAAGAATCCTGCCTTCTCCATGTCCTGAAAGACAGACATTGCAATCTCAAGCTTCCCTGATTTTGCATGCGACTCGACAATCATGGTGTAAAGCCCATAGTTAGGCCTGAAACCTGCTCTCTTCATCTCCTCCCAGAACCTAAGAGCTGCCTCCAATTTCCCGGCCTTGATGTGCGACTCTATCAGAGAAACAAACAAAGTAGCAGATGGCCTGTGCCCAAAACCCTGCATTTCAGTGTAAAACTTCATTGAAGTGTCCAACCTCCCAGCTTTTCCCATGGAATCGACGAGTGTTGCAAATATTGAGAAGCTGGGGCGAAAGTTCTTTCCTTTCATCTCTTGGAAGAGCTTAACAGCAGCATCAAGACGACCAGATTTTGCCAAGCTTGGTATCATCATCTCATACGTTGAACTATCTAATGAACAACCAGTTGCTTCCATACTCTCATATATCTCAAGCGCCTTATAAGGCAACCCCTTATTCAGAAACAAGGTGATGAGTGAGTTATATGTTTGTGTATCAATCTTTAAACCAGCTTCATGAACCTTCTTAAAGCAACAAAATGACACTTCTAACTTCTCTGCCTTTGCCAAATACTCAATAACTCGATTACAGGCACTAAAGGAAGAAATCCCATTATCACTCATATCGCAGATCATCTCTTCCAGTAACGAACGGATCCTCTCAAAGTCCCTGATTCTATTCAATTCATCTAACAATAACATGTAACACTCATCGCTTGGCACATACCAGGGCTGCCTCTTAGTCCACTGAAACAAGCTGAGCAACGCGTCACTGGCGGTATTAATATTCTTCAAAGCCTGGACGACATGAGTCATACTGGGCACAAATTGAAGCTTGTCCAACTGGGTTTCCATTTCAGGCCCCCATTTCCACCTCTTTACAATCTCCACAATTTTCTCCACCGCCGCAGCATTGGAGAGCGGCTTCTTTATCCCACCTGCCATGACATGGTCATCAAGACCTGGCTCTACTGAGCGAATACCCTTACCGGCATAAATAACACTACCCGACTCATCTAAATACTCGATATCCTCGGCCCACTCTTGTAACTCGTCGCTCTTGACGTTTCCTGAGCTGTACTCTCTCGAAAATTCAGCCGCCTGTACTATGCCGAACTTTTGTGCAATCGAATTGGGAAATCTGGACAGCCTTCCAAAATCATAATCACGATTACCTAAATTACACGGAGCAAAAAGATTACCAGAATTAGGGTTATGCGCACAAAAAGAAGCCAGAATACTACGGCCCTTGCCCAGGCGACAGAGATTTCCTCGGTACAGAATACCACAACGAAGCATTGAATTGCAGGACAAAGCGGCACAATGAATGAAATTAGAAGAGGGAACTGTACATTTAGGCGCTTCGGGATTCAAGGGTTCATGATTTTTAAAAAAAACCCCGACTAACAAATTAGGAACCTTTAAACGAGTAGAATAGTAACCCTCCCTTTCTGAAGGAACGAACTTGAACTGAACACTGAAATGGAAGACAAACAAGAGAATGCCCTGCTCGCACCAGACTTTCTCAGACAAATTGTCGCATAAGAAAAAAACCAATATATATATATATATATATCATCATAAATAATAATTGAATTTTTTATATCATTTTGAATTGGTTGTCCATTTTAAAAATAAATAAATGTAATAGAAAATTATATAAATATATCTTTTCTAAACGATTATTGTTGTTAAGAAGTGAGATGCTCTATTTCAGCGATTGCCAAGTTTCAACTATTTTTCCTATAAACATTGGTATTGGTTTAAATTAAAAATTCAAAAAAGTAAATTTGAATTTTCTGAAATTAAAATTATGTATAATTAAGTTTTATTATTTGAATATCTAAAGAATGACAATTTATGCCATAAATATATATATAGTTAAGGCTTACTTATATTTTAATTATATAAAATAACAAATAAAACAATTGACCCAACATAAATTTTAATATTTTAAAAGTCTCATCATTATTAAAGAAAAATCATTCTTATTTTTTCATATAAATATCTTTCTCTATATCACTATTGAAAAAAGCTATTTTTATGTATATTTATTATAATTTTATATCAAAATAGACAATTAATGTCAAAATTATATAAAAAAATATTTTTGAGACAAATGAAAAAAAGCCTCTATATAATCATTTTTTTTTTAAGAAAATAAATCCAATTGCTATTGTGGTTTATGAGAATCTCTTGTGCCACGGTTAGATATGTCATTTTATATCTCTTAATATATTTATAAGTATAGAAAAACACATTTTTATTATATTTTAATACTCAAATAATAAAGTTTCTTAGTATATGTTGGAATAATAGTTTCAAAAAGTAGTTACAAATCAGAATACTTTCTCACTTTAATATTAGTGTTAAATATCATACTAATTTTAGGTTTATTAATTCGATTTTCTATATCTCAACTGGCATCTAATAACATAATCTATCTAAAGTCAACCAATTTATTTATGTTAATATGTATCCATTTGTTTAAATTCATTTATCTTTTCACATATACTACTAAATTCATTGGTAAAATAATATACTTTAATTATAAACATCAATCTACAAGAATCTATTTCATTTCAAAACACAGAAACAATATCAACAATGGCAAATTTTGTTTATGATTTTTTAAAGCATAAATAATGAGATACATAAATAGAAGTGTATAAAATAAATTATACGGAGCATTGATAATAGAAGATAATTTTTCAAATTTATGAAAAAATATTATATATTTACGATAAAAGTTGTTCTTAATAGGTAATAAATCCTTATATGGTCGATATTAAATAAATAAAAAAACATATCAAAAGATTTCTCTATAAAAGTTAGACCTTTAATGAAATATATTAAAAAAATTTATTGGTTGAATAAATACTATAAAAATTTTTAAATTTACTAAGGAAATTTATCTTTTACCTAAAAAATCTAACAAAAATTTTTCGATAAAATTCTATTTTAGGACTTGGATAAAATGTAATTAAATATTGTCGAGTATGTGAAATTCAAAATTTTGTGACCTTTCATGGTTCTCTTTCCAATTCACATCCAGAAGAACTTATTTCACACCAAGAACGCTCCCTTTGCTCAAAGTCATGATCTGTTACACTCATCAAAATCCTACTCGCCTTAGGTGGTAAATGAATGCAGTAGGAGACTCGGGCCGTGGCAAAGGGCGCCTATTTGTTTTATTCAAAGAGAGAGATGGATGGAGCTTATCCCTGCGATCAGTGCAGCTGAACCTGCTAAAACCGTAGTACAACTTTAGATTGAGATTGCAGAGCTGATGTTGTTTCCCTCCCGTCTCATGAAGTCTCTATCGCTCGCTTCATCGTCGCCCGCCGTTACAACCCTTCAGGAAATCGCCTCAAACTGCCCCAAAGGTCTCTCTCTCTCTCACACTCTCACTCCCCCAAAAAAAAAAAAATTTCTGCTTGAATATGTAGTTGAGCTTAGATAAAGTTGGGTTCCTTAAGGGAAATTCATAATTCTATTGGGAAAAAAGGTCCTTCGGACGCTGGCATCCTTTTACGGTGCAGCTGTTGTCTCTTAATAAAATGGTTTAATCTTAAATCAATTTCACATTTCTTGGACAACATTTGCTTCTACCAAAGATAATGACTAATGCTCCTGAATTATTATTCGCTTTAAGCTAGGGCTAGATTGTTTTTCAAATATCTGTGGATTTCCAATTACATTGCTATTTGTATTTTTTTGGGTAACTAAGCAATTTAAATTGTTGCTCTACTGTTAAGCCGGACTGCATTTTTTTTCCCTTCTTCAAATGGCATCCTCTGTGCCTTAAGGTTTCTTCATTGACATGGAGGCCCTCTCAAACCAATGAAACATCCTTTTCTGCATTATAGGGATAAAGATGTATACTTCTTACCCTCCCAGGGCCAACAGTGTGGGATGCTTATGCTCTGAGCTGCTCTTTATCTTCTATTGGTCACCTCTTAACAGTAGAATTATTAGATGTCCTTGATCTTGAGGCAGTAATGAGGATTGGACATATCCAGTTCCCTTTTAGGTGCTTCTCAAATATTATTGCTTTCTTTAGTGCTTGGTGCACCTTGAGTTTGGTTTATCTATTTGTTGTATTTTTCTCGCTTGGATAGCTGGAGATGCTCCTGTTTTTATTTTCATTTTAAAGTGCTCTCACTATGTTGGAATGCAAAAAAGTCAAATAATTCCCACATTGAGTGACAAAGGTGTGGATTTCAAATATCATGATTTATCATAACTATTTCAACTGAAATAGTAAACATGACAGACTACATTATTCTAATGAGAGTTAGGGTAATACTCTCCTGTAAAATAGATTTTGGAATCACAAGATCGGCAACCTAGTGACTGAGATGATTGCTTTACTTATTATGTTTCACAAAAAGTCTGCCTTTCTTTTCAAGTTCAAGTTCATAGGGTTCAAAAATCACTTGCCTCTTTTACTATGCTTTGGGAATGTGGCACTTGCATTGGTACTCAGTCTTTAAAACTTCTTCAATGAGTATAATGTGATAAATCAAGCTAAGATCACATGGCAACCAAGCTGTTTGATCCCTTTAGCCATCTTAGGCCCAAAATGTTGAAGTTTATGTGCCAAGTGTAGAATCTTATTTTTCCAAATAGCTATAAATGAGACTCATTACTTGTCTGATGCTGATCATGTTACCACATATAATATTTGCCTCAAGAGTTCAAAACCTAAAAAATTCTGCACATATGAACAATTGGATTAACACTTCACGTATCAAAACAATTAAATGTAGTCACACAACAACCAAATAAAATAAGCTCCGAAACATCTTGTAAACTCAATATACTCATATAAGCTTGCAACATGATTAACCTGAACTCAGGTGTAGAAGCTGAACATTTGATGGAAAAGTTGGCATGCACCCTTCCTCCTAGGTTCATTTTACTGACTGCACCTTTAGCAGAATGTATATGCACGCAGTGCTTCATCTAGCATCTTTCTCCCTAGGCAGCATGCTTGCAATTTCGGTGGTCATGATTGCTGTTACTGCAGTTGTGGCAGTGGACGTTTTGGCTGTGAGAGACTGTTCCATTTTGGGTGTTGTCCGGTGGATAATGATGAGTAAAGAGGGTGTAGATCTGGCTTGGTGGTTGGTGAAGATGTTTTGCGGAGATGGGCATATAGTGACAATGATGGTTTTTTCTATGGACAGTGGTAAGGATCTTGGCCTTGGCCCTATGCACTGGTAGTTTACGGTGGTGAGATAGACAGCAAGAAGTGAGAATAAACAGTGGTGATTGTCCTCCATTTATGGCAGCGGCAATGGTGGCACCGAATATCTCTCACTCTGCAGTGGTGGTATAGGTGGCAAAAGAGTCTGCAAGAAGTGAGAATGAGATAAGCAGTGGTTATATCCCTCCAATGATGGTAGGGGCAATGGCAGCGTTGAAAACTGTTATTCAATGTTTTGTCGGATTGTTAGTCTGCAGTCCATCTGCTTTTGTGGTAATCGTGGCTAAGAGAGATAAGAAAGAAAAAGAAGTGATGTGGCGCTGCCTTCTTCATCTAGACTTCACTGTCCATGTTAGTTCAGGAGTGAAGGGAACTGGAGATTGCATGCTCAGTTACAAGTTTTTCCAGTCAATTCAGCGAATTTGTTGCTTGTTGCTCTGTTAAAAGGTTGGTTAATTAAATTACTTAAGACAAAATTTGAAGTCTTAAAATAGGACACTATTCTACATGAAGGGTCATGTACCTTCTGTAGATGGTATGTACAGTGGTCCTTTTGATTTTTTAGAAATCATCCTCAAAGTTAGCTGATTGTCACAATTGTCACCAACAAAAAGTTGTTGACTGCTTGCGCCAGTTGGGATAGCTCAAGTGGTGGAATGCTTTTCCCTTGTTAGCTGTGTGTGAATTTTCTGACCAATAAAAAGGAAGCAAAAAGTAACTTATTTTCTTTTTGTTTCCTATTCGATTCTGGCTTTCAACGTTGTGGTTGGCCCCACCTAGATTTCCAAGTGTGTTTTTTATGAACACAACCACCACAGATCCGATTCTTAACATATTCTTTGAGGTGATCACTGATGATAGGCTGTTAATATTTTTCCACCCCAACCCACAAAAGTGGGGGTGGGCGAGAGTGTGTGTGTTTGGCCCTGTATTGTGCTGTATAATAGATAGTGTCATGCCCCTTGTACTGAATATGTGATTTCTAACACCTCTCTCATAAGTATGTACTTATTTCTTATTTTTGCAGAGTTTTTTACTCCATTTCCATGGGTTCACTTGTTGATGAACCTTACTTCAGTACAGCTAGTGGTGTTGTTGGTTTGGTATTTACGTAATTATATTTAGATTTAATAAAGGTAATTCTTGTTCTCTTTTTTGTCTAGGGAGAGAGTCTTATAGATCTTCCTCGCATTTCCAGGCAAGTAAACTTGTCTCTGATGCTTGCTTAGAAAAAGGTCATCTGATCTTCCCAGGAAGCCCCAAATTTTGAGAACATGGGTGTTCAATATGAAATATTCAAATCGTATTTTGGATAGGGCCGGCATTCATAGTGTCCCTATTGAGCACCTTACTAATGGGTTTTGTGGCATAACTACATGCCAAAATTCCTTAAATTTTTATCAGTGGAGAAACTAAATATTGCATAATCAAGCATTCGCCCATCATCTTGTGACAGTACCAAGTACCAACCATTGTTGCTTCTACTTGTGGCATCTAAATGTAATTTTTGTCTTTCAAATGTTCATCTCAATATGCATATATGACAATGTTTTCATTGACTAATAAACGATACTAATTGGCCAGGGGTTGCGAAAGTGGTCTTGAAGAAAGGAAAAGCACAACTGTTTAGGGATGGAAATCCCATGGTTTACAGTGGGGCAGTTGATAGAATAATAGGAAGACCACCACCTAAGACAGGGGACATGGTTCTGGTAGCCGATGGAACAGAAAAACCAATAGGGTGGGGCCTGTACAATTCTGTTTCCATGTTTTGTGTACGGCTTATGCAGCTGGAGGAGGAAGCATTGAGGTATTTGTATAGTAAATACTTAGCCCTTTGTATGTTCCCTTATCTTTAACACGGGGTTATGTTTTTCACTCCATGCCATGCAGAAATCCAATTTGTGCATTGAACATGGACAAGCTACTTGAAGTAAGGATTCATGCAGCTGTAGAACTACGAAGATACTTAGGAATTCCCTCCGTTAATACAAATGCATACCGTCTTATCAATAGTGAAGGAGATCGGTATGCCAGAAATTTCATTGCTAACTATTAATTTCTTAATTGTACAAATAGCATGTGAACATATTTAATATCATGTATTAATTGCACTCCTGTTGTCGAATGTTTTCATATGCTACATTAATTTAATTGTTGTTATATTTTGGACTGCTGCACTTCAGGTTGTCTGGACTAATTGTCGATATCTTTGATGATGTAGCTGTGGTAGCATCTTCTGCTGCTTGGGTTGAGAAGTACAAGCCAGAAATAGAGGCTTGCATTATTAAAATCAGTGGAATTAATCATATAAACTGGAGACAATCTATTGAAATGCTAAAAGAAGAGGGCTTGGATTTATCGAGTTTGAAGGAGGCACCTCCACCTCCTCCTCTTTCAAGGGTGAAGGTACATTGCCCATCTTTATTCATATTGCACATTCTCCATGTTCCCTTGTGCAAATTACAAGGCCGACGTGAAATTCGTTTGCATGACATTTACTGGAATGTTTTTCTTCGTTGACTTTATCGAGTTTACATTTTGCAATGAAAATATTTTTAGAGCTGTGGAATGGGTGGTGACCAACTTTTTCATATCACAATATATATACAGCTGCATATAGAACTAAAGTTCCGTAGAGGTCAAAGTGCTACTACAGTTGCTTGCCTAAGGTCTATTTTCATTTTAGTAAAATTAACTTGACATAAACTGTTTATATATCTGATAATACCATGGCATACATTATTATGGTTATCTAAAATTCTTTACTCTGTATATGTTTCACTCTGTTTATGTTTCAGTTGTGTGATTATTTAATTTTCCTTTAAAACTGTTTTAGTTTTTCTTTTGCGAATTATACAGTGTTGGTCTCTTATATTCTTTTGTCACCTACTTTCTGAAAGGTAGAGATGTCGATTGCTTGATTACTGTTGCTGTCATCATCTGCAACTAGTTTAATTTCATTTCTGCTTGATTACTGTTGCTTTCGTCTTCTGCTTGGTTATTTAGTTTCCCCTTAAAACCATTTCGTTTTTATTTTGAAAATTAGACACAATGTTGGTCTGTAATATTCTTTTGTTACCTACTTTTGAAAGGTGAAGATGTCGATTGCTTGGTTTCTGTTGAGTTCATCTTCTCAAACTTTTTACGTGAGCTGCCATATGTCAGCTAGTTAGGAGCAGCTGTTGCTGCCTTGCTGGTTAAGGGATCTCCACGGATTCTTTTTTTTTTTTCCAGATTTGTTCCAGTGATTGGCTAGGATAGCTGAAACTCGTTCATGGTGCTTGCATTAGTTAGTTTTGAGTTATGATAAAATTACACAGTATACGCTGGTTGTGGTTTAAGTTTTAGGAATACCTGGCCAATTTTTTACTAATGAAAGTTGAGATATCTTTTGCTAAATTTCACGACCTCCTTTTTCTATACTCGTTAGTCTGCTTTGTTGACTAAATCTGTTTAGGTTTGCAGCTATTGACTTGCTGACTCCATTTCTGGGATTGGGCCATTATACATTAAATACTTGAATATAAAGCTTATTTTTTTCAAAAACTATGCCTGTCTTACAGCCACCACTCTTCTTTTGTTTGTTATTTTTTAATCCACAATTCATGCTTTTCTTTAATCCTTTTGTCTACACATTGCTTACGTTCCCATAATCTTTGCTTCAGTATGCTTTGGTGCAAGCCAGAAACGGTAAGATATTTGTTCAGAAAATGGAAAATATGTTGAAAGCATATATTTTTCGTCCAAAATGATCTAATATTGTTCCATTACTCCTTTTTGAATAAAAAATTTAATGCAACAAATCACCAACTGGAAACAGGAAGATATTTATTCAAAAAAAAGGATTCTATGTTGAAAGCATATTATTTTTAGAAAATGATCTAATACTGTTCCATTCCTCGTCTTTGAATTTTAAAAATTGTAATACAACAAACCTGCGGGGAGACATCGGGATATTTGTTGGGCTGTGAGTTTGTATCTGCTGGGGTTCTGGCAAGCAAATGCCATTGGTGTTCTCTTTCACCCTCAAATGTGATTTTCTTCCCTGCAATTCTTTTGGAGAGCAGTAAAAACTCACTACATATCTCCTTCAGTGAACTTTCTTTGCTGCCAATATTGGGATGGATAGAAATGGCTTCTTGCATTATCTCGAATATATAGTGATCAAATTTTTATGCAACATGATCACATATTGGTTTTTTAAAGTTTTTGGGGTTTATATATGCCAGGTCAAGGAAAATGGAATTTACTATGCAATCTCACTTGAGGGTCAGAAGACAGGATTTTATGCTGATCAGCGTGAAAACCGTCAGTTTATATCAACAATCTCAGAAGGCCAGAGAGTTCTCGATATTTGCTGTTACAGTGGTGGTTTTGCACTAAATGCAGCAATTGGAGGTGCTACACATGTGACCGGTATATTTCTTTTGTAATCCTCTTCATAAATCATGTAGATTCATGCCCAGAAAAACTATAATTCAGTGTATGGTGAATTGTTGGTTTTGTATCCATCATACCAAATTATGGAACACTGGCATTTTGAAATTCTAAATTCAATGTTCGAAGAATTAAATGTAATATACAAGAAAAGTGTATGAATGCTCTGCCATTATCATAAGTGCTTGATGCATAACCTTGGGTCTTATCCGCCAATTAAAACAGCAAAAATGCAAAAAAAAAGGGGCAAGTTCTAATACTAGCATTCTTTTATTCCCCTAGCATACTATGTTCCATGCCAACTACACATGCATTCCCGTTCCATTTCATGTACTAAACGGTCCACACAGGGTTGAGCTTGTGTAAACTTAAAGCCTGCAATGCACAATTTTCGTGCATTAGGCTACCCCAAGGTGACTTGGTCAGTCATGATTTAGCAAATCCAGTAATGGTGCTTGGCCATATGCAAATTGGTGAATTTCTATTTTTCCTTCCCTTAACCTCGCTTCAATTGACAACATCCTGGTCATGTTAAACTTTGAGTATTAGTCTATCCCATTCCCCCTCCCATGCTGGGGGGGAGGGGGGCTACATCTGAGATGTAGCTCCAATCAATCCTAGTCTATCATATGGATTGAAAATAATTGTGCCAGACCTGGATTTCATATCTATCTAATTTGCTAATATTTCGAGAAATTTGGATCAGAATATGTGATGGATATGATGGCTCTGTAACAGCTTGACATTTTGAATCAAAACTTTGTGGCAGTTGAACATTTTGAAATGGAAAAGGAGTGAGGAGACGGCCCATCCGGTTTTCACAAACCTGCAATTGACAAGTGTCTGTTTGCTTGGGCACTAAGACAAAAAGCCTTCTATTTTGATTTGGTACTACAATACGAGGCTGAGAAGTTGGCTTAAATAATCTACATTTCAATGCATTGATGGATATTGAAAGATAGGTGCAGGTAAAGAAAATTGAAAGACGTTAAGGTAGAAGTTGTTGCCAATTGATTGGAGAAAAAAAGAAGGAAATATTGTTAGAGTGAAACATAAGGAACATCAATGTGAAAGAATTCTGGAAAAATGAGTAAGTATGCAGCACCAAAGGCTGTTAAGTGGGTACAAAGTCAGGTGAGTTTTGCTTGGTCTAGGGGAGTCCTTCTGTTCTATTGGGTGTATGTTAGTGGCTTAGTGGGTGAACTTGGTTTAGGTTATTTTCATAGTTCCATACAAGCACTATCCACATCTGAATGTGTAACATCTGGATATAATTCAATGCATAAGAACATGCCTAACTGATATGTTTTTAGCTACATGTTCATTTTCTATTATCATACAAATTAACTAGTTATGTGCAGAAATTGATTAATGTTTGTGTCATGTATTGATGTCATGTTTGAGACACTGGTTGAGATGAGATGCAGAGTGTGATAGTGGAGTTGTTATGTGTTGGAAGTTGTAAATAGAGCTAATGGTAGTTATTAAATGGAGATTCTGTGTTGATTTTTGTGGTATAATGCAATATAAAATTACAATGCTATAGTGTGAATGCGAAATTAAACTAGCCTACAATAGTAGGATGCAAACGGGATAAACTGACAGAGTCCTGCTGATTTTGAAATAAACTTGATATTGAATTGAAACTTACAAGTACAAAATAACGACACTAAAATGGAGCCTCTTATACTAAAATACTAAATTTTTGCATTAAAAATTGATTCACCAAATTCTCCATTTTTCTCTCTCCTCTCCCCTTCTCCCTCTCTGCCCAGCACTCCCTCCCTCCCTCTCTCTCTCTCTCTCTCTCTCTCTCTCCCCCTGCCGTGCCCAGGAGAGGACCTCCCTTATCTCTCTTTGCCTTCTCTTTTTATAGAGTAGAAGTGAGGAGGACCTACGGCCTTTTTTTATTTTTTTATTTTTATTTTTTGCTATTTTTTAAAAACAATTAATATAAATAATTAAATAAATAAATAAATATATATATAATCTAATCCTCCATCATCTTTAATTTTTGGGGAAACATATATATATATATATATTCTAATCCTCCATCATCTTTAATTTCTGGGGAAACAGCGCCGCTCTTCTTTTCCTTGCTTCTTTGATTGGATGTTTGAATTGTTAAAATGAAGGCTCCATTTGATTTATTTTCTCACATTTATACCAAAAATCCTTCCTTTAGGGTAAAAACGTGCACAATAAAAAAATATGTAATTTAATGATGTGAATTAAATAAAACTTGCTAGAAAATAACAATAAATAAGTGTGGATAAAAATATAATAATCAGTGTTTATTAGTACAGATTGTTTTTCCTGGTTGTCAATCTGTTTATGGGTATCGATTCTTGCTTCTCTTGGTTGGGTTGCTTGCTGTGATTTTGTTTTTCTTTTTTTTGTGGGTGCAGTAGATTTCACTTATTGGAAGTGTTGTTTGCTTTTCAATAGCTACTAAAGATGAAACAAGTGTTTCCCGAAGTATTGCTTTTGTGACCTTTTCTACCATGTCCTCCCAAATTATTTATTGTTTTGATGGGACAAATTATGTACATTGGATGAAGATTACCCTACTTGCTATAAGAGGAATTGATAAGGAAGGTCATCAATGACCTTCTTGGGGAAAAAATATGGACACGTGAAGATGTCCAACTTATATTTAGTTGATTAATTCAATAGAGGAAATGGCGTACCTTCTAGTAACTTATATAGATACTGTAAAGATCTCGTGGAAGTATCTATTAGTGTTATTGCTCTTTTCTAGGGAATATAAATGTTTACATTGTTTGATATGTCCAAGTCATTCTTTCTTATGGATCAAAAAGATTGAACGTGACCAATTATTTTATTGGCTTTAAGTAGGTTACGAAGAGATGGATGTACTTATACTGATTTCTTCCGAGGTGAGGAAAATATATAATCAATGTGAGCAATTTGCTATTTTGTGTTTTCTTGTTGAGTTTAAACCTGACTTTGAATTTGCTCAATCCTGCATTTTAGCGAGTGTTGAGTTGAGCAACTAATGTAATCTCTAGAATCCAATGTATTGATTGTGATGTATCACCTCTTGCTGGTTGAGTCGATCAAACAACTTGTGTGAGTCACTCCTTGTTTGCTTTCGAGGTATTGGTCATGGCATGGGTCAGAAAGGCCATGTCGGTAGAGGTAATGATAGAAAAACAACGTGCTTTCAATGTAGTGGGATGGTCACACACGAAAGAAATATTGGGAGCTACATAGAAAGCTATTGACATCCTCTAATAAGTATGCTATGATTGCATATGGGGGAGATATTGGTTCCATGTTGAGGTGACGAAAGAGACAGTTACTTCATTTACATATGACTACTCGCGTTTATTTATTGGTTAGGCTACATTTGCTATTGCTACTCTTATTCAGTTTGGTAACCCCATCGTGTGTTTCTTGATTGCATCTCGGACTTGGTTTGTTGACTTCGGTGCCTCTAATCATATAAGTGGGACTTCATGTGTATTGTCTGGTATAGATAATGTGGATGAAAATATTGATATCGACCGCGGTCATATCATTGCTAGACATGTCTGATAATAGGTATCAACATCGGTATCAGATATATCGAATGGAAAAAAAATCTGAAAATCGTAAGTTAATAGGGTTGTATTTGTTGATAATCAATTGTATTGATTGATATGGAAATATATCATAATATTGTCGTGGTGTCAGGAAATATTAGTATTAGGGGCTTTGATACTGATAGATATTAGCCAATTTTTGTATCATTGAGTGTACTAGATGTTACTTTGGCTAATGATTATTTGGTTAAGGTTGTAGGAATTCATTTTGTTCCCTTAAACTAGATTCGTCATCTATTGGTATGTCTATAAGAGAAAATAGTTGTTGTGTTGTGCCATCACGGTCATCTAGGTCATCATTCGCTATCAAGTCTAAAGAAATTGTGTATAAGTTTATTCTATGTCTAATTTATTTTGCGAATCATATCAATTTGCTATACATCATTGTGTGTTATATTTTCTTAGAGTCAATCAACTAAGCTTTCACTACTTTGTTACTTTTATTGATAAATATTCTCAAACTATTTAGTTATATTTAATAAAGAATCATTTTGAATTATTTTTAATCTTCTATGCCTCATCTACTAAGATTCATAATCAATTCTCATCTTTTATACGGATTTTATGTAGTGATAATGCCTTGGATTACTTGTCTAATCAATTTACTTTATGTTCTAGCATGGAATTCTCTGGCAAACCTATTGTTTTGATACCCTTAACAAAATGTAGTTACAAGAAGAAAAAAAAAAATCATCTTTTAGAAGTGTCAAGGGCTCTCCTATTTCACATAAGAGTTCCCTCATTCTTCTAGAATGCAGCAATTTTGACTGCTTGTTTCCTTATTAACCGTATGCTCTCGATCACTTTTCAAATGGAGATTTCCCTTCGTATTTTATTCCGTGACAAACCTTTACACATTTAACCTTAGGTAACTAAACTTAATGCCATCACTTAAAGGTACTTTCTTTGGTACCCAAACTTAGAAAGGGTTTTGGTGTTTGTCCCTTGAATTAGTACAATTTCTAATGTCTTCTGATACTTCGTTTAGAAAATCTACCCCTTTTGATTTCGACAAGTTTCCTTCTTGTCCATCGTCTATTCCTAATGATAACTTTCTTGTCTATAAGATTACCCATTAGGGTCTGTCTTCACCCCTTCCACTAATTCATCCTATTTCTAAAACCTATGTTCGTGGTCCTTTCAAGTGTTTGGTTTCTCTCAAGTAGTTGCTCTTGAGCTAACCTTTGTCAAGTTGATCCCCCTGTCTATGAATCCTACAGCTTATTCTCAGGTGACAAATTTAAAACTTCTGATTGCATTATGTAAATGTCATCATAGTTGTGCAAAATACCTCTATTTGTTGCTATTTCTTATGCTTGTGTCTCGATTTCGTTGCATGCTTTTTTGTCTCCTTGGATTCATCCCATGCTTGAGACAATCTTCGAAGCAATTTATTTTTCTAATTGGTGAACAACTATGGAGTCAGAGATGTCTGCCCTTGAGTAGAATTAAATGTGGGATCTAGTTTCTTTGCCGGTTAGGAAGATATTGATTGGTTCTAAATGGGTTTGCATAGCGTAAGTCAATGAAGTTAACTCTCTAGCATGATTAAAGTTTGTCAAGTGGCTAAAGGATATGCTTAGACATATGGGGGGGTTATACCCATACCTTTTCTCTTGTTGCCAAATTAATTTTTGTGCAAGTTTTTCTCTCTCTACTATTTATAGTTGTTCATTCATCAACCGGATGTGAAAAACGCCTTCCTACATGTATTTAGGTGGAGGCTTATTTTGAGTAGCCTCTTGTGTTTGTTGCTTAGGGGAGACTGAATATATTTGTCGATTGAAAAAGATATTATATAGTGTGAAATAGTCATTACATGCTTGATTTAGAAGATTCAATGAGATTCTTGAGTTTGGTCTCTCCTACTATAATGGTGACCACTCTATTTTTTGTCATTATTCTAGTGTTAGGTTTATTTTTCTAGTTGTATATGTGGATAATTTTATAACTATTGGTAGTGACAACATCAGTACTATCAACCTTAGATGGCTTCTTCAAAGTTGATGTCAAACCTTGGACTTTAGAAGTTTGCCATACTTTCTTGAACTTGTGAAGTATTGTTGCAGCATCTTTATCTCACAATGAAAGTATATCTTAGATTTTCTTCGAGATACAAACATCTAGATGCAAAACCGTATGATGCACCCATAGACCCATGGAGGAAGTAATCACCACATGTCAAGAAGACTTTCACTGAGCATAGCAATATTGCAAATTGATTGGAAAACTTAACTATCTTATTATAACTCGACCATATATTGCATTTTGTGGAAGTATTGTGTCAATTTATTTCATTCCATCATATCCTATAATTATAGACTATCATGTATATTCTATGGTATCTTAAGGGTAGACTCGAATTATAGTGGTAATGGTCACACTTGAGTGGAAAAATTGTAATACTAATCAGGTTAAGTCATCTTATGATCATAAGTACATCATAGTCTATTGTATGCTTGTTGGAGGTAATATGATATCCTAATCGGGCAAGAAATTGAATATAGTTATGAGGTCAAGTGTTGAATTAGAATATTGCACATTAACACATGTTACATGTGAAGGGACGTAGCTCTGATAGTTCTCAAGCTGCTCGGATGTAAGTTAATAGACATCTCAGTTTTGGTGCAATTCTTTGGCAATAATAACATTACATCAAATCCAATATTTCATTAACGCACAAAGCACATAGATATGGATTGCCATTTTGTTCATGAGAAACTTCAACAAGTAATTGTTCCTGTTAAACATGGGAGACTTGGAGAACAGTGAGCTAACATTTTTATCAAGTCCCTAGCTAGTGTTTGAGTTCAGTACTTGTAACATTTTGGGTATGATCAACATCTATACTCTAATTTGAGAGGGAGCATTAGGCTATGCTTATATGACTATTATAATATATTTTAGGATATATTGTGGTGTTTTCCTTTATAACAGTATTTTAGTACTTGTACTGTATATAAGTAATCTTATATGTGAATAAATTCTGACCCTAATTGTAGGGTTTTCTCTAATCTTCTTCTCTAATTACTTTATTACATATTGCATTTACTGGCTTGGTTGTGTTGATAGGTGTAGGTGTAGCTTAACTTTTATTGAGATGATTTTCTTTTTATGTATATGTTGGCATGCATGTTTGATATTTTAGCACACCCTACAAATATGGACATCTGGGCTACTTTAGCTCACTCTTTTAGTTCAATGTTAGGACCATCTCCAGAGTATCATTTATGACTTCTGCAGTGTTTTGTTCTAGAATCCTTTTCAAGTGGGCCATGTGATGAAATATTAGCATATATCTTGGCAAGTTGAGCACGCACTATGTCATGTGATATTCATGCATATATTGAAGAGCTATAGTTTGCGTAAATAATGTTTCTTGTTGTTGATGGTCCATGGTTGGTTTGGGATCCTGTGAACATAGATTTTGACTTTTGACATATGAGATTGGATATGGAGTAGTCCATCCCTTGAGGACCTCCCCAAGGCGGGTTGTAACAATAATTTTCCTTCATAATGAACTTGACAATACCCACCATAGGGCCATTCAAATGAACTCTTTAGCATGTTAGTATCGATTCTTTATTCTCAATGTCCAATATATATTCGCAGAAAAGTTTGAGATATGTCTAATATGTCTTTGACTTTTACTAAATCTTGCACTTACATACTCTTGCACATGACGACTGACTGACTGGCTAAATTTGTTTCTGCCTTCCTGGTTCTGTTTCTAATTTCTCATTCCAATGTTCATCTAGTTTGAAACCTTTGGCAAGTAGTATACTATTTATGATTTTCCACCATTGAGTTGGTTATAAAATAAGTTAATTACATCAGCAAATCATATTAGAATATGGAAAGTATATGCTTAAAATTCATCCTGTTTTTATTTTTAGTACTAATTTTGAATTTTGGTGGTTGGATATTAAGGACCTTGACCAGAACTCTCTCTCCAGGACTTTACACACACACACACACACACACACACACACACACACATATTCATATACGCATATACATAAATACATATATACATATACATGTATACATATGTATGTATTTGAGAACGCAGTACTGAAAAGGATGCTTAGAGCAGACTTGTTATAGCATGTGATGGTTCCTTTATAAAAAAAAAAAAAACAGAGACTAGAAAGAGAATGAAATGGAAGTAACCTAGTATCACTTTTGGGTGCAATATTGGAAAGATCATTTAGTTGATAAGAATATCGTCCAATATTATAAATATTGACCTATATGTATTGGTGTTGGGGGTGCTTGATATGGCAACAATATTGCGATATGTTATTGTATTGGTGATATGTCGCGATATATCGACTAATACGGTTTTATTAGTGTATGATTTTCAAAAATTATTTTATTTAAATATATCCAAAACTGATATAATATGTCCAATATGTCGGATATTGATATGGTCGTGACTGATACTTATATAGATATTTTCATTCTTAGGGCAAGAATGCTTTCTTTATATAAGTCTATTATTTTGTTCACCATTTCCACTTGGTGTTCTCGTGATGCTATTTGGCATGTAATTTTCAATATTCCCTACAATACAAAACTGCTGAATGGGAATTCTGTAGGAATATCTCCTGTTTTCTCCTTAATGATCTACCAGGAAAGATCATCGTAAACATCTCTAATTGTTTCTTTATGTATGTAGATATTATTGAATTATGCACAGCAGCTTATTTTCTCATGTTGACTTAGGTATTGATTCTTCTTTGCCTGCTCTGGAACTTGCCAATGAGAACATTTCTCTTAACAACCTGAATGCAGAAAGAATATTATTTTTGAGACAAGATGCAACTGAGTTTATGAAGGATGCTGCTTTGAGGAATGAGTCATGGGATATTGTTGTTCTGGACCCCCCTAAACTTGCCCCCCGAAAGACAGTAAGTTCAATTGCTTATAAATGCTATTGATTTCTATTAAAGAAGAGGAAATGGAAAATATAAAAGGTGTTATTAACTGCAAACAAGTAGTGAAACAACTGCCCTTCTGATATTTAATGGATTTAGTAAATCTGACAAACTGGAAACCAAGCTCAGGTCAAATCAAGGACCAACTCTGATTCACCATTCTCAACTGTTGAAATTGTCTGTTTGGTCGCAACACCAGTCAGCTGTGTTGAAGTTTTAGTATCATCTTATTTGTTTATTATAATAAGTATGTTAATTTGATTTGAACCTACAGCAAGATAGCTTTAATAGTTCAGGATCCAGTTGAACCGATGTAAAGCACCAACATTTGTAGATGGTTTCTAATTATAAGAATTGAAGATTTGGCTGAAATTCTTATTTTCATTCATCTCAAAAGGGAATATTTATACACAGTAAACAACCTATTTAAGGAAAGTCAAATATATAATAATCTTACAAATATACAGGTATTTTAATGCCTTAATTCCTATTTAAATAAGGAATATAATAATCTAAATAAGGAATATAAAAATAAAATATTCTACAGCTGTATGTTAACTCTCCCCCTCAAGTTGGTGTATAGATATCACACATGCCCAACTTGGATAGTACTATACATAATGGACCACTAGGGACAGCATGAGTCATCACATCAGCTAGCTGATCTACCTTTTTTATGTAAGGAACTTTTATCTTACCAGAGTCTAGATTATCTTTGATGTAGTTCCTGTCCAGCTCAACATGTTTAGTCCGATCGTGTTGTACTGGGTTATTTGCAATGTCAATGGCTGCTTTATTATCACAAAAAAGGGTCATAGGTTGTTCTGGACCAAACCCGAGCTCACTAAGAAGAATGTTTAGCCAAGAGAGCTTTGTGGTTGCATGATGAAGGGCACGGTATTCAGCTTCTGCACTAGACAATGACACCACATTCAGCTTCTTGCTTCTCCATGACACTAGATTCCCTCCAACAAAAGATACATGTCCTAATGTAGATTTTCTATCCAATTTGGATCCGGCAAAATCTGAATCTGTATAACCCACAATGTTCAGATGACCATGTTTGGTGAACATAATACCTTTGCCTGGGGAAGATTTAAGATAAGCTAAAATGCGATTCACTGCACCCATGTGCCAATCACTTGGATTGTGCATGAACTAACTCACAATACTAATTCCATATCAGGTCTAGTGTGAGTTAGATAAATCATTTTTCCCACCGGCCTCTGATATCTCTCTTTGTTCGTTAGAGTCTGATCAGGATAAATACTTAAGCCATGATTCATCTCGATAGGTGTATCGACAAGTTGACAAGTTGAGTTCCCAGTTTCGGACAGAAGGTCTAATACATATTTGCGTTGAGAGAGGAAGAGGCCATGCTTAGACCGAGATACTTCAATGCCCAGAAAATATTTTAGAGCTCCCTAGACCTTCATTTCGAACTCTTTAGACAAGTAGTTCTGAAGCTTCTCTATTTTATTAAGGTTATTACCTGTGACAATCATGTCATCAATATAGATAATAAGTAAGGTAATGTCAACCCCATCTCTCTTATAAAATAGAGTGTGATCTGCCATAGCTTGCTTAAAACCATACGCTTTCATAGAGTAGCTCAATCTGCCAAACCATGCCCTGGGAGATTGTTTCAGTCCATATAATGCCTTCTTCAACTTGCATACTTCACCTCTTTTTCATGCAAACCTAGGAGGGAAATCCATATATACTTATTCCAAAAGATCACCGTGTAGGAAGGCATTTTTCACATCAAACTGCCTTAATGGCCAATCTAGATTAACTGCAAGAGATAATATAACTTGAACAGTATTCAATTTAGCCACGGGAGCAAAGGTCTCTTGATAGTCAATGCCGTAAGTCTGGGTGTGTCCTTTGGCAACCAATCTAGCTTTATACCTGTCAATTGCCCCATATGGTTTGTATTTTATAGAGAACACCCACTTGCACCCTACCTTCTTGTTACCATTATGAAGTTTAACCATCTCCCAAGTAGAATTTTTGTTGAGTGCCTGCATTTCTTCTATCATTGCTGATTTCTATTTGGGATCTTCAAGAGCTTCCTGAAAATGACTAGGAATAGATGCAGATGATAACTGAAGGGCAAATGCTGGATTAGCCTTGGATAGATGATGATATGACACAAAATCAGATATAGGGTAGACAATATTGGAAGATGACTTTGAGAAACCAAACCTATCGGGTGCTTTTTGTTCCCGAAGAGTATATCTTCTACCTTGATGTTCAACCTGAGGATTCAAGATAGGAATTTTGGAAATCAAAGAGGGTGAAGAAGAATGTACCTCAAGATTTTTCTTAGAAGATTCATCCGATGGCACGGTAGTGTCATTGAGAGGAGTAAGAGTATTGGAGTTAGAGGCATAACATCAACATTCTCTAAAGACTCAAGATTATTCAGAGACTCGTTAACTGTAATTGAGTCCTCCCCCTGACCTCCTAAAATCCGAAATCTCTTTTCTTCGAGCCATGATTTTTCCTCTGCAGTACTACTAATCTCCCCTTGAAGAGGCGCCAGAGACACATCCTCAGAAAAATAAGACTTTAGTTCACAAAATTGAATATCCATAGAAACATAGTAGTTTCCTGTAGGAGGGTGGTAGCATTTATAGCCCTTTTGAGAGGTAGAGTAGCCTAGAAAAACACATTTAAGAGCACCAGGATCAAGTTTGTCTCTTTGGTGTGAGTGAACATAAAGATAACATACACAGCCAAAGATTTAATGCTGAAGGAATAGGGTGAAACTGAGATAACATATGCAAAGGAGTTTGATAGTTATGACACAAGCAGGCATGCGGTTGATGAGAAAAACAGCAGTCATAACAGCATCAGCCCAGAAATTTTTTAGGACACGCATAGTAAAACATAAAGCTCGTGCTACTTGAAGAATGTGGCGATTTTTTCGTTCAGCTATACCTTTCTGTTGAGGTGTATATGGGCAGGTTGTTTGATGAAGGGTGCCATTTTCTTCGAAAAAATTAACAATGGTTTGATTAACAAACTCACGACTATTATAAGAATGAAAAATCTTAACCTGCTTGTTAAATTGTGTGACAATCATTTTTGAAAATTGAGGAATAATTCTTATAACTTCATCCTTAGTTTGCATCATGTAAACCCAACTCACACGAGTGCAATCATCAATAAAAGACACAAAATATCTATGACCCAAAGGAGAGGGAGTAGAGAATGGACCCCACACATCTGTAAAATTTCGGGTAAAAGGAATCTAACTTTTATTGAGACTTAATTTAAAGGTTACACAATGATTCTTTGCAAAAATGTATTGTTCACATTGTAAACTAGAGGTTGAAACATTTTGAAACAACTTAGGAATAAATGTTCTAGATAATCAAAAGATGGATGACCCAACCGACAGTGTCATTGAATAATTTTGTCTTTATTGAGTGCCTTCCTTGTTAATTGAAGAACATGTTCAGATTTAGGTGGTAACTCCCTTGTCCCCTCCAAGTAGTAAAGACCTCCTCTCTCCTTACCGGTGCCAATCGTCATCTTTGTAAGTTTGTCCTGAAATACACAATGAGTGGAATCAAAGATTGCAAAACAATTGAGATGTTTAGTAATTTTGCTGATGGAAAGGAGATTATTAGAGAGACTAGGTACACGTAAGACGGAGGACATTGAAAACGTAGGAGAGGAGATGTTTCCAGCCCCGGAAACAAGCATAGGATTCCCATTAGCAACCTGAACAGACTTAACATTAGAAGGCATTAGAGTGTCAAGTAGAGAAGGATTACTAATCATATGATCAGTGGCCCTTGAATCAATAACCCAATTGTTAGAGATAGAAGAAACAAAAGCTGATCCAGAGTTACCTTCTTGAGAGGATACACTAGAAACCTGAGAAGCAGAAGCAGTAGTAGATAAAGGAGTGTCATTTTTAGCAAGCTGGGCTGATTTCTGCTGCTTCTTTTCAGCTTGTTTCAGTTTGAACCACTCTGAATAGCCATGTTTTTTCTAGCAAACATCTATGGTATGCTTAGTGCTATTGCAATGAGTGCAAAAAAGTGTTGGCTTTGTATTGTTTTTCTAGACAGCCATTGTCGAAGCCTCAGGATGATCTTCTAGCCCCATAGTGACCTGCCTTTGTGCCTCACGACGAACTTGTTAATATGCTTCCTCTAGACTTGGTATAGGAGAAGTAGCCAAGACTCCAGCACTCACTTGATCTAAATTGTGGTCAAGACTTGCAATGAACATATAAACACGATCTTCGCTAGTACGCTTCCTTAGCTTCTCAATATCAGTTGGGCATTCCATATCACTGGGTCTGCGGTAATCAAGTTCCAAGAATATGGAGTTCAAGTCATTATAATAATCTGCAAGAGGACGACCTCAAGTCATCATATACTTGAGAAGAGTCTGAGACATCAAGACAGCTCATCCTGGTTGCATCCCAGACTTCCTTAGCCGTGCTATACTGCACAAAATGTGCCATCAGCTTCTCAATCATGGAAGTTATGAGCCAAGACTTGACCAGCATGTCTTCAGCCTCCCATTCATCATAGCTTGGGTCGTTTTCTATAGGTGCAGTCTTTCTTCCAGTGATGTACCCCTTCTTCCTCCTGCCAGCAATATGCATCTTCATAATTTGAGACCAAACACGATAGTTTGTGCCATCTAACTTTACAGAAATTGTTGGAATAGCAGTCTCGTGAACAGTCACCATGGATGGCTTCTTGCTATCAGGAACAGTCCCATTTATGTTTTTTGCCATGATGTAGAGAAAGGGATGGAAGAAGAGGAGGCGGCTCGGGTTTCAGCCGAAAAAGAGAGAGGGCAGTGGAATTTTTTTTTTCTCCGCTCTGATACCAAATTGAAGATTTGGCTAAAATTCTTATTTTCATTCATCTCAAAAGGGAACATTTATACACAGTAAATAACCTATTTAAGGAAAGTCAATTATACAATAATATTACAAATATACAGCTATTCTAATGCCTTAATTCCTATCTAAATAAGGAACATAATAATCTAACTAAGGAACATAAAAATAAAATATTCTATAGCTATACGTTAACTATAAGTAATAGAACCCGTCTAATCTTCATATTCGTCTACTAATCCTGGTAGCGAAGGATCAAAAAATGGTTCAAACATCATAAATATGAAGTACCTCTGAGGAAAGATGTAGACAAACTCACAGTGGAGTTCAGGGCTTATTTATTGTTACTGTAACCATTGATGAGGAATCATGGTTCATCGAGAAATGGTTAGTGTATGTTTTGATCTGGCCTTATGGAAGTGTTAAATGTCACAATCAGCTAAGCATGGCACCTTAGATTAGCTGGACAGAGTAACAAATGAAACTAGGCAAAGCTTCAGCAGCAGACTCACATTTTTTTCATAGCAGCATCTTTTAGTAGGGGTTGAGCTTGTCATGGGCTTATTGAATTTTGAATGGTTGCTTTGCTCTCTCTGATCACTGTTTGGGTTAATCAGATTTGCTAATGGTATTTTGTATGCCAATTTAATAATCGTACATAAATGCCATTTCAATTTGGCATTCATAACCCTCGTGATATTTCAATGAAAAGAACTATGCTTATTGTGATTTCCAGCTTTGTTGAGTTAGCTTTGCTTTATGTTGGGATTGCCCAAGGCACAGAGTTCCTTAGACCCTATTTATTTGGAAAATAATTTTTTGTTTACCATTTTCTAGTTTTCTTTTTCTCTCACTTACACATTTTAACAAGTTAATATTTGTCAAAAGTTGTGAGCAAATTAGCAATCATTCAACATATAGAATATCGTGATGCTTGCGCACCAATTTACTGTATCTTCGTCGCTAACGTTTCTCAAGCAAGCCCTGTGGATTGGCTAGGGTTTTCTTCAACCAATGAGATCTCGCTCAAAAAGGTTCTGTAATCTGTTAGGCGAAATTGACCTCTTTTGTTCCTTGAAGTGAAATTCCATTTAATAATAAGAAGCTTGTATGCAATTGAAATAGAGAGAAGGTTTATTGTAAAAACGGATTGTAGGCGGAAAAGTAAGCTACTTCCTTCAACTCTTAATTGTTGTCTCTCGTGGGTATGTTCTTACTTGATTAGTCAGAATTTCTTTATCTCAACTTGTGGAGCTTTCTTTGAATAGGTTGGCCTTCTCTGTTAAGAAAAAATAAAAGTTTGTTATTTCCCCTTTCGACATCTTATCCTAACCAGATTATCTTATTTGATTGTTTCTAATCCATCAAATAGAATAGTAATTTCTTTTTTGGGAGCACATAAATTTTATTGTTGATCCAATAAAATTTATTGGGCTAAGCTTAGAATTACTTGTTGGAGTTTCGTAGCTTCTTAGAGCTTAACCCAATAAGCTTAACAAGTTGTAGCAAGCTTATTTAATGAAGTTGTTTAGGTGAGGGGTAAATTTTTAATAAGATATTACCTGATATATTCATTTGTAATAAACTAACTAATTGAACGAAATTTGTGATACCAATGTTCATAGTTACTAAAATTAATAAAAATTCCTACATTTGTTATTGGTCTTGCCACTCAACTCTTAACTATTAACATGTTTAGAGTTTCCACTTAGCTCTTTTCATACTCATTGTATATTAATATATTGTGTATTGAATGTGATTGTTAATGATAATCTATTAATAAAATGATTACTGCCTATGTATATTATACTTTGCTACGGTATTGGATGTTGAACCAGTGCCTTTGTCTTGGGTAGAAGTGTGAGATATTTCAATTGAACTAAACTCATTATGCTAATGAGTTGATCTTAAATTTAATTTTATGTTTGGCCAATGAGTTGTGTCTAAGCCAAGAAATATTCAATTCATATAGCCTTACCAATATAATTAATTGTCAGTAAGTATAGTGTGGCTCTTAATGACACATGAATTTTTATAATGATAGTCATTCAAATTATTATAGTATAGTTGGATTAGTTTTGTCATTAAATTAATAATAAACAAATGATTAATTTTTTAAGAAATAGATTCATTGGATATTGGTCCTTCATATCGAGTAATACTAGGGTAATCCTTATGTGTAAAATTCTCATTCATATCGACTAACATCAACTAGAAGTTGTTAAATAACTCTAATGGAAAAGGACAAAAAATGAAAGCCAATTAAATCAAAATTTCATTATTTATTGATAATCAAATTTGACATGTTTTTTTTTTATATAGTTTTGAACTTATAAATTAATGTTTCCACAATCAAATGTTCTCAAAAGATGGGTGTATAAGTTGGACTTAGAAAACCATGGAAAACTACTTTTTATAGGCAGGGAAGAATTTTGAAAACATTGTTATGATATTTTCTAAATTTTGTTGGAAACAGACAGATTTGGAAACATTTTTAAATTTTTCATTTGCTTAAAAATTCTCCAAAAACATCCTTAATGTTTCACTACTAAACAAACCCTTAGGTTTTTAATTTTCGCAAATTAAATGTTGCATGAAGTTGTTTCGTTTTAAGATATGACCAATGAGAATTCCATGAAAGGAATTGTGCTTTAAAGTGATTTACAGGTTTATTGAGTTTGCCCCCATGGTAAGTTCTGACATTTTGAGGCATAGGGTTCATTAGAATTTTGCTCATTAACTTATGCAAATAAACTACTGCTGCTTTTTATCTGAAAAGGAGAAACTGTTGTTTCAATTTAATTTCTACATGAATTTGTTTCAAGTGAGCATATATCTATTGCGGAAATGATGGATAAGCAAAAAAATCCAAGAGATTTATGGGCTTCTTATTTTTAGGGTGATCAATTTTTTTGACCGGAAAAGGCAGCATTTGAGGTTGTGCCTGCTTCCAATCAACAAAAATCACTTGATTATAGAAATTGAATTAGTGGGATCAGCTTATGAATGGCCAGTTATTTGGTTACAGAGAGCAGATGACCAATTCTCATTCTACATGAATTCTCCTGTCCACATCTGCCTATCAAACAGAGATGTATATATATGAATTTTTTGGTTTTGTTTCCCATTTTGAGTAGAATGGGCTGCTCTAGTCAATTTTGTCATGGAGGTCACAGGTTTAGTTGACTGAAACTGTAAGGTATGAATTCCAAAACTTATTTTAATGATGCTAATGTTAAATAAATTGATAGATTTTTTAGATTAATTTGGGTTTCAGGTAAAAAATTAAGTATTGGACCGAAATAAGTTAGACTTAAGTGGCGCCTAATGTGCGCTTGACTCACATAAGTGTGTTTTGGATAGAATTTTTAGCCTAAAGTGCGCACGTGTGGTGCTCATGTTTATTTAGACCAGAATGTCAGCTTTTAATGCATGCCTATTACATGCTCGTGTACAACACAGAATTTGCCTCGACGCATGTGTGTCAATTTGTTATAAATAGCCCTTCTGACTGATTCTAACTCATTTGTTGTGGGATATGAGAGAAGAGGAAAAGAGAGAAAAAGAGAGAGAAGGAATGGGAAGGTAAATTTGAGGAGATTTCAAGCACATTTCTAGTAAATCTAAATGAAGGCAAGTGCATTTAAGTTATTTTTCCATTTGTTCTTATCTTTTCTAAAATCTTTGAGTATTTTTGTTTAAATGCTCATACATGTGCAAATTTCTTACTCTAAGTGATTTTGCTTTGCATGTGTGTTAATCTGCTTTCATTTCATGAAATTTTAGATAGCTCATTTCTTAAATTTAAGTATGTTTAAGTATTGAAATTTCTATATAAATATTCTTATATGCCACTAAATTTCATATCTATGCTTTTGCATGTTATCAATTTCTATATTTTTGTTCTTGCGTAATTTCTATTTGCAAGAAATTGATGAAATTATATAAACTATATTGCAGTGCTGAAATTTCATCATAAATAGTTTTGCATGTCACAGGTTTTCACACTTGGTGTTTCTATATGTCAACAATTCTTACACTGTTGTTCCTGCATGTCATATATTTGCAAGAAAAATGATAAAAACTCTACTTGAACTTTGATGAAAATAATTTGTTTCTCCAACATGAGAAAATATGTGTATATTTTTATTGTGTAAAGTTTTTAGTTTTGACGAAATAAGAACTAATGTAGAGAATTGACAGAATATATTTGGATATATTTTAGTATATTATTTGTGAATCAAAAGTAGAACCTAATATTCACGGGTTAGAAATGTGACATTTGACCCCGATTATAATGAAGAGTATCTAGTTGACCCTCCTACGGGTCATAAATAGTAGTGTATGACTTTTGTCTATGTGGAAACAATTATAGCCCAAACTTTGATATTTGAACCTTGATTACCAATCCTTGGTTCCTTATAATTTTAGAAGATTTTAGTATATTTTGTATTATTATTCGTTCACGATTTCTGTAAATTTCTATTATCCATAAATGTTGCATAAAAGTTAATATGTTTTTTGTAATTATATGGTTTTGGCCTATTTTGAGATTTGTATACGGAAGATACGGCTTCTACATGCTTTATTGAAATTGATATTACTGGCATATTAAATTTTGATCATATCATCATCCTTTGCATGTTTCATTCAATATACATATGAAATTTGTACATTCTTTGGTGAGCGTTAGGCTTATTTTTGTTACTGTTTGCTAACCTTTCAGATTAGCGGGTTTAGATATACTTGCTAGAAGTTCGGATCGGGAAAGGATTTTGGGAGAATAGTTTTAAGATATTTAGATATTGTAATGTAATTTTAACGTTTCAAATTGATATTGTTTGATTTAGTTCCGATTAGTATTGTATAAGGTCACCAGCTGATGATAAAGTTTAAGTTTGATTTAGTACACTGTTGAAGTTGTTATCGGTACTTTGATTTCGTTTAAGATGCTTTTTCTTTTTGGTTTTAGTTGAGCATCTACTGAGTTTTTGAACTACCTTCGAGTATGACTTTTGGATCTTATGTTTGGATAACTATATTACTATTTGTAATGTTTAATGGAATTTGTTTCAGGTTCGTGTTCCGGTATTTGATTTGGGTTTAAGTCGGTTGAGTTACTATTGGTATAGGTTGAAATTAAAGTCTAATTTGATGTTGACAAAAAATCAATTTGGGATTTGGACTTATTAAAAATTAAGTCTAATTTTAAGTTAATTACGGGTTATAACATAAAGAAATTCGGGTCATGTCAATGACTAGTTATTATATATTTTCACTTCTTTAACATGTTTGTCTCGACTTCTCTTCCACAAGATCGCAGCTAAATTTCTGCTCCAAAATTTATGGAACTAGTGCAGTAACTGATCTATCTTCAAGATTGGCCCAGCACCAATATTTCTGCTTAAAAGGTTTCAATAGGCAGGAATTTCACTGTGACTAGTGTACCATTGCAACTGAAAAAGAACTCATAACGTAACTTCTGAGCTATGGTGGACAATATTATGAGATGGCAATACATAGTGATACATTACATTGCTAAAAGAAAGAGATGTTGATTCTACTCTTATCTACTCTGGCCAACATGCAAAAGTATATCCATTTTACGTTTGCACTTTCACTAAAGAACTGTTGTGATGCCAAGAGCAGATAGCCCACTTACAAAATGGCTGTTTTTCCTTATATTTTTTAAAATATTGACAGCAGAAATGATGCTTGGCAGTGGTTTCATGCCTATAAATATCTTTTTATTAGCTTTTCCCCCAAGTCTTCTGTGCTCTGAATATATAATGTGTTCCAGGTTCTGCGAAATGCATCTGGCATGTATAGAAATTTGAATGCATTAGCCATGAGACTAACTATAAGAGGAGGTCTTCTCATGACTTGCTCATGTTCAGGGGCTATGACACAGAGCGGGGTCTTCATGCGTATTCTTCAGGCAAGTCTTGCATCTTCTTTGTTGTATTACACTCATGACCTGTTTACTTGGACGTTTTATTTGCTGAAAAACCATGCAGGAACAATACAAGAAGAAACAATAATAAAAAAGCTGGTGATATATCTAGAAATTTCCATCTGGAAAACTACATTATTCATTCAAAACATAAATGTTTCTTATCTTGTAATGAGTTAGGACTGCTTATCTGACTTTGAGATACCTCTTTTTTCTTTGGTTACCTTGTTTGCATTGTAAATGTTACTGGATTCCTTTCCTTCCTACATCTACCATGGGAATTACCTGTCATTGATGTTGAAAATTCTGAAAATTTATGTCTAAGATGCTTGATTACTACAAAAATGTATACATTTCTCTAGGATCTATTCTAGGAAAGATTTCAAATCACCAAGATTTGTGGTAATCACCAAGATTCGTGGTGATTTGCATCAATCATTTCTATTTATATTTCAGATATGTTAGGAAAAATAATTCATTTCCATCTGTATTGTAATATATCCTAGGAAACAAAATCCTCTATTTTAGAGAATGATTGTCAACATTCTATTGCCTTAAGTTGCTTAAAAAATATTACCCATTCCCAGGTTGCCTAGAACAGATTGAAATATTGGACTTGGCAGCTCTTTCATGAGAAAATCTGCTAGTTGGCTTTTCGAAGCAACATAGGAGATACAAATCTCCCCACTTTCTAATCTTTACTTGATGAAAGACTAATCAATATCGACGTTTTTAGATCAATTATATAAAACTGTCCAAGGTTGAGCCTTAAGATTTTATCTAGGACCTAAAAGGGCTACCTATGTATGCTTTACGTCCAACTGCTCCAAATAACGCTTGCAAGCTTCTTTTTGGTATGGCTTTTGTAGAATTAGCCGGTGCTTGTTCCTTGGATATCCTCATTGCTTTTTTGTAGGAACAATTAACAATTCATGGTGTCATGACCCATATTTTAATAGTTCATGACAGATGCAAAGTCCAAGATGAATTTGGGACCCACCTAGCTAGCAAGCCTCATATCTTAATTTAAACTATATCATATTACATTATCAAAACTAATATAAACATTGGGAGGCTTAGCCACCCTATTTGATATATATATATGAGTTAAAGTTCATCCAAAAATGAATAGGTAAACGTGACAGGATTAACAATATATATGCCTGACTAAAGAAGACATTGAAGTCCTTCAAAAAGGCCCAACCTATAATCGGTAAAAAGTGTCCTTGGCCTCAAAATCCATATGATATGAAAAATGAATAAAATGCCATGAGGCAAATTCGATGAATAGATAATAAATTTACAAGTTTTCTTATAAGAAATCAACATATATCAAAAGTTAAAGTAATTGTAAATGTTAATGAATCTATACATAGTTCATAAGACAATTGTCCATAATATCTTTCAGCATAAATATTAAATCAAATATGAAACCTTTGTAATACATGAGATCTGAAATTATATAATCATGTCATGCCGTGTATCCTGGTCATATGCATGCGAAGAGTGGCTTGTGAAGACCAAAGACACCTAGTATACGTCCAAAAAGCATTGTATATACCAAATGCGGTCTCAAAAACCTTATATTATGAATGTACAAATGATACATACAAGGCTCATGGCTATAAATTTTAAAATATTTGTTCAAGATAAAATCGTATTTAAAAGTACTAGGATTATTTCAAACTAGGGATGCCTGGAATACTGTTGAATACCCTACCATTTCTCTCATTCCATGGATGATAGATAGAAGCTGCAAAGTATGCCCTTATCCAGTTTTGTCTGCCACCTTTCCTGCTCCTTCATAAAACAATTCACCTCATTTTGCCAAGTTCTGATCTGATGCTGCTTATATGCTGCAAAACAGTCTGGCACGCAGATCTTTAATAGCTACTGTTAGAAAATAGATGACTAAGGATTCATCCTTGTAGTTACAAAATTTCACGTGCTGTCAACTTCCATATCCTTCTTATCACACATCTCGTGTAAAGCCTTCCTTTCAAACCTATCCAAAGAATTCAATTGTGTCAACAGATAATTGGCTTCTGCCATACATTAATCAGCCAGCTGGCATTTGTAAAGTTATCTCTGAGGGTTTGTTTGTTTTGGAAAATTGTTTTTTGTTTGCAGTATTCTTGAGTTTGTCCATTTCCACAATTTTTCTAGAAAGCTAATCATATGCTTATGTTAAGAATCCTACCCATTTCTAGAAGTCAATATTTATTAAAAGTTGTTAGCAATACATGATCAATTGACATATGATTAGAGATATTAATCAAACTAATTTATGTTGAGCTTGGCTAGAAATTGTAGCTTGATGTTTGTTCAATCTTGACTCAAGAAGCCTAACGTGTTGAGTTGAACCTATTTTATTTGCTCAGTTAGGTGAGGAGCAATTCTAAATGAGGGATTCTTGGTGTATCATTTGTAATAAAGCAGCTACTTGAAATAATGAGTGATGTTCGAACCTAATTTTAAGCTTTCTAAATTAACAAATTGAGTCTAAAAGAGTAATCCCCAATTCATTTATGACCTTGTATGTGATATTTAATTATCAAAAAGTCAAGTGTGATGTAAATGATATATTAATTCTCATTAATGATGATCCGTTTTTTTATAATGTAGTTGATTCAATTTTGTTATTAAATTACTGATGTAGAAATGATAAATTTTAGCTACGGAAAACATTAGATGATAATTTAAATGTTGATAAGATTGGAATGAAGAGAGAGACAACATACAAACAATTAGATTATGAAATTAGATCTACTTCTCATTATATTTTTTAATATCGCGTCAATTTTGTTGTATATTATTCTTTAGAAGCTTAGAAAATAATATTACAAATTCTCAAAAGATTGACATAAAAATTGGATTTAGAAAATCCTGAAAAATGCTTCTTTATGACAACTGGAAAATTATGGGAAAAAAATCATTTTTGATGTTTTTTGTGTTTCCCAAAATTCAACTCAAAGATGGAAGTGGAAAACATTGATTTTTGGTTTTCAAAAGGAAAACAAATGGATTGCAAAATATTTTTCAGATTTTTTTGTTTTCTAGACAAAGCCTTCCAGGAAACAGCCATGGTTTGTCACAACTGAACATGCCGCGAGAAACCCATGGTATTTTTGCTCGAGAACCTCTCCTTGCTTTGCCATTTCATTACAGTAACCTGAGACTGTGTTGGGATCTCCTCAGTATCTGTGTCCAATTCCAACTTTCAGCTCACTTTCTCATGTTTCAGTTTACAGGTGTGCACCCATTTGATCGTGCACCCATTTGATCCAAGGTTACTTGCCTTTTTCTGAGTACCACATAAGGGATGCAGGCACCAGCTATATTCCATCCATGGAGGTCAATGGCTGTCAGCTGTCTTTTTCATAACTTATGCAGACATGTCTCTATGACACTGGCCTTCTATTTGTCAGTTCTGCTCCATGGCATTGAGACTTTCTGCAATTCCTTTCTATGTGATCATTAACAGACAGAGGAAGGATAACGACAGAGGCCCTGCACACTTGCCTCCCAAATATGATAGACTTGATCAACTAAAGTCTCCTCGGATAGGATACAAATTTAGCTGTCAAGATTGGAATCTGTGCAGAATTTCTTTTTTATTTCAGAGGTTGATGCTCCATAATAGATAGCCTAGAAGCGAGCAGAGGAACTCCTATGTACTTCATTGGCAGATTGCCTTTTTCAAAGCCCAGCTTCTCAAGGATCATCTTCTGATCTTGCTCAGACACTCCATCCAAAAATACAATTTTTTGCCTCTGTTTGCTTGAAAACCTGAAGATTCAAAGAGATTCTCAGAAATGGCACAATCACACTAATGAGAGTCCACATCACCTCTTGAAAATACACCTAGATCAGTAGCAAAGACCAAGTGTGTAATTCCATGCTTTTCACACTTTGTGGTGGAAGTTAAGTTTGGCTCTCCGTGTAACTCCTTAGAGCTCTAGACAGATTCCATAGAACAATTAAGTACGGTGATAATGGATCACCTTGTCTTAATTCTCCTCTTCCTTTTGAAGAACCTCTCCCAGTAACCATCAATTAGCATTGAGAATGCAGAAGACCTTACAAATGTCAATATCATAATCCATCCTATAAACTGTTGTGGGAAGTTCAAACCCTTTAACACAGCTTCTATAAATTCCCCGTTCAGAGATTAAACTTTTTATACTCGTCCCACCTGTGATAATTTCTAGCAAGTCAGGACACATCAAATCTTGTCCTTGATGGCTTTTCTTCCTCAACAGAAGCAGATTTAAAAGCATCCACCACTCCTTTGATCACATTTCTAAACTGCCCAAACCAGTTAGGATTCCTCACTTTTGGAACATGGTTGATTTTTGTAGAATTTATTTGTTTTAGAATCTGACTATTCTTGAAAATTGCCCTTGTAACTTTCAACATTTTCTATGGGGACCTAAAGCAATAAAGTTAACAGGTTCTGTTGTCTTATTGTCCGGTATAGACTGCAGTACACACTTCGCAGACATTTATTTGCACAATTCCTGCCAACCATGTTCTGCCACTAGACAGCATTTTCTCAAAATTCTTTCATCAATCTGCTCAACCTGAACTGTGCTCAAGGGATTCTAATAAAAACCCAACACCTCAACAATAATTTCTTTATCAGTTATGAGTTTGCTCCTTTTTCTTGAGTGCTTAGATATGGAGCAGTGCCTCCTAGCTTTCAAATAGGCATGAAAATATCAGCTGGTTGAGTCACCCATTTTGATCAAGTTAACCCTAGACTTCTGTACTAAGAATTCTTCTTCAGCTTTTAATAGATGACTCAGCTGAGTTCCGACTCTATACACACCTACTGTATCTTGATCAAAAGGTTACTGATTCCGCATTTTATGTGCAACATCCTGATCATCTCTTATAGCTCTATTTCTGGTAGAAATACACATTATCACTATATGTAGCTCAACCAGCAACGTCTTTGTTCCATACTTGTTCCACAATTGCCATAAATTGCTCATTCTTCGATCACATGTTAAAGAATCTTAAAGTTGTTGTCAGAGCAGTTGAGACCTTGCAACAGTGAAGCAGAAGAGGAGAATCATCAGAGTTGCCTGTGCTTTTGACTTCCATACTGCTTCATATTGTTCAAGGAACTAATCTCATTTGCCACTGCTCTTTGAGGCTTTGCAATGGGTTCTATCTGCAATGTCTTGCCCCAAAGGAAAGCTTCACCAATGAATCCCAGAATGTACTCCAGCTTCTTTAAAGCGTTCAGCAAATTATGCCATACCTCTTTAAATAACTGGGTTTCCACCCATTTTTCCAGTGATCGAGTGACACAATAAAGTCAGGCATCAGAATCTGTGGTCACTTGCTAGCGCTTGCTCCTTTGTATAATGAAATGTTCTCTGTGTCACATCATTTGCAGAATAAGTGTATGTATAGTCAAATGAATAATCCAGCTCTTTCTTTGACCTCATAATGAATTGTTTGTCAGTTGCACGAGTAAACATGACAAAATCATAGGTTCCCACAAAACCCAAACTCTTTGGTCATGTCATCTGTATGATTACTAGGCCAAAACCACTTCTTGTTAACCATTTTTACCTCCTTACTAAAATTAGCTGCTTTTTTGGTTTTGGCCAAACCGACCACACCAATTCCATTCTTTTTAAATAAAATTTAACTTAATTTTTGCTTAGAGGCCTTATTTGAGCCTCTTATATTCCATGATGCTAGCTCAAACCAAAACAAGTTTCTTTACCCTGGTGGGGACTCTACTCTTCTCACTTTTCTCATACTGCCCACTTCCCACTTTTTCATCCAGGTGGCAAACAAACTTTAATTACTTGATGGATCCGTAACTTGAGTTGTAAGCTTACTGAATTTCTTAGACACCTCAATCCAGCCATCAGTATCAGGTCTCTTTCATTTTTTTGGGGGGTTGGCTTTTTGGTTTCCAAACCAATGTCACAAGAGGCTTATAGCTACCTTTATCTTCTGAGTGCTACTACGGTTTGCTGCATTTGCTTCACTTCACTAGTATCCATCATATAGAAGTTTTTGCTTAATCATTTCCTCATATGAGCGTTGAAGCATTATCTCCTCCTTGATAGTCTTGGCATTGATTTCAGCAAGCAATCTTGCATACCATATTCTCTCTATTTGAGCTATAAGCTTACCAGTACATGTGGGCCTTCCCTACATACTGCCAATTTTTGAAGACATTGCAGAAGTCCAAAAGTGCAGAGGAAGTTCAGGTGATTGGAATAAAAATCTGGCTCCTCAAATGTGAAATCATCCCACCATTTCTTTGTGATCATAGCAACAGATCCCTTCCCATACTCATGGAACCACGGACCACTGTCTTTCATTTAACACATTTGTGCATCCAAAGGGCTTTATTTCACTATGAATAGTCATTGATGAGTGAAAAAAAAAATGGATCTAGAGTAAATCCGGTCGCATATTTTTAACCCAATTCTCCCTTTAGGGATTTTCAATAATCAAAAACAATATGCAGCAATTGAATTTTTCTAATGCTTAATGTCTTCTTTCAAGGCAACCGCAGTGACTTGACTTAGCTAAGTTCCTTGCTCCAGAAAGTTCAGCTGCATGTCCTTCCTTATTTGTTGAGTATCATCAAATAAATTCGTCCATTCCCTCTCTGATTTTTTTTTCTATAGGTTCCTGCTTCATTTTTGAACTCTACTCCGGAGGTTTCTCCTGCACTTGATCAAGCACTCATATTGAGTATCTTTTTGTTTTTTACTTAGATCTGCCACTACCACTTGATCTTCTTGTTTTTTGATCCAGTTTCATCACCCTGGTCTGAATTGTTTCAAGGCATACTCCTTACCCTCATAGTGATCAGATTTTTGTGCTTCAATACTCCTACTGTTGTCCAAGCTCCTTTTTCAGTTGTACGTTGCTTGGAATTGGTTGATTTGGCCTACGATTCATGGGAAGTAGCTGTATTGTTTTTCACTTTGGTAATCTTGCTTGAAACTTGTGGTTTCTTCCTCACCATTGGTTGAGGCACATGTTAGCACTATTTCGTGGTGCTAACTTGTGCCAAGATATTCCATTGTTCTCCATTAATTTTAACTTCCACACTTGTGTTTTAAGGCTATCTGTGACGAACCGTAAATATTCTACCGAAAATCCGGCAGAGTTCCATCAATAAAACGGACATCCGCCAAAATACAATAACTTGTACAAACCCTGTACATCAACCACAATACACACTACACAATTTCATATGATCCCATAGCCACCAAACACTGTAGGCGGCACCGACGTCATAACTCAGGCACGACGCTGACTTAGAAAGGATGCCAATTAGGAAACCCAACATAATCCACAAAAGAGAACCTACGGAAGCATAATATACATCATACACAGCGGAAACTACCTACGTATCCATCGAAATGATCATCATCATCATCATACATATACAGATACAATAGCATCAAAGTAAAATAAATACAAGATCTTTGCCTCAACAAAATCATAAACTAAGTCCCAAGCTCCTCGCTCGATATCGGCCGCCTATCATGCTCCTACGACCTACTCGGTCTCGTCCGGCATAAGTGCATTCTCATTTGGAAAGAAAGAAGAAGTAATGGTGAGCTAACAATTTAGCAAGTGCATCATACACCAATAATAAACAATGAATAATGGGATGGGGGCAACATATATTTGCAATTAAAAAGGAAATATGAGAGGAAATAAACATTTGGGGACGCATGATGACATTAGTCATGTTATATTAATTCTTACGGATCAGGACCAGTAGGTCGTACTAGCTAACAATGTGAGAAAACGAGGAAAGGAATGTGTACGCTATACATTCTAAAGCATAACGGCTACATTTTAGGCCTGAAGTAACTCGGCCATTGGCTACATCTTAGGCATGCAGCAACTCGACCACTAACGTCTCGCCCCATATACCTTAGGGTATCAGGGCAGTCCTAATTCTTCTACAATAATATCCTAAGACGTGCCACAGACATCACACGTTCCCATATGCGGCTCGGATATGCAGTCAAAGTAATCCCTGGGTTTCCACCGTGATGTAAATGGCTAGTCAGAGAATACTATTCAATGAACATAAGTCCGTGGTCCTTGTCTCATACTTATTTATTCTTTTGAGGAAAAGTCCACCATATTTCATTCACATTATCTCCATTCGGAAAATCAATTCGATCATATCACACATTGTGGACTTCCCTCCAATTACTTGTACGATTCTTATATTTTTTGGACTTAAGTCTTTTGACAATTAAATTTGCATGCATGGATATCATAATTCGTGGAAAAGAGTAGATTTTCTTACCCCCAATGAGCAATTACCATATACAAGGGCTCCGGACCATTTCTCCTCCACAATGGATCACAAACACATTTTTCGAAGCTTACAATTACACATGCACAGTTAAACATAATTTTTATAACACTTAAATGGGGTGGGAGCATGCAAATTTTCCATTTATTCTCGGGTGAAAAGTAATAGACTATTTAGAGCATCCAAACGCCTCGAACGGGTTGATACTTGTGAGATCGAACGTCCAGCCGATATATATGCATAAATGGAATGTGGTGATTCATATTGTGGGGTCAATTTAACATAATACGGAAGGAAAAAGGGGAAATCCCGAATTTGGGCGTGGGTTAGGGTTTGGCGAAACCAAACCAAATGAATCGGAGAGCAAATCGGACAATAAACTATAGATTTCTTAAACAATAAGCATGGGTTACATATTTTTCATGATTTGAGTGGGTGTAGAGACAAAAATGCCCGAAGAAAAACGAGTAAAAATCGAAAGAGAGGAAAAAGTGGATATGAGAACACTTGTCTCAACGCGATATACCACTTTCATAACTAGCTCTCGGACAGATTCGGACTCGTGGGTTTTGATTTTCTCCTTCTCTCTCTATTCTCCGCTCTCTCTCTCTTTCTCTCTAAGGGTTTGGTGTTGCGTGAAAATGTGGTGTTGCGTGAAAATGTAGTGTCGCGAAGTTTAGCCCGCGATTTAAAATGGCCTGGCGCAAGCAAGCAGCGGGCACAAGCTTACTGCTTGTGCCTGCTCGAGCGAACATTGAGCGTGCAGCGAGTGGGCCGAATCTGTTTTTGGTGCTCGCCTGCCGCGCTCGAGCGCACGGCAATCTCCGTGCTGCTGACGATGTACCAGCAAGCAGCAGTCTGATTTTTTCTCGGTTTTATTTCCGGTACATATTCTTCTGCGCGTATTAAGCTTAATTTTGATTAATATTATTTTAATTACCTTCTAATTATTATGTTTTAGAACTGGAACCCCACACTATAGATGCCTTTGATTTCTTCTTTTCAACATATAGGTATGTTGTAGGGCCAAGTATGGAAGTTGCAGAGTGAGGTGCATACTGAGGGTGGTTCTGTTGATTTGCTATAATTGAAATCGGAAGTAAAATTTGATAACCATCAAACCCAGCAAAGATGCTTTGAACTTCGGAGATGTCCTCTTGCATATATATTACTGAAATCAGTGATTGTTCTCAACATGATTCTTTTTTTTTTTTTTTTGATAAAAAATTATTTAAGAGGAAGAGGAGTTACCAGTTTTAATGCTTCAGATCCCTTTGTCTGTTTGACAAACTACAACGATGCTTTTCTCCATCTTAAGCATGTTGGCTTTGTGCTGTGAGAGAAAATTTTGGTGTTTGAAACATATTCTTCAGGCTAATTTCTATGCGGATGATATCAGTATCACCTTGCAACTGGCTTCTGTGGGCTGTTGTTTCTCTTTTGTGGGTATCATATTGGAATACTACTGTGCACAGCCATTTCTATTTGTTGTTATAGGGAAAAGGACTGGATGTTTGTTTGTAAACCTTATTGCATTTGGATGAAGTTGTCTTATGTCTTCTATTAGAAAACAAACTTGCTCTTGTATTTCTATGTATTTGGGCAACACGTTGTAGTATTATGACATGGGTCCAGCTGGAACACTATGACATGCAAGAAGAGTTCGTGCTGACCTGGTGACATAGGTCTAGGAGAGATCAATAGGGTCAGTTTAGATTCTCTACAGCAAATGCGCAATGAGAACGGTGATTTTGATGTTAGGATTTGATTTTCATTTAAAAAAAAAACAAAAACTCATGATTGCTCAAGTCAATTGTATGATGCAATAACTATAGAGGTAAGAACCAAGGATTTTTCTGTTATACAAGTTATAGCACCCAAGGGTTATTTAAGATAACATAATATGGACACTGTTCAGATATTAATTCTTTAGTAATTGGGGCGACCACTTTAGCCCTTGATGACACCAAGCATGTCATGTTGGCTTTTGCTTTTCCATGTGATCTCGGCGTTGATCTTGGCATGGCATGGGCTGACTTGGAATAATCCCACAATCATATGATTTTATTGGGAATCTCTCAGTTGAAATACTAAATTTGAACCAATTTGGTGCCTGCAAGTAACAAGAATATGTAGCCCTTACACTATACGTAGTCGTACATCAAATTTCAAAGCCCCTGAAGAAGTTTTATTAATGTTAATTCATGATAGGGTATTTTGTTTATTTTCTTGGGAGGTAGGGGTGCGGGAACTCATCACAGCTTCATATTTGTTTAGCTCTTTTTCTTGCCGCAATGTGTATTAGACCAAGCCCTATTTGAGCCATTAGTTAGTACATTATTATCTTCACATCTTTATTTACCAAAAATTAAAAATTAAATTCAATGGTAGACAAGCAAAATAGCCATCCTACCTGCTTTGATAGTATTGTGTTCTGGGGTTTAATTTTAAGGTTTTTTTTTTTTTTTTAATTTGCAAAAGATGTATGCATTCTGATTCTCCTCTGAAAAAAATCTAGCTATCATCAGATGTAACTAAGTAGGCAACATTGAAGTCACTTTTTGGAGCAAAACAGGTGTCGAGTCCACTAGGCCAGTTTGACATGTTCTGCATTACACATCTGCAGGGTGCTGCTTCAATGGCGGGAAGAAAGGTGACTGTTGTTCGCCAAAGTGGAGCGGCGTGTGATCATCCTATCGACCCATCTTATCCAGAAGGAGCTTATCTTTCAAACATTTTGCTCAGAGTATTATGAAAAATACATGCAGCAGATTTGGCAGTCAATGTTAAAAAAAAAAAAAACTAAGAATTTCAGTTTTGGAAGTAATAAATACAACAGCGGTTTTTGTTTTTTACCAAAAATATTCATAATTCCTCAATCCTGGACAATATTAATATCACATTAAACTACATTAAGCAGAGCTGACTCTTGTGGCGCAAACTCATGCAGCAATACGTCTGGTGCCAGTAATGTTTCCCCTTAGTGGCCTCCTGGATTTCTGTTCCATGATAAATAAGAAGGATCTCCGAGCCGCCTGCAAACACCCCAAGCAAGAAAAATTAACTGCATGACAACAGAATGAAGGAAAAACCATGATTTCTACTTAAGTAGTAAGCGGCATCCCTTCTGTGTTTTAAGTAGGCAGAACTGTTCTGTTTTGGTTAAACCTACCACATAACACCTAAAGTAATGCAGTGACTATATGAAATATCTATACAACTGGTAAAAAAATAGTAAGTGGA
Organism: Nepenthes gracilis; assembly: GCA_033239525.1. Taxonomy (NCBI): domain Eukaryota; kingdom Viridiplantae; phylum Streptophyta; class Magnoliopsida; order Caryophyllales; family Nepenthaceae; genus Nepenthes; species Nepenthes gracilis. Next base: position 23,466,169 of record BSYO01000007.1, read on the forward strand.
AATCTAAACAAGCATGCATACCTTGGCTTAACAAGATATATAAGAGAGAAAAGCATTGCCAGAAAGAAGCACAAGCCGCCCACGCTGAGATAAGCGATGCCAAGAAAGTTGTTCTTCCCACCAAGCCAGCTGGTGGTGGAAAGTACCAGCATCTTTTTCCCATTGAAGCTGTATGTATTATAGTAATTTTTCAAGGTAACATGTATCACATCATTTGCCTGAAGATCCTCCTCTATCTTCCCATAAAACTTCCTGAAAGTTGGAAGGGCTGCAGTTCTCATCCACACTATAAGATCCTCCTGCTCATGCAGCTGTATCATGAAATTAACTATGTTCAATATTTCTCCAATGAAAGAGCAGCAAAGTAATTAAGAATCATATGATATTTTCAAGTCTACGAAATATCACTACATTGATGTGCAGCAATTCCTCCAACAACAAGACTCATGTTTCTTGATGCAGGACCAAGTAAATGAGGCCCTAAATTATTTGCAAACATAAATCACAACCAAAAATGACCCGATTGGATTGAATTTCTCATTACATTACGGCAATAAGTGCAAGCTCTTTACTACAATCAGGCATATTTTCCCAAACAAGCCCAAGTACAATCCAAACCTAATTTAGTAATGAGAAAACACCATTCTTATGATTCACCCTACTGGTATTGTGCACTGTGCACCGGGTATGAGACTCAAGTGATCAAGTTATGATACGCAAGCATGTGCAAGCCACTAAGAAACATGATTTTCTTTCCTTCTGGTACGAAAGGGCAATAGTAAATTAAACTAACAGTCCAACGAGAAAAATCACTTTTGAGGTTATTCACCATACTTGGCCCATAACAGAGAGAGAGAGAGAGAGAGAGAGAAAAATTCTTCATATTCCTCCAGATGTAGTGAACAAACAGCTTACCGACATTGAAGAATTCAAATGAGCCCCGCCTATAAGGGTTCCATTCTGGAAGTTCTTTGGGTAGACATCCTTGCCAAATTTGTGATCCCTATCACTCTTCCATGAAATACCCTTCTTGTTCACAGTTAGATTCCGGTTATTGATGGCAAAGCTGTAGGTGTCATTGAACAAACTCCAAGCAATGAGACCACAAGGAACAATTGGGTTCCCATTAGCCGTATCTTCTGGCTTACAAGAGCTAACTTCAGATGCACTATGATTATCCCTCAGCTGCTCATCACTTCGGCTCTTGACATACCTGAGTTTATTTTAAGGAAATCAACACAAAGATCTAAAATATGAAGTAATTGCATTGTGCTAAGCATTCATCTTGGAAAGCTCCAGCCATAGGTTGGGTGGTCAAGGATCACCAGACCATCTCAGACACTAGTGATTTTCTAAATTTTTAGTCTACTCAAGTTGCACCATTACCCATTAATGGCACTAGCTAGAGGTTAAAATTCATATAAAATGATGACATATCATTCTTATCCTTGGCACAACGGTTGACCAAATGAGGGAGAAAAAAAAAAAGGACTCCGCCTACCTCTCTAACATATCTCCCAATTCTGAAGACAAATTTGATAGAGAGAGAGACAAGTGTTTTTATTTATCTTAGTTTATATTCATCAGGAGCTCTTTTGATCAGTCTATCAGCTACATACACAGAAGATTAACATTTCTTAAGACATCGTCAATGAGCATCTGATGAATCAGGCAAGAGACGACATGTTTAGTTCACGGGACAGAGAGGGACAATTACAGGTATGGGTTCCTATGCCAACAACCTGCACTCCTTCACAGGACAGTTATTTGTCACACTTAAAATTACAGGTCATAATCAAGCAATGACCAGCAGGGACCTATAACATTCATCTGCAGTTTCACCTACACCACAATGATGCATCATCCATGGTTGATTATACAGACATTAAAAATACATACCTGCGGTGATTCTGGTAGAAGTTATCAAGCTGGTAATAGATATGAACAGGTGCTTTCATATGCTTTGGCACCTACATAAAAGAGAAAATTTATAAGGTGTGACCGCATCATAAACAGCTGGAATATGCTACATAGATTAAAATATTAGTTGATATGTATCCGTATTAAAAGATCATAATACCAAGAACATATCTAAATATGTCTTCATATTAGTGACATCGTAATATATTGGCATTTTCTTGATGTTTCATTCTTAAAAGCATAACTCTTATTTGCTTAAATTATGTAAGAAGACTAAATCTACATATTTTCTATAGAAATAAAACATGTACTGATGTGGATATCATAAATGAATAGATTTAATTTTATTTCTAATTAGAAGAAATTTAATTTCATTTTCAAATTATTAGAGTTTGATTTTATTAAATTAGTAAATATTTTATTTAATATTTGATTTTATTTTCAAATTAGTAGAGTTTGATTTTATTTGATTAGTAAGGATTTTATTTGATTTTAGGATGTTATGTTATATTTAGTTAGAAAACTATATTTTTTTTCAAATTATCCTAGAAATATATTTTTTACATAATGATCCTAACTCTATTATTTGAGTCGGTATTAAGGAATTGAATGAAATATTAAATGATTGTACTTTCCTTCCCCTCTCCCTTTTGGTCTCCTCTTTTTCTAATCTCTACCCCTCTCTCTGATCTGTATTCTCCCTTTATCTCTCTTTCTTCTGTTCTCCTTCCCCTCCCCTACTTCCCCCCTTCCCTGCATCATGAACAAGTTAGAAGTTTTAGGATATTTTTCTAATGGCATAAAAGGATATCTATCAAGCTTAAATTAACGAAAAATTTTCAAAAATATAAATGTATTATTGAAGATAGTCAAATCTTAATATATAACTCAATTTTAATGTGATTATTAGAAAAAATATGACTGTAACATAATCCTAATATGTATTGCCCATTGCGGCGAAAATTGTTACTAGCATGACTGATACTAATATGGATTTTTAATCCATGAGTACATAATATTAACAAAACTACATACTCCCACTAAAAAGAATCTTTTTTTTATCACTCACTAATAGTACGTAAACACTATCATACTCATTGACATTATGGTGCCAATGACAGCCTCATATATTTATGCAAAACAGTCAGAAGAAACTCACCCGGAGTGTTCTATTGCAGGTTTTGTCTCCCGGGCCCTGAATGTATTTGACCCTTTCACTTTTTGTGGTCGCATTTACACATTCAGCATCATAACGATCAACAATTTCCACCACCTAATGTTGAAAAGACAAATACGTGAAAGCCAAAAGGGGAAAAAAGAAATGAAAAGAGCTACAGGGTTCAACAGGAGCATACCTTCCGGGAAGCAAGCAGAGAGGCAACCCCAATGGGAATAAAAATAACGCTCACAAGCAAGAATGCAGTAATGACCTACAGAAAGAGACACAACATAAGATAGCTAGTGTTGCTAAAGAAAATCACAAGGCGAAACAAAAAAGAATATATGAATACCCATCGTGGTGTTAAAATTGGCTTGCATGCTGGAAGTTCCTGTTGAGTAAACCTTGAATCTGACAACAGGAAAATAAAAAGTGAGCTAGAAATAAAACAAAACCCCATAGTTTTAATATTGCTTTTGCAAAATTGTCTGGACCAACCGTGCTTCTACAGTTTTAATAAGCCATCACAGGTGCTTCCTTGTCATGCAGCAAAGGCATACAACTTTTTGCTGCTTTTGGTACAATGACATCTAAATGCAGATTCCAGCAAAATAAAATAGAGAACAGCAAGATAAATTACAAGAGCCTATTTTGGGACAGCCCAAATGAGATTTGAGGGTTATTGGCCCCATAATGTCTCTTTCATGTATCCGGTGACTGAAATCAAAACTATACAGCAGCCCCTTAAGTTTCTCTCAATGTACAGATGAATGAAAAAATCCTAATATTGGCCTAAGAAAACCAAAATACCCCAAATTCTAGTACGACTTCAGAGGTCAAATGATTTTAAAAACACTAAAAAGAGACCTGAAGCTGTAATTTTTGCTTAAAACAGTGTTACTATGTAATCAAGCGGCTCCTACAAAAACTGTACATCGTATGCCTAGTCAGTGACATAAAAAGGAATAGCTATGGAGAATAACATGTCAGATTTCACTGACACACCATCCTTATCCTCCCTTCATTTGGGCAAAGTAAATTCATCAAATAATATCCACAATACAAGAAACTCCCACATAAAAGATGGCATTTTAACTTTAAGTCAAACTCTTAACTATACAATTTCACCTGGGATTTCCCAAAGAGTTGCACCAAAAAGCAATGCAGCTAACAGGATACATTACAGGACACAACTCTCCTCTTAACATCAATATCAAAACTTAGGACTACAGTAGTAGTAAATTGTGGTTATTTTTTAAAAAATTTTCTAGAAAAATAAAATTTTAAAAATGTGTTACGATCTCCTCATTTCCATTTGAAAAACTTAAAAAGAGAATTTTCCAATTTTTAACTTTTGAGTAAATTTTTGGCTTTCATAAAATAACAAAAAAATACATATTCAGGAAAACCCAGCCAAGAAACTCCCCCCTTCCCCCCCCCCCAGTGAGACTTATGTTCTTAATCCGATTAAATTGGCTATTGTGATCATGTCACATTGTCTTACATCAATAGGAGTAAAATCAACCCATCCTATCAAGAGAAAAAAAGGAAAAAAGAAACCATACCCAAAATTTGAGATAGGGTTGACTAAAATACAAACCAGAGAGATTATAAAATAAAACTTTTTAATCAGAGCCATAAATTTCTCCAAAAAATCATATATATTCAAGTGAGACTCCAAAGAAAGTTCCCTTCTTCTAACAAAATCTTATATATTCATTGCTGGAAGACGAAACTAAAATAATAAGGGCAAAAGATAAGGTTGTTCATAGTTGATCAAAATTGCGGCCTTTCAAGAATCAAGAAATTAGGATAAAACTTTCCACCGACTTGTTTGATTAGCTTATTTAGCATCTGAAGCCAAATTTTAGAAAAGCATCAATGATATCAAATTGCAAGTGTCACATTACATATGAGCAAAATTGTCAACGTAGATCGTAGAATCATATTTTCAGTTGCATTCTGTTTTGGGTTTCCAGATGAATTTCCAAGTAACTTGTATTTTTGTAGTCAACTAGATGCACGGTTTTGCTACCAACATAAAGAACTTCATTATGACTAACTTTCAACCCCAAAAAAAAAAAAAAAAAAAAACTACTATAGAAAAATCAACTAAAAGGCCTGATCCAATCATAAATTTGGAACTCAATATTCAACAATCAAAACAAATGGAACACAAACATGGAGATCCTACAGACAAGAAATCACTGGAAATGCTAAGAAACTAGAATACCATCTAATAGCTGGGGATCAGGGAAACTTCCGGCCATCCATAAGAAATGCAATTATAGCTGGCAGTACACTACTGACCATCAGAGAAGAATGCAAAACAGCTTTACTAAATCAACTAGGTATGATTGCAATCATAGCTGGCGGTAAACAACTGACCATCAGAGAAAAATGTAAAACAGCTTTACTAAATCAACAATGTATGTGCTCCTTCTCCATCAGAAAGGCCTACTATAAAATGCAACCTAGCGGCCAAAAGATCACATGGTGTACGCTTTCTTGGTATAGGACCATCGTTACCAAGCATGGATTTCTTCTTTGGAGGACTAACGACATTTTTGCGAATGGGGAGAGGCTACTGATCCTACTTGCAAACTTTGCAACGAGGCTGATGAATCCATGCAATATTGTTATATGTAGTGCTCTTACTCAAAAGAAGTCTATAACAAGGTCAATGTTGCTGTTGTTGAGTTTGATCACTTTCTTGTGGATAATTCAATAAAAAGACGTGTTATCGGAAGATTGCACAAGGCTTGTACGAAGTTCGAAATGTTACAAATTGGCTACAGCAAATGACCGGAGTGACCATTTGCAAGAGTAGACAAATCTTGGAGTAACAATTTATCGGAGTAGGCAAATCTCAAAGAAGACTATTTGCCGGAGTAAACAAATCTCTCAGTGTTCGTGCGCACGATGCGTGCGCGAACAATGACTAGAAGAGCAACAATGACTAGAAGAGCGGCAGGAAGAGCAACAATGACTAGAAGAGCTGCTCTTGGGCCGACCAGCCGGAAAGCAGTAGGTCAGTCGGCCAGGCAGCATGAAGGATGGGCGGCCAGCAAGAAGTCGGCCAGGAATGTCGGCTGGCTAAGCTGAGATAGGGCCGACCGGCCGGGCAGCAAGAGGTCGGCCAGTCGGAAAGTAAGTTGTGATGGCCAAAGACACTAGTGACGTCCAAGGACACTAGGTGATTGCCGAGAACAGCTTGTCTGAAAAACTAGCAGCTGACTTTGTAGAGCAATTGACTTTCAGAATTGATAGGCTTTGTAGAGCAGGTAATTGACCTGCAGAGCATGCGTCGTCTATGGGAAGCGTGGGAACTGGTGAAGGAGCAGAAAATGACAAAATTAATGTGACAAATCATTTGTAAAATCAGGTCACATGAGCAGATGAGATTTGGAGCCGGAGTCATTATAAAAGCACACCAGGCGCTTCAGATAGTAGGGCGGCAGTAGCAGCAGTGAAACGTGGAAAGAGAGTGGAATGGAGCAAAGTGCGGAAGGGAGCTCTCGTCATTCGCCGTCTGCCGTGACGCTTGTAAAATCAGCAAATGAAGAGTACCACCAATGAGAAAAAAGAGAGAAGAAAAACAGAGAGATAAGAGGGAAGGAGAATTTCCTTACTCTGGAAATTGTTTTTCTTGTATTGTCTCATGTGGATTGCTAGTATTCTGTCTCGAGATTTTTGTAACCAATTTTATATAGTGAAAGCTTATTCGGAATTTATCCTATGATTTTGTTCCTAATTGAGAAGGGTTTTCCACGTTAAAAATCGTTATGCATTCTTGTGCTCCCTGTGCCTATTAAATTAGTGGCTGACAGTTGACATGGAGTTCAAGTTTTTGCTACACCGGGATGTGTGTGAATCCGGGTGTCGAACCCCAATAACTGTAAGTGGACACTATCAATACAGAGGATGGCAAGGCGGGATATGATTGTTTCTTAGGCATATTACGAACGAATAAAAAGGCTAATAATAGGATGTTGTTTGAATCCGCTGTCTATAATATTCGGAAGGTGAGGCCCAACCAGCTGATTTATATCATTCAACTTGAAGTTGCTCACGGGATCCTCCAAATTGGTTGATGCCTTGTTGTTCCGATGTTGTTGCTAAGGCATCCCCAAGCCAACTTTTGACTCATTTAGATTTGTTGCTCTAATTAGGGAGTAATACAAATTTTGCTTGCCCATGGGAAAAAATTACGCTATACGCCAGATCAGGACGAAGCTTAAACAAACATTGATGTCAACAAATTCATGAATATGAATTAATTAAACTCAAAAGGAAGTTAAAAAGGTTGAAATTGTGACTATTTGATAGGAAACTTACATTTGGGTCTCTTTGAATTCCTTCTAGGTGCCGAAGATTCAGCCGATCCAGTTCCCAGTGACGTCGTCGTAGCGTTGGAATTCATTGACAGGCTTCAATCGCTTGAGCAATTAGTCGATCTAAGCCGAATAATTTACTGCAGAGGGGGAAAAAACCTAGATCCAACAAGAACTGAGAATAAAGAGGGATGAACGATGATGCATAATATGTCTAATATCAAGCAGTTTGACTTCGAATTTGATGAGAACACGGCTATATAGAAGAATGAAAGAAATGGAAGAAAAGCGGGGTTGTTTCCTCCTGCTGCCGCCCTCCAGACCCAGTCTAGAAGCATGGAGGGCAAGTCAACAACGTTGAAACTTAAAACCAGAGCCATCGGAGAAACACGGTTCGACTCGGTTTAGCTGTGACTCGGCCGCCATCTTTCTTGACGGCCTTGTTGTGACCTGGTGACATTTCATATTTATATATTAAATGTGAAAGTGTAATATTATTTATATATTGAATTATAATTAAATTATATTAAAAATATTGCTTTTATGTAGAGAGAAAATAGGAATATTAAAAACTAACATAGAATGGGTCTTATATTTATTTATTTATTTATTTATTTAAAAAAAACTAATTTATAAATAGTATGTTTAATTTTATTAGGCAATATTTTTTATTTGAATATTAGTTTTTAGGTTATTAGATGGTATGTTATATAATATTTTTAAAAATAAATAATTAATTAAAATTATGCACGGCCTGTCTTTTACCAACCTCAAATAACTAGGAATATTTTTTTTTAACAATTTGGTTTCTTGACCCAAATTTATTATATAAAACTGACAAAATGGATTCCTTTTTTTTTTTTTACCGAATTTCAAAAAATTATAAAGATTTATTATACTATATTAATTTTCAATTTCAAGAGAAAATAAAACTTGATTTCAAAACTAAAATTGGCCATGAAATTTTATTCTAATTCTGAATTCCAATGGCCCTTTTTGGGTTCGAAAAGGAACTTATGATCTTAGCTTTTAGATCTCCCAAAAATATATATAAAAAGATGGTTTAAAAAACTATAATTATTTAATGGTATTAGAAAATCTAAAGGGTGATAGGGCCTAGAAAATTAGTATTCTTTTTTTAAATCTTATATGGATGATCATAGACATGTGAAAGTGTAACTAAAAGTTAAATTTATGGCAGAATACCCAGAGTCTGATAAACCCAAGATCTTAGATAGAGATATAAGACCCTAAAATATCTAAAATTCCTATAGGATTGCTAAGATTTTAAATGTAACACATTCTAAAAAAGATTAAAATCTTAGAAGAATAAGTTTCAAGATTTAAAACAAATACCAAAAAATTTGCCAAAGAGATACTAAGATACAATAACCTTGACAACTCTAGAAGAATTAATCTATTTACATGGTGAACTTATGACTATAATTTTTATATGATATGAAATTATTTAGTCATCTAGAAAATGATAGCAAAATCTTAAATTTTAGTTTTAATTTAATTCCTTTTTAAAGTGTAATAAATCGATATGAATGATGAATAAATAAAATATGTGAAATTTTCATTATACTATATTAGAAGCTTTGGGTACTTTGGTAAGTATTCATTTTATAATATCCACAAACTATAATTCAAGATTCCAACATTAGAAGGTAATATGTCCTAATAAGATTTTAGGCAATGTTAATACGAAAGCCTATTAGTCAACTTATCTGTTGATCAAATATCTTATATATCTTCAATTATATTGATGTCATAAAATTTTACCTTATTGTTTTACGGTATCCATAAGCTAACTCTAGGATGATTTTTGGTAAAGTGGAGGATATAATATAGAATATGCTGCACTAAAATGTCTAGGGAAGTCGGAGTGAAATCAATAAGAAATGCCTAAAACTAACATTCAAAATTTTAAATTATCGTAACTTTTAATTAAATCACAATTATAAGACTTACAACTTCTCATAAAAAAATATGTGCAGAATATATTGTGGCATATAAGTTGTAAGAATTTAATTGACAAAATATATTTTTTATTATCTAAAAATATTTATAGATTCGAGCCACTTTCTTGGTCTATTTGAATTTTATTTTCATATCTAAAAATGTTATTTCATTTTCGGATTTTAAACCAAACTGCAACCCTAGTCTTAGGATAATTTTTATTTTTCTAGAAATTTTAAAATATTTAAGATTGGTAATAAATAGTATTGTATTAGCTAATTCGTTTTCAAGAATAAACACCCAATTTTTTTAGACTATTTATCTTCTATTTTTGTGACCTAGGAACAAAATTTTTAGGATTAACACCAGTTAAACTTTAGGGTGCTGGAAAATGTTTAGTCCTCACTTGTGTATAGAAAAGTAAAATCAACTAATTGTCAATAACATAGTATAACTAAAAATTGTAAATAAATATAGCATGGGAAATTTTATATTAAAATATCCAACAAAATCCTAATATTTTCAATTATATCACTTATGGATAACTACACAACCACTCCACTAAATAAGTGAGATACAATAACTTACATATAAGCAAAATAGAAAAACTTTATTTTACATTATGAGTACTAAAAATGATATTGTGACACTAAAAATTAATTAAATTAAGTAAATTATTAAGATTAGTTGTGAATTTAAGTGAGAAATAAAATGTTGGGCCATAGTGGTTGAAGCATGAAGGATGCTTAAGGAGGATGTGAGCTACTTTTTTTCTTTTTTGGTAAGTAAGGAGGATATGAGCTACATGTGAGAGTATTTGATTTAGTGTTTCCTCGTATTGAGGGAGCTTGTTCGTGTGTTATTATAATATCTCCGTGTTTAATGCATCTATGATGGACAAAGGCTAAAAATAGTCTTTGCCTCTAATAAATGCATGGTTGGTGTATATATATTAATCTGCTATATACATTAGTCTATTTTACAAGAACTTTCAGTATTTTTCAACTCATTTTTTTAAATTATGGAGAGAATAGAGAATAAGAAGAGGACAAGAGAGAGATGAAGAAGAAATAGATTTTAAAGTAAAATCTTGAAGGATCTTTGAAAAATAAATTAAGATAAATATATTTTAAGTCATTTTTTTTTAATTTGTTATAAAATTTTTCAATGTTCCTGTTGATGCATGTTCTAAAATTCATATACATGTAACCTGTTGATTCTTTCTTTGAATTTGGCTTGCATGCATAGCAAAATTGTCTTAAAAATATAAGATATGAAGGTTTTGTGGCTTAGTTCAGGTAATTTATTAATAAATTGTGAAATTATTAAATATATTATCTTGTATGTTTATTTTTATGCAAGGATTTTAAGAAAATTCTATAATATATATAAGATAAATTATTTTACTTTTGAATTCTAAAAATTTATTTATTGTCTGGATTTTTTTGTTCAAGTAAAAATCATTATAAAAAATTGACAGAATATATTTTGATATATCTTAATGTATTAATTTATAAATGAAAAACATATACTTGCTATTTATATATTGGAAAAAAAGTAATGTTTGTCCATCTTCATTAGTGATAATGTGTAATCAATCTATCCATAAATTTTAAATAGTAAAATATAATCCAGTCTATGGAATAAGAATAGATGGCCCGACTATTAATGTTTGACATTGTTGACAAATTTTATCACGAACTCTTGATTCCTAGGTTTCTGTAATTTTTCACATGTTTATTTGATATTTTGCTTTACTTATATCTTTATGGTGAATAGTTATTATCCTTCATATTTTGTTATATATTTCAATAAGGGGTTGCGAAAGAGAGCCTAAAAATTAGATTTTAAAGTGAATCCTATAACTTATATTAACTCATGAAATTTGAAATGTTCATCTTATATCTCTATTTATAATTTAGTCCCTTTTAATTTATATGATTTGAATTGAATTGTAAGGTTCACTTTGGAGTCTAATTTTTGGATTATTTTAACCGAACCAATTTCTATATATGTATATATACTTTATTTAACTTTTAGCTTAGTTTTTTAAATTCAGAACATTTCCAATTATGGAGCCTAAGAACCACTTTCTAAGGATTTGAACGGGAGGAGTTTTAGGGGATTTACTAAAAATTGTTTAAATTGTCTTGGGCATGTAACACATAAGTACAAACAATATAGGTATTTTTTTTATTGGCATATTTATATTGTCAACACGAATTAGTAATAGCCAGTGGGCTAAAATTTTAGGTTATTTTATATTTGTTTGGACATTAGAATATTTAATTTTTGTAATAAAGTTGATTATACCTATCAGGTATAAGAGTTTAAGGTCAAAGTGGAGGATTTAACCACATTACGGGACAAAAATATATTAATTTGGATGTATTTAAAAATTTTTAATAGTTTGTGAAGTATCTTGACCAAGATATGATTTATATATTATGATTATTATTATGTTTTGAATCAGATTTGTGAGACTCTTTTTCTTGTTCTTAGTATTACAAAGCTTTTTAATATGTATTTTTATTTTCTAGTAATTTTATATCTTTTTTACTTTTTTAATATGATATTTCAATCTCAAGAACATCTAAAACATGTAGTCATATATCTTCTTATATTGGAATAAAATAAAAGGCAATTTGGACCGCGGACCAACTAACCTATCTTCTTATATAGGACCAACTAATTACTAGCAACAAAAAAAAAGGTAAAAGAAATACAAGTTTGAGATTTTTTATGTGAAAAATCTTTTAAATTAAAATAAAAAATTATAGTACAAAAATAAAAAAAAATTCAATTACACCCACAATAGGCTACACCACCACTCCACTGAACTAATAAAATATAACTATTCATATAAATGAAATAGAAAATTCTATTCTTTAGCTATTCATATTATAGAATTATTATATACGTTTTTTTTTTCTCCCAGTGTAAATTTGTCTCCCTCTTTATTTTTTTACCTAATCAGTTTATCTCTATAATAAAAGATTGAACTTCGATACATCGATCATTGTCCCCTAACCATTGCTTGGCCGCACCTCAGCCAATGCCGAGCTCCTGCTTCAGTTTGATTGTGCTTTAGCTAGTTACCAACACCTTGACAACAATTTACCTTGACTTCTTGCCTACCACAGTCGCACTTTGCCCCGTCAAGGGTTACCTTGACCTAGGTGTGTACCTCTTCTTGCTTTAGCTAAATGGTTACATTGGTGAGATCTTTAATTTAACCCATGGGTATGTTTCAACGGTCAATGCAACTATAACTTTGATTGGGTTGAGGTTCCACCGGTGCCCTACCATGACTCGTATTTACTCAATTCCTTCACTCATTTAGAATTCACACTCTTTCATCCAATCAAAATGTGTATATTATAAGATTTATATAACAGCGACTCACCCTAATAACACATTTAAGATTAATCTTTTTGTTTATTTTTGCTTTCACACAATAATTATATGTTGCTTTTTCTAAAAACGATAATATCTAAGATTTTACGATATAATTGAAAAACTCGTAATGAACTATAATAATAGTAGTTTTGTTGTTTTCTTTTGTTTTTAATTTTTCCTTTTTTATTGGTAGTTTTTCTTTGCTATGCATTTTTTTTTTCTTTTTTTGTAATTTCAATTATTTAGTTATACGATGTATGTTTGAATTTCATAAATAAATTAACTTTTATACACTGCCACTTTTAATAAATATACTATCCATATGAAGTATAACTTCAAATATTTCTCATATAAAAATATTAATTAACTAATTATTATAAATGTTTTCATTACACAAGAGGCTTTTTATCTATCCACGCTTAGATGATTATTTTCTACCTCCTAAACTCCTTTTTTCTATAAAAATTTTAAGTCGTGTTTGATTTTGATGGATTTGATTTAACATAAGTTGACTTAGAGGCCGGCTCATTTGTCGGAGGAGCCAAGAAAGCAACAGAGCCCAAGAGACCCCATGGACGACCCATCTCCAATAGACGCATTCTAGCCCGAAGAAAGTATCGACCACCCAGGCTCAACAAGCAGCCTCTTTGACACAATCAATCGCGGCCTAGTCTACCCTCCACTTCATCAGTGGTAGTCTGGTAGCGTAGAGGGTGTCAGTGCAGTAGACACTAACCAATGGAGGTAGAGATCAACACTAGGGAACCGTTGTGTTCGTCGACCAATAGCAGCCCAACCAATATTCACAAAAAACAGTTTAACTCCTGTCGGCTACAATTAACTGTGGTCACATTACTGCTATAAGACGATATCTGATAACGGTGGCTCCCATCTACGCTTAGTGCCAACCTTAGTGCCGATGCCACAATTGGCCACGCTTACAAATATCCCTCTCCTTTGCTGGAGAGGAAGAGGGGATTCCAACTAATTCCAATCGATCCAAGTCGACTCTAATTGAAGGACAAGTATTGAGAAAAGACCAAGCTCTCTTTCTAAAAAATAGCCCTCTCGCTCTTCGACACTCAGAAGCCACTCAACGAGTGTAGCACATCGGAGCCTTACCCTCTAACTGTGTTGAAGCCACTCCCTATCAAGCGCACTATAGGAGCTTAGCCTTCCTCTTACATCCCCTCATACGCGCATATTTACATTCTTTTATGTCCTCTAATTTTTTTATTTTCTAAAAAAGATTTCTAATTTAAATATTGAATGATAAATCGGAAAGTGAGCCATACTAATTTTTTAAACTTTTATTTCTTATTTGTGATGTGCAGGACTCTAGTTAGTGAGGACAGTAATTGGATTTACTTCAGTTCCACTTGTTGTAAAAGATCAAGTAGTACCCTAATCTGTATAATAATTCGAATCCAAGAACGTATCAGATTTGATCATAACTCATTTTAGACAATGCCTGAAATAATTTTATGGTCTCTATTTAATTAGAATATTTCAGATATGTGGAGTCTTGAAATTGCTTTTTAAAGCGAATTTAAATGAATCAAAATTTAGAAAATTTAGAATTGGGCACCATATGACATGTGTCGGTGGTATGCTGGCCGAGCCCTCGGCCGAACACGTCGTTGGCGCCGCACCTTTGTCCTCTTCCCAGTGGTCGCCCTGGTTTATGCAAATACGAGATATAGCAAAGAACAACAGAAATTTCTCAATATGGGCTTTCATCAATAATCAGCCACAGGGGATGGACACGCATGCTACTGGCGAACCGGCTACAGGCCGGAGAAAGGAGGAGAACAACCAGCCACACTTAATTACCACTAACTGAGCACGATAAAGCACCGCAAATTGACCATCGATGGCAATCATGGCAACACGAGGTCGTCAAGTGTTCAATGTTGGTGGGAAAGTGCCAAACTTACGGGCGATTTCATTCAGGATTTATGCAAATCCTGGTTTGTGCGTCAAATATATTTTTTTCCTTATCCATTCGTTTCGTTCTGGAATTTGGAATGCTGCCATTTGTTACTCTTTAAGAATTTGTCCACTTTGCACCCTCCCTGTTCTCTTTGCTTGGGAATCTACAGCATTTTGAAAATAAAGTGTCGTTTCTTTTATATCGTAGCGGCTTCTTATTTTCCCATTTATTTATCAGTCGATAATTGATTCCATTGTCCTAAGTTCATTTTCAGGACATAGTAGCGAGAATTTCGCTAGTTTGGCTTAATTTCGGTTATTCTTGTGCATGTTTTTGCACACATGCATTCTGATTGATGAAACAAGTTAATCCTACCGGAACTTTGGGATGTGGAATGTGAGTGATACGTGCTCCATGGCCGTATTGTGATAAATCGACGGCGAGGTGGTGCGATTGATGAGGAGAGGGGAGTTCTGGCGGTGGAGATAGGAAACAGAGGAAAACAGATAGCACGACATTGAGAGAGAGAGAGTGTGTGTTGAAGAAGAAGAACAGGGAAAAGAAGGGGGCTCTGGAAAACGGGGAAGTAAAAGAGGGTGTCAGGAAATCAGAGAGGGAATAGGGGTGAGGGAGAGAGAGAATAGGCAGAGCAAAGATTTCTTCTCCTTCATTACTGTAGCCATTAACCAATATATAACATAACCATCCAACTAAATCAGTTAGAGCCCAACGAAGAACCGAAATAGTAGGGCCCAACTAAGACAGCAAACTTATCATGGAGCAGAACCGAAAACCGCAAATGGGAAACTGGACAAATTAAAAACAAGAAAATGAAAATTGCAAGGCATGTTACGTTGCCCCCCATCAAAAGCTTGTTCTCAAGGTTGAATGAGGGAAAAGTTCGATGAAATAAACCACCAAACACCAACTTCGGCGCAAGCGTGTCTGGTGTCCTATGTCCGACGTGGCTTCTCCTCCCACGGGGTCTCCTTGCAAGCAGAAGAGCAAATTCTCCGATTGGATTCTCAGCCTTGCATCGAGCTCCGCTCAAATTTAAGAGCTCGCACACGCATCCAATAAGATTAAGAGCAATTTCACCACTTGCTGTCAGCATATCATCTCTGAGATACACTGTTCTTGCAAATTCATCAGTCCATTGACTATTAGTCCAATATCGGAAAACTCGTAGATTTTGTCTCAGTACATTCAAGAACAAGTTTTCACCTGGGATGTAAGCCTGCATGCGGTCAATGACTCCATTGCTTACTCCTGCAATGATGCCTTTCCACCATTCATCACTCCACCGGGAGTCTACCGGCACTCCAACTTCATAGGAAGAGTTTGCTGCATTTGTATGAGGAGGGCACGGCTGGATTGTGGGTCGTCCAGGGCCTCTCACACCGAGTTTATCAGGTGCAGCCAACCTAAAAGCTGGAACCCATTCCTCAAGGTTGCCACATCCATCCTGATCTTCCAAATCATCATATTGAACTTTTACCTACTTCCGGAATATTTCTAAGACAGTACTCCTAAACCAGCAGCCACGGATGTCACTGTCTTGGGACAGCAACTCAATCTTCTCATCAACCTTCAAAACCCGGCCATCCCAGCACTTGTTGAATTCAACATTTTTGAAGGTAAACAATCTCTTGCTGGACATGTAGTACTTGATGT
This sequence comes from Nepenthes gracilis, assembly GCA_033239525.1. NCBI lineage: Eukaryota > Viridiplantae > Streptophyta > Magnoliopsida > Caryophyllales > Nepenthaceae > Nepenthes > Nepenthes gracilis. The sequence continues at coordinate 23,482,550 of BSYO01000007.1, forward strand.
CCTGACACAGTGGCTCATATGCAATTTTCTTTCAGTGTTCAGCTCCAAAATGAACTTTCAAGAAGCATTGCTGCTCTCCAAAGTTTTTAGTCCTCTCAATTCCTCGTACAACATTTGCATCAGTATTAAAAGCCTTAACTGTTAGCATCAAAAACCATCTTACTTAAACTTTCTTCTGTCCCATCTTGTTTTCATACATGTCTTCTAAATATGCAACTTACACACTCCCTTCCTTAGCCATGACAAAGACAAAGGATTGGATCGCAATTGTAGTCCCGTTCCTGCCGAATGCAGGGTAGTGTTTAAGCTGCTTTCCGCATGCCCATGCATTGCCTAGCTACAAAATGTCTGAACAGGACTGCTTAAATTTGTTTTCCTGATCTCCCATTTTATCTGATGCATTTATTTGTTGAGCACTTAATCCACTCAAGGGCATGGCAGAAGATCCTGTAACCTTATTTAAAGCACATTTTGTTAACTCCTGTAGTTGCTGCTTACATAGCATAGATGTAAGACAGTCGACGACATCAAGGTTTCCCTTGATCCTTGTTTCATTTGTGCTTTTGGCGAGGACTCTGTGACCCATTTGTAGACCCCAACGAAGGGCTACTTGTGCAGGAGTCTTCCCCAATTTCTCCGCAACTATAATAATAACAAGATCCTTCAAAACTTCACCCTTAAGCCATGTAGTGCCTGGTGAACCAAATGGCGAGTAGCCAGAAAAGTAAACACCATTGGCTTTACAAAACTCATGTAGCTTGCTCTGCTACCAGGAAGGATGGCATTCGACTTGGTTGACAGCAGGAGGAATACGAGTAATTGCGAGCAAATCCCCAAGTTTCTTAATGGAAAAGTTGCTTACGCCATTTACCTGTGCCTTCCCGGAATCATAGACTGCTTCCATAGTCTTCCATGTGCTCGGAATATCAGCTGGAAGGAAGTTTTCGGGCTCAAAAGTCACATAATCCTTCTTCATCCTTAATGGCCAGTGTATAATGTATTAATCAATATAGTCTAGTTGCAAGTCCTTCAGAGTTCTGTCCAACACCATTGGCACATCCTCTGGGACATGATCCTTGCACCATAGTTTTGATGTAACTCCCAAATCTTCCCGCTTCAGCACACCTTCTCTGTTCAGATCCATCAAGACAACACCAATCTCTTTTTCAATCCCAAAAATTGGAGCACAGTCAATATACTGGTAACCAGCAAAATTATTTAGTTAGTGCAATGTTTGTCCCAGGCCATCGTCTGAAATCACCAGATCGCTGAACCGTTCGTGTAATTCCACAAATCCACACTTCCACAAAGCCGTAAAAGCAAGAGGTGTCACTGCCTCCACACCAGTGAGAATAATGAATTTTTTGGTAGAGAGCAACAGATTGTCTAGCTAAGTTAAATAGGGATAGAAGGTGATTTGGACATCTGATTGGGCACGATGCATATCTGGTGAGGTTTGAGTAGTTGGAGGCACAACATCAGATCTACCAGTGTTGTCGAGACTCGATAATGGCACAGTCTCCTTCACCTCCTCACCCGGTTCAACACCGTCGTTGTCCTTCTCGGGTTTGGGCAACAATGGATGTGGAAGGACGGGTAGGGTTTGAGCAGATAGGGATAAAATATTTGTGGTGGAAATCGGTAATGATGAGGGGGTTGGGAGATTAGCGAAGGAAGGGATTTCAAGTTGGGGAAAGTGAAGGTGTGGAGCGATGTGAGTGTCTGGTAGAACTGAAGGAGGGAAAGCAACAGTAGAAGAAGCCATAGAAGGTAAAAGGTTCACTGACTAGTTAGGGTATTGCTCGAATTTGTGGAGTGATTGGTTGAGCTCAGTGATGGACGACTGGATTTGTGCTATGGTGGAAGCCATGGTGGACGAGTTGGCGACAAGGCGGTCGGTAGCTTGCCGCAAGTCCTTCATTGCGTTGGCAAGCTTGGCCATGGCCTCTTTGAGTGCGTTGAGTGCTTGTTCCTCGATCAGCCCCTCCTCTACTTTTGTTTCAATGAAAGCACCATTTGATATGTGCTCTATGGCCGTATCGTGGTAAATCGACAGCGACGTGGTGCGATTGATGAGGAGAGGGGAGTTCTTGCGGAGGAGATAGGAAAAAGAGGAAAATAGAGAGCACGAGAGTGTGAGAGAGAGAGATTGTTGAAGAAGAAGAAGAAAAGGGAAAAGAAGGGGGCTCTAGAAAACGGGAAAGGAAAGAGGGTGTCAGGAAATCAGAGAGGGAACAGGGGTGAGGGAGAGAGAGAATAGGCAGAGCAATGATTTCTTCTCCTTCATTACTGTAGCCATTAACTAATATATAATATAACCATCCAACTAAATCAGCTAGGGCCCAATGAAGAACTGAAATAGTAGGGCCCAACTAAAACAGCAAACATATCATGGAGCAGAACCGAAAACCGCAAATGGGAAACTGGACAAATTAAAAACAAGAAAATGAAAATTGCAAGGCATGTAACAGTGAGCCCCCTTCTCCCTTAGAGCAGCAGGGGTGGCATGATTGACAGTTACCAAGACTTGCACTGATTATTGAGTAAACCCGAAGACGGAGATGATGACATGATTTATCATTTCCTGAAAAATGACTCGACCAGTCTGTTGAATAAATTAGTTATCAAATAGGACTGCTCGGTTTTAAGTTGTTTCGGTGACAATTTCGAATTGACATAGTTGGAACATAAGGTTGACATTACATGACCTCATTCCTCCCTCTCACCCCCCAAAAAAACCTTGCTGCAGGGTTTGAGGTTAAGCTGAAGTGCATGTCATGTAAATATTGTTACCCTGGCAGCGTAATTCAAGGAACCACTAAAATTGACGCACAAACGAACTTGGTTAGGTTAATATATTATATTGCCTGCTTGCTTATCTTGTTCTCATTCTTGTTTGGATTCTATGCATCGGTAAGATTATTTTCATGTCAGACTTGAATTTTCACTTGCAGCTATTTACAGTGATGTTTCTGTTGAGAGTGCTTTGTGGCCACAATTATCATCCAGAGGATGGAAGAATACTTGGTTGTCAAGTATCATGTTAGGAAATTTGTGAGTATTTTGTTCTCCAGGCCACTATTTTTTTTATATTTTTAAATGATTATTATTTCTCAAATTTAATTTCCATTTCTTGACTTGTCGTCCATCTGTGAAAAATGATGCACTTGTTTTTGTGGTTGTCGTTATTTGAAAGGAGGGGGAAGGTGGCACTAGAAGTAAAAGGGATACAGCTCTGTATATCTATTCACTCTTTCATCCATTTATTCCAGACCTTGCTTGCCCACCTAGATCAGTATATTTATTCATTCTCATATCCAACTATTCATAGATCCACTGGCTTTCCTCTTACATATTCTAGTCGAGGGTTACCCACTTGCCCAAGCTAAATTTCTGGGCTTAACCTCCATCAAATCCCTCTCTGCATCTTATTCAAGGGGTGGCCCAATGCCCTTGGCCTCACATCGTTGGGTTAGGGGAGGGTCTGATGTATACAACTTGACCCTTACATTGAAGGGAGTTTCTTTTTTTTTTTAATGTTTGAACTTATGAATTGTCACAATAATGCAACTTTTGCATTAAGATTTATCCTCATCTCCCCATGTTATCTATCTGAAGGAAAAGAATCTTTCCATTCCTTTCCCTTTGCTCACTTCTTTGGCATAAGAAAATTAGCATTTGTTTTTCATTTTTGGAAAGCTCTCATAGACTGCTGCAATTCCAGTTATTTGTTAAATAAAAAAAGTAATTATCAAGATTTTTCTGTGCGGTGAAATGGGTTTTTGCCTTTTGGAGTTTTTTTTGCAGCTTTTCTACTAGTTTCACGAGTGTGCATGGTGAAAGGCCATCCGCAGAGTATGCAAAGTCAAGGAGAGAATCACTAGAGAATGAATTTGGACATACACTTGGGACTTACAGCTCCAGAAGTTTCTCTGTAGTTTATAACTTTGGCCCATTCTTGGCTTTGTATAGAGCAGCTGTCATCTCATTCCATGTGGTGAAGTTGTGGATATGGCAATTTTTTGTCCATGACATTGAGAGACGCGCTGTTAAGGTTTGATATTGTCCAGGTTTACTCCAATGTAAAGAGCATTTCCACAATGTTTTTTTTTCCCCTTTAGTTCCAAGAACTTTTTAAATTATTGTAGCGGGCATAGTTATGTTTTTATGGTTCTTCCTTGATCACGTGCTGGTTAGTTTGACATTTACTTTTGGCTTGAAGCAGTTAACCACAACTTGAGGAAATTAATAACACATACTTTCTTGCAGTTTCGTGAAACTCTGATACGATTAGGTCCGTTTTATATTAAGGCAAGTGACTTCATCCTTTGAGCATGTTTGAATTCTAATTTGTCATAATGTAAATTATTGCATCTATTTTAGTCTCAATAGATATGCTCCGGTTTAAGAAATGTGTCTTTTGTCACTATGCTTGTCTGGTTGAACAGCATATTATATGTTTGAATCATTATCTATTCATGCTTTTGTTAGTATTGTCCTTTTGGAAGCATGAACAATTGATCGAGAGACAAGTGCTAGCCATTTGATACCTAGTGATTGACCTCGTGGCAGTGTTTTTTTAATATCATCGGAAACCAATGTCTTAGTGTGCATTTTGGAGTTGTGGGGGAATGAAAAGAGGGATTAGGTCATTTGTGTAGCCAGACATCATTCTCGGCTGTGCGCAGCATGTCCCTACACCCAGGGTCCCAAATCGTGGATTTGGGTCCATCAGATGTATACATTTTTACTTATGTGTATCTGTAAGTTTGTTTTTTTAATTTGAATCCATGACTTTTAGGTTACAATAGAGCAGTTTTATTGTTATGCCAAAGGCCAAAGGCTGATGCTCCCATATATTTACTTCCCGAGAAAAATCTGAAAATTGAACTAAATCTGTCCAATTCTAAGACATGGGTAAGTTATAATTAGAAAAATGGGTCGCCTTGAACCATTTGAACCCTGCTTAGTGGCTGAATTTAGTATAGGGATTTTGGTTTTAAAGGCAATGCTTAGTGTTGACCAATTTGAAGCTTGCGTCAAGGCCAAGGTTAGGATGGAAATGAGACGACCAATCTGCTCTCTCAAGAATGAAGTCTAGCAATTTGGAGCTACTTTTATCACCCAGTTTAAAAATCTGAGAGAATATTAGAAGACCCGGGGAAAAAAATTGGAAGTGATGGAACTGCTAGGTACTGCACTCAGCCACACTATGCCCAAACTAGGAGCTAATTATCCATGAGCTTGCAGCAACAATATGTCTAGCATTTGACGTAACCATGTTCATTTTTTTTTTTTGGGAAATGAAGATTCGAATAGGTTGCATTCGTATGGGTATTGTGAAACAGTTGAAAAGATTCCTATCCAGAAAGTAGAGGATGTGGAAGAAGCCCCACAACTAACTTGATTTCATTTGAAGAGGTCCCATATGTCAGGTTTGTTGTCTATGATTAAATCTCCACCTTAGTTGCTATAAAAATCGGCCTTATCCTTGTCAAACTCATGATATTCCATGATAACATAATGCTAAATTTTGTGCTCCAAAGACCATTCTATTTCCACAACTCTTCGAATTCGAGGTTGATTTTTTTTTTCCAACAAGGTGAGATTGTTTGAGAAAAAACATAGCAGTTCAGATTTTCAACTGTGTAAATTTTCAAATGCTCATATTCTAATCTTGAAATTTTGGACTTCCAACCAATACTTCAAAGTTTTTCTTAATCAATAATGTTAGACCTTAGAGTTTTGGAAGCCTATCTCCAACTTCACAAGCCGAAACAACATATTTCGGGTAATGCTCATTTACATGGAGTAGCCACAACCATAGTAATGGGTTTAATGTCCAGTTCCTACTGCTTGGTACCTGGTAAGTTGTGTAGAAAAGCATTATTTTCATCATGGGTTGTTATTAAGAACCATACCTGGTACGAGGTATACCAGTATGTGTTATGCCATGGGTTTGGGAAACCATGTAACCATGGACACAATAGAACCGACATTCCTTCCAAATTATCCAGGATTGCACTGAGACATTTACAATCATTTTGTTTTGTTTTTATTATTTATATGTAGCTCTGTCTGTCATATAGTTAGATTTGATTTTCCTTGGACTTTGAATAGGCCATTTCTACTTTGAGCTTGGTATTTGAAATTTGAGTCAAAATGTAGCGTGCTCTACATCAATACAATCCTAATGCTAACTTTTTTTTTTCACTTTCACCATTTGTTTCCATTAGATCTGTAACATAGAGGTGGCATATTTCATGAATGTTGGGTTCTTTCTTTGTATCACGATTATTTAGGTATTGTATGTAATTTATTGAAAAAAATGCAGGCAATGTCATGGGCAATCATTTTGAGTCACCAAATAATCAATAGGAACACAATGTCCTGTGACAAAGGTGGGCCAGTCTTGTATCAACGATAGACTGATGATGCACTTCCTACCAGTCTGATGGGCTGGTTTCAATTCCCACAAATTCTCCATGCAGTCTGACCGGTTTGAAACAATATATGCCAAATTCTAGGATCACATAGTCAAGACTACAGTTCAAAGTATATAAAAGCTCCGGGAGAGCAAATAAGCTGAGAAGGAGGGGAGATGGGAAGGATGAGTTTATTGATTGACTATTTAATTGGAAAAAAAACACAAAGGATCCTCCTGCAGGAGTTTTAGGGTAAGGCACTGTTTGAAGATTTTCCTGGGTCAGGGGAAGTAATTGCAATGACTAAAACCAATCCATGAGTTGTTACAAATTATATCAAGGGATGCATCAGTATGGACAAACTTTTATGCAAGAGATTGAACTTTAGTTAGCATTCATCGTTATATTGCATTATTGGTTCTCTCTTTTTCTCTTTCTTGTTCTATTTTTTTTTACTGTTTTGTTTTACTTCAATAGGCAAAACATGATGAAACATAAAGGACTAGGAAGATCAAAATCCAAATTGCCTTATTATTTATTATCAACAAAGAAAAAATTATAATCTAAATCATTTGACAAGTTGGGAGTCTCTTATTTGAATTCTCCTTGTTTACAGGGTCTGATAGGGTTCCTGTATTATAAAACTACTTTGATTGTAGTTCTAATACTATTGGGTATTTTTTGTGGATGACACGACAGCTGTTGCTGATATGGCAAGAAAAGTTGGCATAATTTGCCTAAAAACAGAAAGAAATTCTGAGTTAAATCAATCCTATGTTTGCTTGATGGGAATAACTATGAATGAATAAAAATCTTAGTTCATGATTTTCTTTATATTTCTTGTTTGTGCCTCCAGCTTGGCCAGGCCCTGAGCACCAGAGCAGATATATTACCGACTGCATATTGCTTGGAGCTTGCAAAATTGCAGGTATATTATCACGTTTTCAATGGTTACCATTGAAGATGTTACTTCAAATTTATTTGATCTTGCTATGTAAGGAAGCTTCAGTATTGCTGCTTCATTTTATTATTCTCACAGCTAAAACTTTTAACTCATGCTAGGATCAAATCCCCCCATTTCCAACTCATGTTGCCATTAAATCTATTGAATCCCAGCTGGGTATGGCTGTTTCAGAAATATTTGCTGACATCAGCCCTGCTCCAGTTGCAGCAGCATCTTTAGGACAGGTGTACAAAGGTTGGGACATCATTTTATGTGGATCAGTTTATATCCTGGCTGCATAACAATTTTCCTTGATGTATTGTCTGAATGCCTGCATAAAATCAGTATTTTTGGCAAGATCTGAACCTGAGTGATTTTGTTTAATGAATCAAGTTTTGCAGCTCACTTGCACTCTGGAGATCTGGTGGCTGTCAAAGTGCAGAGGCCTGGCATGTCGCAATCATTAACCCTTGATGCATTACTATTTCACATGATCGGTGGCCAGTTAAAACGCTTCTCCAAGGCTCGGAAGGATTTGCTCGTTGCAGTAAATGAAATGGTAAGCTTTCTATATATATCTTATGCAATTAATCTCCTTTGTAGAATGAATTTCTCTTTGTGCACGGTGTCACAATCCCATTTTAATACAACAAAAGTTGACTGAGTGGTGCCAAGGCTCCTCCAATTCATGTTCATCCTTCGTCAACTTGAGAATCCTATAGCATTATCTCAAATTCTTAGCCATGTGAGATTAGCAAGGCAAACCCCTTGTAACAAGTCAAACATCAATCACTATGACTTTGAAGTTTCCACTCTATTAGGTTAAGTGATTAGAAGCATATCGATTACTTCTCGGTGTCTGGCACACTATCAAGCTAATGATCGTGCTTAATAGGTTCTCATGCCCCACTCGGCGCTTAATTATATAGGGTCATTATAAAGCACCTCGTTGCTTGGAGCACTCATGCTCTAATATATCACTGGGAAATTACTAGTCTGCCTATGTATGTCACACTTGAAGACAACTCGTATTGTAATGCATTTGGGTCACCTTATTGTACTCACATGTATTATCTCTCAGGTTAAGACACACCATACACAATGACCATGACATTAATCTCAATAACACGTTGTCGCCCTGTTTCGTGTCTTAGTATCACAAACATTTACTCGGCTCAAGACTCCCAGCTTGTCTCTCACCTTAAGAGGGTTATCTGCACAAGTGTGACATGCAAAACCTTGTCCTATACGCATTGGAGGGTCTTAACCTCGCGCCTAATCCCTACCTTGCAAATACTCTAAAATATATCCCCGCCCCATTTGATCTCAACAAGGTGGTCTGAACAATTTTCAGCAAGATTTACTTCGTAATATTCTCTATAGCATCTCTTGACCCCAACTGTACCTTGACATAGTGGTCTAGATTAGCTTCCAATAGGATTTATATTCATAATGGACCAACTTGTCCCCCAACTCCATGGACTTAACCTAGAACATGATATCAATCACTTCCAACACCTTGGAAGTATTTCGCTCCACTGAAGGAATACTGTCTCTTATGCTCCTCCAAGCACAATAGATGATGCCACTGGAATAAAGTTTATCTGCTCCACCGTGTTCTCGTAGTTTCCCAACCCTTACTTTCTCCCAACGGATACTGACTTCCTAGTTAAACTGCATCCTCCTCATCCTTGGACAAAAGATGTTTGACTTTTCTCATAAGGAATTACTCGCCACACACAATTTCATTTGTCAATTGTTCTGAATGCCATAAATTAAGAGTTTTTCCTCATTAAATAGAATATTTCTTACCCTAATTACAATATATTATAATTTTACATATTTCTAAATTATTATTCTAATTATAACAATTAGAATCAATTATAATAAATTAAAATCATCTAATTAAGATAAATATTATATACAATGTATATATATATATATATATATCCAAAGAAATCCTGTATTATATTCGATTGACATTCCTTTCAAATTGATGTTGGCCAATCAAAAGTATCAATTTTGTCCACCATAAAATAATGTCGTTGGTGTGAGAGAGTTTTAGTAAAAATTTCCATTTATTGAAAATGGGTAGAGATGTGAGGAAGAGCAATCACATGTTGATTGAGTGCTACGAGGATATAATGAGAATCAATCTCAATACTTTTTGTGTATTCATAAAAGACGGAATTGGTGGTAATTTAAATAGTATTAGTGTTATCAGTATGATGAGTGGTTGGGGTAAGCCGGGGAATGCCAAATTCCCCTAATAAGCCTCGTGACTAAACAATTTCTGAGCAAGTTGAAGACATGAGCATGGTACATTGACTCAATGGAGGATTTTATTACTTGAGCTTGCTTTTTATTCTTCCAAGAAATAATAGTACTAAAAAAATACATTAGCCAGTATTAGAACAACGAGTATCAATATAACTTGCTCAATCAACATTACTGAAACTCTTTAAACAGAGGGAATTCTAAGTTGGAAAGAATAGTTCGCGACTCGAAGTTCCCTTTTAGTAACGAATAATCTATTTCACTATTACAAAGTGTGAGTGCCAGGGTACTTGTAAAAACTGAGTTGCTTACTAGACTGTGAAAGAGACATCAGGTTGGGTAATCATTAAGTAATTAATGCTTTCTACCAATTATCAATGCATAGATTAGGTAGTAAGTCTTCGTCCTCCGATCAAAGCTTTTAATTAACCTCCATTGGTGTAAGAACATGGTTTCCATCATGAAGACTAGCCAATGTAATAAACTCTTGTGTATTCTTGTGTTGATACAAAAAACTGTCAGTAGGAGTGTCCTGTAGCTCAAGACTAAGAAATAAACCAAGATTTTTTATCTAAAACAAAGTCTGTAGGTAATTTTGCAACTATTTAATTAGGGAGAGTTAGATCCAATTATAACTATATCATCCATATAAACGATAAGTAAAACAATTCCCATAGAGGTTTTGCGAGGAAAAAGAGAAGAATTATATTGACTCTGAGTGAAGTTGTATTTAGGAAGATAGGCACGAAATTTTTTAAACCAAGATCGCGGTGCTTGCTTTAAACAAAAAGAATGGTTTTATTTATACACTTTAGATGAGTAATGAGTGAACATGTTGAGAGGTAGAGTCATGCAAACTTCTTGTTTTAGATTCCCATGTAAGAATACATTCTTTACATCTATTTGTCGAGTTGGTAATCCTTTTGAAGAAGCAATGACCATAGAAGTGCACATGGTGGTCATTTTGGTTAGGGGCATAAAAGTCTCTTCATAATCAAGACCGTATTCTTGTCAATTTCTAAGTGCCACCAAACAAGCTTTATATTTGTTGATAGAGCTATCATGCCATAGCTTAAGTGTATAGACCCATTCGCATCCAATATGTTTGATTCCAAGGGGACACTAGATAATATCCCCAGTATGGGTTTCTTGAAGAGCCTAAAGCTCGTTTTGTATAACTTGTTGCCAACAATTTTGGGTAGAGGCTTGAGAGTAAGATGAAGGCATAAGAGTAGTATCTAAGATTGCCTGATGAACTGTATGACAGAAACAATACATGTCAGGAGGACGAGTAATTCAAGTGGACCATTGAAGTTAAAGTGCAGCAGAATTAGATGTCGGTTCTATATTGAGAAGAGTATGTAAAAAAACATCTCTAAAACACTACTCCAGGTTTAAATTGTTAACTTGAATCAGTTGGGTCATCAAAAGTTGGAAGAATGGTGGGAATAGATTTGTGTATTATATGATACTAGAAGTAAGATAGGCTTTCAAGAAAACAATATAGCGAGAAATATGAAATTTGTTTGCATTGGTATCAAAACAGACAGACCCTTTATGTATATTGCTATATCCAAGAAATGAGTACTGCATTGCTTGAGGCCCAAGTTTGTGATGTTGAACTTGAGGTAAGTGGACAAAACAGATGCAACTAAATGTGTGCGGAGAATGATAGTCGGGTGACATTCTAAACAAACAACAATACAGGGAATCGTAATGCAACATTTGTTAGGTGAGTGATTAATTAGATAAACAATTGTAGCCAAACCTTCTATATAGAATTTAAAAGGTAAAGATGATTCGAATAATAAGGTATGAACAACATTTAGAAGATGACGGTTTTTACATTCGGAAATTCCGTTTGTTGGAAAGTGTATGGATAATAACGTTGAGATAAAATATCTTTTGTGTTTAAATAATTCTGAAAGGTTTTAGATATATATTCCACTTAGAGTCTGAACATAATATAATAGCAAGTATATCGATCACTTCTTAGCGTCTAGCTCACCATTAAGCTGATGTTTACCCCATCTATAATTTCTCACGCCTCATTCATCGTTTGTTGATATAGGGTCATTACGAAGTACCTTGTTGCTTGGAGAATTCATGCTCCAATCTATTACTGGGAACTCACTAGTTTGCCAGGTTATGTTATATGTGAAGGCAATTTGCATTGTATTGCATCCAAGTCACCTGATTCTACTTGTACACATCAACCCTCGAGTCAAGACACATCATACATGATGACCATGACATCTATCTCAATAACATGGTGTTGCCCTGTTTTGTTCCTTAGTATCACAAACGTTTACTTGGATCAAGACTCCTTGATCTTCTCTCACTTAGAAGGGTCATCCCTGGAATTGTGACATGTCCTGCATGTAACTCTGGGCCTTAAACTCCCGCCCAATCCTTGACCACACCATTGAGCTCTTTAGTCCTTGCTAAGTAGTGTCTACTCAGCACCCGACCTCATAGAGATTTTCGATCGTTGTTGTAACACCTTGAGAGCCTATCCCCCATCACTGGATAGCTGACTTAGGTGATGTGTAGCACGTTAATGTAGTACGACACCCCAAGGTTGCTGGGTAGCGTGAACACCATGTTCCCCCTATAGAGGATATTAGGCATTTATGGATCTCAAGGAGTATATGTTGGACTGTCCCAATTTTTGCAATGGGGATCTAATTTTTTTTTGCAAAATTTTGTTGAAATTCATATAATTCGTAAAAAAATTCAAGGACGCAGGAAAATTATTCCAAGCTGTTTGGATTTTGACATTTGGTTGTGTACTCTTTATATATACATTAATGAATTTTTTCCTGAGCATTGAAAAATAAAATGTCTTACACCTTTTTCATTGGTGATGATTGTTATTTATGGTTTCCTTTGTGTATACTGGTGTGATTTGACAGCCTCAATGTCAGATACTGATTTGGGTTTTGGTGTGGACAAGTCAGGAAACATATAGTCTTGGTCTTGTTGCCCTGTGGGTCGAGCTATTATTCTCTAATACAGAATGTTATTTAAACACTGCCTTCACATCTTATGGGGCTAGTTTACCGTCTAGAGGGTCTTTACATTATAAGGTATTTTTGGCATCATTTTCTGAAGTATATTTTAGAGGATCATTTTGCAGTGCATTGCCAAGAGACTTCTAATAAGACATGAAGGTTTGTTATGCGATGATGACTTATTAATTGATACAGTGGAGAAGATTTTTTTTTGGTTTGTATTTGGAGTAGAAATGAATGAGTGAAAAACTAACTTATTTTCTAAATCATGCTACCTAGGAAAATTTGTTTTAGGGCATATCTCAAGGTTCATGGAATAGAAACAAAGTCCAAGCTAGAGACAAGTCTTTGAGGATGGTGATAGAGCATACCACATAGGGCTAGAGATAGGGTGTCACTGTCAAGCATTGATGGAAATATTGATCGATACGATACACATTGGCCGATATGTATCGGAATTGGCTCCTTTGATGCCAATATTTCATGATATTATAACAATATCGTAATAAGCTTCCGTATCGGCCGATATAATGGCCAATACAATTGACATATTAGTTGACACGGTTTTATCAGTTTATGATTTTTAGAATTTTTTTCCCATTTGTTATATTCGATGCCGATACATATTGTTCAATATATCCGATACTGATATAACCATGGCTAATACCGATAACGACACCGATATTTTCATCCATGCTGTCAAGTGATGGATGTAAAGCTTTTCATAAGTGCAGTAGTAAGATAACGATATTCAACCGTGCACTACTAAAACTTGAGTGATAAGATGGAGCAGATGTAGAGACTTGCTGAGTGTCCGACTTTGATTGAGGAAGAACTGCATCCACAAGAAGGTTTTATTGTGAGGTGGGGCTTCTTTAACAGCTCTATAATGTATTCCTATGAGTGTAAACTGTAAACCCTTGCCTTCCCTTTCTTAAAGCTCATATTTTCTACTTCTACCTTTTCCTACCTGCAACCACTTTATCTTCCTAATTTATAGGCTGTTCATTTGGCATGAGATCCAGCAAGTTGGTGCTAAATTTAGCTCCTAAAATGCCTCTTCTGCACTGGTAATTTTATTCTGAGGTAGTAGGAATTAAGTATGGTTTTATTCACGAATATGCACATCCATGGAAACAAATACTCCCTTGGTGGCATGATTGTAGCATTTATACCCTTTCAAGCAGTAGAATACCCAATGTAGATGTGATCTAGGCATGGAAATTCCCATGGTATTGGGAAATGTCAGTACCGGGAATATTGGCCTATATTTTAATATATGGATCCAAGGGATGAGCATCCAACCAATTCCGTTTTTAGAACTGTTGCACATAGCATAGAAACTCAAACACCTTAGCTATTGCTGAACAGGAGATGGTGAAATTCTGTCAAGCCAAAAGAAGGGTAGGGCAGTAATGCCACAATCATGTTTTTAAGAGATTCTTTAGATATTTCCATTTGATTAGCATGTATAACATGGCCTACAATGAGTTAGTTTTAGGGATATACCTACCATCTTGTACCCTACATACGAATCTTATCTCTAATTCATGGATCTCACTCGGTGAAGGAAAGAAACTACCTTGCAATACATCCTTGGTGATGGAACTAATGTAGATGAGGCTTTGAGATAAACAATTTTGGGATCCTGAGAAACTGCAGTAGATTTGAATTGTATTTTTGGGTAGTTGGTAACTTGGTATACAAAGGATTGAACCTTCCCATGGTGTGGAACATAGGAATTATCAGATAATTTAACTTTGTCTTTAGCTGGACTTGGTCAATATAAGTTTTCTTTGGGCAGAAGAAGTTTGCACTATGAACAGTATAACAATTATAAAATTAACAGCTCTGAAATAGAGTCAACTGCTCATAATATAGCCTAATGTATCCAGAAGTGGTGGCACTGAAATCAACAATGAGTTCATGATTCATAGCTTCTATCAAAGCTCTCATTGCATTCCGAAGACATATTTAGTGTCATGATTGGAAGCTCAATATATGCAGAACAACCAATGACTGATATTTCCCCTATTTCTATCTACTTTGGCTAGGATAAGTTCTCTGTACTTAGATTGCCAATTTCGCCTCATCTTTGCAATTAGATTGCCAATTTCACCTCATCTTTGCAACTTTCCATAGATGACCAAGTCCCCCATTGTTTCACCAAGTTAAGGCATTGTGACAATCTGTGTTATTGCAGGATTTCTGGAGCGTAGCGGCTTTCATGCTGCACTGTTTAGTCTTAACCGACACTGAGGATATATCCAGATTTATATCCCTTATTAGAGACCTCAACTACTGAATTGTCCAAGGGAAGACCTAACCCTAGACAATTCCAACTGAATAGACTCATGATGGCCATGGTGCTCAAGGCAAGGTCTGCCATTGCGAGCAGGCAATAATGAAACCCGAGTCATATTGTGGTTCCACCTCTTCCAACTGCTCTTGAAATTAGCTTGTTGCTCTCAGGATTTGCGATAATAGCCTTCAAAGTCAATTCTTTTATCTGGGTTTGGCTGTTTGGCAGATTGACTACCTTTGACTTTAGAGACCTCTGAGCTGATAGAAAGAGCTCCTTTGCCCTGCTTTCCTCCTCTTCCCTGGGATTCTTGAGATTTGATTGCTCAAAAAACTCAATGTCAGGTGAAGACTTTTGATTTGATTATGTCCCATCTCCTATTTGTGGAGAATTGGTGATATGTCTAGGATTGTAACTAGGTGCAGGAAGACTTTCCGCTTCAGGACAGGATGACTATTCAGTTGAGGACACATGAGAGTTGGGTTTGGTGAAATCATGGTTAGACTGTAACAAAGAGAAGAGTAGGATTTTTCATTGGTTGGGGTGTATTTGGGAGGAGAATATGAGCTGATTTGGATTTGAACATTTGTGGTTGGTTGTGTTTAGTTTGGCTGAACTTCTTCGACTTTTGGTGGTGCTATGTATTTACCATTCGAGTACAGGTGTCTGTAGACAGGATTGAGTTATTAGCTTTTGTCTGGTACTAATGTGGTCTTGGGGTTGAAGGGTCGAGAAAGTATAGGGATAGGTGGCTAAAAATGTTGAAAATGAGGGCTTAGTATTCATAGATTATCTTTGAAGGACTTCATGACTTGAGGACCTCTTTACCTTTTGGTTTAAGTATTGGGTATTCATACTAATTGCCATTTCGTATTACATCATTGTGGGTATGATCGGGTATGGAGGTTAACTAAGGTTTAGACATCCACCAATGGATGTGTATCTGGGTGTTGAATTCATCTAATTTTTCGTTAGGGTTATTGAATGTGTTTTGGTTTGGGTTTTTTTTTGAACCCCACTCTTCCAAGTTTCACATCCTTTCTCAATTTCAAGGGATAGGCTGGTGTAATCTTGGATTTGTTTTGGATTCAGTTCATGTATTTAGAATGGAGTGGCCAAGGTGGGGTCGAGAATTGGTAAAAAATAGATTTTATGGTCCAATATAGATGAGATTTGCCTTTCAGATTGCAAGGTTATTTATTTTGTTAAAAGGCATACTAGAACTCCTGTTACTGTAAGCATCTCATTACCAGCCTGCAGCAGATGAAAGATTTCAGACATATCCAGTAAGGCTACAAACCTCTATTTCTTAATTTTGTGGGTCAGATAAAATTACCTTCAATTTGGACCAAGTTTTTCTTTGCTTTAATCACAGTATCATCCCCAAAAATGACTTCCCATGAGCTTTGATTTATCTCATGCACAAAACATCAAAAGTGTCTCATGCCTGTCAACCTCTAATATTTGGTAACCACCTTAACTTGCTTTTTCTTTCTTATTAATGGGGATTGAGAAGCTAAGAGGAAGGTCTTTTGAGATATCCAGAATGACTCTAATTATAAGCTAACCTCTTACCTGCTGCGGTTCCTCTGGAACTTTATCACAGCCAAGAACCACCTGAGCAATGTTTCCTATTTTAATTGGATTTTCATGTTGTACCCAGAATGGGGGATTGATGATAGTTGACACCATCCACCAAGATACCAGGACACCACTGTTGTGACAGGACGGGCTGATTCACTTTTTCTTCACCAGATATTGGATGCCATAAGAGATGATGTTTATCAACTACATTTTTCCATTCTCTTGTTTACCGACAGACACATGCCCCAACTTGGGAAGTGAGCATCTCCATGAGGAGACTGCAGATTAAGTTAAAATCTTCTGGGAGGAGGGAGAGAGAAAATTTAACAAAGATAAAAGGGAATGCACAGTTAATTGAATGTTTAGGGATGGATTTTTGATTCAAGAGCTATTGGCAGTGGTTTGAAAACCCAAGGGAAATTTGGGTATGACACGAAGGTGATAGAGAGGCCCTACATGGAGAAAGGCATCATATATTGAAAGCCAGAGGGAAAATTTTGAACTAGCATGATGTGAAAAGATTTTAGAGTTATATGAACAAGGGTACCTAAGTGATGATTTATCACATGGTTTTATCTGGATTAGTGACTGTATATTGTTTGGGCATTTATTTATAGATGAATGGGCAAAGTTAGAAGCAGGACATGAACTTGTAGCTGAGAAGGCAGGACATGAGCTAAGGGATGATCCATCACATGGTTTTTGATTTAAACTTTTTATTTTTCTTAATTCTATCATCAATTTTTATTTTAGTACCGTAGACTTTCCAAATCGTATGTTAATACAGTTATGATGCCAAAAAAAAAAAAAAAATGGAATTACATTTAAGGCACCATTTGGTTGCATCAATTTGAAATTGGAAATCAAATTCCAAGACTAATCTCAATTTTTTTGTTTGGCACCAGGCAGAATTAAAATTCTAATTCAATGTTTGAATTTCTTGGAATTGAAAAATATTGTAGGATAATTCTTTGTAATATCTAGGGGTAGAGTAAAGAATTATAATTCTGAGATTAAAAATTATTTGTCAATTAGATAATAATGAATTGAAGACATGACCTATTGGATAAAATATTATTAGTTGCTTTGGTTAGGTTGAGGTGGGTTGACCATTGTTTTGTTTTTTAATTTATTTTTAAAAAAAGTTATATAAAAGTATTATTTAACAACTTCAAAGCCAATATTTTAATAAAGAGTGTTGTATAAAAATTTATATACGTATGAAATATTATATATTCAAAAATAGATTTTATGACATTATATTATATTTATATAATACATTAAAAATTTATAATTTATATTGGGTTATTTATTTTATTTTTATGTATGGATTAAAAAAATTAATCATACGTCAAATTTATTTTTTCTCTCAAAATTATAGTTCTTTTTATAATTCAAACAATAGAATTTTAATTCTACCCAAGTCCACTTTCCTTAGGATTGAAATTAGACCTACATTTTTAAATTTTAATTCTAAGTGTGCAATCCAAACAAAGCCTAAAATGAAGGTCAATTTTGAAGTTTTTCACAAGGTAAATATAAAAGAAAAAAACTAAAATTACAGAACCCTTGAAATGAGGGTCGATTTTGTAGTATTTTTTACCCGATATGGGTGATTTTTTTGCAATAGAATCAAATTGTTACTAAAACAAAAGTTAAGAATATAATTATGAAAACAGAAAGTTCAAAATAAATTTGAAAAAAGTGAAATATTGAAAATATTTTAGTATTTTCTTGCTTTTGAAATAGTTTTGACGATAAAAATGTACTATTATTTTCATAAAGTGATACTAATATGGGTGTAACTTAAATCCTATATTTTATTTAAATATTCATAAATCAAATATTGGTAGATATATGTCAGTATCAACAGATTTTGGTACTGATATTTTTTAATACTATAATAGACATTGAAAAATATTGGTTGCTAAAAAATAAAAAATTTCCATTTAGATCCTTTTTTTTTTTTAAGTTCTTTGCTTGTTTAATTTGGCATTTCTAACAAAAATCTATTGGATTTTAGGCCCAATATCATGATTTGATTTGATTTGTTTCAAATCATAACAGCGGACAAATGACCCCCTCCCCAAAAAAAAAGCTTGGAAGGAAAAAAAAACTCACTGTATATTCAAATTCTTATTTAAAATTGTAGATATTGATTGCATCAAGCTAAGTACACATATTTTGTCGTTTTGACTTTTAATATATTTTTTTGTCCATCTATTAATGAAATTTTGGAAAATTTTTATTTAAATTGTAGTTTTTATCGAGATTATGCTTGGGGTTTGATGAATTTATTCGTAAAATTCTCAATAAATTTTGATTTGTAGATTGTTGGATTTAAATTTATTTATTTATTTATTAAGTGACCATTCAAAAGCATTGATTTTAGTATATATATGATAACGAGGGCTACGTTTTACTATAAAACTCAGTTTTGATTTTGTTAAGAAAAAGAACTTCAGTATCTGCAGCATCAATACGTATCTCTTGATATGCTTAATACCGATACTGTTGCTTCGATACTTATATTTTAATCCATACTTTAAATGTGACATCTGAATCTAATTACCTCACATCAACATTAATATTGACAAAGCTATACGTCCCACTAAACGTGGTCAACTATTTCGCCATTCGACTTTAGTGGAGGATTGAAATATTATATGAATGTTGTAGCTATTTTGTATAGCTGCCTTTATTGAACTAACAACCAGAATCTATAGTTAGATCCATTTTATTAAATTGAAAACCTTATTAAACCAACTAAAAAAATTGAAAATAAAGTCTAAATTATTTGTTGGTTAAAACAGACTAAAATTGAACCTGAAACCAGTTTAATTAATTGTATTCTACTTAAACTAATCAATTAAAGCAAAAGCAAGATTTAATTGATTGTGGAAACTTGTTTTCTGAATTGTGAGTTCAATGAAACCTGAAACTAAACCAATTAAAAGAAAAGTTAAAGGGACGAAAACTATCTAAAGGTTTTTACTAATTACAGAGATTAAATTTGAGCTATATTCAAAAGAGGAATTAAAAAGTTGACATTCAAAAATAATGAACTTAAAAGTGTCTTTTAAAACTAGAATTAAAATTTGAACTAAAATGAAACCAAACTAATTTAACTAATTAAGACATTGGCTATTTAAACAGGAATTTAATGTGAACTAGTGAATTCGCCGAGAAATGAAATGTAAACAGATATTAACTCTAAACAACCTAAAGTAAAACCTATAAATGAGAAATGAAATGTAAGCAGATATTAATTCTAAGCAACCTAAAGCAAAACATACAGATCAAAACATATATATTTTATTTCTAGCAGGTATAGACCGATGAACATGTGGGAAGTATCGAACTCATACAGCAAGATTAGCTCAACTTGAAATCTTTTACAGTTTCTGGTTAAAAGAACCTTTGACAATACTTTATACAGGGTTTTACTCATTGGTGATAGTAGCTCTGGTGGTCATCCTTATCGGTTGTCACTGGCAACATTCTTATGTCAGCACAGTTCTCCCTCCAAATAGTTGGTTGTTTGACTGAGATTGCTTCAAGTTTCATTATATGGAGTGGGGTTATAGTTGAGTGGGTGGAAGGAGTTGGATTTAAGCTGCTGCAATACCATGTGATATTTTGGATTTTTAGATGTAAGCAGCAAGTCAAAATTGAGACTGGAGAGAACAGAGAGTGGTAGGGAGATGTGATTTTGACCATAGAGATATTTTCCATTTTGACCTTCACTTCTTTCGTAAGAACCTACTTTACTAAGAGAAATGCAAAAGACCCTTAACAAGTAAATGAAAGGCTTACATCACTAGCGCTTTTAAGAGCCTTCTTTATTTTTCTGCCTCCTAACTTGGAAGTTTGAAGCTTAGGAAGTCATATACTATGGATGAATTGAGGAAAGCGCTATACTCTATCAAGGATTTATGTCAGAGCCGACACTACCTTTTTGAATTGAAGAAACCGTAGGGGGTCAGTCCATCTAAATAGATATAACTTCGATACGTATAAGGAAACCTGACCACTTAATGCAAACACATTTGCTGAAATCAAATAATTGTTCAGAGTAAATAATCAAATGGCTGAAAGAAAGTAGTAACTGAAGGGCTGGGAACACATTGAAAGTCTTAAATTCATCATAACTTAATATAGGAATGCTTTATTGACATGATTCTTTCCCTGTTACAAAGCTCTTGAAATGCAGTTTGAACGAGTGATGTATGTGTTGAAAGATGGACCATGACCACTTGTAGAGAGATGACAAGTGCTGGAAAATAAGTTGTCGAAAGTAGTTGAGCCCAAAGGATTGTGTAGGTGTTAAGATTTAATAATCCAATGATTTCAGAACAAGGACTGTATGGATAAGAGTTATGTGTTTGTTAAACCTCTCATGGATTGCAGATATGACATTCTCCATCAACATTTTTCTTTTCTGGAATAAAAGTTTGTAGTCTGATGATGGTTCATCTTACTCTAGCTTGTCTATTGTAGTAACCATTCTTTGCACTTTGCTGTGCCACTTATCACCTTTTATCCTGAGCTGTTTCTTTAGTTATGTATATTGAGATTCCAGTGCGCAAGCAAGCTAATGTTGCTATCTTATTCTCATTTGTTTAGGTCAGACACATGTTTGAAGAAATTGATTACATCTCAGAGGGACAAAATGCTGAGCGCTTTGCTTCACTGTATTCTCTCTATCAATGTAAGTTACAGTGATTTGTCTTTTTTATTTTCTAATTTTTTGCAAAAGTTAAAGGTGTGTATCAGTATATAGATAACATTTTACTTGATCAGATTTAGCGCTGCCTTCAGGAAGTGTTCAGACATTTAACTGTATATATCTGAATTTAAGAAAATATACGTGTATCACCTAGGCCACTCACATTTTATGATGGATTATTATTATGTTGATACGATGTCATTTGATAAGTGATGTAGTGTTTGCCATTTCTATGTTGTGTTGTGTGTGTTGGAGAGCATGTACTTATGATGACCAAATCCAGTTTTTTTCTAGGAATTGTTATTTGACTAGCTGCAAACTATGTGGCCAAGGCTAAAGAATTTTTGTTTCTAGACTTGGCTTCTTTTCCTTCCTAAGGTGCAGGCATGCAGCAGGAAAGAGATGTTCACCTGAAGTTGATTCACTAACCTGTCATTACATAATTTGCCAGAAAGCCTTCACTTGGTATTCCCATGAGCTTCTTTTTATTCACTGCAAGGAAGCATGGTAGCAATACTAATTGATTTTTACTGAAGGAAAGTTTGCCTGATCATTACCAATACTCTTTTCCATATTTGATTATATATGTTACGAAAAAGAAAGATTGTATATGTATTATTTTCTTTTTAATTTTTTGTTTAAAGGCAAATGCCAAGGGCCACCATCTGTTTACAATAAATTCAGCCACAACTAATGATGATCTATAAAAGATTCTTATTATTCTATTCTCAAGAATGTTTTCTTGATATGTGGGGAACCAAAAGTCAGTTGTTTCCTTCCAAGGGAGGGTTTTCCTCTAAGTTAGTTAGCTTTCCTGTTTTATTATTGATTTTCTCGCCGTGCGAACTCTCTTCGTTTTGCATTTTATTGCATATTTTCTGTTCAATTTTGATTTCATTGTCGATTGTCAAGTGTGTCAAATCTCCGAAGTCAGAATCTATTGATCCAACAAAGAAGGTGAGGTTTGCTGAATCTATCATAAGAAATTTATTGTCAAGTTGTCAACCTCTTAGCATCCAGGCATTGGATTTGTGGCACATGTGCTTGAGCATTGTGCCCGTGTTGGCCACCTGGACTTGAGAATATGGCTGGAGGCATGCTCAAGGAGGGCAAGATTCAGAGGACTGTATTGAAGAGGAACAAGACCCTCACTGAGAAAATGAGGAACAAGACCCTCACTGAGAAAATGAGGAACAAAAGCTGCTCAAGCAAGGCAGGATTCGGCGGATTGGATTGAGGAGGAACAAGTCCCTTTGTAAGAATATTAGAAGAACAACACTGGAGAGCTTGAATAGCTCGGCATAATGGAATTTTGGATTGGAAGCTCAGCATTGGAAAGTTGGACAAGTTCTGTAAGCTGGAAGCTTGGATTCGGAGCTCGGTATGTTGGCGAGGTTTGGAAGCTTAAATAGACATCCGAATTATGTGAATGGGTGATGTGGCTGTGGACCTTGGCTAACTCACGAAACAGAGAGTCTGGGCTGCTCGAGATGGTACACCGAGGTCAACCAAAGTGGTTTACAGAAGGTGACATGAGGTGTCACGAAAGGTAGTTTTGGGGGTGCACCTGGTGCAATTATTTTATTGGTCAAGATTGGCGGTTGCGACGACTTGGTGGGAGCAGCTGAGCATGGGATACCTGTCCCACATTTGCAAAATCGCTCCAATTGTCCAACTGTGTAACTGGTTGCTTGTGTAAGTAAATATTGATGAATTCCCGGGTTTTGGTAGGAGATTGAGGAAGGAAGTACTTTTCTGTATTGAGTTCCTTTTTATTGTTGCACATTATAAAAAAGCTTAGTCTTTGTTTTCATGAATTCTGTGTTCCTTTATTTGGGTAACTTTGTCTTATTAACACACGTAAGTGTTGGAATAGGTTGAGCTAAGGAGACTTGGTTGCCGCACAGTGTAACTTGTGGGTGTGATTAGGCATGTGATTGTGACCTGCTAACTAGCCCTTATGATGGTAATATAGACTTTTTTGTCAAATGGTCACCCCCACTATGGGACAAGTGCCTAAATGACACTGACCTAGTTGCAGAACATCGTTTGCCATGTGCCTGATGAGGTGATGTAGCTATTGGTGGAGATTGCTGACAAACTCAGAGAAGGTTTAGAGACGCACCAGTAGACCCTTGATGAGTCTTCTAGTGACAACCTCAGAAAGTTGACCATACTCCTGATTGAAGTGGTGATGCTGCTTAAATTTTTAGGTGAGCAACATTTGGCTCAGTGTACTGGTGAGGCCATGAAGGTACTTGAGCCAAAGCCATTTTATGGCCTACAAAATACTCATTTGAAAATTATCTATGGGATATGGAGGTACTTTGACATTACTTTGGTGTGGGAGACAGACTCGGTGAAGTTCACTAGTTTTCCCCTGGCTGGTAATGCCAAACTGTGGTGGCAGATGCATTTGTTGGATGATGTAAGTGCTAGGAGATCTTGTATTGAGACGTGGGAGTGGCCTAAGGAGCTGGTCAATTCCTTAAATGTGTTATGGGCTGTAAGGGACACGCTAAATGCTTGAAGCAATTCTACAATGAATTTGAAGGACTTTAGTTTCTTTATGTTGGACATACAAAATATGTCCGAAGAAGATAAATTGTTTAACTTCTTCTCAGATCTACAGCTGTAGTAGGTGGAATTGCTGCAATAGAATGCGTAGGATTTGTTGGGTGTATGGAATGAAATATCGGTTAATATTTGAAATATTGTCCAATATATATCGGTATCACACTCTTCAATACTGATATTGTTCAATATAGTGAAAATTCGCGACGCCAATGCATCGGTGATATATTGCAATTTATCAGTAGATATTTTATGTCAGGTTGTGATTTGCATAAGTTTTTCATTTTCCACATGTTTGATATCGATGTTTATTGTTTGATACCCATACGGCCATGAATGATACCGATATTGTCATTTGTGGTTGGGTGCCGTTGCCTCATCTAATCCCTTGGTGGATTGTTGGACTACCAAGGATCTCAGTGCCACTGCAAGCGAGTCTAAGTTGAGGTACAAAGGAAAGAAGCTACGTAGGTACTTCATTTGTAGCACCTAATTGGGACACATGTTGTCGAAGGAGAAGCTGAACACAATGGTTGCGGAAGAAGGGCGTAGTGGTAGTGAATAGGAGGTTGCTATTCAATGAATCCACTGTAGCTATTGAAAATGTGCCAACCCGGCCCTGGCTTATGACCACCGGTTGGATCTGACCATGTGGAAAACCACAAATCTCAAACCATCATCATTTGATAACCACAAATGGTAAAATATGTTCACTAAAGTCTAAAACTTCTCGTCCATCCAAAATTCTCGGGGAAAAAACATTGTTTCAAAACCCAATAAAATAAAACAAAAATATTTAATGTATCTTTATAGCGTAAAATAAATAAAGTCCTCTCTAGCTAGGCTTTACAAAATGTTGAAGTGTATAGCTCTCTCTCCAACTCTAAAGTTCTCTAACCTACTACTCTGAAATGAAGAAATAGTAAAGTTGAGTGAAAAGTCAAGTAAGTAACTTCGACCAATGTCAATAACAATGAAAAATCAAGTTATCTAGGGAACTTGTCAAAACAAGCTCCAATAATATATAATATATGGCAAGTAATAATTATCCTTGAATAATTAATAAATGATATCAATAATAATATAACTCAACAATGAGATGAGTAAGCAACAATCATGATGTCAACTATATAGCGATTTTGATGTCTTGAATGACATCCTGTGGGTCCCAACAAGTCCCAATCAATGTACCAAGGTTTCAACGTATTTGTGATACTAAGGTCATTCATTGGATTTCTTAGAAACCTAACTCGACATGAGGTCATAATAATATGGGATATCAAAACCTTTTGTGGATCTTATTCTACCTTTATGACCAAAAATTGTGTATTTATTCCTCCCACAGTTGGGTAAGTATCACAAGGTTATCTGGTATCTATGGTATCCTCACTATCCGGATAGATTTTTCAAATGTTATACCCGTAACATGCTTATACCATTTATGATGCACATCGCCTATGATTTCCCTAATATTATTTCATACGATGGTCACAAGTTTATAAGCATCATTCAGAAATGATCTCTACTACCGACATGGAATAAATATTGAAAAAATGTAGAAAAGTGTAGACTATACTAAAATCTTATAGACTCTCATTCGCTTAAATACCTTAGTGTTTTCATATGGTCTCCTTTACTTAACTATAGAGTGTCAAAAATATACTCACACGACTCGAAAGAAATGCAAAGAAAATCACGAACATTGAGGAATAACATGAGCACCTAAGTATTTCATGTGGTTTCCTCTTACTAAGGCCCACAAGTGTAACCTTAGGATTTTTCTTTCCAATCATCTTTAATCAATCACATAGAGTAATGATTTACTAACACGTTTAAGGCCACTCTAGTTCTAGCACCATCACACGGTCCGCTAGAGGTTATCAAGTCTTCTCTTTCGCCTACTTGTTTTATAAGCCAAACTAAGGAAATTCCAAGGTTTTTACCCAAATCATGTTATGACAGCAATTATCATGTACTTACCTTTCCTCCTATACCCTGAGGGTGCAACCACCATTAATTTGGCCTATATATTAAGTCCTCGTGTTTTCTAGCACTCAATCTATTATGTCTTAAGGAAATAACATGGATACAAATTAACATAACAAGCATATAACAAATACAGCATAAACTTGGAATTTCTTCCCAAGGCACACAGCCAACTAGAAAATTATGTAGAACATTTTTCTCATCTCTCTTATCGTTTATTAGTGTATATCTTGAGTTATAAACCATGTAATCAATCCTCCTAACCATTCCTGTTGCCTTCTGTCACTAGGGTTTAATACCCTACTCCCATTTTTCTTATTTCATTGGCTATTTTTCCTCTTTGTATAAAATAGGGTCTTACACTTGTCAATAATATAGAAAGGTATTATCACTTTGTACATGATATCAGAGCCAGATTTTGCATTTATTGCTGAGTACCTGTAACTTTATATGCCTTCATTGCTGGACCGCTTTGGAAACTCATCTATACTCACCTGCTCCATCTGTAAACCTGGGTTTTTTTTTAATGCTCACAGACCCGGGACAGCCACAGCAGCCACAAGTTTTCACCTTTGGAAATATATTTTTCACTGTTTCTCACCTCAATTACAGAAATGGTCTGAAACTTCAACACATACTTATCAACTAGAACTCATCTGGGGCAGGAGAGCTCAAAACTTTAAATCCTGCTTACCAACTAGCTGGAAGAAATTACCTCCAATGGTCTCAAATTGTGAGAATTCTTTTAAAGGGAGGAGGAAAATTGAGCCACTTAAATGGCACAGCCCTAAATCCTGAAGATATGAGATTCCCTGTTTGGGGTGAGAAAGACTCAATAATTGTTTCCTGGTTATGGAACTCCATGTAACTGTAGATTAGCAGAATTTGTATGTTTCTCACCATGGCACAATAAATTTGGGAGACTATACGCCAAACCTACTCTAGGTCCAAGATACATCCTTGGTCTATGAATTAATGACCAAGATCTCTTCATCCAAACAAGGTACTCTTTTGTGACTGAATTTTACAATTTAATGAAGGGCCATTGGCTAGAGATGGACTATTACTAAAACTTCAAGATGAAGTGTGCCAAAGATGCCAACAGACTCGAAGATCTCATGGAGAGAGATAGGATTTTCGAATTCCTTGCAGGGATGAATGTGGAATGTGATCCCATCCAAGGTAAGGAAAACTTACAACTCCTAACTGAAGTGTTTGCAATAATTCGAGCAGAAGTAGAAAATTACTCATGCTAGACCCCCAAGCATTAGAGAGTCGACTATGGTCACCAAACTATTGGAAGGAGACAAATCTAACCCCATGGGACAATGGCATCAGCTTAAAACCAGAAGATTGTTGGAAATAGGATACCAAATCCCAACCGGGAAGGTCTGTAGCATAGCTACTGTAAGAAACAACAACTTGCCAAAGAAAATTGCTTCAAACTCCACGGTAAGGCTCAAGTCTAGAACCGAAATGGTGGTTTCCAGAGACAACTGCTAGTAAACCTCACCTATGGATATAAGGGGTCCTAGGAAGATTCACCTTCTAAAATGATTGAGAATAATGAACTTAAGAAGGAAGAGATTTATAAGCTTTGAAACTCCTAAACTCATTGAATCAACACTCTAGTATGTGGTCTTTTGCAAATTCTGGTAAATACTTTTATTCTTGTTCCTTTAGTGCCTCATCCTCCCAGAACAGCTCATGGATAATCAATTCAGGAGCCATTGACCATATGACCTTTTACTCTATTTAACAACTATAAACCATGTCCTGAGAACAAAATGATCATAGTGACCGATGGATCCTCCATTGCTGTTACGGGCCAAGGCATTGTCAAGTTAACCCCTTTGTTACCTTGACAAAATGTTATATATTTTCCAAAAATATCTACAAATCTCATCTCCATTCATTGAATCACAAAAGATTCAAGTGTAAAGTCACATTTTTTTATATTTATTGCCTATTTTAATATCAAATCATGTGAAAGATGATTAGATTTGCTGAAGAGAGGTGTGAACTTTGCTACCTTGAGGATGTTGATGGCCAAGAAGGGAATGCAACAAGATTATCCCTAGCATATGCATCTAAGCCCACGATTGAGATCTGGCTCCAGCACCTATGCCTAGGGCAACCCCCCTTTCCATCTCCTAAAAAACATATACCCTCTTTTATTTGAAAGTGTTAATGACTTTTATTTTGATACGTGTGAGCATGCAAAACATTATCGTGTGTCTTATCCCATGAGTAATACCTCACCTTCAGTTTTCTTTTCTTTGACACACACACACATATATTTGTAGTCAATCTAGAATTCCTAGTATGACTAGATCTAAGTGATTCATTACCTTTATTGACGATTGTACCCATACCATATGGGTGTTTATTATGAAGGATAAGTTCGAAACTAGTACTATCATTCTTACATTTCATAAAATGATCCACACTCAATTTGGAGTGCTCATTAAAACAAAAAAAAGATCCGAATGCTCATGACTACTTCAACGAAACCCTCTCTTCCTTTTTCTAAAGAAAAGAAATTATTCATAAAGCCTCTTGTGCTCACACCTATCAACAAAATGTTGTTGCCGACCGGAAAAATAGACATCCTCTTAATGTTACCTATGCTCTCATCTTTTATAACCATTTTCAGAAATCCTTCTGTAGAAGGCCCTACACATGGCTACATTCCTCATCAATAGGATGCCCTTTAGGGTTTTGGGGAATCAAAGTCCTACAAAAGCTCTTTTTTGATTTTTTTTGACTTCCACATATCATATAAACTACTACAAAAGTGTTCAGTTGTACCTCAATTATACGCATTCACCAACATAATGGGGGCATTGCACACCTCAATGGACTTCACATTTTATGAAAACAAGACCTACTTTTGGGCTCATCCCCTTCTCTTTAGAAGGAGAATTCTAGAGAAGATAAGGAGGGATTGGAGTTGCTCCCACCTAGACATTACTTCACCACACAGAAGCCATAACCACAAATTCAGTTCCCTCCAACATTGAGAACCCGAGACAGTTTCAATCAAACATTAAGAACTTGAGACCTTGACAAATTCAGTTGCCCTCAAACATTGAGAACCCGTGACAGTGTCAGCTATTGACAAACACCGAGAATACTGAAAACCTAGGACATGAGCTTCTCCTAACCCGAGTCCTGAACCTTTCACAAACATAAAAGACTCGTGAAGTGAAAAACCAAGAAGTGATAACCTTGTCTAGCAGAAGCAAAGGCCATTACTAGTATACCCAATAATCATTCTCAAAACTGGGTAGGCCCCTAATTCATGAGTTCACCTCAGGAATTAATCATTCTCAAAACCATGCAACTTGTAACATTGAGAACATTGAGAACAAGTTAGAATACAATGACTTGTAAAACTTGGACCTACCTATAGCTATGAGAAAAGGTATTGTGCCATGTATGCAACACTCAATATCTCACTACTGACAAACTTTCTTCAAAACACGTGCTTTCTTGCCTCTATTGATTCCATTAATATTCCTTAAACCATCTATGATGCACTAAGGGATGAGAATTGGGTATGAGTTATGAAAGTGGAGATGAGTGCACTAGAAAGAAACGAGACATTGGAAATCGTTCACCTCCCCAAAGGAGAATGTTAGGTAGTGTGCAATGGGTGTTTAACCTAAAGTACAAATTGGATGGATCACTATAGAGGTACAAAGCAAGGCTTGTGGCAAAGAGGTACACTCAAACCTACGGAATAGATTATCAAGAGACTTTTGCCGCCCTAGTGGAAAAAATGGATACCGTTTTGGTCCTCCTATCATTTGTGGCTAACCTTAGATGGAAGCTCCAACAATTTGATGATAAAAATATCTTTTTACGTAGAGATTTAGAAGAACAAGTCTACATGGATCCCCTTCAACTGGAAACAACAATAAGGTATGTTGATTGAAAAAGGCCTTATAGAGGTTAAAACAATCCCCTCTAACTTGGCTTGGGAGGCTTTTAGAGACTATGCAGAGCATGGGAGCAAAGTCAATGAGATGACACACTATTTATTATACATTTAATTGAAAAAAATAACCATTTTACTTTTATATGTCGATGATATAAAAATGACAGGAAATGATTACAATGAGCTAAAAGCCGTCCGAAAAACTTACAAAAGAAGTTGAAATCAAGGAGCTCAGAAGACTAAAGTACTTCTTAAGCATTGAAGTGGCCTACTCATGGGATGCGCTTTTTGTGTCATAATGAAGATATATGCTTGATCTCCTATGAGAAATCAAAAATCTTGGTAGCAAGGGATCAAATGTCCCAATTGGACCAAACCATAGGATGATCGAGGAGATCAAAGATCAACCATTTGATTGTGGGAGACACCGACTTGTAGGGTGGCTAATTTAACTCTCACATACTTGACTAGATATTGTGTATGCTATGAGTATAGTCAATCAGTTCATGCATGAACCTAAGGGAAGACATGCAAGCTATCCAGAAGATTCTATAATATTTCAAGTCCTCACTTGGGAAGGGAGTCCATTTCAAGAGAGGTGAGGGAGCAACAACTAGAGGCATACATCGATGTGGACTATGCCGGTTCCCTACTAGACATGAGGTCAACTTTCAGTTGCTGTACTTCCTTGTACTAGTCATTTGGAGAAGCAAGAAATTGCAATAGATAGCAAGATCATGTGCGGAAGCCGAATCTAGAGCCATGGACAAGGAAATTATGGACTACTGTGGCTGAAAATCATTTTTAGGGACATGAAAATAAGAATTTAGGGACCAATAAAACTTTACAATGACAACAAATCAACAATCAATATTGTTCATCTAGCACGATCCGAGTGAACCAAACATATTGAGCTGGATAGACATTTTATTATAGAATAACTTTATAGTGGTCTAATCAACATTCCATACATGCCATCCAATAAACTAGCTGATGTACTTACATAAGGCCTCCCTATTCCATGGTTTCGAGAGCGATAACCAAACTGGGAATGAAAGACATCCATTCACTACCTTGAGGGGGAGCATTGAGTAATCCTGGTTGGATCAATCAATGGAGACTGGTTTGAATGGATCTTCTAACAAAGCAGATTTCTACAGTATCTGTAGGATATTCTTCAGGATAATTTCAACCATAAAAACATCCTCAAGAATATCTTCAAATCAATTGACTAGAAAAGTTTGGATATTGCCTCTCTCTTTCTCATCACTCGATTGTACAAGAATTTCAGAGGATATTCTCCAAATCCTCTATATTTCATTCTCTATTTTGCGTACATTCTTGTATACAATAGGGTCTTAAACTGGTGAATAATATAGAAAAGTATTATCTCTTTCTACAGTATTATTGTATGTCAATTGCCTCCGCAATTGATAGTTGTAATGAGGAACGTAGCGCTAGAAAAATTATATAACATTTGAATTATTCAATTCGTAGACATCTGTATTTCTATTTTCTTGGAATTGAATGAGAATTGAGGAACCTGGTTTCCCTCCATTTTGAGACCAAGATCGTCGGGAGGGAGAGAGCTGGGGAGAGAAACATTTGTAGGAATACCATGGGTAAGAAACAGCAACAGTTATGTTTAAGACTCAGTTGATGATTGTATTCTCTCCACTTGTTCAGTGACTGGCAGCTGGTCTACCTCCAACATTCTTTATTAATCATTCCAAAGTGGTCCTCTTATTTTGTTGTGATCTGCACCTGCTGTTATTTTTTCCTCCTTCTTTAGGGATTGCAAATACGTTCAATTTGAGACTTATAAAAATTATGGGCAGTAATTCCCACAAAAGGAGGACAAGGAATCATTATTTTAATGGGTTGTGTGAGTAGGGAATGAATTCTACTTCCCCACATGGTAAATATGGATCTTGGCCTTTTTGGTGCAGCACTACTATTTTTATGTTGAATCCATAGCTCTTTTCTGTGATTTCTTCTCTTTCCTTCATTGTTTCTCTATTTTACTTGAATTAAATTTGCATGCTTCTTCCAAATTAATCCAATTTGATTAAAATGTTCATTTATTGGAAGGTGATGATCGAAAAGATTCAAAATCTGCTGATTGGAGTTCTGCTGAATACAAAAAGGAAGACCTTGTCAAAGTCCCAAAAATATATTGGCAGTATACACGTAAAGCTGTGCTAACAATGGAGTGGATAGATGGAATCAAGCTTACTGATGAGAAAGGGCTGGAAGAGGTCCATTTGGATCGAAAGGAGCTGATTGATCGGGTATTGGCAGAAATTCTCTGCCTTGGTAGTGGTGGATTTATCCTATCCTTGTTAATGAGATATTGTTACCTCTAATGTTAGCCATACTAGATATTTAATGTGTCCTTGATAATATTAAATAGGTTGTGCACAATTTCCTGTAGTGTTGTTTCAAGTTTTTATCTATCTTTCTCATTTTCTTTCTTGGGTCTCAGGGATTGTATTGCTCTTTGAGACAGTTGCTTGAGGTGGGATTCTTTCACGCTGATCCTCATCCAGGGAACCTTGTTGCTACAAAGGATGGTTCTCTTGCTTACTTTGACTTTGGAATGATGGGCAATATTCCACGTCATTACCGCATAGGGCTTATTCAAGTGGTATGAACTGTTTGACAACAGCTGCAATGGCATGGAAACAACATGATCTAAGTCCCACATTGAGAAGTCAGCCATTTTAATCCTTTACATATTACTCTGATAATTTGAGTCACAGGATATTGCATCTAAATCAATAAATTGATGCAAGTTGAGCTTTTTATAAGTTCCAAAGAAGCCAGGTCCCATAGGTTACCTTGTTTCCAGCTATGTTTTGAACTCTTTAGAGCTGTTCATATGCTCGGCAAAATTAAAGTGGAGCCTAGGTAAGGTAAATGGGTCTAAGGGACTTGTTCTTGCAAGAAAATCACTGTACAGATTCATCCAGACTTTGGGTCATCATCCGGCCTTGCTAGTATTTTGGTAGGAACCACAAAGAATAGTGATAAAACCTTCTTGAATTGTATAGTTTTCCAGCTTTCATTGTCCTCTTAATTGAACTATATAAGATCTTGGGCTTGTTTGGCGTTGCTTCTAGAACACATTTGGAGAATGCAATAGATTAGATCTTCCCCAAAAATCTTCTGAAAAGCTGATTAAGGTTCTTTATAAGTTCTTTATGATCTTTTTTAATTAGTTTCAATTCTGAATCTTTTCAAAAATACCCATAAAGTGCTTTAAACAGAAGATACAAATTATATATTTCCCCAAAGCACTTTCCAAAATAAAAAACAGGCCCCCATTATTAGTTATCCTTTCTTCGATTTATGAAACTGCCAATTGCCAACATAATCAATGATTTGAACTCTCTTGATTTCAGGTTCCTCCGTTTCTCAAGTAATAAAGTCTTACAGTAGGTGCCCCTTGTTGTTAACGTTTGAAACGCTGATGCTTTGTTATGGAATTGAGGGAGCAAAGTTTTCCTTTCAGAATGGCCTATAATAAATTTGAGAGGGGAGTAAAATTAGGCTGCGAGATGAAGTGGGACGGAGAATCCTAGTGTTTTATTGGGTAGATAGTAGGTATAGCTATTCTTATCCCCATCCAAATTTCTTCTTTTATTTCCTGTTTCAATTTTCTTGTCTACCATATGGTTAAGATGGTTAAAATGTAGAAATGCATCTAGAGCATGGATGAAAATATCAGTTGTAGCCATATTAATATCGAACATATCAGATAATATATATTGATATCGAGTATATAAAAAGCAAAAAATTTTTATATGTTTTGTTACCTGACAAGAAAATAACGCCCAATATGTTGATCAAATATTGCGTATATTAGTTAATATAATGAAATATTATAATTTTGTTACTGTATCGAAAAATATTTGATATCCTAATGGTATATTTGGTTGGTGGGAATAGAAATTCTATTCCTATCTTATTACTAGTAAAATATTTATTCCTATATTTGATTCTTTTTTTTATGTGGAATAATTATTTTCAGAGGAATAAATATTCCTCCAACTCAAGGAATAAAAAATACGAAATTTTCTTAGGTATTTTTTATTCATTGTATATAAGAAATAATTATTCTCGCAATTATTACCGTTTTGTTTCTCGTCCTTTTATTCTTCGTTTGAAACCATAGTTGCTTTTTGTCACTCTTTTTTCTTCCGATTCGATGCCGTCCAAATTCCAGACTGCCGTCCTCATGCAAAAATTCCTTCAGTATAATGGCAAGTTCAAACACAAAGATTGGTTCGACCTGGACTGTAACCCGTACTCCTCCGACCAGTTCTGGATGTATGAGTTTAAGGTCCGTTGCTACACCTGGCGCAACCATGATTGGACCAATTGTCGGTTCGCCCACCATGGCGAGAAGGCCCATCAGTGGGACCTATGGAAGTACCACTATTTCGGCACCATGTGCCTAGAGCACCGTCGATGTAGCTAAGTTGGGGAGACTGTTGCGAGTTTTCATATGGGGTGTTTGAATGCTAGGTCCATCTAGCGTGGTACCGTATAGAGGCATGTAAAGATGGTAAGAACTGTAAGTGGAAGGTCCGTTAGTACCACCCAACTCTCTTCGCGAGTTGAGGATTTATCCTTCGCTGCAAGAAGGATCCGGAAGCTGTGGGGAGGGGAGCAAGTACCAGAATTCTATTATGCATAATATTAGTAGCCATTGTCATAGACGTTCATACTCTCCAATTCCAGAATCTTTTTTTCTTGAATAAGGGTAAAAAAGTCACTAGCACAAATTTTCACTATATTCATCATACTATTACTACATACCAAACATTAGAATTTTAATTCTCAGCTTAGTCTTTGTTATTTCAAATGAGCAACCAAACATGAGAATAGAAATTTTCAACTCTATTCTAATTTTATTCTATTCTAATAACCAAATATGCTGTAATACTCATATGTGTCGGCTGTGCCATGTGGATTTAAAAGTTGAGAAACTTAAAAAATGGTATACACAACGGTAACATCAAGTCTAATAGATAAATGAGAAATCAAAACAAATTTGTAGTAAATCAGAAGTAGCAATTATAAGTCTAAATGATAAATGAGAAATCAAAACAAATTTGTAGTAAATCAGAAGTAGCAGTTATAAAACATAAAATGAGGAAGACTGTTAGATGGTTCAAGTTTCTAAAATGTAGGTAAGACATTGCGCCAGTGAGGAGAAGTGATTTGATTAAGGTCACAAGCAAGGAAGAAAGAAATCGATGGGCCTAGAAAATTATGGGATGTTGTAGTAAAGAAGGATTTGAATATACTAAAAATTGGAGTGATATATCATTTAATTTCACAGAATGGCAGAATGGGACTCATATAGCTAACACTAGTGAGATTTAAGGCTCTTTTGCTACTGCTGTTGTATTGCATATACACTTTTGATAGTTGTATTTATATCTGCATCTAATTCTTCTATTATGTGATGTTTTCTTCTTTCAGCTTGTACACTTTGTTAATCGGGACTCGCAAAGTTTAGCAAGTGACTTCTTGTCTTTGGGATTTATTCCAGAAGTGGTTGATATCCAATTAGTCTCAGATGCTTTACAAGCATCCTTTGGTGATGGGACTAGACAATCTCAAGATTTCCAGGTATTTTTTTGTTTATTCTTCTTAGTCTATAATGTATCAATCATGGAAAGAAGTATTGGCCAATACGGCTCCCAATATTGATAGTTCCCGATGCCATAGAAAGATGGCTTGTAATTTCAATGAATCATTTCTAAATTGCGGTATGTCGCCAGAACAACAATGATGGCATATTATGATATATCACCTGATTTTTACTATCCCCCAATATACCTGATATTGTCCAGTCAAGTTATGATTTGCAGAATATTTTTTGCTTCCAATATACCATATATTGATATATATTGTCCGATATATTCAATGCTGATATTTTTGCCACTGATACAATACCGATACCGATATTTTTCATCCACGGTATTTATAGATGTTGATGTGCCATTCTTACACCTTGTTATATTTCGTTTATGGAAATATGAAAATTTTCCAATATATTTATAGTATATCAAGAAAACATCTGAAACCTAGAAGAAAATATTCTTATTGGTATCTGTCATAGCCATATCGGTATCAGACAGTATGTATTGATATTAGATCACTTAGCTTCATGAATATCCAAAAGCTCTTTGTGATTTCTTTATTTGGTTGAACTTCAGATCCTAAAACAGAAGTTGTTTTGAAAGATACCCAAACGGTACTGAAGATAACTTTGGAAGCAATTGAAATTACTATTTTCTGGTGGATTGGATTTTCAATTATTGACATTCCAAGAACAGGAAAAATTTTATTAATCAGCTGCAGAACCAGGCTTTTTCTTCGAGGGGGCTATACTCTAAGTATGGGAATACTAAGTCACAGGAGTTAACTAATGCTCTACATCGTAGACATTATTTGCGTTTTGATATACATGGTCAAAACTTATGCCACAGGTCCCAGCCTGTGTTGGAGGGAAGGCCCAATGCATGAATAATATATTTGCCTACTGTGGGAAGATTGAGAAGCCCAATATATTGTTATTATTAAATTGTTTAGAGTTTAGGTTAATCTAGGAGAAAGGAAAGGATCTTTGGCTTTTGCTGTGGCCTATGATCTTTTGATATAATACATTTTTCAAAAACAGGGATGGGCATTTGATCACATATAAGAGTGGCTCATAAAAACTCAGATAGACTATTTTATGCCTAGGAAGAGATCGGTTTTTTTTTTTTATAGGACTGTAAGACTATTCATGAGAAAGGTTGACTATACAACATGGCTTGTTGATTTAAGATATGCATATTAAGAAATGGAAGAGGAATTGGGTAAATAGCAATTAATCGAGAACTAAATGGTGGAATGTGTAGGGAACAGATACTAAAGGAACACACTTGAAATCTCTAAGGGAGTAGTATCAGTATGTGAGATGCTGTGGAAATTGCATTCGAAGAGCAAAGTATTTGTAAAGGAACCAAAAGAAAATGTATCATGCCAAAAGGAAAGTTGGTGGTGGAGCAAAGAGGTCCTAGAGAAAGTGGAAGATAAAAAATTGTTTTAAATTATTGTAGATGTGTAGAAATGATAAAAATTTGGAGCAGTATAAATTTGCTAAAATATAGATAAATCAGACTGTGAGTGAGTTGAAATTTAAGTATATAAGGAGTATTATCAGATGCTTTATACAACAGAGGGAGTATTGATATCTTCAGACTAGCTAAAGTAAGAAATATGAGAACGAAAAACTTGAACTAAGTGACTAAGTGAAGTGTATCAATGATGTTGAGTGAACACTTGTTGGAGATGAGGATATTGACGAGAGATGGTGGATTTATTTCCCCAATATTTTGAATGGAGGTAGCGATAGTACCATAATGCTTGGAGAGTATTTGACTGCAAGGTAAATTTTAGTCATTCTTGTTATCGTCGTATCAAAATAGAAAATTTTCAAAGAATAATTAAAGATTGTTAAAATATAAGGAGAATATTCAGTTCCAATATAAGGGGAATATGCTTTAGGATATTGCTTGTTGTATATTCCTTATAAGTGTACCTTATTAATTTATATTGTATGTGAATAAGTGTAAATATACTAATCCTAGTAAGTGGAATCTATCTTATTTTTCTCTACATTTACATATCTACGAGGTATCAGAGCATTAATACCCGTTGTCGCCACTGCTTTAGCAGCAACAGCAATTGCTGGCAACCCTTCTCTCTGGCAATTAGTGGTCCTCACCGAGCTGAGCAAAAATCTCCATATTGATTTCATGTATTGAAATTAATTTCACATTTTTTCTATCTAAAGTTCTGTTCAAAGCCCTAGGTCTAGCTCTACCTTGTCCGATTCAAAGAATTTGCGAGATTTCAGCCTCATCTCTCGTATGCTTGGAGGTCTTTGTTTCCTTATAAGGTTTCACCGGCAACGAATTGAAGCAAATCTATCATATTTGTTGTGGTCACGGTGAAATTGATTTTTGTTCTTCGCTGGTTGATTATCAGCGTTCAATTTTTGTGTTCTTGGATTTCATGGCTTTCGTGATTTTCTTATGATTTCTGCTAGTTTTTTGTTGAGATTTCATGGTATATGACTGCCTTGCCTTGTGACATGTTGGAGCTATGTGAAGTGAGAAGATTGGGGCTATCCTAAGTGACATTTTTTTGAGTTCCTTTGCCTCTGTTTTCGTGTATACTTGTAACTTGGGGCTACATTGAGTTCCTTTGCCTCTGGTTTTGTGTATACTTGTAACTTGGGGCTGCACGTCTTGAGTTCTACATGAGTTAACTTTAAGTTTGTGTTTGTTGCTGATGGTGGGAATTTCTTTGAATTATTTTGAAAATTGTGTCCTGCTTATTATTTAATGGTTGCTAATAGTGAAGTACATCCTATAGTGCTGTCTTGAGACTATTTCTTCCATGCCTTTCAACTAATCAATGTATTGACAGGGAGAATATCAATATTGGAGGAAGATTGTCCTCCTTGCCATACTAGGCATGGACAAAGAGGGTCATTTCATGGATGAACCCCCTAAATTGACAACTGATCCACTTGGAGCAAAAGTGTGGACTTGTCAAGATGCACTCCTTTATACTCATTTGATAGCTCTATGGAGTGAAAAATACCTGTTCTTGTAACTCATACAGATATTGTCAAGGACTTAT
Organism: Nepenthes gracilis; assembly: GCA_033239525.1. Taxonomy (NCBI): domain Eukaryota; kingdom Viridiplantae; phylum Streptophyta; class Magnoliopsida; order Caryophyllales; family Nepenthaceae; genus Nepenthes; species Nepenthes gracilis. The sequence continues at coordinate 23,521,039 of BSYO01000007.1, forward strand.
AGGAGTATTTGTTTGTTCTTTCTTCCGAGAAATATAATATTTTTAGAATATTTGATGTATCTGAAATCCAAATCATTTTTTCATGTGGATCAAAAGGATCGGAGTGTGACCGACTACTTGCCAATTGCAAGAAGCTCTATGAAGAGCTTAATGCTTTTATGCCAATCGCCATTGATTTGAAGAAATGATTAAACAGCGTGAATGGTTAGCTATCTTATGTTTCCTAGCTGGCTTTGACCTAACTTTGACTCTGCTTGTTCCTAGATCTGAGCAAGTGCTATGGTAACCAGTTTAACTAATGTATTTTCTTGCGTTCTCCATATTGATCATGATGCCTCGCCTTTTGTTGGTCTCATAGACCAAATAACTTTTGTGAGTTAAGCCTTGTCTATTGTTCCACGTTGTGGCTGAGGAATGGGCTGGAATAATCATTGCCGAGATGAAAAACTCACATGTTTTCAGTGTGGCAGTATTGTTCATACCCAAAACAAATGCTGGAAGCTACATGTTAGGCTAACGATGCTTTCTATGCAATTTTCTATAGTTGCATCTGGAGGAGATTCTGATTTGTTACACACACTAGTGGCTGAATCTATCTTCTGGTACTTTTTATGTTTACTGGCTAGTCATGCCCCTTTTGCCATTGCTACTCTAGTCTAGAAAGGTAACTCCACTACCAGCTTCTCGACTACATTCCGAACTTGGGTTATTAACTTCGGTGCCTTCAATCATAAGATTGGGAATTTAGGTATATTGTCTTGTTACAGATGATGCTCTACTCTCGCTACTGTTACTCTAGCTGATGGCTTTTTAGTAATGGTTAGGGGAATTGTTGTTGTTCCTTTAACTTGTATTATTACTCTGTTATTTGTTTTATATTTGTCACCCTTTCTATTTAACTTATTATGTGTTAATAAATTTATAGGCAAAATCACTATTTTCTTGTCTTTTCCTCTACTGGCTGTGTATTTCAAGATCCTATGACAAGAAGGGTCACTGGTTGGGGTTGTCACAAATTAGGAGATCTCTACATGTTGGACATAGGACTACTATCAATTGGGTCATCATTCGTTATGCATTCTAAAACAATTATGTCTGAATCATCATTTTATGTCTACTCTTTTTGCGAGTCATGTCAATTTGCCTTATGCTATCGCATATTATATTATACTAGAGTCAATCAAAGAGCTAAAGCTTTATTCGAGTTGGTTCATTTAGATATTTGGGGCCGATGTCCCGTGCCTTCTAAAATGGGCCTTTATTATTTTTATGGATAATTATTTTTGAACTACCTAATTATATTTAATGCAATGTTGTTCCGAGTTATTTTCAATTTTATATTCCTTCTATGTTAAAATTCATAATCAAATCTCCTCTTCAATTATAATCTTATGTTGTGATAATGCTCATTCGTTCTCGTCTACCCAATTTGCTACATTTATGCCCTAGTATGATATCCTCCTTCAAATCTTTTATCCCGATACCACATAACAAAATAGAGTTACGGAAATAAATAATAGATATCTGTTAGAAGTAGCTTGTTGTCACGCAATTACCTTTTTTGTCAGTTAACTGCGCGGCACTTGCCTAATACATCCCGTGTAATATAAATAAATTAGCATTCCTTGATATTTTCACCCTAAAATATGTAGAGACACAATTCTCTTTAGAGAAAATACTCTTTACTATAAAAGTTAAGTACAAGAGTATGTAGTATATGTCCGTCATTTATTCCCGCAAGCTCCCTGGAAGCTACCATTCAAGCTCTTCGAAACTAGTAACTCCTATCGATTACACACCACTCTCTAGTTTTGCCTCACTTGGCTTTGTTCAAATTGCTTGCTCTTTATTTTCTTGAGTTTGGTTCACTTCTATAACTTATCCTAAATGAGAGGAGTTCATCCCTTTATATAGGAATGATGCTTCTTCAACCAATGGTAAGGATTATCTTTTTATCATCTACTATGGATGGCTAAGGTTCGCCATTTAGAGTATTCTACAAAAATATCTCCATATAGAATAATCTAAAAATGTTCACATCCTTCCTATTTAAGAACATTTCAGAGTAAGTACATGTCCCCCCTTTTCTATAATTCTTTAGGCTACTTATAAACTTTCTAGAATCTCTTAGATAATTATTTACCCGATATATATGTATCTTTACATGTATAAGATGTATATGCGACATCCTCTATATGTATGTCACATTTGCGTGGTGCATTATCTCTATACTCCTTGGCCATTTGTGACACTCTCTCCCACTTTGCTTTCATGACATCCTCATTGTGAAGAGACATCGCAATTCTTTGGCTCTGACCTTCCTTGCCTTGTCCCCTGACTCAGCTGAACTGTGGATGGCTGCTACTCACCGCTCAACCTTGGATTCAATCTGGGTCTGTCATCTTCCCTTAAGCAAGGGTTGTCTAATGTTGACTCCCCCTAGAGCAGCCAAATGGCACCAATCTTTCGCAAAAGTATCGATGCCCTCTTCTTCAAGTCTGCCTCTCGACGAAATCCCACCATATATGGTGACTTATCATTGTCCATGATATACGAGCATTTATCCGATGGCATTACTATGCTCTTGGCTAAGTGGAAGAACTCAACACTTAAGATGAGTCGGTAGTCATCTCTGTCTGCCACTGTGAAGTCCTACTTCTTCCACATGTAATATCTTGGTCTCAATTTGAATTATTTTAATATTAATTATATTTTTTTGTTTTTTGGATGTGGAAAAAATTAATTTAATATTATGAAATTTGGAAGGATATTTGGATTAGTTGGGCTATCGCCTGAGGTGTGCCTGTATTGTCGCCCGAGTATCGATTTCGTTTTAGAATAAAAGAAAAAAAATATATAATAATAATAATAATAATAATAATAGAAAAAAAAAGGAAAGAAGGAAATGAGGCAGTGTCGGGGAGAGAGAAAAGGAAGGAAAGAGGGAAGAGAGAGGGAGACCGGCGCGGGCTGCCACCACCACTGCCGCTGGAGGTCCCAATGCTGGGAATGGAAGTCGGCGAAGCCCTCTCCATGATGTTCCCATCCATTTTGTCCACCAATGTGAATAGAGAGAAATCTAGAATCGGAGCAAAAGCGGCTACCACTCGTTCATCGTCGTTGCCGGAGAAAATCGGTAAAATCAAGGCAAGTAAATCGTTCCCTTCTCCTTACGGATACTGATTTTGGGATTGCATGTACCAATTTTGGGAAAAATCGGCCGAATTGGGTGAAAATGGGTGAAAGAGGCGCGGTAGCGAGATGAGGCTGCCAACGGCTGCATACGCCATGGTCGACTGCTGTCACTGTCACCAGGTGATGCCGCCGTGGCTGCCATTGTTGCCTGTGCAGGAGCCACCGTCAGTGAAGGAGGACGTGAAGAGAGAGAAGGGTAGAGGTGTGCGAAGCAAGAGAGAGAAAGGGAGGAGAGAGAAGGGATGTGCGCCGGCGGAGAAAGAAGGTGTTGTTCGGGCACTTCAGGGCTTCCTTCAAATCTGCGGAGCATGAGGTCAAGATAAGTATCTGGTAACCCATTTTCTGGTCTAATTTAATTTCTGATATGTTTTGGATACTATTTAAAATTTTTACTAACATGCATGTATTTTTATATATCCAATTTGTTTGTGATGGACATGCATGTGTGGTTCATTGGATGATTTGAAAATTTTTGGTACTGGTTTTATGATTTTAGGGGATTTAATATATTTTTAAAAGCCTGAATAATTTATCGGATACTGTATATTTTTATATTAGTATGTGTATATGAAAATATGTATGAAACTTGTATAGGTTGTGTATTTTCACATGAATGTGTCGGGTTGTGGTCACTACATTTGGATTTGGATATTGGATATTCTGACTAGCTTTCGACGGGGAGATTTATTTGGAAATCCCTTTCCGCTAGTAGGAAAGGTTTGGAGTAGTGTCTCTTCCCATTTGGATTATTTGATTTGATCTTATAATATATTTGGACGTCGTAACATATCTGACAAGTTTGATGATTGCACTCAAAGTCGTGGGTGGCAAAACATAATAAGCAATATTACCCATGGGTACAGATTACATGGGTCGCCATACATGTTGGCCTAATTTACATTTGATTTGGTCTAAGGTTATTAGAATTATGTGTAATCCTCTCTCAAACTAGCATTTAGATAATCAAAACTCAAATTTGATTCATGATTTGTATTTCTGTATTGATTTGTATTGGACTTTGATTTGGATTTAGGATTTCGGATTTGGATTTGGATTTGAGATTTGCCGATTTTGCCTACAGTCGAGCCTTCTTATGTTTTGTACAAATGATTTTGACTATATGTTATGATCCGAGCCTTTGGAATATCTGTCGTGATATTATTTTGGTTTCTGCGCACGCTATTGGATCATCCGGCTATTGGATTCTACCTCAGATCACAAGTTAATCGGGCCTTGGACTGGACATCGACTTCTTGGAATCGGTCCAGATCACTTCTGTTTTGTTTATATATATATACATCCCGATGAGGATTGTTTTCTAATTTGGACGTTTGTTTTGGATTTGGATATTTGATTTGAGTACGAGATTACCATTGAATTTTGGATCTTGGATTTCTATTTAATTTATTTTTTCGGCGATTTGGATTTATTCTGTCATTTAATCGGATATTCATCTATTTGAGCCTTACTTTGATTTATTGGACTCCTTTTGTTTAAATATGATACTGAGTATTGCGCTTATATTTCCTGTTTTGTCCCTTCAGAATAGAGGATTGGACCATATTGTAGGAGCATGATCGAGTTTTGGCGCGGCATCACATTTTTCTGTGAGTTTTATATTTATTTAAATAAATAATATCTGTCGTATTTGATTTATGGATGGATTCTATTAAAGTGTCTTTGGCGGTTGGAGTCGGCCGCATGTCGGCCTTTGGATTGCATATGGAGATTTTTTGGGTGTATTTCCTTATATGGATGTATTGTTGTTATTATTTGGTCTTTTTCTTATGACTGTTTGGTGCAGGTCATGATTATTTTGTCCGGACGGTTGTCCGATGAGACCCTGTGTGAATTTTTGATTTGTTGGGTCCTATACATTTGATTTGTCGCATTTGATTTTTTTGGAACATAGTATGATTTATTGAATTTATTTGGGATTTTAAATTTTAAAAATTATAATTTATTATTTAAATTGACCTACTTGATTCAGGTTCGTGACAATACGCCTCCAATCTTGCTTAAACTCCTTAGATATACAGAGGGGTAAAGTTCACTATCTTTACTTGGCCCATCTCTGTAACCAAGTCGAGCTTGTCTTATTCACAATGTACATCGTCATGAAGCTTTGCAGTGCTCCTGTGTCCGGCACATGCGTTTTCCGTTGATGTCCATGTCCACATATATCAGTCCCTGATCCTGTTGCTCCATCGTCACTACCTAGATTGTGTAGATACGCTGTATCGCCCCATGCGAAGGGACTTGTCCTCCATAGGACCTTCATCAACTTTTCGGATGGCATACAACCTCCCTCGTCGAGGGAAATCATTTACGAAGTTCATTTTGTCGCACAAGAAGCATCCACCACTACCCTTAGCTTTGCCATCCCTTTCTCGGGCTTTGTGCTTGTCCCTGCCTCAATTTATACTTGACCTAGGCTCGTTGAGGTGATCCACCATCTTAGGAGGGCTCCTGCCATGACTCTCCTTAGATATGTCTCCCTCACCTTTGGCCTGACCACCCTCTTGGTAATCCTTGCCCCGCTTGAAGTTCATCAGTGACTCCGAGATGGCCATGGCATCACTCATCATCATGACCCACGCCTCTTGATCTTTGTCTTAGCCAATGGCTGTGGTCCTTTCATAAAGTTCAAGAACAGCTCATCCTCAGTCTTGCTAAGCACCTCCAGCATTAGCAAAGCGAACTCCTTCATGTAGTCACCAAACTTACCTGCTTGCTTCATCTTCCTCATGTTCATATGGACGAGGTACTCAGCGTTCTTTGAGTAGAACTGCTTCTTGATTTTCCTCATGAAATCATCCCTTGTTGCTATAATGCATAACCTCTTCTCCACCTCGTGGCATTTGTCATGCCACCATAGCATGGCATTGTCTATAAGGTAAAGAGTTGCAGTTTTTATCTTACCTCAATGGCTGACTACTCGTGTAACCTTGAAGTACTTCTCTAATTGCAGTAGGAAGAAGTCCAGTTGGTTGGCATCCTGCATGCCAGCAAAAGGTTTCGGCTTGGGTGCTTCCACCTTAGGCGTTTTGATGACTGTCCTGCAAGTCAATGTCCTCTTGCACATGGCTCAATCCACCTTTATGGCTGCAATGTTGGTTGTTCGGTCTTGTACTGTAGCTTCCAACTTGTCCGTCATATCTAGCAACATTTCCTTGAATGCTGCTATGTCTATATGGAGCCCTGCCATAATGGATTCCACCATATCTACCAATGTATTTTTAGAGTCTCAAAACTCCCTCTTAAGGTTGTCAAATCCTTCTCCTAGGCCTTTGACATCTCCCAAGGCCTCTTGCACCCAAGAAAGTCTCACTTTAAACTTAGAGAAAAACTATTTAGAAATACATTATGTGCTCTTCCTCTTAATTGGCACCTCACCCTCCATGGTGCTTGACATGTTAGTTATGTCACCCTCCGATATGGTGAAGACTATACCTCGCATTGACGTTGGCTAGCTCCCTCGAGCCTTAGTCTTCTCCCTGCGCAGTCTTAGTGTAACTACTCGTGTATCTTTCTCTCAGACCTTGTCTCTAATATCGCTTGTCACGCCATAGCACTTTCCGTCGATCACTTGTGCAACACTTACCTAGTATACCCCATGTGAATAGATAAGTCAACTTTCCCCAATATTTCCATTCCAAAGTATGTAGAGACACAATACTTTTTGGAAGAAATACTCTTTAATATAAAAGTTGAATATAAAAGTATTAAGTACCTCTTCGTCACTCACTTTCGCAAGCTCCCCCAAAAGTATCCTTTGAACTTTTCAAGACTAGCCACCCCTTAGGTTACGTACTACTTTCTAGCTTCATGTCACTTGGTTTTGTTTGAGTTGCTTACTCTCTAACTTCTTAAGCTTGGTTAGCTTTTGTAGCCTTTTCCAAATGAGAGGAGTTCATCCCTTTATATAGGAATGCCACATTTTTAACCAACGGTTAGATTTTTTTTTCCGTCATCCACTATAAATAGCTAAGATTTACCTTCTAGATTATTTTATATAAATACCCCCTTTTAGAATACTCTAGGATCTCCCACATCCTCCTTACTCAAGAATATTTTAAAGTATATGTCTCCCCCTTTCTATAATTCTCTAAACTACTTTAGAACTTTGTAGGACTTCCTAAACAATTACTTGCTCTACACGTGTATCTTTGTACACATAAACTATACATACGGGCATTTTTTGTCTACATGCCACATCTATGTGGCGCATAACCTCTATATTCTTTGGCCATCTGTGACATTGTGCTCTCTCTATTTATATGAGAGCTCCTAAATTCTTTGGGAGTGAGATTATGTTGACTGTTTATTTTCTCATTAATTGTACGCTATCAACAATATTTCAGGGTAAGATCCGACATCATCTTTTATTTCCTAATCAACCCTTACACTATTCCACCAAAAGTTTCTAGATGTGTATGCTAGTTCTAGACCTGCAACCTCAGATAACTAAATAGATGCCAAATCACTCAAATGTGTTTTCCTACGGTATGCCTACACTCATAAAGGTGTTTGTTTTCCCTTGACATTAAACAATTTTTAGTGTCTTCTAGTATTTTGTTTTGGGAGTCTACTTTGCTCCCTATCCATGAATTCTTCTTCTTCTAGTCCATCATCTATTCTAAATGATGAGTTTTTTGTCTACAAGAGTCCTGCATTACGGTCTATCTTTCTCTATTCCACCGTTGCTTCCTATTTCTTAGAAATACTTATGTGGTCCCCATTCAGTGTTTGGTTCCTCTTCCATAGCTACTCCTAAGCTAGCCCTTGGCAATCTGATCCTCCTATCCACAATCATACGACTCCTATGATTATGGTCTTGGATATTTCAATTGCATTACGAAAAGGTCATTGCCATTGTGCCAAATATCCTCTATCTACTGCTTATTTCTTATGTCCATGTTTAGCCCCATTATGTGCCTTTGTGTCCTCCTTCGGCTCTCTTACTGTGCATCAAATTGTTTTTGAAGTGATTTTTCGATTTGGTTGGTAGGTAATTATGGAGATGTTTGTCCTGATCGAAATCAAACATGAGATGTGATCCCTTTATTGGTTGGAAAGAAAACTATTGACTATAAATGGGTCTACATAGTAAAAGACAATTCAGATGGCATGTTAGTACAATTAAAGTCCCAGTTGGTAGCTATTGAGTATGTATAGGCATAAAAGATGTATGAAACTTACACATTTTCTTTGGTTGCCAAATTGACATCTATATGCATCTTTATATTTCTCACGGCTATTCATCGATGGACCTTACATCAATCGGATGTGAAGAATGCTTTCCTCCACGATGATCTTTGTCAAGAAGTTTGTCTAGAGTAACTGTATGAATTTGTTGCTTAGGGTGAGTCTATGTATATTTGTTGTCTAAAAAAGTCATAATATGGTTTGGAATAGTCACCATATGCCTGATTTGGTACATTGAGTTTGTTCTTGAGTTTAGTCTAGCTTGTTGTAATAGTTGGCAATTGGCTTTATATCACTATTGCGTCACTAGTGGTGATAGCATTGGTTGCCAACCTCAAGGTGTTTCTTCAAATACATTTTCAAACTATGGACTTAGGCAACTTGAGATATTTTTTTGGTATTTAATTTGTGAATGAGGCATAGTTTTTTCACTATGGAAATATGCCCTAGATTTGCTATGAGAAATTGGCTTGCTGGATGCAAAATCATGTGATACACTCATAGATCCAAAAATAACATTATCTTTAGATGATGGCGAGATTTTTGTTGAACCAGATTGGTAACTTTAATTGGTTGGTAAGCTTAATCATCTTGCTGTGATTTGACTAAATATTGTATTCTCCATAAGTGTTTTGAGTTTGTTTATGCCATTTTCTCGTGTACCACACTAGGAGAAGATCATATATATTCTACGGTACCTTAAGAATACACTAGGATGGGGCTTACATTAGTAATTACGATCGCACTCGAGTGGAAGGATTCTCTAATGCTGATTGGCATGGTCACGTTTTGATCGAATGTTTACCTTTGGTTATTGTATATTTGTTAGAGAAAATATAGTATCCTTGAAAAAGTAAGAAACAAAATATAGTTACAAAATCAAGTGTTGATCAAAATATCATATAATAACACTTGTTATATGTGAAGTAATGTGGATCGAATAGTTACTAGAGTTGCTTGGATATAAGAGTATGGGATTATATCAACTATGGTGCGATATTTAGACATCAATACACATTGCGACAAATTCAATATATCACAATAGAGTTGAATTGTTTCTTCATTCGGGAAAATTTTCAATAAGGCTTTGCTCAAGTTAAATATGTTAGAACTGGTGAACAGCTTTTTGATATTTCCATTAACTTTCTAATGTTTGTGCTAAGTACATTTATAGCAAGTTGGGTATAATAAATATCTATACTTCAACTAGAAAGGGAGTATTTAAATATAATGAGAATATATTGTTAGAATATACGGGGAATATACTTGAGGATATCTATGGACGGGTAACTTAGAAATCTATGTTGTATTGAAATAACCCTATAAAAGTGTAAATAGACTAATTCCAATAAGTGAGTTCTTTCTTATATTGCTCTCCACTTACATGTCTACAAAGCCGGTGAAGATTGGAAGACAGTTGAACCTAATGGTGTCACTATTGAGGCTTGGATTGTATAATAATATACTAAGTAGCAAGAAGATGCCAAATCAGTGGAAAAAGATCACATCGGTACAAATTTACAAGAACAAAAGAATATACAAAGTTATGCTAACTATGGGTGAATTAAGCTTATAAAGCTTACAATAAAGTTATTAGATAAAATAATTGTAAATAATGGTGGGAAAATGTAATTGAAAGGAGGCTAAGGCGAGATATAAGTGCACAAAAAAATCAATTTGGATTCATGCTAGAGAAGTCTGTTATGAAGCTATCTATTTGCTACGGTGCGTGATGGGGTAATTGAACTATTGAGAAAAACATAAAGAGTTCATATGGTGTTCTAAAACATATTTAGATGAAGCATATGATACAGTCCTAATAATCTTAAAGAAAGAAACTATTAATTCTGGTAAGTACATGGAAGTTATAAAACATATTTTTCATGGAATAGTGATTTGTGTGTGCACAGCAGGGGAGATTGAGGGGTTTTTTTAGTTTGATTGGTTTACACCATGGTCAACTTTAAGGCCATTCTATTTTCCTTGGATATGGATAGATTGACTAATTCTATGTCCAGATTATGTACAGAGGGGTATGATTTTTTTTGTAGATGACATTTTTGGTGGATGAAACAGGAGATGGTGTAAATACTAGAGATTTTGGAAGCCAAAAGTTTGAGTTTGACCATCTCCCAACTTTCATTTGGCATTCTTATAATATCTAACTGTCAAATATATAATCATTAGTGCTTGGATATGGATAGTGCTGTGGTGCAGGGACAACCATTTGGATCATAAGACGGGACCTTGAAACTGCCTATGCTTAGATCATGATTAGTGGTGGAAGTTTGGTTATGTTCAGTTGATGTATCAATAGTGTAACTTCCTTAGTCAAGGAAATGGTGATGATATGCAATTTCCTTCCGTTCACCTCTTGAATTCAAGTGACACTTTCACTTGTCAATTATTCTAATTAACTAATTTAAATTTACTTCAGGTTAAACAATTTATGAAAATAAAGAAATTAGGCTCAAGTAATTCACTTTTAAATAAATCTAAAAAACAAGTTAAAAAATTGTGATGCCAGGTCCATTGAGGAACTGTACAGGCTGGGACAGCTTCAAAATGTAACAACTTTCTTTTTTTGGTAAGTGTAATTTGTATTAAAAGAATAGAAAATGTACAAAACCAATCATCTATCTTCAAGTGTTATGCCGACTTAAAGATAGTGAATGGACGCTGGGGCATTCCCCAAACCAAAAAGAGCAGGAAAACTGCAAAACCCAACAAGATGGATCATTTACAACCAAATAATACGTTAACAAGAGTCAGCTACATCTAGGCATTAACTACATTGTCTTCGTCTGGTGAGTTCGCTCTCAACTATCAATAAATTCCAGCGTGGGATAACATATCTGGTGCAACTATTATGACCCATAATACTAATTTCCAACTTCCTCTGCACTGTTTCAGTTACAAGCTTAGTAACTTGAATCGCATTCATTCCACTAGCACCATCAAATATTCTCTAATTACGCTCCTTCCATATAAAATAAATTGTGACAGCTAGTGTGAGCCTGAAGGAGAGCAACTTGGCATTCTTTCCTTTCCAAATACATGCAGCCCACTTGATATTCTTTTTCCAGTCCTGCTATGTTCAATGAATCCCAGCTTGAGTACACATCTTACCCCAAACCTCAGAGGAGAAAGAACACTCAAAGAATAAGTGATTGTGACTTTCCGCAGCATTCTTGCATAGAGTACAGAAATTGGCTTGATTGACAAAACGCCCAATTCGGTCCAACATACTAAGCTTGCCTAAAATAGCAAGCCATAAAGTAAACGCATGTTTGGGAATATGATTTGGACCCCACACGAGTGATGCCCAGACACATTTGTCTGATGTTTCCTTGGTAAATACGGTACGCCGAACGAGTTGTGAATACCCCACCGGGTTTAGCACTCCATTTAATTGTGTCTTTCCTGTCAGGATCTAGGAAGTAATCAGGCATTCTGTCAATGATCTGAGCCACTTCCATATCGTACGGATTTGGCCACCTCCATACACCATTACTGAGTATAGCAGAGACCTTAGCATCCAGAGGTAGTCCAATCACCGTCATCAATCTAGATGAATATATATCAGCAAGAGGTCCTTTCGAGTGCCAATTATCAAGCCATAAGAAAGTATCCACCCCATCCCGTATCCGATAGTAGATATGAGGGCGTATATCATGACGAAGCTTCAAAATTTTCCTCCAGCACCAAGTTGTGTTAGATGGCACTTTAATTGTCCATATACACCTATCTTTTAACCTATTGATATGGATCCATGTAACCCAGATAGAGGTAGAATCCTTCGTAATAATCCTCCAGAAAAGGTGAGAAATGAGAGCTTTGTTGGAATTTAGTAGATTATGGATACCAAGTACACCTTTTGATTTAGACTTGCAGACCTGTTCCTGGGCCACTTTAGCAGTTGAACTCCCTTTGATAGAGCCGTGCCACAAGAACCGACGGATATATCCTTCTATAGCCTTCAAAATAGATTTGGGAAGAATAAAGATGGACGCCCAATAGAGGTGGAGAGATGTGAGAATAGATTGAACCAGTTGTAATCTGCCTCCAAAAGATAATAGTTTGTTAGTTCATGAATTCACTCGTTTCACAACTTTATCAATCAAGGGTTTACAGTTCGCAACAGAGAGTCGCGTCGTGATGAGAGGAACACCCAAGTATCTGACTGGAAGCTTTCGCAATTTAAAGCCCATAGTACCTTCGAGCTCCTGAATGAGCCGATCATTATTAGAACAAAAGAACATTTCACTTTTGTCTTTGTTTGCGGTCAACACGGAAAGCAACTGAATTTCTTCAAGGCATCCATGAAGAATGCTAACTGAATTGGCATCCGCATTAGAAAAAAGGATCAAGTCGTTTGCAAAGGCAAGCATAACTGTTTGTGTTCTCTCACATTTCCAGTGGTATTTGAAGCCACTATTGCGCCTAGCATTTATTTCAATGATTCCATTCAACACTTCCATAACTAGAACAAAAAGATAAGGTGATAGGGGGTCACCTTGTCTCAGCCCTTTAGCACCTTTAAAGAAGCCCACAGATTCCCCATTAATGTTAATGGAGAAAGCGGTGGTCGTTTTACATTGTTGAATCCACAAGATCATCTGAGGAGGAAATTCCATCAATTCCAGCATAGCAATAAGAAAATCCCATTGAACGAAGTCATAGGCTTTCATAAGATCAACCTTCATTGCACATCTTGAAGTACCCTTTCTTGAATGATAATGATGCAGCAGCTCTTGAGCAAGCAAGATGTTATCACTAATCTTTCGTCCAGGCACAAAAGCCGCTTGACAGCTATCGACAAGGAAGGGGATAGCGCGCTTAATTCGATCTACAATGGTTTTAGATATGACGTTATAGATGACATTGCAACAGGAAATGGGTCTGAAGTCACCCACCTTAGAGGGAGATTTAACCTTTGGAATTAAGCTGATACACGTGGCATTAATTTGCTTGAGCGGCCTTCCATGGGTGAAAAAATCACGAATTGCTTCAATAACAGAAGGCCCCACAATATCCCAGGCCTCCTTGAAGAATTTTGCTGAAAAGCCATCAAGCCCGGGAGCTTTTGAGTCACCAGTGGAAAAAAAGGCCCTTTGAATATCTTCATCAGTAATTGGATGACATAGAGATTCCTGGAGAGGAGAGGGAATTGACCGCAAAATAAAGGGGTGAAGTCTATCTTCAATATACGGATCTTGGTAGCGACTCGAACCCAGAATACGTGTGAAGTGATCGAGGATAAGTTGCTGAACCTCGCTTTGACTCTGGGTATAAGATCCATCATCTTTGATTAAATTAAGAATGTGGTTACGGTTACAATTGCTAGCAACCGCACGAAAGAAAAAATTGGTGCATTGATCATCATCCTTTAACCAGTTTCGTTTTGCTTTTTGCTGAAGATAATCTAACTCTCGAGCGATTACCCGTGCATATGCAGATTTGCAATTCCTTTCCTCCCCAGAATTAGACGACCTTTGCTGCACATCCTCTAAATGTTTCCGCGACCGAGCAACTTCTTCATGGATATTTCCCAACTGAAGATTAAGATGTTTAAGGCGCTGTTTGGAGAGTTTTAATTTGGCCAGAAGGCGATACATTGGGACTCCCTGAATTTCCTCTTGCCACACCTCACTCACAATCTGGCAGAATTGGGAATGAGAAGTAAGGAAATTATTAAACTTGAACATGCCTTTTCGGGAGATCGGCTCTTCCAACATACTAAGAACTCCAGGAGCATGATCGGATAGCCTGGGGGGAGGAATGAAGCTTTGCATGCACCGAACTCCACTAACCAATTGCCATTGACAACAATCCGGTCAAGTTTCTGGAAAATGCGAATAGATGAATCTCTGTCATCATTCCACGTATAGAAAAGGCCTTCATGACTAACATCCATAAGATCACAGTCGAAGAGGCAGCTATCCAGATCCATGGAACTTTTGGCATGCCAAATTCCACCCAACCCTTCTGAAGAAGACCTTATTGTATTAAAATCCCCCATCATCGCCCATGCCATATCTTGGAACTATCTGCTGCTGGAACGAAGATTGTCCCAGAGAGAACGACGCAGAACCTCCGAATTGGCTCCATAGATAAATGATATCATGCATGATTTATTAAATTCTTTGAGACGGACTTTACAAAGAATAGATTGTTCCTCCTTTAAGATAACATCAACCTCCATATGATCCGAGTCCCATCCCACCTAGATTCGACCAGAAGGAGAATACGAATAGTTCATATCCCACCGCCAATGTGGCATCAGATTCCTGGCTATATTTAATGCATTGATCTCGCGGACCTTTGTTTCAACCAGACCTACCATTTTGCATCGCGAAGATAAAAGAAATTGGCGAACTTCATGAACCTTAAGCTTGCCATTCATACCACGAACATTCCAACAGGCAAATCTAACCATGATTCATTGGAGAAGGGGGATTTGAACTTTTAGGCCCCTTAGTCTGTCATAGATATGCGTTAATTTTTTTGGTTTGATCCTGGACCTCCCATGCATTACCAGGGTACAGTAAAGAACCACCAATATTTGAATCAATAATAGTGAACCGTTTTGCTTTGCGAGACTTCCGGTAGCGGACTGGATTACTAATGGAACTGGTATTCTGATCAGATGGGACGAAACCAAGCTCAGCAGAATCCGGATCTGTAATGAGGCAATCGCTTGATTTCCCCAGAGAAGCTTCCTGCACTAGATCTGTGCTAATATCCAAGCCCTCTGAGAGGCTGGAAACACTGAAGCTATGAACATTGCCGGTAACATCATGAGGACAGCTAGGGGTCACTCCCAAGAGGTTGGACTCAGCTGGAGTAACTCCATGGTCAACACTAGAAATCTGCATAGAATGATAAATAGTTGGGACATCAGTAGGCTCTGCCTCCATAGAAATTGAATCAGAAAGGGATGATCCAATGGAGGTAGGTCCAAGAACAGAATTGTTGGTCACCAAATCTCCAACCGCTCCTCCACAACCTCAGCTAAAGGTGTAGCCACAGGGTTTATCAACATCGCATCCTCAACCTGAGGGACAACTAATAGGTTCGGCATAGTGGAAGATGCATCCTCAGCTTGAAGAACCTCAAAGGAGTTTGAAGTGGGTATAACAGCAATGTTTTCTTTCACACTCTCCTGAGGAGACATAGGCTTCTTAGTAGTGCTGCTAGGCTGAACCAGGGTCATCGACAGAAGCAGCCCCGTGGGCTTATACATCATTTTCGGTTGCTAAATGGTGGTGTGCAATATCAGTCAGCCGTAGACCCCCAACTACTGGATCTAATCCTCCACTTGTGAAGTATTATGACCAAATTTACGACAATTACTACATCTCGCAGGCTTCCATTGGTAGTCGACCTCCACCTCAATATACGAATCCAACTCTGCATCCTGTGCTTTACTTGGGTTCAATCTGATTTTGGCTCGGAGAGGGTCGTCTAGACCAACTTCTACACAAACACGAGCGAACTGCACCGGATCCATCCTGGCCGTATTCGAATCAAGTTAAATAGGCTTGCCAACCGCACTAGCAATCTAGCTAAGCCCCAACGGAGTCTAATATTCAACAGGAACATTATAGAGCGTAATCCATACTGGAAATGTTTTGTGAGCCTCTTTAGACAAAGCCATACCAGGAGACCATTTTTTAAGAAAAATGGTTTTCCCGCCAAAAGCCTAGGGACCATTTGCAAGACAAGAATCCATTTGGTCTTCAGAGCCAAAACGAAAAAAGAAAAAACCTTGGTCATTCCCCGAATCGAGCCCAGATTTTTCGTGCTATAAAGTTGACAGCATGAAAGTGTAATGGCTTATCACAGAAATACCCCACTAAAGTAGCCCCCCATACATTTAGACTTTGTTGTATAACATCAGATGGGGGTGAAATAGTAGCCACATTACCATCAATTGATTGGGGAGGAAAAAATTTGAGTTGAATGCCAGGAGTGATACCTTTGCCCTGAACAATAGCAGCCCAAGAACACCGAGACTGTAGGGGCACCTCTTCAGACTCTAAATCTGAAACTTTTGCAGCTGCAGGAGGAAATTCCGGAATAACCACATCGCCAACTCTAGGAAC
Organism: Nepenthes gracilis; assembly: GCA_033239525.1. Classification (NCBI taxonomy): domain Eukaryota; kingdom Viridiplantae; phylum Streptophyta; class Magnoliopsida; order Caryophyllales; family Nepenthaceae; genus Nepenthes; species Nepenthes gracilis. The sequence continues at coordinate 23,537,550 of BSYO01000007.1, forward strand.
ACATCCCAGAAGTGGCGACCTGTCATCATTAGGGCTTGAAATCTAAGGAACTATCAGTGGAGACGAAACCCTAGGAGCAGGGAGGAGGGGGGAATCGCTAGGGTTAATAGTCTCAGGGTTTGAATGAGATAAGAGATGAGGTGAGAGAGAACGGGGTGAGCTCTGAGGTTTGAGAAGGATAGGATTCTCGTGCTCAGAAGGAATGGATGTAGGTGGAGAAAAAGGAGCACAGACAGAAGAACCTTCCGGGAGAAGTCGGGCCCTAGAAAGGGAGGCCATAGACGATAGGCCTGGTGCGGAAGTAGTCGGAGACTGGGAGGGTCGGGAGATTACCCGGGGAGAGCAGGGAAGCACCTCCGGGGGGCCAGCCATGGTCGGCGGCCACAACGGCAGCAACCCTAGCGGGAGTGCCCGTAGCTCACAGAACAGGCGGGAAGAAGATTTCAAACCGGAGGAGAGAAGGAAGAGTGAGATTCCTTGGCCATGTAACAACTTTCTACTTGCTTCCATATCATAATGCCTCTTTATTTTCTACATACTAGCCAACATTTATCCAAACATTGTCATTTTGACCATGACTACTGAAATTCACTTGCTGATTGAATGTTCTGTCCTAATTTATGTCTAGTTCTCTGTCATCCCCTTTGACTGAAACAATTTATAAAGTGTTCTCTAGAACCATCACATGAACTTAGGATCCCAATTAGTGACAAGAGATGTGGGAAGACCATGTAACAGTGATGAAATTGATGGTGGATGGGAAAGAAGATGAAGGGCAGACACAGAAAAGAAGAGAAATCAGTGGGAATATCAAACAGGTCTTTGTTTTCTTTTTTATTGAGAAGTGAGATTTAGCTTGATCCAATTTTTTTTTCCTTTTTCCTGAAATCCTGACAGTCTTTTTCATTTCACTGTAGTATCAACTTTGAAAACCAAACAGGGGCTAAATATTTGACGCTAAACAAAGGCAAGCTCAACATTAGACAATGACAATGGTGATTTGGCTACCTTGTTAAGAGACCTAATCAGTTGCATTTGGGGTTAATTTGAATGTGGTGCACCTTTACTCCAATAAAACCTTCTTATCTGATAGATTATGAGGTTAAAATAATTCTCCATGATTTTAATGGAGTCTAGGAAACATGATTTGATTCATTGAATGAACTGGAGAGTATATTTACTTACCGGAGTTTGTCAGCGAAGGAAACAGTGGCCTTGGCCACCACACACTTCAATGGCTACATCTTTGACTGTTGGAATGGCTTGAACTACAAACAATTGTCCAACATAATTTTATATGCTTGTTCACTAATGGGCAGACCCATTTGAAGGAGATGATGACGTAGAGCTGTTAGCTAATGGATTTTGAAAACCACTTGCATAATAAATAAGGGAACCCGTCTATGGTTGGTCATGAGGTGGAAATTATTAGAAAATTCCAGATAGTAGTGGACAAGAGTTTGTTCAATCAGGATGAAGGTTAGTGCATGTAGTCATGTGCATTGATTATGAGACGACAATTTAGACTTACAAGAATTTTTTTGGAGAAATTGTGTGGCTATGATTGAACTCATAAGATAGCCAAATCCATCCAAATAATAAGAGGATAATGACAAAGCCAAAGCAACTACTACTTTCGTCTTTTGTAACAAGATGAAAAATCAGATTGTGTAGCTCTTCAAGTATAGAGTAAAGTGAATGTGATTTGCAATCATCGATAGAGTAGAGTGAATGTGATTTGCAATCATCTCCTTGCAAGTCAAGTGTAGCTTGTCTAGATCAATTCAAGTTCCTGGTTTCCTTCATTCAAGCTTGTTGTCAAACTAACACTTTGTTTTGATGGAAGTGAGTTGGAATGGGGCAAAATAAAATGAAATTGTATGAATTTTCTTTGTTTGCATATTACAATAAATGAGAAAGTGAGAGAAGTGGATGGAAATTTTCTCTTTGAAAAAAGTGAAATGTAGGTAAATGGAAGGAAGTATGGTTTTAGATTGTGTATTTACTTGTTTATTTTACCGTTAATAAATGATTGATGTAAACATAACTAATAACGATAAACTAGTAAAAATAATACTACTAACTGTAATTACTCTCTTTTACACCCATGTATACAAAAACCTACGAGGAAAATGTATTTTCCCTTATTTTTATTTACATCATTCTCGCGTCATTTCCACTCCAATTACCTTCAACTTACTTTTCTGAACATGGTACAAATGACAATCCAGAAACAAATTACCCAAAGCCTTTCAAAACCCTCAAGGTTTCCAACTGAGCACAAGAGTCCTGCTTCCATTCTTGTCTGCAGCTTGGTCTAGTAAACTAACCCTATTAAATTCACTATTCATGATAGAATAAGTCAAAACAGCCATGATTTCTGGCATCAAAATCACTTAAGTTGAGGCCATTATTAAGTAAACATGGGAAGCATGTTCTCTTGCTCTAGTTGAAATATTGAGCAAACTGCATCAATTTGCATTATTGAACATTGTTGTTTGAAAATCTTTAGTGTCTGATCTACCATTTGAGCTGATTGCTGAATTGTGCTTTGTTTAGCATAGTGGCACAGAGGTTTTCTAGGATTTTATCTAATTTCTGATTCCTATTTTGTGTGTCCTTTTAATGTTTTTAATGTTATTTCTTTTAGAATAGTAATTGTGCACAAGGATATGCTTCTTTGACGAAGTACTAAATTGATGTCTTATTTGTCTCATTTCTTGACATCAGAGCATAATGAACCAGCTATATGATGTTATGTATGAATTTAATTTCTCTCTCCCCCCGGACTATGCTTTGGTCATTAGAGCACTGGGATCCCTGGAAGGGACAGCAAAAGCTCTGGATCCTGATTTCAAAGTAGTTGAGAGTGCATACCCATTTGTGATTGGGAGGCTTTTGGTGGATTCAAGCCCTGATATGAGGAAGATCCTGAGGGAACTTCTTATACGTAATGATGGCTCTATAAGGTGGAATAGACTTGAGCGCTTGGTAAGTTCAACTTTTATCCTGTCTCGCCTCTTTTGCTCTTAAAAGACTGAATGTAAGTCGAGCTCATTAAAGATTCCTATGTCTTGTCTTCTTTAGCATCAGCATAGATTTAGTATTTTGCTTTAAGCTAGTAGTTTACTATGGGCTACCTTCTAACACAGACAGTTGGGTAGCTTGAATTGGGTCAAGCTTAAACGTCAAAGCATAATTAGCATTTAATGGTTTTCGAATGGATTACCATATCTAGTGGGGGTTCATGTGATTGTCTTTTGTCTAGCTGCTTGTAATTATTTTGGCTATACAAAACAGGTTGTGTCTTGGTGGGCTCTTAGGTACTGACCTCTATCTGTAGTGTGTACATGAAAAGCAAGTGGGTTCTGGGATTCCTAGTTTTCTTTTAGAATACTTATGATGGATAGATGGTGTGATGCAAGGGAAATGAAACATTTTACTATCTTTGTCCAAAAACACTTTTTGATGTAAAGTGATGATACTTTCCTTTGTATGAATATATATTTCATGGCAGAGGTGAGCGTGTAAATCAAGATTCTCCTCCCTTCCGTCTTTTTTTTCTGTAAATATGTGCATGCTTTGCATCTACACTCAGAGATGCATGGTAGTTATATGTGTGCTGGGAGCAAAATTGAAGGTTGGTGACCAGCTCACTTCCTTGCTGAGTGGTGGCTATGGCTCATTAAATTTGAATGTGCATTAGGACAGGACATGAAGAATACATTTCGAGGGACATGCATGATTTTCTGTCTGATCCTAGCAGTATGCGTAATAATGGACTCTGAAGCCTAATTATTCTGTTCTATAGAGGCTCCTTATATTGTTTGAGAATATCGTGCCAAGATGAAATTCTTGATATTGATGTTTTGCTCATAATATCTCTTTTTTTATGGGGGATTGTAAGTTACTCAAAATATATTAGTATGGTAATGTTTCTAACCTATTTCCTGGAGTTTTGTTTGTATACAACTGTCTTCTTATGATTCATTGCTACCTATTAAAATTAAAAGGGAAAAAAAATTAAAGATGATGTTCAAGCATCAATTTGTGGATTGTCCAGCATTGCTGCAGATCATGCTTGAATTTATCCGTTCTGTGTTACTTCGGTAGAATATCTTGTACTGGTCTACGGGTGCATGGAGTAATGTGCATGCATTATCATGTTTGTACTTTGACTGATTGGGCATTCTGAGTTTGCTGACATCTTGTAAATTTACATTTATTCTACATATGTCAAGATTTTCTAGGACTTCAAAATTTCTTTTTTATGTACACTTGCAGGTTATTTTCTGTTAGAATACCTTATTTGAAAATGGCTCATCCATGCTATATCTTCTTGTTCTTTTCAGGTGGCAGCAATATCTGAAGAGGCTCCTGAATCTATGGGGGAGGCTCCCAATGCCCAACAGCATTCCTCAAATTCTTTAGGATGGAAATCTTTTGACATGCATTCGGTGGTTGCAGCAACCGAAGATCTTTTACTATTTATTCTCTCAGAAAAGGGTTTTAGGGTGCGCTTATTTATTGTGAGGGACATACTCAAGGCATCTGATGTGTTTCTACAGGATGTAGTCGTTGCTCATATTTTTGATGAGCAGCTTGCTCAAACATCCGAATCTGAGGTATGCTTGTAAATTTGTAAGATATACTATTAGTGCATATCAGATGTCCATGTTATTTAATCAGTTCTTCATATGCTGAAGATGTTAGTAATTGTCCTGTTAATGTGATTTCTCCTTATTGGTTAATGATTGATGAAATTGTCACAATATAAATTCTCCATCACATATAATCTCAATTCAAAATATTTACGCAAGAATTGCATCATTTTGAGCTGGAAATGAATACTAGTTCTAAGATGCTAGGTCACCCTTGCCAGAAAGGTCTAATCTTCTGACTGTTGAACTCAAAGATCAGCATGAGCTATTTCTTGATGACTGTTGATATTAATAAGCAATAAACTTTCCATATTTTTAGAAACATAAATGTGGAATGTGATGTCACATCCATTTGATAATATAACCAACATAATTTAGTGCTCAGTAATTTTCCTGGAAAACTTGTTTATCAAAAGTTTCTTGTATTTTCTTGATCAGTCCATGTAGAAGTTCCTATGTATCCCCCCCCCCCCCACTTCTCTCTTTCTTGTGAACCTGAAATTGTATATGAATATCCTACATATCTTGTACACTGTAAATCATTCTCAAAAATTTAAGGTGTCAACTTCGCTGTTGGAATGAGAATGAAAAGCTTTTGCCATGTAGGATACGAGGCTTGTCATGTTGCATTCATGAGGAAGGATTTAATGTATGCTACCTTACCCGTGCATTAAATAGTTGTTTTCATGGCTTGAACTTATGACGTCCGGGTCACTGTAGAGTTGTCTTATTATCATGATAAGGCTTATCCTTGTTACTATGGCAAAATTCAAACGACATAGCTTGTGAAGCTAGATTTTTAGCTTTCCTTTCAGTTCTATATTTTATCCATATTAGAGCCATGATACCATTGACCTTTATTAATATTGCAGGGACATGCAATGCTCTTAAGGGTGGTAAAAGGGCTTGGGTATTTCTGGCAAGCTGTAAATATGGCCCCAGAAGTATGGACTGCTATGCTAATCCGTATGGGATTGAGACCCGAGTTCCACAAGTTTATCGTTGACATAATTTCAGCTTTGGCACTGCATTCCAAACGGAGGATTCCTGAAACTTTTTGGATTTGTATATCAAGATCACTTCACAGGTCAGTAAATAGAAGCAGACCTGAAGATATGTGAGACGGGTATTTTGTTGCTTGCTTTTCTTATTGTTACATATCATATGCCCTGGTGCTATTCTCCCTCAGAAGCCTCAATGGAACAACATGGATGGAATTGTTGAGCTTTTACAATCATACGTGGAAGAGAATCCGTGAAGGAAATGTTTGAGGCTTCATTGGAAAACCGAAGAGTGGTTGCTTGCACTTACTCCTCGCATGGAGGAAGAGGTTGGTAGCAATGGTGAATTGGATACATAAGCATTTCCAAGTAGGGTCTCAAATTCATTGATGACAGCGAGGATTGCATTCTGAAGTTCTGGTTGTCCAGTTTGTTTCAGGGTGACGGCAAGGAATCCACGCCAGGAAATGTGTTTTTTGGCATAGAGAGCATAAACAATCAAGCACATAAATAGATTGGTGAACCGATTAGCATAATGAGATCAGTAGTAAATTAGAGCTCTGTGAGCCAAAATTTTGCCATTAACCAGATGCTTTTGTCATTGAACAAGATAATATGCTGCAGAAAATGGTAAGCTATATAGTGCGTGTGCAGGGCAACGTACTTCTCTCCAGGCTTCTGATACAATTTGATCCGCCTGCGGCCAAATCTCAGTTTTCCGTAACAATTGAGTCACATCGGGGGCAAGTGCATGAATGACTATGCCAAATGCGACACATCCGAAGCTGCTCTATTGCGACCAGAGGTTTTGGTCTTAAATCACATGTTTTTCTATGTAATGCAGGGTAATATTGTGCATATTTAATGATTTTTAGATTCCATGATGCCACAGTCTGATACATTACACCATACTTAACACAGCAAAATTTCAAATTTCAAATTTCAAATTAAATTTTTTGACCAATTTTTTGTGGCTTATAGTGGCTATATTAGTCAAATTTGGAATAATTAATATAAAAAAGAAGCAAAAAAGAGTACTAAGAAATTGTTATTATAGCAGAGAATTAGCTAGTTTAGGAATGGAAGGAAATAATTTTTAGATTCCCTGCTATCTGCATAGAGAGGAGAGATCTTAAGATGCTTTTAGCGGATTAATTTTCATATCCATGCAAGGATTAAAATAAAAAATTTAAAAATTAATAGCAAACTTTAAATAATTATTTAATATAATAGATTTGCTTATATTAAGCTTACTAAAGTATAGAGGGGCTCTAGAAAGGTACAATACTGGGTTTTACCATGGAAAAGCAAAAAGAGTAAAGGGGTTTGCTCAGACTTGATGGTTTATAACTAAATTTTGTTATAATTGAGATTGTTTGGGCATAATATCTTATAATTTTTTCCTAATTGAAAAGATTTTTTATATGGACTTTGTTATGTAATTTATATGTTTAGTTATGTGTCATTTTTTGTTCTCTGTGTTCAATCGAAATACGAGGATGACTGTTGATGTTAGAGGATTCGAATTTTGCTATGTTTTGTGAATTCTAATACGGAGATTATAGAAGGTTGTTGAAACCTATTCATGTCATTGATAAAGATATTCTCCTTGAATTTAATTGTGATACTGAATCTTATGGGTTAAAATTGTCTCTATGACAAAGTGGCAAGTGATATTCATACCTTAACTCCAAACCAGTCTTCAAAGTTCAATCATACTAATTTCAATAATATTTGATAATGTTTAAACAGTCTAAATACTATTAAATGATGGACATCTTACAAACGTAACCATAACCCATGAAATCATCTAAACAATGTGATAGAATCATGAGGTCTCATGTCTTGCCCTCTAATTATTGGAATCAGATGTATTTAAATAAAGTGGAATTAAGCTTTTTTAAAGGTTTTTAAGTTGTTTATTGAGCAAGATGATGCTCAATTATAGACAAATCCATTTGACAAGTGTGCTTAATAAGCACTCTTTAACCAATTTGATCATTTGATTTTGTCCATATAATATAATCTAGCATGTCAAAAATGTAAATGTGTATTCAGATTGGTAGAAGAGAATATTAAAAAATAATTATCAATAAAATTTTTTCTATTAGATGTAATATTGGGTACTATAAAACCATTTAGAATATTATTAATATTAAAATATCAGTACCATAATATGTGTTAATATCATTGTAACAATAATTTCAATTAAAATCTAAAATAAGGAGGATGATCACCAATTCAAGTTTTATTGATTTTCTAAATCATATAAAATATTACATAGTAGAAGACTAACACCATGAGAATCATTTATAATCCCTTTACAACAACTCTATAATTATTACTTAAAAAATTCACGTCTCAACTAAGATTTACTGATACTCAACATATGCTCATATATCTCAACTTATATAGTACATTTTTCCCAAAGATATAGTCCGCGAAGGATTAATTTAATAAGTACTACTCCACTAAAAATATAAAAATAAAAATAAAATAGCTAAAAATGTAACTTATCACTGAAAACATTTACAAGTAAAGTGACTCATTTAGTCATATTATAACATTGACAAGAATAACTCAAGCAATATTTCAAGCCCACAATCTTCCAACTAGAAATTTAGACACTAAAATTAGGGAGAAATGGAACAACATTAAGACAATATTTTGATAAATCGGCAATATGATCCCTAAAAAATTAGAGAATGTGCCAAGATTGAAAGTTATCAGCCACCCTCATTTAGAATTAGTTGATTAAGATAAGAGGATAAACAACTTCAAATCTAAAATCTTACTCTATATAGCTACCAAAACTAATTAGTTATTTAATATAAAGATAAACCTACTTTGAGTGGTCGCCAGACTAAGAGAATATTGATCAGGATAAGTCTAATTATAAAAAATTATTACTTAGTATATAATATGTCTCTTATTTTCATGAGCAATCATTTGTTTAAAAAAAATTAAAAATATTTTTTTAGATAAATTTTATAGCACCTAAAATTATATAAAAAGATCAAAAGTTAGTTTTATTAAGTAACTTTTTATCCTAAAAAATCAATTTAATGAAGAAATTTGTTCACAAGAAGTCTTTTTTTTTTCTTCTTCTTCTCTTTTAATTCTTTGTTTTCTAATTTGTTTAAAAAAATATTAATTTGAGTATTAGATGATAAATTTTAAAAAATATTGTAAATATTTTTAGTTTATATTGTGTATAATTTGATTTAGAACATTTAAAAGTCTGTTAAAAAAATTTTATATAAAATTTATATTTATGACACAATATTTTTTATATCAACAAGGGAGATCAAAATATACCGATTAACAAAATCTTCAAGGTCAATCATCTTTACAAATGTATGTTCTTCATTTAAATTACCTTTCCAAGTAAAATGTCCGTTTTACTGTTTTATGCATGTTCTTAATCACGATGAGTAAAAACATGGGAATATTAAAAAAAAAAAATCCCAAAGATCTAGAGAGATCATTTGACTAATGTGGCCGGCCGGGCGTGCTAACATAGACGGAGGCCTGCTGTCATGCTCCTCATCACTCCTTCACGCGTGAATTCCAGCAGAGTGGTGGCGAAGGAGAGGCCGACAGAGAAATGGGGAAGAAAGCAGTTTTGATAGGGTGCAACTACGAGGGCACAAAGGCGGAGCTTAAGGGCTGCGTCAACGACGTCAAGAGAATGTACCGTTGCCTCGTCGAACGGTACGGATTCTCGAAGGACGACATAACTGTGCTGATCGACACCAACCCTTCTTACCCTCAACCCACCGGCAAGAATATCCGGCGAGCCCTCGAGGATCTGGTCCAATCGGCCGAGCCCGGTGACTTTCTCTTTGTCCATTACAGCGGCCACGGCACTCGCCTCCCTGCCGAGACCGGCGAAGCTGACGATACCGGCTACGATGAATGCATTGTCCCTGCTGATATGAATCTTATCACTGGTTAGTGCTCATTCTTACGTCCTCTCCCTTCCCTCCTACTTCAAATTTGATGAATCGAGACGTCTATTTACTTTTCTTTACCCTATGCATCATGATGTGACTAAGAGCTTTCGTTTTGAATTAATTGTTGAGTTCATGATTTTAGGCAAATTTTGATGTAGGGATTTGGAATATGGAGTTTTTGAGCTTTGGATGTGAAATTCTACTATGGTTATATATCCATTGGGTTATTTTTTTCAAGTGAGGGATTGACAGATTAGGGAAATTAACCCAGTTGTTTGCACCAAATTCGTAGGATTTGGTAATTTCCACGCTCTCTAAACTTCGAGGTTTTAGAGTTTCATGGCAGTGGTGGTATTTTATGAAATCCCACTCCAAAGAAATTGTTGATTACTAATGATGTATTTAACAATGATAACCACATTGAAAGAGATGTACAATTAGATCGTTATTAATATGTTATGTGGTTAAATTCATAGATTTGGTATCATTTCTGCAAATTATAGACCTGTACAGTAGTTGAAATCTTCTGCTATTTTCTGAAAAAAAATATCAGGGAAGCAGAAAGTGTAGAAAATGTGTTCAAATTTATTTATTTTATGCTATGAAAACTTAAAAAAAAAAAAAAAAGAAAACAGAGTTGTTCAATTTTATTTCTTTTGCACACATCTATTTGAAAATGTCCCATGTAATGTAGCTGTTAGAGCAGATGACCTTCGGCGAAAAACAAATACGTCCTATTTAAAGAACTTCTCAAGGAATGACTTAAGGAATGTTATATATATGTCCCTTACAAATGCAAATGTGATTGTGCAAACCATCTCGAGATATAACAAAGCCTTTGTTTGACTTCGTTTTGCATGAATGAAATCAAATTTTGGAATATAATAAAAATAGGATTGTCCACTAAAAAAAATTATTTTTTCAAATAAATAATTACTTAAAAAATCTGGCTATTATTGTGACCCTTCTACCAAAACTGGCCACAAATGTCAATTATGGTTCAAGAAGAACGTGTCAAAGATAATTCAAAATGGTGGTTTGAAGTTAAGATCGTGCAAAGGTCTCCATATGTTGCTGTGCATGTTTTGGGGTGATATTGAGAAGGATTAGAAAACAAAAAATGGAAGAATTTTGTGGAAAGGTTGTGGAATGACGGTGGAACAGCAGGATCTTGGAAGAACAAGAACCAGATCTAATACCAATTGAATGTTATGAGCCCAGTTCTACTGCAATCACATGCGCAGGAGGTGTCTAACAAGGAAAGAAGTGGGAATTAATTAGGGGAAGAAAGAGAGAGAGAATCAGAGAAGATGAAGAGATTTAGGCAAAATTGATGGAGAGAAGTAATATTGCAATCAGTAGTATATCATCCTTCCAAGCCATCCTTTGCATCAATAGCAACTTATTTATATGCCAAGGCTTCCATCAATCAGTTGCATACAAGTTGGCATAACTAATCTTGGATTACTTAACAATTTATGATGATCAATTGCTGAATTATATTGCTACTGCTTGTTCCTTGTTCTGTTTCAGCTGTTGTTCTGCTGCATCAGGTGCTTATATTTGTGGCCTGCAGTCATTGGATCTGTCTTATTACTGAATTATACTTCTCCTGCTGGTGGTTGACAGGACAAAATTTGTGATCTGCGATAAAAAATCAGCCTACTTGTGCTTGGATTTCATATTTTACAAACTTGGTTTCTGAGTGTTAAACTTGTGGTTCGGTTCTAAGCTAGGGTCATCTGACCAAAATTTTTTTTCTCTTGAAACAGATGATGATTTTGGGGAGCTGGTTGCCGAGGTTCCAAATGGTTGCCACCTCACCATTGTGTCGGATTCATGTCACAGTGGCGGTCTCATCAAACATGCAGAGGAGCAAATTGGTGAAAGCACAAGAACCAACCGAGAGCATGATCACTCAGGAGGCTCCAGCTTAACCAGCTTCCTCAAGCAGACTGTGAAAGACACTGTCAGCGAAGCATTTGAGTCTCGAGGCATTCACATCCCTTCAGAATTCCTTCAACACCACCATCGTAGCCACCACTATGAGGAAGCTGATTATCCGGCTGTCCATGAAGGTTATGGCTATGGCCACCGTGGCTATGTCAAGAGTAAATCCCTTCCTCTTTCAACCCTCATAGAAATACTAAAGCAGAAGACTGGTAGGGATGACATTGATGTTGGAAAGCTGAGGCCCACCCTCTTTGACATCTTTGGGGAAGACTCAAGCCCTAAGGTGAAAAAATTCATGAAGGTTATTATGAATATGCTACAGGAACAAGGCGAAGGGGGAGGAGGAGAAGGTGGATTTCTGGGGGTTGTCGGAAATCTCGCTCAGGATTTTTTGAAGCAGAAGCTAGAAGACAACGATGAGGAGTATACGAAGCCTGCCATGGAAACAGCTGTGAACAACAAGCAAGAAGTGTATGCTGGAGCTACTAAGCGGGTGCTTCCTGTAAATGGTATTCTACTCAGTGGCTGCCAGAGTGACCAAACATCTGCTGATGCCAGCCCTTCAGGAAATTCCCATGAAGCATATGGAGCTTTCAGCAATGCCATCCAGTCCATTCTTGCTGAATCAGATGGCACCGTTACCAATCGGGAGCTTGTTTTGAGGGCTAGGGATATGCTCAAGAACCAAGGCTTCACTCAGCGCCCAGGCCTCTATTGCAGCAACCATTATGTCGAAGCTGCTTTCATCTCCTAATATGGTCTCGTGTTTACATCTTCGAATCTGGTCTCTTTTGTGTGCAGAACGGTTTTTTGATTGTGGTCTGCCTTTCCCTTTTTCTTTTGCTGGTGTTTGAATAATAAAATCAGCTATAAACCTTTTGTATTGACGTATAATTTTGAAGAAAACGTGTGGAATCCCTTAAGCTTTGCTTGTCTAAGGCACCTGCATCAGACCTTTTTTACAATTATGTAATCCACCCGCCCAAGAAAAGACCCAAAACCCGAAGATACATATCAACAAAAAAAAAAAAAAAAGATTAGCTGAATTATAATCTAGTAAAGAGAGAGGAAGTACTGCAATAGTAGGTAAAGAGCAATGTCAAATGACAATACGTGCTGAACTATAATAAATGGCATGTATAACCACTGTTTAAACGTGTATCTATTGTTCTAGCTGAAATAAAGGGAGCGAAAAATCATAGGTGGTACTATATTAAGAACTGCTATGCGATGCCAATCAGATGTCTCTGTCAGTAAGTTTTTTTTTTTTTTTTTTTTTCTTTTCCCCGCTGCTGTTTTACCTCTTGTCCAGTAATGTCTTTGATTTGAGCTTTGTACTCATCCTCTGGGTTTGCTATTCTACCTTCATCACATGTTGCACATACATTAACAACATCATCCAAGTCTCTTCGAGCATCAAACTAGCTGATAGATATTCACATTATTAAAATATTGTTGTGGCCATATTTGATGTTACATATTTCTACTAGATGTCATGGAAGACAAATTTCATAAGGATATTTACATATTTAAAGAGGCCTGATTGATTTTATCAAAATTGAATTTATACGTTACTACTTTTAATTTTTTAAAAAATATTTTGTACCTTTATAAAATATATGAATTTAAATATTTTAGCATACATAAAATACATATATTAAGTTTTTAAAAGTGCTACAGATAAAAAATGATAGTCACATATTAAGCGATATATTATACTAAAATAGTTATATATATTGGCATATATCAGTTGCTATTTTAATCAATAAGCTGTGCATAGCTATAGAAAGGGGACAAATACAAGATTATTGAGACCAGAGCTGCCCATAAGGACAGTTTCCTATGGAGCAAATGCAAAGATTGTTCAGACCACATTCAAGAATTGTTCCCCCCTAAAAATAATGAGTTAGACAGCTTCCATTCAGAATCATTCTAAAACTCACCACACTTCACTTTTCCCATCTTGCCAATTCTCTAATATTATCTCCCGCAATTGTTCTACCTTAGAATTGGAAAGAGCCATACTCATATTTCTGTTAAAAAACCACCTGTAATGCCCTTGCCAAACGGAAAGAGCAGTTTCCCTATTTCACTTAATTATCATGAACGGGTCCCCTTACGCAGATGCTGCTTGGCCTTTGCTGCTGAAGCCAAAATAACTATTAAGTCATAGGGTTTTGTGCCCCCCCCCCCAAAAGAAAAAACGTGAGAAAGAACACCTGCAGATATCAGAGATAAGTTTATTGCTTATAAATGTGTGCCCAGTTGTGCAGAAATCATATGTTTGTGTCGTCTATATATGTCTTCCCCCTCCAAGCCATGTTTCCTGTTCCTCTCGTTCAACTTCAATGCCTACTTGAATAGTTTTAATGAAATCCGTCGAAATAACTCAATAATGAAAAGGAAGAAGTAAAATTACCAAATTCAAAGAAAGAATAGCATGTCAAATATCTTCAAAATGTTGTGACATGTGTCACATGTCAATAGCAGGTCACACCATGTAGCAATTGTGATCAATTGGTGGATCTGTAGTTTTTCCAACTATCAATCAACCACTAACTTTCTAACCTATACAACTATCAATTATCCTAATTACCAACTGACATAACTATCCTAAGGTTAGTCTATAATAAAGGTCATGTGTCTTTGAGTTTGGAAAGATGAAAAACACACCAAATCTAACATAGAAATTGTTTACTGTTGAGAGCAGTTTCTATACTGGTGACATCCTTATTCCTCCTCAAAAGTTTTAGGTCTGATTTTATTATTGTAAAAAAGGTCAAACAAAGATGTTATATTTGAAAACTTTTGCAGTCACAACGATGAGCTCATATATTATGTGATTCATTCTCCATCAAAAGAAAAAGGGTACTCTCTATTTTGGATGAATTCGCAAAAACTCAATTAGATGATTTTCTTTTTATATTTGCATCTTTTATAAGACTGTTTTCTCATCATTTTCTTTTCTAGTGGTTCAAATTGCCATGATCAATCATGTGCAAAAAGGAATGATGGATCAAGGTGTTGGTTTTCCTCTTAGCTCAATCAGTCTTCTTTCTTACCTTTATTGTATATGTATTTTTACTTAAAATAGTTTTATAGACCCTATAACTCGGGTCAAGTATGTCATTGATTCTATTGTTACTCATTCATAAATTTAGGCCATTAAAAGACTTCTTCCCTTTACGGAAAATCACTCTTTGAACTTTTTTTCTACTATTAAAAAACAAACTTTATTTCATTGTTTTTCTTCTTGTGTAATATTTGTGTTTTGATAGTATTATATTTATACCCGTCTAGGCCGACCAACTTTTTGAAAAATGGAAGACTAGGCTGACTCCGTTGATATATTTAATGACCAACTAATAAATGTACTATCTTGTAAATATATATCCTACATAAATTTCTGTAAAATTAGAGTCATAAGAAACAAATATAACCTTAAAGAAATCGACTTAGAATGGACACATGTCTTTTCGTTTGTCACCTGCCATTTTTGCAGCCAATTTTCAACCATAATAAGCATTTCTTGTGGAGCATCACTGGCAACAATATTACATATCACCATACAATTGGATGTTCTCATTTCAAATAATTGGATTCTAATCCCGTTTCAATAAGCTTGAAAACTGTAGCAGCTTCTAGCCAACTAGACAGGAGAAATCTTCAAACAAAAAGTTAAAATCATATATAACAAAAAAGGCAAAATTGCATGCTATGCATAGAACAAGTATCATATCAGCAAGCATATTACACTGTTTTCAGCAGCACCAATTTCAAAACAAGCTGTGGAATTCAAATTTCCAAAACAGTAATACAGTAGAACATCACCTCACTATTTACATACTTGTATTTGGCTCCCAGTATGGCCACACCTTTCATAATATAATCCTCTCCAAATTTGATTATTGTTAGATCTAAATTCACATGGGCGTTCATAATAGATCGACAGAGGTTACGGCAGCTACCATGACTAGCCAGTTGGTCTATCGTTACTACACGGCTGTCGGTAATGGCACCCTCCAATTCCCTACATGTATGTGTAAAAATGAAGGGCTGAGAAATGATATTGGTTAGTAATTTTTTAAGTTTGCACACTTCAAAAGATTAATAGGATGATAATGTTGGCGAACGGACGGGTGGTCGAACAACCGAAG
Source organism: Nepenthes gracilis (assembly GCA_033239525.1). Lineage (NCBI taxonomy): Eukaryota > Viridiplantae > Streptophyta > Magnoliopsida > Caryophyllales > Nepenthaceae > Nepenthes > Nepenthes gracilis. The sequence continues at coordinate 23,553,278 of BSYO01000007.1, forward strand.
GCACACAATCACACACAAACAATAGAATGAAGTAGAGGAAGAAAGTGAACACCAAAGGTTTTATGTGAAAAACCCTTCTAAACTAAGAAAAAAACCACGAGACTTTCGTCGTCAAACAATCCACTATGTGTGAGAGCTAGTTACAAGAAACCACCGACTACACAAGCCCTAAGAGTTAAAGAAGAAGAAGAACAAGGACAGAGCCCTGGAATACACACACTCAGTTCTCTCTTTTACACTTCACTCTCTTTTTGCTCACAGCTCTGTGTTACACCTCCCTCTCACGCTCTCACTCTGTGAATCTGCCCTCTCACACAGACACAAAACACATACATATATGTATACAGCCAGATGTGAGTGATAGCCATGTCAACGTGGAGGACACACGTATAGGCAGCCACTAGACAGCCTGCAACTCTACAATAATTCTACAGATTGTCGGCTTTGCAGAAAACGGCTCACCACTCTGTAAAGACTGCTGCATATTTTCACAGATCTGGCATGCTCAGAAGATCCTCTGAGCTGGCCTCCACGTATGCTTTCTGTTTTCAAGTCCTCGGGTCTCCAAAAAATACCTCTAGGCTTTACCCATTGACCTCGGACTCCAAACAACAAGGTTCTCGGATGTTACAAAATGTCCGCATCCATTTTTAGAATTCACGGATGACTGCTCATAGGTCCGCAGACAGAAAGAGCACACAAGTTCGGGGACCGTATCTGCGCATAAGCCCGCGGACACATTCCCACAAAGGGAGTGACCCCAACAAGCTTCCCTTCACGACCGAGTGGGAACAAAATTAGTTAGCCCAGCGATGTCATAGCAAACTTCTAACTTTCCCTTTGGTAAAACTTTGGCCATCATGTCTGACCCATTTTCATCCAACCACACCTTCTCTATTAACAGCCGCCCTTCATCAACGAAATTTCTCACCCAATGATATCGAATGTCAATGTGCTTCGATCTCAAATGGAATGAGGAGTTTCTATACAAATATATGACACTTTGGCTATCATAGAGTACCACATATTTTTCTTACCTTAAACCCAACTCTTGAATAAACATTTTCATCCATTGCATCTCCTTACTTGTATCGGTCACGGTAATGAACTCAACCTCCGTAGTAGAAAGGGTAACGCACTTTTTCAGCTTAGACTGCCAAGAGACTACTCCTCCAACAAACTTTACCAAATATCCTGATGTGGATTTCTGAGAGTCAATGTCCCCGGCCATGTCCGCGTCCGTGTAGCTAACTAACTGAAGCTTCTCTTCTTCAAATTTTAGACACATTTTGAAGTCCATTGAAGATATCTAAGAATCCACTTCACAGCAGACCAATACTCCATCCCTAAATTAGAGAGAAATCTACTAATAATACCAACCGCATGAGTAATATCCGACCTAGTACACACGACCGTGTCCATCAGGCTACCAACGGCCGAGAAATAAGATATTCTACTCATGCAGGCTTTCTCTGTGTCTGAGGACGGACATTGCTTCCTCCTTAACCTGAAATGGTTATCCAATTGGGTGCTCACTGGCCTGTACCTGTCTATGTAGAAGCGCTGCAACACCTTTTCAACATAGCTCTTCCGGGACAACCAAAGCGTCTTGTTTTTTTGGTCGTGAAACATTCCGATCCCCAGAATCTGCTTCTCCTTAAATGGTCCGCACACGTCTGTGTGGACGAAATTAAGTACATCAGCCTTCACAGAGAACGAGTCTCTAAAGAACAAGGCTCTACGCTGCTTCCCGGTCATACAATGAGGACACGTCCTTAGACCATCTTCCTTCAACTCTGGATGAGGCCCTTTCTGGCCAGAAGACATAGTCCACGTTCACTCATGTGGTCCAACCTCCGGTGCCAGAGGTCCTTGAACTCCTTGTTAGTGATGCAGTTTGCATCCCCGGCCACTACATAAGCTTTTATCACGTACAAGCCCGATGACTTTTTCCCACGTGCTACCACCAGAGACCCTCTGGTCAGCTTCCATTCACCTTCACTAAAGGTATTATAGTAACTTTTATCATTCAGCCGGCCGGTTGAAATAATGTTCAGCCGGATATCAGAGACATGTCGGATATCCTTCAGTATCAGCTTCGTCCCGTTGTTGGTGACCAACGCAACATCACCTCTCCCAACAACCACAAATGTTCCTTTATTTTTCATTCTTATCACTCCAAAGTCTCATGGAGTGTAGGCGGTGAACAAACCTCTACTGGACATGGCATGCAGAGAAGCGTCTGAATTGACCACCCAACCGGACTGATGGTCGATCAGGCTTGCCACGTCTTTTTCACTTGTTAACAGGAGATCACCTCTTGTGACTATAGAGACCGATGACTTTTTCTCTCCTCATCCTTTCTCTGCTTTCTCTTTCTCCGCATTTTCTCGCTTTCACTTGAAGTAGTTTTTCTGGATGTGTCACCTTTTTTTCACAGTGGTGGCATTCAACATTTTGGTATTTTAACCGAGACTTACTGCGGCCTTTCTCTCCAAACTTCTAACCGCGTCCTCTGCTTCTTCCCCTGGACTCGGTCACAAGTATCTCGGGCTGTGAGGACGTTGAAACCCCTTATCACCGCCTTGACTCATTCATGAGTAATGATGTAATGACCTCGTCCAATTTAAACGTGTCTTTTCTAAACAGTAAGGTGGTGGCAATGTGGTCATAAGAAGCTGGCAGTGAGATCAGCAGTACTAACGTCTTGTCTTCATCCTTGATTTCTTCATCAATAGCTAACATCTACGTCATGATCCGGTTAAACTCGTCCAAATGTTTCTCAAAGCTGCTACCTTCTGACAACTGCAGGCCATAGAATTATTTCTTTATATGTAGCCGATTGGTTAAGGATTTAGACTTATATCTGCTCTTTAACTTCTCCCAAACCTCCACCGAGTCTGTCAGACTGAGGACCTCCTGGAGGGTATTGTCCGCCAGGTATAACTTAATTGTACGGTTGGCAAAGTTTCTTCTATCTTGCCAATCATTCTCGGTCATGTTCTTTTGCTTCTCCTCCTTCTTTAGTGCCTTGACCGTCCCTTCCCTAGTTAGAATATTCTTCATCCTCTCTTACCAGATGATGAAGTTTCCTTGACCGTTGAACTGCTCCACACTAAATGGCAAGTTCTTTGAGGATAACGATGACGCCATTAGGACAGAATTCTCAACCTATCTCTGATACCACTTGTTGGCGAACGAACAGGCGGTCAGACAACAGAAGACACACAATCACGCACAAACAGTAGAATGAAGAAGAGGAAGAAAGTGAATATCAAAGGTTTTACGTGAAAAATCCTCCTAAACTAAGGGAAAAACCGTGGGATTTTCACCCTCAAACAATCCACTATGTGTGAGAGCTGGTTACAGGAAATCGTCGGCTACAGAAGCCCTAAAAGCCGAAGAAGAAGAAGAAGAACAGAGCCCTGGAATACACACACGCAGCTCTCTCTTTTACACTTAATTCTTTTATTGCTCACGGCTCTGTGTTACATCTCCCTCTCACGCTCTCACTCTGTGAATCTGTCCTCTCATGCATACACAAAACACATACATATATGTATACAGCCAAATGAGAGTGAACGTCATGCCAACGTGGATGACACACATACAAGCAGCCACCAGATAGCCTGCAACTCTGCAACAATTCTGCAAATTGTCGGCTCTACAGAAAACGGCTCATCACTCTGCAAAGACTGCTGCATATTCCCACAGATCTGACGTACTCAGACGATCCTCTGAGTTGGGCTCCACGTGTGCTTTCCGTCTTTAAGTCCTCGGGTCTTCAAAAAATGCCTCTAGGCTTTGCCCATTGACCTCGGACTCCAACAACAAGGGTTCTCGGATGTTATATAATATCCGCGTCCATTTTCAGAATTCACGAAGGACTGCTCATAGGTTCGCGGACAAAAAGAGCGCACAAGTCCGCGGACCATATCCGCGCATAAGCTCGCGGACACATTCCCACAAAGTGAGTGACCCCAACAGATAATTTGTTATTCGAGAGAATATGCTTTAAATTTTAGCACCCGGGTTGTGAAAGTCAGTGTTCTTTTTAATGATTATATTCCTGATCAAGAGTTCACATTTTTAGAAAGTATTATGTGATTCAACAACAATATTGAAATAATTATCTAAATTTATTAGTATATTTTGTTTTAATATAATTTTAACTCAAACTCTTAGCATGCTTTATATTATTTAATCCAGTGTAACGCAAGATTTATTGTACCAATTGTAACTCAAGAGACCTTACCTTGTACATAGAACAAGATCGTAGCTAGCTTATACCATTCTCTAAATTAAAATGACAATCTTCTATCATAAAATAAGATAAAAATTATTTGTTAATTTCAATGGTTTTACACTCTAGTTAAACTTTCAGCAATAATTTTAACCAAAAGCTTAGACAAATGACTTTTTAAATCTACAATACTTCTTTGATAATCTATTAAACAATTTATAACATAAATATTCAATTAGTTCAAACTTACTTAGTATGGAATTGGAATCAAGATAAAATGATATCACAATGTCAGATTATGTGATATTTTGTTTATTAATAACACTAAATTCTTTTATTTGACCAAACTAAGAACATGCCATGCAAACAATGCAGCCTACACAATTTTTAGGCCGTGGAAGTCACACTTAAACTTCTAAACTAAATTTTTTAAACAAATTGTCACGTTATTCTATGTTACTAACTAATTAGTGAAAAAATATGAAATTTTTATATTTAAATATTGAATCAAATTTAATATATATTTTAAAAGTATATATATATAATTAATGATATCATTCAAAACATGATGAGAAATTTTTTACATATTATATAATAATACTAAAATAAAAGTTAAAAATAACTTCAACATTAAAAAAAAAAAAAAGTAACAAAGAGAAATGTAGCTGACATTTTCCCAATAAAATAATACACAAATGCCAATAAAATAAATTTTGTACTAATTAATTAAAACCCAATTTTGATATTTCTAAACAATTTGTTTTTCCATTAATTTGATGTGTTTCGATTCAAAAATTGCTAAGAGGATATTGGAGGAGCTTATTTAACTTCATTGTACACATATTAAATTGCTTTAGGTTTTAAAAATTATGTATCTTTTACTAATTAGTTAGCATTATGAATTAGCACTTTCTACAATTTTTTATAATTATTTTATATAATATTTAATAATTTATTAAAATGAGCAAATATTATGATATTAAGTGATTTTATTATATTTTATTAGATAATTTTTTTTTTCTAGTAAGCTCAATTTTTAATGAAAAAAATAGAATTTTTATAGTTAATAGATTGGACATCTTTTCACTGTATAAATATTAAAATTATCAAGCATTATTAAGGATAATTAATTATAATTTTTTGGATAGAATTGGGTGATTTAAAAAAAAAAGTAAATTTAAATGAGGCATCAAAGCTTTCATTCACAATAAATAGAATATCTGCACTTGATACACGTGCCAATAGAGTAATATGTATTTGCATGTGCATTTGATAGACGCTCATATGCGCTTGAGCGGCATCATTTGAGCGTGGTTATTTGTTATCCATAGAAGTCTTTTTAGTTACAATATTAATGTTCCCAATCCATTTATTATGTTAATATTATGATATTACTACTATCTTTTTGTGCAGATATTTGTAAACCGTTGCAAAATTATTATCATAATATGATAAAATGTTATAATTTTGGTCAGTAATCACCAAAGTAACCTAACTAGAATATTTAGTAGATATATAATTATATAATAAAATTTAATACACATATTCTATATATTAAGTTGATAATTTTACTGCATCGAGTGTTATAATTAATCCATCATAAGATATTATATTTGGCTCAAAGGTGCCTCCTTCTATGGGATTGACTAATGAAATTAAGATGATTAATAAGTATCCTTGATTAGATATATTTTGTTTTTTAAGGTAGTAAGCTTATTTAAATTTTGAATTTATATTATTAGTTGTTTAGATAAAAGAGAACCACCATAATAATGTATAGTATGTGTGATTACACCCAAATTGAATTACAATTACACTAATGTTTAAGTTCCTCCATATGATTTTTTGTTTAAAGCATATTAAGTAATTCTTATCTATTAATTTTTTTTATATATAAATGGCAGCTCTTAAGACCGTTATATGTGTTCTAAATTAAGTTTTTATTAAGGTAGTTTCTGAGACTCATTTTGAATTAAAAATTAGTAGAAAACTGATTATAAGGCACTTACAATATTGTGTTGTACAATGAAAGTTATAATACATAATCGATATGAAAATAAATTGAATTTCATATCGATAAGCTAACACCTTATATGTTACCTAGAGAAATTCAAAGACCATAGATTATGCACCTATAAATTTCACATACAAATTCTCTAAAAACATTCATAATAAAAGAGATCAAGACAAATGAAAAAAAAAAAGATTCAAAGTTCTTTGGGACAAACACTTTTAAGCATGAATTATCGTATGTCATAAGTAATTATTTTTACATTATAAGACTATAAAATATCATAATTTTGACAATTTATAAATGACCTAAATCTCATGATAAAGAATATTAAAGAAAATAGACCGAGAGAAGGACAAAGCTCCAAAGGTTGGTTAAACACATTTCTAGGGCATTTCCCGAGCAAGGAAAACAACAATCGGAAGAGGAAGAAAAAGGAAAAAAGAATAGACGAGAGAAATCAGCAGAAAGGGGAGGGTTTGGTTTATTTTCTTAGTAGTATGAATATTTCAAATTTTTTTAACATTTTAAAACCATAAAAAAATCATAATTATCTTAATAAAAATCATGTGATGGTGGTTGGATCACCTAAATTAGGAAGCAAGTGGACAAACAGAAGCAGATGAGAAGATCATCTAGGGAGGATTACATGCCCAACCTGGAAGCAGAAAATCATCGATGATTCAATTGCAGGCAGTCCGTCCCAAGGTGAGCAATCCAAATGGGAACAATAGATATAGAGTGGGCGTTCATTAGGCTTGAACTTCGAGCATCGAGTGCTTCTCCTTTTATCACCTTAGAAATGCATGAGGCCAGTTGATCAACCTATGCATTTTCTGCATCCTCCATTAGACACTGAATCTATTATCCATTACTATGTTCCCTTCTGGATCAAAGTACGTGGCAGCAGCTATCATTTTGACATACCCAAACTTTGCTTTTCCAACCAGCAAAATGCCAGTGATCTCTACACTCCTACAGATCAAAGGTCTCCAGTAAATTGGTACAGAAAAGAACAGCTGCCACTCGACATGCTCATCTTCCTCCAAATTTCCAGCCACAACATAAAAACATGAGAATGATGTTTTGCAGAAAGAAAAGAAAAGAAAAGAAAACAGAGAGAGAGAGAGAGAACTAGCCCAGGGAACCTTCTCTTGTTCAGCTCAAAAAGGCCTCCAAACAGACTTAATGGATAAAACGGATAATTGAATGACTGAATACTAAAATGTAATTGATTGACTTAATAATAGAGAGCTATCCAATGTATACCCTACATAAGAAAAGCACTGGATTGACAAATAAGCTATAAATCTCAGGAATCAAGCATGTAGCAGAGTAGATCTGTACAAATTGATCATTCTGTATGAATAAGACTACCTCACGGATGCTAAAATCTCCACGGAGTAGGATGCCAATTATTCATGACGTGCATTCTTAGGGGAAAACAACTCGGATGCAATATAAGCTTGGCCGGTCTTCCCCATGTGGCAGAGAGATGGTCCTTCAAAGACATTGGGGCTATGAGATTAATTTTGAATTGGCTTGCATTTCTTGACTAATGGCTTTAATGTACCAGTTGCATTCTGTACTTTGTGGATCGGCCGCTAATATGTGCAAGACTTTGTTGTGATAGCAATATAAGGATTTCCGGTGGCCAATGCTAACATAAGTTATACCAGCAGCATCGATCAGATTGTATAGATGAGCCTGCATAAAAACCAACACAGTTATATTTGAAGTAGATCTCTATTCCCATACAGAGGAAACTTGGACAAAGTAGATCTCTATTTTGGGATTTTTTTCCTTCAAATTTTGCAAAACCACCTTGGTTTTTCAATAGATATTTTGTTAACAAAGTCATGCGTAGGGATGAGGAAGCACTTTTTTTTTATACAAAACCACTCACCCTCAAATCACTTGAGTGTGATTTTTTTGTTAACCAAAAAAAAAAAGAATGTTTATTGAAACTCAAAGGCATTTTATCAAATTTTATTTCATTTTTGCCAGGCTAAATGATTTATCCTGTTTACTTTTGCTCTTAAGAGACTCGGTGTCACTGGTCCTTTCTTGACAAATATTCACGTTATCAATTTAAATCTATTACCCAAACTCATTCATCATCTTTCCTGCCATAATTGGGTTCACCGATCTATTACATAAATCAAATAACCAAGTAACAGCCTTATCTCACTCATTGATCTACAACTTTTTAGAACATATCTTCTTCAATGATATTTCTCTAAAACTCAACTGAGTCTTTGAGAGATTAGTTTATAATTGCATCGTAAGAGGCAGCTTTTGCCGTCCCCTTTTTGGTAAACAGCATTGCATAAAACAAACAAGGTGGATGATATGGTCACTCACTTTGATCACTCCAGTACAATATATCAAGCTTACTGGTGATTTTGTGAAAGGATTTCATAGAAGAGATTGCAGATTATGAACAGCATATTAGACTTAGTACAATGGTATTGCTCCATTGTAACATGAAAATTACAGGTTCAAACCATAAAAACAACTTCTTTACAATATAAGAGGAAAACCATACATCTAACTTTCCCCAATTTTATCATGTTCAAATCTTAACCTTTTTTTAAAATTAAGGTTTCTGCTTGTATTTGAGGGGTACTAAAAAGTGTTTATTGTCATCTAACAATAAAATCTGACATATACTAATTTTTGGTGATTTGATGTGGGTTTAGATTTTGGAGAGAATGCTGTCTGTTGGTTATGCTAGAACAGCTGGGAAGATGACATCCAAAGGATGATTGGCCCCTATAATGCCTTACAAATTATGCACTCATATTGGTCACTTCTACAGTAATTTTATGAGTTTGCTATTTGTGGAGTCAAGTTTGGTGTTATGATTTCGCTAAGTCTTATCAATTACACTTATTACCTTATCAGGCCTGGAATTAGCACAATGTTAGCAACAGCTGAACCATCAGCTTAACTACTTTGCTAGCAGGCTAAAACATTGTCGTCAGAACTCTGTTAGAGAAAGTTAGCTGAGATGGAGCCAGTATGGTACTTAGCAGCATGTGAGTTGGCGTATGGCCTTGTAATGAACGTGATTTCATATAACCTCCCCCTTGCTTTAGAATATCATTCTTCAAGGAAATTTTTTTGTTATTATTCTTCGATAAAGAAGAGATTTTCTCAAGAAGCTTCCTTGGGGGACTAGTTTGACCAAAGCACCAAAATCTGTACCACTGCCTATGATGCCTGCAAGTAGTTCAATGTGCTAAAACAGTTGAGGGCTCAGCCATCATGAGACCATCCAAACCTGTTAGATAGTGGCCATTCCAACATAGCCACTACCTCACTAGGATAAGTGGTAAACCCTCCCCTGAGATAATATGGCCCAAAGACTCCACTTGAGCTTGGCCAAAGGTGCATTTTGATCACCTTGCCTACAAGGGAGAACACTAACTGACTGTGTTATACGTGAATTTCAAGATTGCGACTGTACACGAGGATGCAATAGGGGGGGGTTGTTGGTGAGTCAAAGGGTTCATGACTGGAATTCAAGTTGCCCATTATGAGTTCTAAAAGTTGTTTTGGGAATGTCATCTTCTTTAACTCTGATCTTGTGTCATCCAGCCCTAGGATTAACCTTAGCTTGGACTTTGGCCAGGTTGAATAAGGCACACATAAAGAATTTCTTGTGCTAGAATTTCTGTCCCATTTTCATTGGAAAATGGAAATTTGCAAGGTCTATGATAGGCTGTGCATTTGGTATTAGTGGTATGATGTGGTCATACTTTCTTGAAGGTGGTACAGACTTAGGTTCAGTTAAGATATCTTCATACTTCATAGGCTTCAACAAGTTGCAGCGACTGAGATCAGGTGGGCTATCAACCATTGGTTTTGCAAACCTTTTCCTGATATAATATATTACTTACAGACACTTCTTACTTGATGTCTTGCAACTCTAACTTCTTTTCAATTAAATGGCTGACTTCAAGTTTCTCAAGTCTAAGTATTAATAGGATCGCAGTTGATCATCCACTCAATTTCAAACACCATGTCAAAACCCCCTCAATCAAGCATTCTTAGGTCTACAGAAAGAGTGCCCTTGCATGTTCCATCTAAATTCATGACATGATGTCTTATTTTCCATCATCTTCCCATTAGCTACTGAAATCTTGGGGACATGGTAGAAGTATGCCCAAAAATCCAATAAAGTGAACTAACTTGTATTGGTCCTTAACAATAATGTATTATGGAAGGATCAATATTAAAAGGTTTACAACACAAGAATCGTCAAAAAATACTGAATTGAGAGAATATTTCCAAGTTTAGAGACAATAGAAAGAGGAATGGCCTTGGTACAATAATAAACTAACTCCAAAGTAATATGGGCTTGCGGGTTTAAAATATGGGAACATTCTCTCTGTTAAAAGAAGGTTGTATATATCAGACCATCAAATCTACAATGTTGAAACCTCATATATTGGGCTGCACTTTTTCATAGGGAGAATAAGAGACATATCTCTGAGTACAAGATTCTTGAAGGCTCGTAGATAATGCATTATCAAATGAGCAATGGTGATCAGAAAAAGCTATTGCTTCACATGCTTGCCTTTACGGGGATTGTTGTTCTCAGAGTCAATTATGTGGAGACACTACAACAAGCATACAGGTCAGTTATAAGAATAGTACACTGAGCATGGCCACATCAAGAACTTACACAAGGAGTCATCTTTAATTTTAGTTATTTATATTGGAAATCCTGAAGATTTTCCTCAGATTGTTACCCGAAAATTCTTTCCATTGTTCCCTCTGATTTGATCCTCCATTATATCCTAGATTTGATCCTTTTTTGTTGGAAAGATTATGTAAAATCCACATTTCCATTTCTTTCAGCTATTACTTTCAATTTTAGGAGATTCATAAGATATTCTCCTCTCTTTATTTGGGGTGTGTATAAATGCTGTATACATTATAAAATGAAACAAAAGAAATACTTCTTCTTTCATGGTATCAGAGCTTAGGTTCCAAAACCAGACTTCATTGCTGGGAGAACCTTTAATATTATGGCCAGCATCATCTTTTCAAAACCATTTCAAGTAGCAAGAAGCAGAAGCATGTTTGAGACTTCTAAAAGTATGATGATCAATTCATCAGCTACTACACTAGAGTCAAAATAAAGCTCATCAACTTCTGGAAATCCAAAGTTTAAATCTGACCTATTGACTTTTGGGCCGAAACTATCTCCAATGGTCCCAGATTGTGAGGGCTTTGCCAAAAGGAAGAGGAAAACTAAAACACTGGAATGGCATAAGTCCAAATCCTAAAGACCTAAAATTTCCAGCGTGTGACAAGGAGGTTTCCTTGATTATGTTGGGTTACAGAACTCTATGCAGTCAGAGATTAGCAAAAATGTACATTTCTTATCACTGCTTGAGAAATAGAGGAAACTGTGGGCTAGACGTACTCAAAGGTGCAAGGTGCATACCTAGATCATAAAATCAAGACCAAGATTTCATCCTCCAAACAAGGCACATTTTCTGTAACTGAATATTACAATTTGATGAAAGGGCTTTGGCTGGAAATAGATTTTTACCTGGATAAAAAGATGACATGCACCAAGGATGCAAGGCACTCCAAGACTTCATGAAAAGTGACAGAATTTTCAGTTTTCTAACAAGACTCAATGTTAAATTTGATCCTGTTCATTCCAAGTATTCCAATTGACACCTTTAGGTTTTCAATTATTCAAGTCAAAAAGAGATCAATCAAATCAATTAACGATGATCACTAAAAAGTTTGATGGAGACAAAACTAACCACCGAGGACATGGAGGTAAACTTAAAAACAGGAAGACCAATGGTATCAAGGCACCTAAGCCTAATTGGGAAGGACTATGTTGTAGAGACAGCAAAAAGTCATGACACAAGAAAAATTGCTTCAAACTTTATGGCAAGGCACAAGTGCTAGGCTCAAATAGTGGATTTCAGAGACAACATAAATTCAAGCCAATCTCATCAATGAAGAACCCTCACTAGAAGATTAGCCTTCTCATAATATTAAAAACAGTGAATTGTAAAAGGAAAAGGTTAATAAAATTCAAGACCTCCCGAACTCACTGAATAAATTGGTACATGCTCATTTACAAAATCAGATAAGTACCCAAACTCTTATGCCTTAATGCCTCAGTCGCAACACATTCTGTCTCCTAGGTAATAGACTTAGGAGCCATATATCACATGACTCATTGCCCCACTCAATTTAAAGCCTCAAAACATGTACAGGAACAAAAAAGATCACAGCGTCTGATAGTTCTTCCATTCCTGTTGTGGACCAAGGAATAGTAAATCTAATTCCTTCTTTACCCTTATGTAATATTTTACATATTTAAAAATTATCTATAAAAACTGTCTCTATTCATCGAATCACTAAATATTTGAATTGCAACATAATCTCTTCTGATACTCATCTGTGTTTTCCAGGATAAAATCATAGGGAAGATGATTGAATTTGCTGAGGAAAGAAGTGGGCTCTACTATCTTGAAGATATGGGTGGCCTTGAAGGAAAAGCACAAGGATTGATCCTGTCATGCTCAAATGAGAACTCTCCTTCCACATCCGAAATCTGGCTCCAACACTTAATCTTGGACACCCGTCTTTCCATCAACTTAAAAGCATGTTTCCTTCTACATTTCAGAACATTAATGTCAATGTTTCTATTGTGTTACGTGTAAATTTATAAAACACCATTGTATGCGTTATCATATAAGTGATAATCGATCAACTATGTCATTCTCTTTAATTAAGACTAATATTTAGAGTCCTAGAATTTCTAGTGTAATGGGATCAATTCATTGATGATTGCACTCAAATAACATGTATGTTTCCTACGAAGGACAAATCTAAACCTAGCAATATCATCCTAACATTCCATAAAACAATTTATACACAATTTCGAGTACTTATTAAAATGATTGAATACCAATGCACAAGACTACTTCAACAAAACCCTCTCATCCTTCTTTCATAAGAAGCGGATTATCTATATAGGCCTCAAGTGTAAACACGCCTAAATAAAACAGAGTTGTTAAGCGGAAAAAGTGGCACCTTCTTAATGTCACTCGAGCACTTTTATTCCAAAGCAAGTTCCAAAATCGTTTTAAGGGGAGGTTGTTCTCAGAGCATCCTACCTTACCAATAGGATGCCCTCTAAGATGCTAGAAAATTATAGTCCTACAACCACTCTTCTCAGATTCTTTCCCAACCTACATAAATCAAACAAACTACCACCAAAAGTGTTTGGTTGTATCTCTTTTGTCCACATTCACTAATAAGGTTGACCCTCAAGCATTAAAATGTGTATTTACAGGGTACTCAAATACAAAAGAGGATACAAATGCCATCATCCCGCCACACAAAAATTCTTTATTTCAATGAATAAATGTGTATTTACAGAAAACAAGGATACTTCAAATACAAAAGATAACTCCACAAATCAAACAGAAAGCCATCGAATGAATTTGAAACTGCAAGAGACTTGGGGAGTGATCAAGAGCAACATGAACAGTTGAATCTAAAAGGCCACTGTGAGTCTACTCAAGAAAAGAAAGGTCCACAACTCAACCTAAGAAGATTCATAAGTGAACACCAAATGTGATCCCACTCACTTCCATTCAAGCCATATTGATTGTTCATAATGATTTGCAAGACTTGGAGCCACCCATCGCCGTTAGGAAAGGTACCAAAACATGCACTCAACACCTAACATCCCTCTATTTCTCCTCTCATAAACTCTCTTCAATGCATAAGTTCTCCGTTACCACCATTTACTCTATTAGTATTCCCCCAAACTGTAGAAGAGGCAATAAGGGGAAAACATTGGATACAAGCTATGAAAGAAGAAATTAGTGCCCTAAAAAGGAATAAAACAGGGAAAATGAATGACGGGTGCAAATAAGTGTTTAACTTAAATACAAAGCTGATGGGTCACTAGAGAGGTATAAAGTAAGATTGTTAGCAAAAGGGTACATACAAACCCTATTGCATGAACTGCCAAGAAACCTTTGCCCTTGTTGTCATGCAGGTGTTATCATCCCTTGTAGCTAATTTTGGTCAGTGTTTGCAACAATTGATGTTAAAAATGCCTTCTTTTAGGGAGACTTGGAAGAGGAGTTATAAATGGAGCCACCACTCAGGTTTAGTGGAAAATTTAGCAATGACAAAGCCTGTCTATTAAAAAGGCTTTGTATGGATTGAAAAAAACTTCTCAAGCTTGGTTTGAGAGGTTTACATAGGCTATGCATAGCATGAAATACACACAAAGGGAAGTCAAACATTATTTATTAAACATTCAACAGTTGTTAAAGTAATTGTTTTACTTGTATATATTAATGATATTATTGTAATAGGAAAAAATTCCAGTAAAATAGAGTTCATTCAAAGAAACCTTGCAAAGGAGTTTGAAATCAATGAACTTAGTCAAGTACTTCTTGGATATTGAAGTGACCAATTCGAAAGAAGGCATCTTCGTGTTACAATGAATGTATGCGCTTGATCTCAACAGAGAAACTAAAAACCTCAACAACATGTGGTAAGTACTCCGATTGACCAATATCGCAAGCTAGGAGAGGAAGTCAATGATCAGCTAAAAGATCAAGGAAGACATCAAAGGTTATTCAAGATGACTAATTTATCTCTCATATACTCAATTAATGCCATATACCAATTATATTTTTTTAATGGTACAATTATTGATTCTGAAATCAATTTGTAATTATATCATACATATTTATTACTACGATATAATATCAATATTTTTTTCCAAAAAAGATACAGACTAAAATTTTATTTATTTATAATTTTAATTGAACTTTTACATTTATTATTACACCCTATAAACTTCGTAAACCATTAATACAAAAGCCATCTCCACATAGTCATCATATTTCACAATGACATATAAAACATCCATATCTAAGTCCCACAGTACGATATCCATCATTACTTCAGAATATATGATTACTTGATTGCAAATCTAAAAGTTTAAAGAAAAATGTGAGTTGAATGCCTAATAAATAAATTTTTAATTAGAAATACAACAATTACGGTAAACAACGTCATAAATAAATTTAAGATATGATAATTGACAATACTACATCTTGTATGATATATTTCATTAAAAAGATTTCATAGGAAAAATTTAAGAGAATTACATTTCTATTACTATAAACCTAAGACTAATGTATTTACATCCACATTAGTCCAATAAAATACTTCATGCTCAGATTATTTTTCATCAAATCATTCTACAATGTCAATAGCACCCTCCTAATATCTATGGTCAAATCAATCACTTAATATCTCTAATTATCCATATAACATTCATAGATTCTATAGGACAAATAAATATATCCTCGAAATTAACGGAATGATTTCAATATCGGATAGTGTAGACTACACTACGATATCATGGCGCTCATATCATCCGGATAAAATAGTGTCTTGGTACATTTTTCTTTACCTTATCCATGAAATGTAGAATGAAGTACCACACTATATAAAACAATAACATTGAGTATCTAGGATCCATATGCCGGTAGTTCCATATTATTTTAATATATAGTTTTTTATCCCGTCCCACTAAAATTGACTATTAAAAATAGAAGTGTGAATGAAAATTAATAAAACGTGAATAAAACCAAATATTGATATAACATATTAATGTCCAATGAATAATTAAATTGATATTTCAACATAACCTAATATGCCGTTTATGTTATTCAAATATTAAAATTAAATGTCCTTTAAATTTATTAATTAAAATTCATCACAACACTTAAAAATAAGTCACAATTAAGCAAGTACAAACCAATTCATTATATTAAGTCATCTAAAATATATCCATAAAAAAATATTTATATACTTGATACTCTAAATAATTACTAAAGTATTTTCTACCAGCAAATACTTTATTATTATCCTCAAGTAACACACACACTCTCAAATTTATAATTTTTCCTCAATTTATCATGGCTATAGCATTGAAAAGGAGGTGCTCCCCCACACTGTGAACAATGCTTACGAAGAACCCTAGCAGTGGCCGATGCTCTATCTTTTTGTGGTTTTTGTCACATCCTTCTCCTTCAAAATTAGACTTATTCTAACATTTGATACATAATACCTATCAAAACTATCATATAAGTTCCTTATAAAACCACTAAACCAAATTTATGCATCAAATATTACAAATCACCACTAATATCACCAAATTTTTGCACCATCTTTGGATTTCCCTCAAATTCAACATATGAGAAAGATTTGACAAAAAAAGGTAATCATTTAAGATACAAATGAGGCATAGGGTTGTGAACTAACAAGAAGATTAAAAATTACTTATACAAATTTGTTATTTAATTCTTTCTTACTCATCTATTTTTTGAGCACCTTCTATTCCTTTCTTACTCATCCATTTTTCAAGCACCTTCAATTTCTCCTCTTTCTCAAATTTTATCTCCAATTCCTACCATTTTATCTTTAATTTTTCCGGTATTTATAACCCACCCATCCTAATCCATCTCATGTTCTACTTGTTATAATTTCCTTGTTCAAATTCCACCAAATTAACCTTAATCTTGACATAACCTCACTAATCCTCCATTTTGAGCCACTTAACTTATAGCCATAATTTTCATGATTTCACTCAATATTGTTAAATTTTTTAACATAGCCAGATGTGTTTAGTGTTTACAAGCCACACCTTCATTTTCCACCAATTCCCCACCGATTCCACCATTTCTTCATCGTCTCTTCTCCTTATTTTTCTCTTTTTTTAATTATCAACATTATCATTATTATTATTATTATTATCAAAATCATAGATCCAATTAATTTTATCAAAGTACAATTTTAAAGTAAGAACAATTGGTTTAAATAAGGCACAAATAAACACATTATATGATAAAAAATTCAAGATGTTATAATCTGATATAGAATATATTGTAAGTACAATCGGTCAATTCATTCATAAACCAAAGGAAAGACATATGCAAGCAGCTCATAAAATCCTACACAGCCTATAATCAACACTAGGAGAAGAAATCTTATTCAAGAAAGGGAGAGGGCTACAACTAGACGTCTACCGATAGGGACCATGCAAGTTCCTTATTGATAGGAGGTACACGTCTAGCTACTACACATTCCATGAAACCTAGTTGCTTAGATAAGCAAAAAAAGCTAGTGGTAATAATATCAAGTGCAAAGGTTGGATTTAGAGTTAGGGCAAAATGAGTATGCGAACTACTATAACCGAAGATTATTGTCTATCACAAGAAAATAAGTATTAAAGGACCAATAAAATTTTACTGTGACAACAAATTAACTATCAACATTGTTCACAATCTAATACATTACAACAAAACTAAACACATCGAAATTGACAAACATTTTATCAAGAAATGCTCAACATTATTCTTATTAATAATCCATACATACCATCAAGCAAACAATTGCCCAATGCACTTACTAAGGGTCTACCAATGCCAAGTCGAGAACTTGCTAAGAATAAAAGACATCCACTCACCATCTTGAGGTGGAGGGTTGGAAATCTTAAAGATTTCCTAAGATATTTCCCCGAAGATTTTCTCCATTATTCCCTCTGATTGATCCTCATTATATGCTACATTTGATCCTTTTTAATAGGAAAGATCTTATAAAATCCTCATTTCCTTTTCTTTCGGTTATTATTTCTGATTTGGGAGATTTATAAAATACTCTCGTCTCCTTATTTGGTCTATGTAACTCTTGTAAGAATGATGTACACATTGAAAATGAAAATAGATTAAAGAAATACTTCTTTCACTTACAATAGCATATTGGATTTAAAATACCAATGTCATCTTGTGTAGGGACTATCATAATTTGATTAGGGTGTATTTGTTTCAGTTCTATCCATGGATTCAAACATGTATGTATTGATCATAGTAAGTTGATTACTCAACATGGAATTTGTAATATCCATAAAAGAATACGAATATCCTATTTCCTTCTCTATGATATGGCTCAAGAATCTTTGGTGGTAGTTGAGAAGATCAAAGAAGTCTCAAATTTCAATTCGTAAACTAATGTCATTTGGATGAGTATATATATGACTAAGTTATAAAGGCAATGCATCCACATCATTATTTTATTCAATTGGGATTGTAAGGCCCAAGGATTGAATTACACAGTAATTAAT
Organism: Nepenthes gracilis; assembly: GCA_033239525.1. Classification (NCBI taxonomy): domain Eukaryota; kingdom Viridiplantae; phylum Streptophyta; class Magnoliopsida; order Caryophyllales; family Nepenthaceae; genus Nepenthes; species Nepenthes gracilis. The sequence continues at coordinate 23,571,737 of BSYO01000007.1, forward strand.
AAACGAGGGGTTCACCTTTCATTCTAGTTGGTTATATCATTATATATTATTAGATGTCACCCATGAATATTAGGATCTTGGGAATGATAAACTAAAGAAGAATCATAATAGTTCAAATTAAATAATACAAAATGAATTCCAATGAAGTCAATAATGGAAATTAGTGTTACTTGTTGGCACTATTAATAAGGCATGTCAAAACCCAATTATCAAACCTTTAAGAAGAAATGTGAAGTAACCCATAAAGCAAGGATAAAGGAAGATGTCAAATACTTGAGATTAAATATTTAAAGGCTTGTTAGGCAAGCCTTTAAAGGGAGAGGTCAAATATTTTAGAGCAAAGTATTTAAGGTTTCTTACCTAACCAAAAAAAAAAATAATGTTGAAAGGCTTGTTTGCAACTACTCATAAATTTGCAAGAAGAGGCTTCACTACCAAGTTAAGAAACCTGCTTGACAAGGATGCCAAGCCTCATAATAAAAAAGCATCAAATAACAGCTCTATAATACTCTCTCAGGGATCTTTCTACTTTCTTCTCCCTCTCTTCTTTTTAGTCACAAATAAGAGGGAAAAAAAATGATGTTTCACTCATTTGTGATCATGATTGAAGATTGGTGGGATTTGAAAGTGCTTTAATTAAGCTTCCTCAAAAGGGACGCAACTAGAGGCCAGACAAGTGTACCACTAAATCAGTGAAACAATTGTTTTGGTAGTCTTTGCTTGTGACAACCAAAGTGGGTTGGCATGAATCTTCTTTGATCAACTAGTGCTTTAATTAGTTGGCATGTCTACCAACTAATGCTTTGATCTATCTTGGTGTTTTGAGGTAAAGATTTAATCTGCTTTAGGCTCTGTTTGTTCATCGGAAAATAGCATACTAAAAAATATTTTCCTCATTAATCGGTGTTTGGCGCAATGGAAAATACTTTCCACATTTTCTAATGTTTTGTACGGTGCAGGAAAATAAATCAATGAAAAATATTTTACCAATTAAAGGAAAATAAGGCTTAAATTTCAAAAAAATCAATTAATAAAAATTTTATGAAAGATGATATCACTGCAACCCATGATACCCCAATCAGCTGTTGGTCACCAGCTGACGATGTCTCGGGCCACCATCATCAGTCGCTAGACAGTTTTCTAGCTACCATCAGTCATTGAATAGCTTGTGATATCTCGAGCCTCACCATCAGTCGTCAGCTGTTATCTCTAACCCATTGCAAGTCAATGGGCAGTGATGCCTCGAGCTATCACCATCTTTTATCGACCTAAACACTATGACCTAGGCCAGCTGCTTGCCGCCAACACCTTGGTCCACCTCATCAATCATTGCATGAATTGCTTTGACCTCATCCTACTAGTTATTAATGAAGGTTGCTAGCTATAGACGGCCCTAACCAAGCTATCAATCATCGACCTGCAATATCATTGACCACATCGCTCGAACAAAATATGATCATATTAAAGATCAATCATTGGTGAATTTAACCATGAAGTATCACCACTATCCCAAAAATATTACTACAATCAATAACAGCAAACATCCAATATCGCTGATCAAATTGTGTGATACTCTATATTTTCTTATATGTGCCAAATGCCAAAAAGCATTTTGATGAGGAGTTTATTTTCTTTGAAAATATTTTCCAAGGAAAATGTGTAACACATTTTCTATAAAGATATTGTTTGAGGAAAATATTTTTATTTGATAAATATTTTCCGACAAACAAATAGACCTCAATCATCTCTCTACAATATGGGTTTTTGCATAACAAGCAATGAAAGATATAGTGATGGAAAAGAATAAAGATAATCAATCACAAGATGGATTTTGTGGAAATCAAGAGGAAACTAGAGTTAGTGCCTCTTTTGTAGGTTGAATGTCAGTTACAACTAAAAAACAGATTAATACATTCAGTTTTAACTTTTAAGTACTAAAGAGCTACTCAATTACTAACTGCTTCCTTCTTGGCCATAGTCTTGATCTTCTTTAACCTGGTGCACTGTTTTTGATGCTGTTAGGCTTTGTTCTGCTCATGCAGTCATGTAACTACTGGTCAAGAGATGGAATTACATCACAACTACCCTCTGGAGATAGCATCTTTGCTCTCAAGGACAAAGGGAGAGAATTTAGCTAAATTAAAATCATATTTTCACAAGTGGAATCCTCTATGGACAGGTTGGTCCACTGCATTAATACTTGCTTGACAGATACGGTATTATGGTGATTATTCTGGTCTTCAGGATGGAGAGTTCATCTTGTTGGACCCTGACTGATAAGGTCATTTGAACTCGTAAATTATCCCCAATCTTCTATTTCAAGAGGGGAAAAGTAGCAGGCCCCATGTAATTTATCAAAACATTTGCAAAAATGGGAATGAGAAATTTGTTTTTAGTAGTGATGTCATTGAGTTACATAGTCAGCAATAAATCTCTAGCTACAATCCTTACTCTTTACCAATAAAATGGTGGACGCAAAAAGATTTTGGCAATGCTGAATGACAAAAGAATGCGACATGTTATATGTAAGTGATTATAGTGATTGTTATGGGAGGCTTGCATTATAATGATTATGATCACACTTTGAGTGTAGGGACTCTCCAACGCCAATTGCGCTGGATCGTCTTATGATTGAAAGTCTACCATGGCTATTATTGGTTTGTTGGAGGCAATATGGTATCTTGGAAAAGCAAGAAACTGAATGTAATTGCAAGGTCAATGTGCTGAATCCAAATATCATATATTTACACATGAAACTTGTGAAGTAATGTGGATCTGATAGTTGTTAGAGTCCCTCAAATGTAAGAATGCTGGATCATCTTAATTATAGAGTGATAATTAGGCAGCAATGCACATTATATCAAATCGAGTATTTTACAAACGCACAAAACATATAAAAATAGATTACCACTTTTTTTGTGAAAAGCTTTAATAAGGGGTTGTTTATATTAAATATATGAGAACTAAAGAACAACGAATATATATTTTCACTAAGTTTCTAACTAGTGTTCAAGTTTAAGTACATTTGCAACAAGATGAGCATTGTTAACATCTATACTCCAACTTGAGAAAGAATGCTAGAATATATCTCTTATTAGTGTTAGAATATGCTCTTGGATATAAAATGGTATATTCCTTTTGTAATGGTTTAGTAATTGTACTATTTGTAAATATCCTTAAATACATCAATAAGACTAAACATTACTGTGTGACGTTTGTTTCTTAATTTTTTTATAATATTGCATTTTTCCAAGTTGTCTATGTGGTTAAGAAAGCATCTTGTATCCAGAGGCTACTCTACTCTCTATCTCTACATAAGCTCTCTCCTTTTCACTTAAAGATACATTTGGCTAAAACATGAGCAAGCATTGTAAGCATTTTGATCTTATCCTATTGAGCACAAAAGTTTCATATTTTTAGTGAGAGAGATTTGTGTGAATGTTTGTACTTAACTTTCTCATATTTTTTTGAGAGAATTATTGTGTCCTCTTTTAATTATAAAGGTAAAGGTGTCAATCTTGAGAGAAAGCTCCAAGGTTGGAGTGTTAGTTACAAACCATAAAGTATCTTGCTTGTGTAACATTTTGATCAAAGGTCTCATCATTGAGCTATGATGTAAAGGGGACATACATCAATTAAGTACTTACAAATTTGATCTTATTTGTAACTTGACCAATAAGGTTTAGAAAAATGAGTTCTTTTAACTTCACTGATAGGCTTTGTTTTACAGCTGGGCTCTCAAGCCTATGTTCATGGGAATTGATCTTTAACCATTCAAGAAGATGAGTAAATTGGATTTTAACTCTCAAGTGTGGGTTAGGAATATGAGGTAGACAAGGTAAAACCTCCATAAATTACGGTTTCAAATGAGAGAAAAGTTCCCTGGGTAAGCTTTCCCCATACCAAACACATTTTCACATCCTAAAACTAATGGATTAACTCCTACAACAACAATAATAGCAACAAAGCCTTAAGTCTCATTAGTGTGGCACACTTCCATTAGGATGTCAAAGTGGCCCAGTAGGAATAGTTCACCAAAATCATTTGCCTTGATTTGGATTCAGAAAAGTTTTTATTACACTATGAATACAATATCCAGAATCTTTCAAATCTTCCAAGACACAATCGGAGGAGAAAGTAGTATATTCAGGGCAATATAGCTTCCATATGTCCCTTAATGCTTATAGCAGAAAATTATTGGGCATGCAAAACCAATTGGGATATATGCAAAGTATAGTTCTCAGCAGAAGCTACCTCATAAGCAATACAGAATGAATAATATATTTAAGGGAAAGGTACCAAATACCTCATTGGCCTCATCTAAAGCGCTGGTAGATTCATCCAGAAGAACCAAATCTGGTTTGGACAGAAGGACACGTGCAAACGCAAGTCGTTGCTGCTCACCCAGCGAAAGAACGCTAGACCATTCATATGTAGAATCTAGACCGTTAAAACGAGGCAGTAGATAGCCAAGGCAAACATCTTCCAAGACTTTAACTAAATCAACTGTTGTGGGCTTCTCAGTCCCTTCCCTTGTACCTACCATGGCTTGAAACCGCAGCAAGAACTCAGGACAACCTATAAAATGAAAGCATTAATACACATCAAGTAGGTAAATAACCAAGAAAATCATTGAGATTTTTGCCATAAAATTTGTCAGCTGTCAGCATACAATCACTTCACTCACCCATTCCAAATATTATGGCATGACTGCCACTCTTCTCCTTTTTATTCTTCTCTCTCCCTCTTACCCTTCCTTCTAGCATATCCTACATCAAGACCCTTTCAAAGTTGTCAATGCAATTATAAAATGTGGATGCAAAAGCATTCTGTAATTGTTATTTCTTTGCATGGAGTTGAGATTCAAAATTTATGGTAATCTGCTGGGTACATTGTTATATATATTAGGAGGGTAACACATTATTTGAGCATTTCACACCCTCAAAATGTTGGGATACAAACTGATTTGAACACTGGTGGAGCCATGAAAAAGTCAGGTTAAGTTGGCATCACGAGCTGACTAAACAAACAGCAGTTAACATTGCTTATGAGATCTCCTAATTTGGGTTGGAGTAACTTAGTAAGTACAAATTTTCAGTGGGGGATTTGGCCTTATTTGGTGAGAAAAAGCAAGTAGTCAACTTCAATTTCTTAGTAGGAGGAAGATGAATCAACACATCTTCCCCCCAAAACACCAACACACACTTGTGATCATGGTCAATGACAATTACAAGATCATTACTATCTTCATCATCTATTTCACAGGAAATTGGTTCGTGAATTGTAACAGAACATGAAATTGCCACATTTTTACAAGATGCATAAGAACCAGAGATATGGAATCCCCTACCCAGGGAAAAACATCCCATGAATTATGTTCTTGAAAAGTACAACTCCCCTACAGAACTGAGCAATGTAAGACAAAAGGAGGTCTAAAATTATCTGAAAGCAAGTCATGTTATTGGATTGTAGGATTCATGGTTGCAAGCTCAAACAGCTATATGCAATGCAAATCCACAACCTTAAAAGTAGTGTTTTGCTCAACAGTAAACAGGATGACTTGTGAGACCCTAGTGATATCGAGTCAGAATACTGCTGTTACATGGCAACTGAGGAAACTCAAAATTATTAAAAGATTAGTAACAAAACATGTGGAATTAAAGTGGATGGAGGTATGAAGTGTACTCATAACAAATGTGTGCAGCAGATTGCAGAGAACTTAAATGTGTCACACTCAACAAATTTAAGTACCAATCCTAAAACCCTGCACTGTAAGTACAATCTAGAAAATCAAGTGTTTAAAACTGTAACACAAATCTCATTAGCATTAATGCAGCAGCAAGTTTATATTTATGGAAGAGAAATGCAAAACCTTTTGCATTTATATTAGCAGAAATCAGTACTCAATGCATAAAATAGATGTGCTTATGATGTTCAAAAGAAGTGATACATGTTGAATTGTTCTCCATCCCCTCAAGTTCATGCAGGGAAAAAACCAAAGATTCTCACATTCTGAAGCATAAAATGAAACAGGTAATAGTTGCTCAATATAATAGATATAAGCATCACAAATATGAGAATCACTCCCCCACTGCAATCCTGTGGATTTTCAGATAGACAGTGGAACTCAAAAGGCTTAAGCATTCATTATACCTGCAAATAACCCTCATTTGCTTCGATTCCATCAGAAAAACCAAAAAGAAAAAAAAAAGTAAAAGTCATGTCAATCTTCACATGAAAAACAGATAACTTTTATATTCCCACTTCTATTTTAACAATTTTATATAAAGCTTCAGTGTCAACAATGATTATCCATTCACCTAAATCTCTCTTCCTAAAAACTAAGTCTATCCTCTCTAGATTTTTCAGTATTTGAAGTGTTATCCTGGGGTACTGCAGAATCTGATCCCTCCCCCAACCCACCCACCCACACCAAGAAAAATGCAAGTCAAACCTAATTTGCTTTTGAGAGTCCATTTTGCCATTGTGCAGTGGAAATTATCGTACAAAAGCTGCTTACGAGTTTCCTTAGTATCATCCAACATTGGAAGGTCTGCCCATGTAGGGTAAAGCAATTGTTGACGAAGTGATCCCAAAACCATGTACGGCTTTTGAGGAAGGAAAAATATGCCTTTAGAATTTCTGTTTGTGCATATCAGGCTCTCCTCAGCTATATGGTGTCTACTAGTCTCAGAACAGGACAATGCTGAGGAAATGCCTGTTTGGTCTAAATCTTTCACATAGAACATGATTTTTCCTCTACCGGTAGTCCAAAGTCCGGCCATTGCTCTCAACAAGGAAGTCTTACCACTTCCACTCGGCCCAGTTATCTGTCAATAAAGACACAGTAAATAAACACTTAACTGGATGGATTAACGGATTGACATGAAAAAGACATTAAATAAAGACAGAGCATCTCTGACCAGGAGATGATCCTTTTCCTTTATTTCCAGTGACAAGTTATTGATAAGTGCAGATTTGGATGGAGTCTCCAGGGACAGATTCTCAATATCCACTAATTTATGAGGTCTATCAAATGGCACAGAACCATTTGATTCCAGCACGGTCTCATTCACTGAACTTCTGACACTGCTGTAGAAGACATGAACCTTTTCCACAGCATCAGAGATGCTGTAAGACATGCTTCTATCAAGGGCATCATCAAATTCACCTACAAATTAAGACACCAATCAGCAAGAAATAAAGTGAAAGAAACATAAAGCAAGCCAGCTGCCTAGTTGCCAAGTCAATGCCTCTCCTAGTCCACACAAGGCACCCTCAGCCAGTTTCACTATCAATTACACCATTAAGTTTTCCTTGAAGTTCAAAAGACACCAAATTAGCCACCAACCACAGGGAAGAAACAAAGTTGTCAAGGGCAAGAAGGTGCTTGTCAAGGTGGCCAGGGAAGCAAGCCTGTCACCTAGGTCCAGGTCAAACCCCTTCAACAAGGCACCCCTTGCAAACACCTGAAGTAGGGCCCCAGACTCCCAGGAAAGTGCCTCAAGTAATTCTGGGCTTTGAACTATCTGTATGCTGTGAATGCATCATCTTTTTATACAGTTGGGGGGCCAGAGGAGCCAGAACAGACACAAGGCAACAGGTAAGAAATGTAAATGCAAATGCTCCAAACTCCGGCGGAGTGAACATTAATGAGGTGTAAATTCAGAGGGATTGAAGCCACAAGTCTAGATGACAGCTTAATGCTTAGAGATGATGATGTGTTTTAGTTAGTTTATGCCGTTGTTAGGACCAAATCATAAATTTGTATTGCTTGTTATGAATTTTTTTCCTATAGCATTTGTTTCGTAGTATCATTGTAATGAATTTTAATTTATATTACTAAACTTGCATATGTATATATGTGTATATGTATGTATATACATATATGTACGTATGTATGTATATCATTGATGGCCTAAGTCCTCTTCATACGATGTTTTGTGACTTTAGTCATAATTGACTTATTTTGAAAATTCAACAAAAATGAAGAAATTAGTCGCTTGCTTCACTCAGTTGAGTGCCTAGAGAATGTGTTGGAGGGCTCTTGCGCAAATGTTCTTTAGGAAAAAATAGATAAACTTGTGTGTATGGGGGCAAGTCTTCAGGTTCACAAGTACAAAACATGAGCATTGCAATATAAATACAGATTCATATTCACATCTGGTATAGTAGATAAAACTAAGAAGTTCTTACTACCTACCTAATAGCACCCTTATCTGTCTCCACAGTAAAGAAAAGTAGGAATCGCGTGAAAATACATGTTGGTACTGATGTGGAACAAATGGATGTGTTTCATGATAAAAATCTGATAAATCTCAAAGATAAAGATGTCGGGAAATAGCACCCTATTTGTCTCAACAGTAAAGAAAAGTAAGAATTGCGTGAAAATACATGTTGGTACATATGCAGAAACTAACGGATGTGTTTCATGATAAAAATCTGATAAATCTCATAGATAGAAATGTTGGGAGGTATACAGGCTTTACTAGCCAGAAAACTGAGGGTAGAAATCAAGGTTGTACTGATGGTCCAGAGACTTTATATTGTGGTAAGGGCTTCAAATAGGCCATACGCCTAACATCCTTACATACAGACTTCCAAATAGGCAACACTCAAACGGATCAATAAACTTTCCCTAATAATATCTATGGAAGTGGTGAGGAGGGGGGGAAATTCTGAAATTGTTAAACCATTGTCAATAATCAATATTCTAACAGAAATGACAATTCCTAATCATCTAAATTACAACATGATAGCATATGAAAAGAAAGAAGCCAATGAATAGCCAAATTATTTCTCAAGCTGACAAGGTACTGTTGATAAACCCCTACATGATAACCTTTTTTACAAGCTGATTGACTACTAAAAGACGAAATTGCCCTAGATGCCCAAAAATACCAAAGGACTGTCTTCTTCTTTGAAGTTTGAACTAATCAATAAGGGAATAAGGGATAGTATTAACAAAATTTTCAAGAAATGAGAGGAAATTCATACTTAATACAAAAGAGTATCACTTAGTAAACTCACCCAAATGACACTCCCTCCCACAAGATCACTGAATAATATAACTATATGATATCTAAAGACCAGCCACATTTTTCATGATAGAATTCTAGGCATGTTGATAAAAGGTACAAAAACAAAAATCAAGTTGAATTAATTTGAGATCTGGCCTTAGCTGGCCAAAATATGGCAAGGACAGAACAACTTTTGATGAACAAATCTCTAAATTCCCAAAGGTAGGAGCCACCAATTTCTGTATCAATGATGAAGCAATTATGATAGGAAAAAATACTTATAAGTACACATGCTTATTCAGCACTTCATCTTCTTGAGAGTGGTCGGGTGCATGAGATTTCCTACATTGTAGAATCGAAGAAGGGTTAGATGCCCATAACCTTAACTCTCTCATTATACAGAAGTCATTTCCATGGTTTTAATAATAGAAGAAAATATTGGTAGAGACATTGGTATCGGTCCAAGCCACATCAATATTTGATATGTCAATCAAAAAAATTTTACGAAAACATAAGTTGACAGATATATTATCGGCCAATATATTGGATATTAGCCGACATTTTCATCCATGGTTTGAACACATTACCTAAGGTAAAGTAGGGTAACCTTACCAATGTGCACAGGTTAAATTGGTAACATTAGAATCAACGAGTGTAGGCTTCTACCTAATATAAATCATCAAACACATATCCTGGATCATAATTACCAACAGAAATCAAACCTAGAAAGTTTAATTCACCATCCTTGTGGATTAGATTACAACTCATATTCCTTTGAAGGAAAAGGAGGGGGTAAATTTTGATTTACATGTTGCTTTTCCGAGATCTAACTTCATCTTCCTTAGTTCATTTGGTAATAGAAAACACAAAATGGGACTGTGTAGGATGTTTCTTAACACATGTAGAGGTCTGGCAAATATCCTGTAATTTTGCAATGAAAGCAAGCTCTGTAAGTCTCACTCACTGTCCTCCAATAACAATCATATCAGAACATAAACCAGGATCATGCATATTTTGCTACAGAATAATTGGCTATCTTCTTAGTGAAGCTAAGTTGCATGAAAACATGAAACCAGTGTAAATAGCAGGAAAGTTCAAATATGATACCCAGACGATCAATGACAGCTGAAAAGGCACTCAGAGCCTGAAACTGGTAAACAATGAGGGAAAAGTCTCCTAGGATGTGATTAAATGCTGATACAGACTGATTTATGACACCGAATTCAATCTTTCCTGAAAAATACATAGGAGCAACTACTGCAGCAGGAAGAATCTGAATTAGATACCGATAGCCATTGGTGAAGAACTCTAAGTTTCTAGAAGATATCAACAGATTCTGCAAAATAAATATCATTAAGTATTAGAGTAACGATAAATGATCATAATATCTGCTCACTCTGTCCTCATGCACGGAAAACAGAAAAGAAATTTAACAGAATCAATAATTCAGCAAAACATATGTTCATCATTATAAACACATTAACACATATATGTGTGTTGGCAGAGATGAGCATATGAGCGTGCATTTAAGAAACAACAGAACTGAGACATATATCAGCATTGATGAGAATTGAAGTTCCAGAGAAATGGAAACTCATACAATAATAAAAAAAACATTTGAAGGCTCGGAAATATAGTGAAAGAAAATTACTTATCTTATGAAAAGAAAGTTTTTGCAATGCAAACTAAGAACAAATACAATGCCCAAAGCTCTTCCGCAAAGACAATCAGCCTTCAAAGAAAAGACTGAACATTGGTTCATCACTGGCCTTGTGTTGATAATCAAAATAATGATATTCAAGACTATGAGTACCATTATTGATCTTGGCACCTCCATCAACCAGGTTAATAGGAAGCTTGCAGAAGAACGACAACTTGATGTCCCCACACTTCCATATGCCATAATTCCAAAGAGTGACATTGATCTAGGCAATTAGCATTGTACCTTTTTCATATACATAGTTGTTAAAGGGAACAAAACTTACCTATGTTTGTGAACTATGTTCTGTTATTGAGAAATGGTCCCTTATATCATTATTATTAGAAATGTTTCTCAATTATGTGGTTGGTAGTGGCCAGCAAGTCAAGTGCCTAGTGCTAGATTCCAAACCAAGCCATGTAATTTTTTATAAATTTTCTAGCATTATTGTAATTTTCTAGGAATTTAAGTAAATTTAGTTTGAATTTTGACATTTTAGAAAATTAGTAAACCCATAGTGAAAGTTGTAGCATTTCAATGTATATTAGTATCAATGGGCAAAAGGCTTAAAACTCCCTATATAGGGAAAATTTTCAAAAAAACTTTTTTTATCATATCTAATTGTTGCTTGTTATTATTAATTGCTTTCATGCACATCCACATTCTCATTAGTAATTTCCTTGGTTCTACACATTCAACACTCGTATTTGCAAACAACTTGCATCCCAACATGAATCCTCCCACTGAAATGTGCTCGGAGGGTCAACTTAAACAAGCATCTTTACTCCCATGGCTATAAAGGTTCCGCACGGGTTTAGAGCTATAAAAGCTGAATCACGGCAGTTTGTATTAGAGCCTGATTTACAAAGGCAACAATCAGAAATTCCTTAGTTTTGTGAAAAGCTAATATTGTGAGATTGAGATGGCACAAACAACACCACAACTGTTACTCAGACAACTCTTGTGATACATTTACCATAGTGTCTCATCTAAAATGATCGAGCTAGAAGCCCAAAATAATCCTTCAATAAGATAGAAAGATGGGAAAACAACTTCACTGCCTAACTTAGGTCCCTTGAAGAGGTGAGGATGGCCGCAACTCAAATAAAAGTGCTAAAAGAGGTAGATGTAGAGTTTACTGCAAAGGTGAGACTTCTAGTGTGCGCTACCATAAGTGATAGCGATTCCTTCAACAACGAGAATGTCAAGCCTTTGAAACCTTGTTCGTACAGTGGTGCGAGACTCAAAAGAGCTTGATAATTTCATTTTCGATTTAGACTAGCATTATTAGATTGCAATGATGGACTCAGAAAAGGCCATTGTGTGTATGGCAACAATGTATTTCAATGATGATGCCAAATCTACTAGTGGAATAAATATGAAGAAATTTCCAATGGAAGATAGATCTACGAATTTTGGGAAGACCTCAAGAAAAAACTAGTAGCACATTTCTTCCCCGAAAAATTAAATCCACTACATGACAAAACTGATGTAGATCAAGCACATGATACATTTAGAGACAATGTTAAAGCTTTCTTAGCATGCATCTTAGACAATGAGGGCATGTATGACAAGTACATTCACTTTCATTTCATTAATAATTTGCAATCATAATCCAAATAAAGTTGTTTAGATAGTGAGTGCAAGATTAGGCCTCTGTCTAAAATATGGCTAAACACTAGTTGAGTATGCCATCAAGAGGGGTAATTGTAACAAAGGAAACTTTATGTTGATAAAACAAATTGAACTATAAGAAGATAATATCGATTGTCCAACACAATGGAACTGACTTACCAAATATTAGAGATCGCACATCTTTTTGTTCTGTTTAAACCATCTTCCACAACGAAAATATCCTAACGGTCGAGCCAATAATAAAAACTAATTGAAAAATGGTAGAAATAAATATTTGTTAGAAACATTTTATTTTGCTACTAATGAACTTGCAAATATCCATTACATCACCCAAAATCTACTGTTAAGCAAATTCTTGTCATTTGTGGACAACTTTGTGATTTATCGAGATAATTATAATTTCTGCAAAACAATTCCGGCAATAGAGGTAAATACAAAATTAAAAGAAATAATTTTAAGTAAATATTGAAATTATCAAAAATAACATATTAAAATTATTTTTAAGTATACTTTTCAATAAAAATTTAAAAATATAGTAAAAATCCTCCAATACTAACTTGTCTCGCCACAATCATAGATCACACGTGAATTTACGCAAGATGTATATATGTCTTAAAGAATTTTATACTAACATGGGATGGCTTGTATAGAAGAAAGGAATGCTCGTATCCATCACAATTTAGATATAATGTATAATCTTTATGCACCACACCAACACTAGAACAGTGGAACAAAGGTGGTTCAGGACATCCCAGTATTTAAGATTTGCTTTCTTTGATACAAACTCAGCGTAGAACACAACTGATTATTGAAAATGCAACATCAGTTTAACTTTTTCACTACTTGCAATCCAACCACATTTTGAACTTCACAAATAGCAGATCAAAGTTCAAGATTTTAAATTGGGGAAAGGCTAACGAGTACATATTTTCCGTTCAAACATCAATGGCATGGGATCTCTTAACCTCATTAGCAAGTATAGTGTCATTGAAATTAGCTTTCAGCGCTGCATATCAAGTAGTTGACAAAAAAAAAAAAAAACAAGATAACATTGAATAGAATAGAAATATACATTCTTTTTAAAGATTGGTTAGATGCAAAAGATCGCGTTAAAAATCTAATCATTTTAAATTCCAGCAAAGAGAATGACTCCAAAAGTTGTAGTAATAATAAAAATATAAGTGAATCTTAAAAATATGTCAGTTATTATTAAATATAGTTTTTTTTACTTTTGTAAATTGTAACATTAAAAATATTCAACTAAATAAATAAAATGTAATGTATTTTTACAATATGATGTGTAATTTTATTTTTCATATTTTTAAAATTTTTCATTATAATTTTACCTAAAACGACATAATCTAGAGGCATGCCTAGTCCAGCACAAGTGGGCTATTTGCCACATTGGGCTGGAATATCTTTGTCCCATGCTGTGCCAATGTCGACATGGCATCTTTCTAGTATCTTTGTAATTTTCTAGGAATTCAGGTACATTTAATTTTGAATTTTAGTATTGAAGAAAAATTAGTTATCCCATTGTGTTAGGTCATTTCATTGTATACTAGTACCAAATACCAAAATAATCAAAACCATCTATATAGAGCAATAGATCTAGAAACTTTCCTTCATCTCCGAATGTTGCTTGCTGCCATCGATGCATTACTTGTGTTTCTGCACTCTCATTATCAGCTCACTTGGGTTCTATGTATTCAGCACTCATGTTCACGAACAACTTCTATCCTACTATCAACCCTCAATTAAGGTGTGCTCAGGGAAACTTGGCTGGCATCAATGCTCCCAACAAGCACAAATAGGTTGCATTGTTCTGGCTAAAAAAATTAGGCAATGACAAGTAGATGCTCAAGCGAAATGAAGTGCCAAGTCCAAATGAGACAACTTCAAAGAGGTGCTGCCTAGGATAGCACCTGAGTCAAGGCAGCAGGGTGCTGAGGCGCTCAACTGGATGGCGGAGCAATTTGTTTTGCTTGATTCTCTTTTCTTTATCTTGCATAGAAACCTAGGTTAAACATTACAGTATGTTCCTTGCTGTAAAGCAATTTTAACCACAAGTTTTATGGTATTTTTATATTAGTATGGATGTTTAAAAATCAAAAAGTATCCCTACTTTTCCAATGCCACAAAGACGGCAGATTCATTTATCTTGAACAAGGGAGAAATAAGAAGGGCAGCATCTTCAATGCACTTCAGGACAAGAAGTAATGTCTCTATCTTCTACAGTGACAAAAAAAGAAAAGACAAGCTAAACCTGCACGAGGCATTTATCAATCTCTTTAATTTCTTTTTTGATCTCTCTGTCCCTGCTCTCTCTTACCCTGCTTGTTTTGTTCAACATGAACTGTTTTATTCAACATATGGAAAGAGATGAGAGAAAGGAGAGGATGGCTGCATGCTGAGGCCGCTGGGATTTGCAGCTGTGAAGAGGAAGGAGCAGGATTGGAAGTGGGGATTATAGGGTAGTGGCCTGGTAGAAAGATTCCTGTTAGAAAGAGCGAGGGCAACAGGATGGCATCTGCCACCATTAAGGGAATAAGGCAGGAGGGACTTGGCAGGTTGCTGCTGGGGTGGAGGAGGAATGGTGAAGGTGATGAGGCAGCTTTTTAAATACTTCTTATTTTTAGTGTTAACTTTCAAGCTTAGTCTAGTTCTCAAAAATGAATATGTATTGTCAGTAAAATTATAAATTCATTGTTTCATAAAGCAGCTCTTTTTCTCCACATGGACAAAATTTTATCTGTGACCGGTTGAAGTTCAGAAAAAATTTGAAGCTATCCCCAACTAAAGAATATTGTTGAATTTGCTCACAATAGCCCAACAAGGTGGGGACAGAAAGACATCTTCACACAAAAAGATATATGGAAAGTGGACGAGAAAGGATTGAGTGGAGTTACATACAGTTAAATTTTCAAAAGCATTTCTGAATCTCTTCAGTAGTAGTCGCATTTCATTTTCCTCACCACCATAGAAAGCAATTGATTCAGCATTCTCTCTGACACGAACAAGTCCATAACGAAAATCTGCTTCTTTTTTTTCTTGTAAAAAATTTAGGCTTACCAACCCCTGAGATCACATATAAGGGTTTTTAGAAAACTTAAGAAATAAGAAAGACACATCACAAGAGCATGAAAAGATGACAATTTACCTTTCCGAGAAAAATACTGATTGAAGTCCCACCAATTGAATACACCAGTAGTACAATGAAAAGTGGAGGATAGATGCCATATAGGATGTTACTAAACGATATTAAGTCTACAGCAGCATTGAACAGGGTCAAAGCGAAGGACAGTGCTGTGCCAGTGAAGGAACTTAAGTCATCAACAATCCGCTGATCTGGATTGTCAAGTATGGAGAGAGACTGAATTTTATAAAATGTCTGATTCTTGAAATACCGGTCCAAGTAGTAGGTTGTCATCCAAGACCTCCACCTTAAAGAAAGGGTCTCCCTTGCAAAATCTCTCAAAACAAAAAACTGCAAAACAATGAAGGTTTTAATTTTGACAGGAACAAAAAAGATTAGTAGTACATAAAAGAGCAACTGATACTACATTCAAACTGGATCACAAAATAACAGGCTTTCTGGTTAACGAAATGCATGAACCCCAAGAATATCAAAATAGAAAACGCAGGTCTCCTGATTCAGCATCATGCTTGTTTACAGACAACTAAGATTCCCAGTGACAGGCATAGGAATTACTTTTGAAGTGGGTGAGTATACATGGGGTTGTATTATCTCCAATTTGGGCTGTAATTGGACCTTATAGTTGGCCCCTCTCCATCATTCATCTATAATTTAACGCATAGGAATAATCCAATCATTGGTGCAACAGATGTGACCAAATTACATAATTCCATACTTATTTTATGGAAAATGCTTTTATTCAAGTAAATTCTATTAACTTTTGTTTGTTATTTGGTTGGGGAAGAAAGTACTAAGAGGGGCAAAATGGTCATTTTACCCCCCAAGCTTTGTTGATTTTGTTGGAAAGCTTAATTCGAGGCATATACTTTTGTCTTTACACGTCTCAAGATTCTAAGGATCTTGGGATGAAAAACATGTGCAGGATAAGTGAATTTTGGAGATCCACAAAAATATTTAAGTCTGGTCCTTGATTGGGTGAAAGATTTGGAGAGTAATATGGCTGATTCGGAGACCAAGATTTCATGCAATGATAGAAGGAAAACTAGACAACAAGTTGGGCTCTCTATTCTAGAAACATGGCAACAAAAGAAAAAAGAGAAAATTAAGAGACAGCTAGCAAACATTACACAGCTGGAACATAGTGTCACAAATGGCTGAAGAGCCTAGAGGTCATGTGCCATACACACAGACGATGCCCACATGTATATCTTAGTTGTATAAATATGTATATATAAAGTACGTAACTACATGGGTGATTCTATGTAATTCTAGGATGCCCTAGAAAACTATAGAAAGGAATGAACATATACTTTATTCTAGAATATTCTTAAGTAAAAAAAAAATGGAGGGTTCAAGAGTATTTTTGAGAAAGATACTTGTATAGAATACTCACGAGTGAATGTTAGCCATCCATAGTGGAGGATGGACGAAAAACATTAGCCATTGGTCAAAGAGATGTCATTCCTAGATAAAAGGATAAACTTCTCTTATTAAAAGCAAGCAAGCATGGCAAGTTAAGCCAAGTGAGATAAAACTAAAGGAGTGGTGCAACCAAGAGAGTAGTTAGTCTTGAGACTTCTAGAGGAGAGTTTGCAGGGTGAGGTTACAAGGGTGAATATTGTAGAGGGGGGCGAGCTTGCAGGATGAGCTTGTAAGGGTGAGTGTTGGTGCCCCGTTATACAATTGTACTTAATCTTTGATAGTAAAGAACGTTTTCTCAAAAAGTCTTGTATGTTTCCTCCAAAAGTCTTGTGTCTATACACACTTGAGAATGGAAATATAAAAAAAAAACTAACTTTTCTACATCATACAGGGTGCACTAGGCAAGTGTCATGTAGGTAACTAACAAAAAGTGTCTTCCCATGACAATTGCTATCAAAGACAAGTTCATGAGAAAATCTACACAGGGTAGCTACATTGAGGCCATGCTAGAGAAAGGCTGAAGCTACAAGGGGGCTAGCTAACATCCACAAGTGGGGCACTCATCACCATGTTGGAGGGCAACATTACGAACATGATGATCTCCATGGAGGGTGAGGTGCCAGTTAAGAAGAAGAGTGCACGAGGTACATCTAGGGAGTAATGACTCTCACAATCTACAGCTAGACATTCTCACGTGGAGGTCATGGAAGATGTCAAAGGCCTACCTGGGTGAAGGCCTAGACAACTTTAAGATGGAGTATCAAGACTCCAAGGATACATTAACTAATATGGTGGAAAATATTACAGCAAAGTTACAAATGGACATGGCGACATCCAACGAATGTTGCTACAAATGATGGGCAAGTTAGAAGCCATGGCGTAGGACCTAGCATCAGATGTTGCGACCAAAAGCAATGGGCTATATGCTAAACGGCAATGACAAGCATGGCAATCATCGAGACACCTAAGGTGAATGCGTCTATGCCCAAGCCTTTTGAAGGTGTGCGGGATGCCAAGCAATTGAATAACTTCCCATGGCAAATGTAGTAGTGTTTTGAGACCATGCAGATGGTCAAACATCAAGATAAGGATTGTGACCCTTTATCATACAAATATTGCCATGCCATGGTAGCATAACAAATACCACAAAGTGGAGAAGGGGTTATGCACTATACTGTCGTGGGATGATTTCAAGAAGGAAAACGAAAAGTCGTTCTATCAAAAGAATGTCAAATATCTCGCCTGTATGAACATAAGAAAGATAGAGCACACAAGTAAGATTACTGACTATGTGAAGGAGTTTACTTCGTTAATACAAGAGGCACCTAGTATTACCAAAGATGAACTCTTTCACGACTTTATGATGAGACAGCAATCATGAGCAAGGACGAAGATTGAGAGGCGTGAGATCGTAATTGTGGGTGATTTCATGGCCAACACTGAATCATTGATGAACTTTGAGCTCAATACAAATTATCATGAGAATGGTCAGGGCAAAAGTGAGGGAGATGAGTCCAAGGACTGACACGCCAAAAGCCTCCACAAGAAATCTGTAGATGGCATCAACGAGAGAGTAGAGATCAAGACAAGGGCAAGCAAAAGACTCTAGAGAAGGATGGCAAAGCCAAAGGTGTGGTGGATGCTTCTTATGTGAGGGAACACACTTTACGAGGGACTGACCTAAACCGGGGAAGCTAAATGTCATCCAGAAAGTTAATGAAGGTCCTAAAGAGGACGAGCCACATCACGTGAGGGCGATGCAGCACATCGACACAATCCAGGCAACGCCAAAGGAGAGCAAGGTCATGTGATGATGTATGTGGGCATCTTCATCAAGGAGAAAACCACGATGGCAAAGTTGGATACACAAACAATGCACAACTTTAAGACTATAGAGGTCGCGAATAAGTATAAGCTTAACTTAGTTATGGAGGAGGGCCAAGTAAAGACGGTGAACTCTAGCCCCAACCCTATTCGAGGAGTTGTGTGTGATGTGCCAATAGATTAGAGTGTGAAATAAGAAGTTGGGCTTCATAGTGACAAACCTGGATGACTACACATTCATCCTAGGTGTGGAGCTCTTCCACTTTGCCAAGAGCATAGTGATGTCGTGATATAAGTGTTGTGCATCATGGAAGGCGAAGAACTATTGCAAATGGTTCTTTAAGATGGTGACTTGAAGAAGAAGGCACTAACGCTTTTGCGGAAGATTAATCGGCTACTCCTGGAAGGGTTGGCATTTAACGAGGCTTGCTCGAGGGAGTAAGACTAACTAGTAGTGAGCCCGAGATCAGCAACGAGAAATAGTCATCCACAATTCAGCCAAGTCAAGCGACGAGACATAAAAGATGAAGGTAGAGAAGGCTATAGCAGCAAGATCATGATGTCTTTTCACGACAAAGTTAACGTGGAACAGTAGGGGGAGAGTGTCATAGATGTCCAAGGAGCATAGAGGTTACATGCCACTCAAATGGTGGACCCTCATATCTACAATTTAGTTGTACAAAGATGTACATGTAGGATACATAATTGTCTAAATGTTTCTAGACAGCTATAGGATGCCTTAGAGAATTATAAAAAAAAATAAAAAAAGACATGTACTTTACTCTAAAATGTCCTTAAGTAAAGAGGATGTGTGAAATTCTAGAGTATTCTTGAGGAAAATATTTATAAAAAATACTTTAGAGGGTGACTCCTAGCCATCCATAGAGGATGGAGGAAAACTCCTAGCCATTTGTAGAAGAGGTGTCATTCATATATAAATGGAAGAACTCCTCTCATTTAGAATAAGACCAGCTATGCCAAGTGAGGTAAAACCAAAAAGTGTTGAAAACAAGAATATGGCTAGTCTTGAGAACTTAAGAGGAAAGTTTATGGGATAAGTTTGCAAGGGTGAAAACTGGAGAGTACTTCATAACCTTGTATTCAATCTTTTATAATGAAGAACATTTCCTCCAAGAATCTTATGTCTATATATATTTTGGAGTAAGAACATCGAAAAAATGCTAACTTATCTACATCACACAGAGTGTGCTAGACAAGTGTCAAACACCAGCAAAAGAGAGTGTCATCCCGTGACAAGACACAATTCATCAAAAAAGAAAAGAAAAGCAAGTTGGGCAGCCATAAAAGGAAAACTAGGCGGCCAACAAAGCACCAAGGGGCAGATTTCTTCTTCTCTTTTTCTTCATCACTTCTTTATGCCTTCTTTAAAGGGATGGCTTTTACTACATTCATCATTATTGTTTATTCAAGCTTGAATTATTTTCATCACTAAGGTTTTAAATGTAGCCCACGGCAGAACTATGTATTCTTAAAGTTATTTCATACAACCATATTTTCTCCTTATAATTAATTTTGTTTATGCTTAATACTTTGAACTGCTTAATCTCAATTGGAATGATTTGATAGCGCATGTTAAGGCTAAGAGGAGAGACATGCATGATTGATTTTAAGGTGAGTAATATCAGTATCATTGCAAATACAGATGTAATATATAGACTTATGTAATATTTAAAAAATAAATTGAGCCAAATGCATGAATATATTTTTTTCATATAGGGATATAGTGGACAGATATATGATCATAGTTGTAATGTAACCTAGGAATGGATATTAGATATCCATGTTATCTTAATTGTCATCATGTTTGCATATTATGCATGAGTAATTAAAAGATGTTGCATACGAATACTTAGATGAAATCAAAAATACCATAGTATCATTCCTTATTGGATTTTGCAGTATATAGTCATTCAATTAGTTAACTTGTCTTTCTCATGTTCAATTAAGTTATTCAAATAACATTAGGATACCACTAATTTTGGAACTTAGTGAAAGTTTAATCCTTGAAATATAATAATTATGATTTTTATTACTTGTCACGATTCCGTACACTTGTGATTTTGCGCAATAGTAGCATCATTTCACTAAAAAATGTTGGTCCAATTTTAAATATGAAACTATAAATGAAAGATTGAGATGTAAATGGATAGCCCTATAGCCGTCTTAGTTGAGGAGGATATAATTATGAAAATATTTTTTAGAACAAAAGATAGTTTTACATAAAACAATATTTAGGAATTGCAAAAAAAAAAAGACTATCATTTTTTAAATACATAAAACACAAATAGCATAAATAACAAATATTAAAACATGGTGAGTTTTCAAATAGAATTTTTTTATGGAAGAGGCAACAATAGACAATTGATTTGTTTTCACTATGGTAGATTTGATTATACACACAATTAATCGTTGAAAATTACATAGGAAGCCTGCTATAACCACTAATCGGAATGTTGTCAGGTTCAATCCAAAAATCGTGTCGCTTTCTCTTGATGTCTTCTCAAACTTAGGTTACTAACTCTGCTGCCTTTAATCACACAACTGAGTTCACGGATATCTTATTTAATGATCAACTATGCTCCATTATTTTTGACGTTTCTTTAGCTACTAGCTCCTCAACAAAGGCTGGGAGTGTTGGTTTTACTTTTCTATCACAAACTGTGTCTCTCATTGATTATTTACTTGCTAAATTTTAAGTTTAATCTGCTATCAATAAGTTTATACAAAAATATAATTATTATACAATATTCTTCTTTGCTCATCATGAGTTTCAAGATCTTACTACAATGAGGATTATTGGTAGATGTCATAACAACTCGGGAGGTCTCTACTTGTTTGATATATATAACTCAATCCTATTATCTGTTTTAGTGTCACTTCTATACACCTTGACATTGACTATACATTTCGTCATCCCTCTCTTTATAGTTAAAAAGTTATGTCCAACTTTGACTTCTGGTGCTGATTTCTTTTGCAATTGATATCAGTTTGCAAATGCCATTGTAAGGCATATTATCTTAGAATAAATTCATGCACCTATGTCCCTTTTAAGTTAGTTTGCTAAGATGTTTAGGGATCTTTGTCGGTTTCTTCCAAGATGATACATCGTTGCCTTGTTACTTTTGTTAACAACTATTCACCAGTTACCTAGTTATATATAATAAAGAATCATTCTGAGCTATACACCATTACCTGTGTTCATTGCTAAAATTTATACCTAATTTTTCTATTTCGTTATGTATTTTACGGAGTGATAATGGCCATGAATATTTTCTGCTTTTTCTTGTCAATCCTATCCCAACATGAGATTCCACATCCACTATCTTGTCCCAATACACCTCAATAGAACTAAGTGATAAAACCGAAGAATAGGCACTTAATGAATGTTGCTAGAGCTCTCTTATTCCAAATGGAAGTACCAACAATTTTTTAGAATGATGTGGTGTAGACCAATTCTTATCTTCTTAATCAGATGCCATCACCTATTCTTTAGGGGGAGATTTCTTATCATGTTTTATTCTCTAGAAAACCCAAACATTTTCATCCCATGAAGATTTTTTGTTGTGTATGTTATATCCATGATATTCAACATCAAGTGATTAAGCTTGATCATAAGTTTCAACGGTATATTTTTCTTAGATATACTCGTACTCAAAAGGAGCATCTATATTTCTCTCAGAAGTTAGGATATTTTTTTTTTGTCCAATGATATCACATTTCATCAGTCTACAAGCTTTATCCAAGTGTCTTCAATGAATACATCATCAAGTATCCATTCAAAGGATGATATCATCATATATGATATTGTGCATAAGGTTGTATGTCAAACCTTTGTCACACGTGCATCCATATCCTCCTATCACTCAGATGTATTTTCATGGTTCTCATCGGGTGTTTGGTTCCTCCCCAAGAGTGCATCTTGAACCGGTTTTTCCGTCTATAGATACCATTGTTGCTAATCAAATAACTGATTTAGAACTTCAAATTGCAATAGGGAAGGATCATCACACCTATGTATATCCTTTATATGCTAAGTTGTCATATAATGGTATTTTACCTTCTTAACGAGGTTTTGTGCCCTTCTTGGACTCTATTAATGTGCATTAATCTACATTTAAAGCTATTTCTCATCCTAATTGGCAGGCAATTATAAAGAAAGAGATGGCTACACTCGAGCATAATCAAGCATGTAATTTAATCTCTTTACCTTCTGGGAAGAAACTTATAGAATGTGAATGGGTTTACACAATGAAAGTTTATTCGAATTATTCCATAGCTCAGTTGAAAACTTATTTAATGGCTAATGGTCGAATATACAGAATGGACTACACTAATTCCTTCTCTCTATCACCAAATTAACTTCTATTAAGGCTTCTCATTTTATTGGCATCTACTTATTACTAGTCTTTACATTTTAAGAATACCTTCATACATTATGATATTCATAAGGAGATCTATTTGGAGCAACCTCGAAGGCTTGTTGCTCAATAAAACTTTATATTTGCCTGTCCGCTAAAGAAATCTTTGTATGATTTAAAAAGAATCCCACAAGCATGGTTGGTAAGATCAATGAAGCTATGTTTGAGCTTAAGCTCTCTCATTGTGATAGTAACCACTCTGTATTCTATCATCCTTTTATAATTGGGCGTATTCTTCTTGTTATGTATGTAAATGACATTATATTTACTTGTAGTGAAAGTACTGACATCACAGATCTGAAATTGTTTTATCAAAGCCAATTTCAGACCAAATATTTTACAAGTTCACCTTCTTTCTTGGTATTGAAGTTGTAGATGCCACCTTTGCATCTTTCTTTCATAAAGGAAGAACATTGTGGATTTACTTTGAGTGATAAATATATTGTATTCAAAACCCTATGATGCTCACACAGATTTGGAGATTTATTATCACCATATCATAGAAAAGCCTTTGCTAAACCGAAAAAGTACCAATAACTAGCTAGAATCTTATTTATCTTCTTGTGACTCATCCAAATATTATCTTCTTGGCTAGTATTGTGAGCCAATTTCCAACTTCTTTGCATGTTCTTCATAGGGAGATCATAACGCATTTTATGAGATATCTCAAAGTTACACCAAGATGAGGCTTGCATTATAATGATCATAGTCATATACTTTGGACGAAAAGTTTTCTGATACTGATTAGGTTAGGACATCATATAATCAAAAATCTATCACTAGCAATTGTGTGTTTGTTGGCGGCAACTATATATCATGAAATAGCAAGAAATAGAATGTGGTAGCCAAATCAAATGCAGAATCAAAATATCATGTGTTGACATATGTTATGTAATTTCTAAGTACTAATTTCATGTATTGATGTTTGAACTAAAGTAATTGAGGAAATTATTAAAAATTATTATGGGTTTGAGTGAGGCCCTAGGTGCTGGATCATTATGTTTGACACCCAATAAGTGCATAAGCTACACTCAAGCGTCAATAGCAGTGTTAGTCACTCCAGAGGCGCACATGATTGGAGCTCATGCATGCCTAGCAAGTTACTTGGCAGCTAATGAGCACATGAAGGGCACAAATGTGCCAATTACTTATAATGAGCGCCTAAGGTCGCGCTTGAGAAGCACACATGCACTATCCATTTTTAGTCATCAGGCCTAATGGGTGCATAGCTCATGCACATGCGTCAGTCTGTATATAAGAGGTTCCTAGCTATTTCTAGCCCATTTCTCATGAATTTCAGAAAGGGGGAGAGAGAGAGAGAAGAGAGAGAAGAAGAAGGGATTTGGGAGCTAAACTTAAAAATTTTTCTTGTGAATCAAGTCACAACAAGTGAATTCCAAACTTAAGTTCATCTTTTTCTAAAATTTCTAAATTTCTCTTCATGATTGTCCTAAATCTAAGATTTCATCTGCTTATGCTTCATGCAAGTGGTCATCCATCTTTCTTTTGATGTCTAGTCTACATGCATGTCCTTTGTTCCTCAAATTTCTTAGATTTTGAAGTTATTTGTTCATGCTCATGAAAGTTGCCTTCAAATTCTGAAATTGTTAAAGAAGCCTTCTTGCACGTTCATCATTTTGCAAGAACCTTTGAAAATATATATTCTAAGTTAAGTCAAGCTTCATGTATTCGACCTTAGTCGGTGAGATTTATTGCTGACCTTTGGTTTATTATTCCCTTTTTGTACATTTACACCTCTTTATTAGCTCACCTTACATTGTTACCACCTTTCAGATAAGCACGTTTAGACCAAGTTTTAAACCAGTGGGTGTGCTTTTCGGAGAAGCATGTTAAGATGATGTTAATTATGTCTTTGATGGTGTTGTTGAGAAAACAATCTGAGTGTTTTTCGAGCCTTCTCAGATATGGTGAAATAACCAAATAGCTATACATATTACATCAAAGCATATTGAGGTAAATAGTTGATTTGTTCATAAGAAGCTCCAACAAAGCTGAATTTACATCCATTATATGAGGACCGGAGATTAGCATGTAGACATTTTCACTAAATCCTTAACTAGAGTTTAAGTTATGTAGATTTGTAACAAATTCAATATGATCAACATTTATACTCCAACTTGAAGGGGTGTTAGAATATATTGTTAGATGTTAAAATATAGTTTAGAATATACTATGGTATATTCATTGTATGAGAAACCTATTATTTTTTTATCTATGAAAATAAACTTATGTATCACTAATATAAATATTGGTAAATATTTTTGAATATCAACCAACATGTATTAGTATTAGGCCCTTCGATCCCATAATATGGTCGTGATATATTTCCATATCAGTGATACACCATGTAATATAAGACAATATTTAAAAAATTCAGCTGATATGGCCCCATTAACTTACAATTTTTAAAAAAATTTTTTTCCAATATATCCAATACTAATACGTATTATTTATATCCGATATCAATACCAATAACAACATTTCATCCATAGTATGTATACATGTGAATAGAACAAATCCCTGCAAGGGGTTTTCTCTTCTATTCTTATTTTACATATGTAAACTGTAAATCTTTCATTAGTTTGATCGCATAAATGAAAAATGGAATAACTAGCCTCAAATCAACAATAGCATTTCAAAATCCATGCTTATGAGAATATACTGAGTAATAAATGGACCAACACATGCAAATCCATCAGAATATAAAATGAACCATCTAAGACTTTCTTTTCTTAGTGCTTCCTTTAATTTTGACTCCACAATGTAGATGTTTCATGCATTGAGTCATCCATCTTTTCTTTTTTTCCCCTTCGATATGAATTTGCTCCTACTCTCATAGGATGTTGCACATCACCAAGTAGAATAGAAAGAATTCATATAGCTTATCCCAGTTAATAGGACTTCAAGGCTTTGTTATATGTACAACTAGAATCATATAATTAGTAGAATAAAAATAGGACCACCAATGCATGAGGTTCCCAATGGATCGAGCTTGGTTTATTTAAATGTAACCAACCTTATCCTACATTGCACATAAGTTAAGTGCTTGAATCTAGCTCATAACCTCATAGTCGCATGTCTCATTCTCATAAAAATAACAAAGAAAGTTCTGTAGAAAATAGCTTAGTCTAGATTGATAAGGAGATGAGCAATGATGCTCGAACATGAACTTGTTTTGAGAGCTTATTTATTTTATCTAGGTATATATGGATTAATCACAAGCCAAAATCATTTCACTTTAAAATATTAGAGTAGTTGTAATAGTTATTCAAGCTAAGTGTTACCATTTCTTCTTTGTATGTCCTCACTAGCCTTATAAGAAGTGGCTCATACTTCAGTCTGAATTTAAGAAAAAAGTCAAGGCACAATTACTGTAATAGCCAATATGTGTCGAAACTCAGCAAAAATCACCACCTGGTATACAAGGAAAAAAAAAAAAAAAAGACAAGCAGGAAAATACCTAAAAATAACGGAGCAATGAGCTCACCGGGATTCCTCCGGCAAATCCAACAAGATAATACAATAGCTGCTTTGTGAATTGTTCCTGGTCCTTGTCTTTGTCAAGGGAACAAATTTCACAATAGATGTCAGTGAAGTATATATATGACCACAATCATTAGAATGTTGGTAGATACCATCAAACAAGCCAAAAAACACAACAACAAAAGTAAAAAAGAATATGACACGTCAATCTATTTGCAATTTCTTCTTGTTTCTTCAGTCCTTATAACCATTATTATATAAGAAACTAATGCCAGAAATTTTATTTAAAAATAAAGAATAGAATAATGAAAGTAAAAGAACAGTAAAATGATGAAGAAGACAAAGTGGAGAAGAAAGCATAACAAATAACAATGAACTTATAATTGCCAGGTCTTGTGCCCTTTTACGGCCAAGCAAATGCTTCGCCTCCAAAATGCTGGGGTAGCAAATCACTACTCTAACAATACTACAACTTTAAAAAAAAGAAAAGCAGATTACTAACCCAATATAACACTTAATGGACATTATAGCCTCGATAACATTCTTTTTTTGGATTTTTACACAAAAAATAATTAATTTATTTAATAAACTAAATGGAAAAGGCTTTATCTGTTAACACTCCTCTTTGAAGCTATTCCTTTGCTCTTTGGGCTTCCCCATTAGATCTGTGCTTCACCTTTGGAAAGTGCCTTCTTGAAAATCTCTGCTAGCCATTCCCCACTACTGCACTGAGTAGAATGACTTATCCATCACTTTAGCTTCTTGAAAGAAAATGAAAATGGATTTAATGTGCCACATCCTCTTGTGTTGGACTAGATTATTATCAATGATTTTTGCGAACTTGCTGGCTCAAAATATATGTGACCTAAAGGTGTAATTTATCCATGTCAATAAGAATTCACCTAAGCATAACAGCTTGATTAACAGCCACATAAGCCTTGATATAAACTCCGGTACTGTGGGGTACTGGGTCACTGTCTCCTGCTTTTGAGTAAGCCATAAGAAAACACCACCACCAAAACAAAACTTACACAGATTGTCCTCTTTATCATCTAGGGAGCCCATCCAATCGCATCTAAAAAGCCATTGTTTTTGAGTTCTTCAATGTAACATACCAAAAGCCTACATTTGTTGTGTTTTTGACATATCTGGCTATTGTGGACAAGTTGTAAGACTTTTATATGTACCTTAATAGCATGCTTGCAGCAAACATAAGGTCTAGACAACTTTCATTCATAGCATGCTGGTGGCAGAAAAGTAATCATATTTACGTACAATATTTCTTCAGCTTTGCTGAATCATGCCTTAGTCAACTCATCATTTGGAACTGGGGAAGTGGTCCTGGCTTTAATTCTCCATTTTGAATTTTTAGAGAAGGATGCTAGCATACTTTTTCCGGTACAAACATCTTCCTTTTGATCAATCTCCAAGCCAAAAATGTGATCCATCATATTGAGATCTACCATCTCAAATTGTTAAATAGCTTGTTTGAACATTACAATATCAGTTGCATCATAGACAGTGATGATCCATCATCAACATCCAGAAAAAGATTAAGGATAGAGTTTCATTGGGACTCTTACATATAGCAATAAGACTTCTCCTAAAGCCATGCACCCTGAAATATGAATCAATTATATTCTACCAAGCTCTTTGAGCTTGTTTAAGGCCATATAGAGCTATGATGAGTTTTAGGACTACTATGTCCTCTACCCTGGCAGTAAAGCTCAATGCCTGTGCAACATAAGTTTCTTTTCTCTTCCAGATAAACACTGAGGAAAGCCTATTTGATATCTAGAAGGTAGACCTTCACTTCTGAGCTACCATTGCATTGCAATATCTTGGTTGGATACGAGCAAATGTTTATTGCAGTCCACTTCAAATTGTCCTGAATATCATTTTGAAACCAATTCGGCCTCATACTTCACAACATAGTGACCAGATAAGCCACACGCTTGGGAAACAGAATGCGAGGGGATGGACTACACCACCTAGCCTGAGATGAGTATGCAGGGATATACCTCCACAGTTCACCATTTTGGTATATGATTTGCTTGGATACAAAGATTCATCAAATACATCACACATTTCATAATAAATGTGCTATTATTGAATATCATTAGCATGATATTCGCAAAACTCAAAGGCTATAGATTATAAATTTGCCTTAACCCAAAACATGTTGTTTTCTTCCTTGACTTCAAAACCTCTCAACCTCTTCTTGCCAAAAAAGAAACTCTCTGTACCTCCCCAACAAAAGGCCCAAGGTCAAACCAAGAGAGAACAAAATCAGGGCCCTGACCCAAAACCAAATGCCTAACTATCATAAATAAAGAGTTACGTCTGCTAGGGTTTTGCACAATTTCCTATAGCTGCTTAGCTCGGCCAACTTCTTTCCCTTGCTTTCTCTTTTACCTCTTAGCTTACCCAAGATAATGTGCTCTTCCTCCTCACAGTGTGCATCCATCACCTACATGTAGGATAGTGCCAGTACAAAAGAATAAATGTTTGATTAAACGTGACTAGACAAAAGAGCATGACTATTAGAAAGAATAGTGCAGGGGAACAAAAGCAGGGGAACAAAATATTTGGCATTATAGCTGTAAAGAAGTAGCAGCAACTTTGTGGAAAAGAAGCTCCAAATCGGTTCATGGGTATGGAGAGCCTTTTGTTGTGGTTCATGATTTCTTACGAACTAGAATGGTGTGAGCTATTCCGCTTAGACCACCATAATAATCCCTTGGGAATCTCCAGGATCATGCTCCCCAAAGACTCATCTTCTTTTCGGCAAGTCCCCAACGATTACATCACTAGATTACGTCATCTTTACTTTCTTCCTACTTCTTTCGAGCTGATTGGTCTCCTCCAGTGGGGAGTGACGTTGCTTTGCACTCTTTTTGCTCTCCTCTTCTAATTCCTCTTTTGATGGGTGACAGAACAGGTTTGTCTGAATTTATGTCAGCTATATTGCATCAACTTAGTCCTCGGAGAGTCCTTAAAGCATTGATAGTTCAATTATGTTTACGTTCGTATTTTGTTCCCGAGAGAGCACAGACCAACACTGCAACATTTTGATAGAGATAGTCCAGTGAAGTGCCTTAACATTGGAAATTAGTTTCTGAAATTTCCTTGAACATTAATAAACAAAAACTCAATACACAGAAGCAAGAATTTCAGCATAGAACTCACTAGCAAGAGCATTGTAGAAATCGCGACCAAGGAAACTGAAACCCACACTTATTCCGGTGGTTCCCAAAGTCAAAGCAAAAACAGCAGCCAACCGCAATCTCGATTGTATCTTATCCTCCGATGACCAATACGGCGCCGCTACTCTCCAAAACCTCCTCAACAGAGTTCTAATGTCTGGCACCTTTCTCGGTCCACCTTCATTCTGCTTATCCTCCTCCTAATTGCACAATCTTAAACAAATTTAGTTACTCTGAAACATTCAGACATTTAGAAAATATATAAATAAAAAAATTGCGATAGTTCAGTAAAAAAAAAATTGCAAAAAGACATAACAGAATTTCCCATCCTTGATAATACTGATATATCAACCAATAGTTTTACGGTTTATAGAGATATATAAAAAACTCTCGGACAAACCTCATTTGCTGCTGGCGGTGCCGAGATGGACGAAGAATCAGCAGAAGAATACTTGGCTCTGCCACTGCTGCTCTCGCAACTATTTTGGTTGCGTCTAGAATCAGAAAATGGAGAGAGAAATGTTGGTTTTTTTTCCATTTTCATCAAATTCCTTCTCTTGCGACCAGTGGTTGAAGACATTGACGCCGTTAACCGTAAGTTCCTCTCCGATGAAAATAATACAGGTGGCGGTTGCGATTGAATCGAGCAGTTTGATAATACCACCATTCTTACAGTTATTTCGGTATAATTACTTGCCTTTTTCCGTGCTGTAAAATCTATTCCGATTGTTATCGTCTCGCCCTCGCCTCTTTTTTCCCCTGTCGCTCATTCGAAACTGCTCATCCTGAGTTGCTGTTTCTTATTTCTCTCTTTTTTATTTTCTTTTTTTTCCCGAAACCGCAAGACTCCGGTGGCCTCTGCTGAGCCACTCCGGATAGTATAAATGGATAAATATTATTTATATATTTAATTATATATTTATTAAAATTATTAAAAATACGCATAAGATTTATATTATTTTTATTAATATTTTTTTTATTGCTATATATTAAAAATAATAATTTTGATATAAATAATATATAAGTAAATGTGTAAATAGCATTGTTTATAGAAATAAAGGGTTCTTTTTATTTTGATCATTTTTAAACGAAATTATTTAAAGTTTTTAGGAAAAGTATTTTAAAAACTATTTTTAATCTTAGTTTTCAGAAAAATAGCAAAAAAAAAAAAAAAACACTTCAATCTAGATTTTGAGAAATTTTTTAAAAGTTTCTACCTGCCAAAAAAAAAAATCTATTAACCATATGCCTATTTTTTAGAATAAAAATATTAACCGTAGGCTTACCATATCCCAATTTTTACCATTATTACTTTTTTTACTCTTACAATTTGTTCAGTTAAGAAAATTTAAATACAAAAAAATAATTATTTATTCTCATTTTATTTTTTATTATATTTTTGATACATAATCACAATTAAAAAAGTAGGTGACTAATTATAAATAGCCAATAAAACTATTTATCATTAGAGGAGTAAAAATATTAATTATCAGGCTCATCCGTACTACAAGTATCAACCAACTTACAACAGCCTCAATCAATGTATTTGGTCCTTTATTGTCGTCTCCCATATTTTATCTGACACCATAGTAGTATCTCACATTATTTTTAAAATATAATATTTATTGATCGTATGAAATTTGTTGTGATTAGCCGCAAAATTTTAATAATAATTCAAACACATGGGATAGCTAGTTTACATACATGATTTAATTATCAGGATGAGAGTTACGCCCACTGATACAAAATAATTATAGTTTTGACTATTATAAAAAAGGCATAAGTAACGAAATAAATCTGAAAAATTTGATCATACTCTTCAATCTAAGGAACTTAGTTGTTTTAGCAAGTACACGAACACTCCACTAAAAAAGAAAGTACACAACAGTTAGAGAATTATACACTTTACTAATACATTTGATAGACATAATTCATCAGTACATACCTCTATAAAATAGATACAGATATTATCCATTTAGTTAACACAAATGCATGGTTCATGTTTATGATTAAATTGGACAGGTATTTTATGTTCTTGTCATCAAAATTATCTTCAATACTCCTTAGTTTCTCATCACATTATCATAGCATTATTATTATCATTTAAAATGCATTAATGTCTCATGCTCAAATACATGAATAATGGACCTCCCAAATAGTGCTTCATTAATAGTAGTAATGGTTCCTTAATATTTATCCCATTGAAAATGGAAGTTTTATGACATGTTTAACTTGATGTGATTTGCTTCAATTTATATTTATCCCATTAATAGTAGTAATGGCTCACCTGCCTAAAAATTCAAATTGCAAAATTTAAAAACATATATTTATATCTAGTATGGTCAATAAAATTTAATCAATCCATAGTATTACAAAATTATAAATAAAAATTTTAATCAATATTCTATCTATATCTTATAAGTATCTATCATTCATTAATTTGGAAAGGATTTCAAAATTATTATAAAATATGAGCCTAATACTAAAAATATATATACTTATAATATATAAATATATGTTAATAAATTAGGCATAATGATAAAAATCAAAAAATTAAATACAAATTTCAATGTGCAGTTAAATACGTTTCAAATCATGATTTTATATAAATAATTTAGAATATGCAATATCCGAAACATACATATTGTATGAAAATATTAAAATATCAAATACATAATGTATTCATAAGTCATTAAGTCTGAAAAACCATATCAAAAACCTATAAAAAATTTTAAAAAATAAAACATCTCAAAGTATAAAAATATGAAGCATAACAAAGTATAATAATCTAAATTATGTAAAAATATGAGAATCAAAGACCGATGATTCGCATACTAATTAATCAAAATGCCAATTTAAAAAAATATGTCACTCATATTCTTGATCATTTTAAGTCGATATATTATAATTTAGGACTCGTAGGTAGGCTATTTAAATTACCCTGTAGATATGATCAAATGTCAACTTTTTTACCTGTGAATGATGTATATTCTACAATTTGCCTAATATATTAGAATATATCTGAATATAAAATATTAATTCACTTATAATAGTTTTTATTTGTCAAACCAAAAATTATAATACACATACAAAACTTTTCCAACATCTAAAAAAAGTATAAAATCACACCATATCACAAAATAGAATCATTATCAAAAGCTTACATGAAAATAGTATGTAAGATCAAATATACAAATATTTCATGATTTTTCTTTATAATATTTTGATATAAAAACTTAATCCTTTAAAACACCTGTACATCCAGTGAAAACAAATAAAATTTTAAAACATTTAACAAAAATTAATAAAACTTTAAAATAGTTTTGATTGGTACAATATAACAAGCCCAGGAAAAAACTGTTCAAACCGTTTCGTCTTATTCAGGTGGTTGTCACGGGTAGTTTTTGGCCGGTGGTTATTATAAAAAAAAATAACCACCTCCACATTTAAAAGAGGATCCTCATCCAAAGAATGAGGAGGGGGAGAAAATCGCGATGAAAACCTCCGAAAATCTCCATAAAGGGAGATTAGAGAAATGGTCAGAGAGGTACTCTATCTCAGGGAGAAGGAGGCCAACCCTCCATCATCCCAAGAGGCCAATACAATTTCTGAGAGGCCGATCCAAATGATCCCCATCTCCCTCCAAGAGATTCCCTTCATGTGATATCCCTCCTGAGGCATACCTTTAAGCCGTTCATCGGTTGAACATAACAAAATACTCCACCCACCAAATATACATCCTCCATTTATCTTTCCATATTATTGGAAAGACTTCTGATTTGAGCGTCGGAGGATTTACGGTGGGAACAATTCCCGCCGTCTCCTCTGACGTCTCGTTTTTAATTGTATTGCGCAGGATTCAGGTTTGAAGTTATGGAGGGCGAATCCGCGTCAGATCGACCAACAAGGAGATCAGATTTGCGGCCCCTAATCCATAGGATAACCGTATTCCTGGTACGCAATATTGGCGCCGTCTGTGGGAACCGACCAAAAAAGCCAGTTTTACGAATAAAAAACATAAAAATAAAATTGACGCACTTATAGCAAGCATTTCGACTAGAGAAATTAGACGACTTCATAAACAAATGATGGCAGTACTCACCCTGCCATTGGCGCGTTGACGCTTGAGGGTTGGATGCTACTTCCTATCTTCTGTGATTTCCCAGTAAGGAGAAGTCAAAGAGCAAAGCCAAAGCCCAGTGGCGCTCTTACCACTCCTAAGCCGTTTCACAAGTAACCATAAATAAAACCGGCAGACACTCTTCATAAAAGATATCGATACTCAAATGTACAATACATCCGTTTCAGATTCTTTGCATCAAACATGTGGATCATTTTGCACCAAACGACAGTTTTTCACTGAAATTACCGGTAGTAAGTCAACCGATATTTTCTCTATCATAGGAGAAAGAAAGGGCGAAGTACAAAAACAGAAGAAAAAAGAGAGAAAAGCCGGACACGGATCCAATTTTGAAGCCTACAGTGCCATTTTAGCATTTCCTGGCACCAACAAGTTCATTCCGGTGTAAACTCCAAACCGGCTAAAGTGAAATCTATTCCAGATTTTGTTCACTCCAAGAATTCAATTTGGAATCTCACTTCCGTAAATCCATAAGGAATAACCAACGTTGCCCTGGGGGCTCTTTCTTCAACCACCCATACTGCAACTTCAAAAAGAAGAAATGAAGAAAGCACTCAACTTAGAAAACATACAGGCACAATATTCGAATCTAAGTTGGCTCAAACAAAAGGATTTCACTCGAGATAGAAGGTTGAGGGGCAACATCCTTGCCACGCCCAAGATGGCCGGCAAAGAGGGGCTAGTCAAAGGAGGTCACGTTGGGGCTTTTCCCTAAACACCGGTCTCAAAAAAAAAAAAAAAGGCCCCACGGCCGGTTGACTTAGTCAAATCGGCCTCTGCTTCCTTCTTAGAAAAAAAAAATTTGTGTGTGCCTGGATTTGGCCATCCTCCAACATTAAAAAAAATGAAAAATGAAAAATGATGAGAGAAAGGCCCAGATTTGGGTCACTGCCGGTTTGACCGGCTTCGTCCTTCTCCCTAAAAAAAAATTAGTAAAATGCGTCGCAGAGCAGTGGAGCAGAAAAGAAGAAGAAGAAGAAGAGAAGAGAGGAGGAAGAAGGCGACAAGGCTAGCAGCGGCAGCGACTACCGTCGCCGGAGGAGATGTAACCCAGATCTGAAGCCGGTGATGCCTTCTTCCCTTTTCCCCTCCGATTTCGTGCTGAGATGTGAGTAGAGGAAAGAGATCGTGAGCCACAAGGAGCCACCGCCGCTGTCGCCACCATCACCGGAGCAAAATTAACAAATCAAGGCAAGTGAATCCTTCCTTCTTTTTGCGGATGCTGGGGTTGTGCTTGCATGTGACAATTTTGTGGTGAACTAGCCAAATTTGGGTGTATTGTGTGGCGGAGAGAGGAAGAAGGCGCTGACGGCACCCGCGTAAGCTGCCGTTGCCACCGATCCCGTCGCCAGACGGCCGTCACCATGACTGGCAACATCGCTCGTACGACTTCACCGATGTTCATCATCTTCAAAGCCCTCTCTCTGGTTCCACAAACCACGCACAAAATCCAAACCGGCAGCAACGCGTTATCTCAACCGGCCAAAGTTTACTTTGGCAGTAGTTCAGCCTACCCGAATAATCTCTGGCAACAAAATCCAAATCGGTATAACCACTCACAAACAACCGGTTTGAATTATTCAAACACGGCTCCTCAAATTCCAAACCGGCATCTTTTCTCACAAATGCCCGGTCCCAGCATACCAGTGTTTCCCTCTCACACAAATCCGGAGTTCAAAGGCACTCTGCACGGGAGCCATTTTTTCTTCTCCCACAAGGACGCCAGATTTTCACTTTGTACAGAAGCGGATCGTCCTGGCGCCTAGTAGAACACTCCACACATAAGCAGAGCATCCAGCCCGTGAAAGACACTCCAGCTGATGTCCACTCCGGCTCCCAATAGTGAGACTGTCGACTCCGGACTTCAGCCAACTCCGGAATTCAATCGACTCCGGATTTCAGTGAGGATTTTCCCTAGCGGCACGAAGCACTCCGGAAATTTCTCACAAATTTTCGGTTAACATTTCCCTCACAAATCAACTCCGGCACTCAGCCACTATGATTCATTCCGACGCTCTCATTCTCACCCAGCAAGCACTCAGATATACTCCGACCGAAATTCACCCCTGTCACAAAAAAAAAAAACACTCCGGCAGCAGTTTAGCCGGTCAAGAGCCACTCCGTCCAAAAGCAGAGCAAGCCGTGAAGAAATAAAGCATCTGGGTCACAGCCTACTCAGGCTTCCAAAATCTGCTTGATCCATGACCCTCGGAGCTTCCAAGATCTGCCGGTCAGTCCCCACCCTCGGACTTCCAAAATCTGCTCCGATCACAACCCACTCCGGCTCTCAAAATCAACTCTGAATTTTCCCTGCGCAGAAGCGAAGCATTTGGCTCGTAAAAGTCATTCCACTAATTTTCACTTCGCTCCAAAAATCAATCCAGCTCCCAAGAG
This sequence comes from Nepenthes gracilis, assembly GCA_033239525.1. Lineage (NCBI taxonomy): Eukaryota > Viridiplantae > Streptophyta > Magnoliopsida > Caryophyllales > Nepenthaceae > Nepenthes > Nepenthes gracilis. Next base: position 23,608,178 of record BSYO01000007.1, read on the forward strand.
TGCTCATCCACTCTGGAAGGCTGCCAACTCCAGACTTCGGCTAACTTCGGAGGTTTCATTCGACTTCGGATTTCAGCGCAGATTTTTCCTAGTGGCACGAAGCACTCCGAAAATCTCTCCTAAATGAAGCACTCCGGCAGCAATGAGTTATCTCAGCCAATCAAAGTTTACTCCAACATCAATTTGGACACTCAGGTGGCTTGTCCACTCTAGAAGGCTACCAATCCTGGACTTCCATCAACTCATGACTTTAGTCAACTCCGGATTTTCCCTAGCAACACGAAGCACTCCGAAAATCTCTCACAAATTTCCAAATCGGCATTTGAAAGTGTCAAAACCGATTTCAATTCAAATCGGTCGAGGAAAATCAGAATCGGCATTTGAAGGTGTAAAAACCGATTTCAATTCAAATCGGCTGTGGAAAATCAGAATCGACATTTGAAGGTGTAAAAACCAATTTCAATTCAAATCAGCTGACGAAAATCAGAATCAGCCTTCAAAGGTGTAAAAATCGATTTTAATTCTAATCGGTATTTCCTATCACAACTTTTTGGTCTGTATTTTTCTACCTGGCATTCCAGTCCAGAATCACTCCATCCAGAAGCGTTACACCCCGCTCAAAGTCCACTCCGGATTTCTGTCTCACATTTAGTCAGTTCAGATTCCACCTCGGCAATTCCTCTCTCATTCAGTTGCTAGGATTCAGTTCGGCAGTAGCGTATTATCTCAGCCAGCCAAGATTTATTTTGACAACAATTCAGCCTACTGAGGTATTCTCTGGCAGCAAAATCCAATCTGATAATTTCTTCTCACAAGAAACCGATTCTAAATCCAAACCGGCATCTTCTCTCACACAGCCGGTCCAAGTCCACTCCGGTGCGCCAGATAAAAACCGCCAAAACTCACCTCTAATCTGCTTGAGAGCTTTCTTGCCAGATTATGTCACTCCCGGAGATCATCTCAATCCGTAAGATTACTTAGTTTGGATTCTTAGTCCACTTTGAAGGTGTTTTCACTTTGGAATTTCATCTGACTCTAGATTTTAGCCACTCCGGAGGTTTCATTTACCCCGGATTTGCCGCACACCAAATTTCCCTCCGGAAGATAATTCACACTGGATTTTTAGTTCGGATTTTATTCATTTATGAATGTCCATTTAGAAAATTGAACTCCAAGAGTTTACTCCTGAATTCTCTTGAGGTCATATTGTGCGCAATACATCCTACCATGAGTAACCGAACCCAACACAACAACCTTTGTTGACAATCTTCTAGCGGTTTCAACTGCTTCGACTTGTACCGATCTCAAGATATTACGCTGGAGTTTCACCTTCAACTCCCTCGTAATTGAGGTCGTCCAGCATTCACAGAAAAATGCTTGGATTGATAATCTCATAGCCCAAGCGGCCACTAGTGACAAGTGATCAGGAAATCGACTCAGTCATTAAATACTGATGAAAGCCAAGAGTATGGTCCATATCGCACCAAGATCATGGCACTCCGTCTAATTTGAATACCAAGCGGCCCAAAGGAGGTCGAATTCTAAACCTCGGTTACATCACCGAGCGGCCCAAAGGAGGTCGAATTCTAAACCTTGGTTACATCACCGAGCGGCCCAAAGGATGTCAAATTCTAAACCTCGGTTACATCACCGAGTGGCCCAAATGAGGTCGAATTCTAAACCTTGGTTACATCACCGAACGGCCTAAAAGAAGTCGGATTTTGAAAATCAGATTTTCCAAAGATGGTAAGACGACAAAGTCAAACAAACAGCGTCCCATCAGAAATATGCCGGGAGTTAAAAAATTCAAACCACCCGGCATGGGAGGCTAGTGATGGGTACAGTATAACCGACCCAGGAAAAAACTGCTCAAACCCTTCGTCTTATCCAAGTGGTTGTCACGGGTAGTTTTTGGCCGATGATTATTATAAAGAAAAATAACCACCTCTACATTTAAAAGAGGATTCTCATTCAAAGAAGGAGGAGGGGGAGAAAACCGCGAGGAAAACCTCCGAAAACCTCCAGAAATAGAGATTAGAGAAATGGTCAGAGAGCAGCCCTCCATCATTCGAAGGGGCCAAGACAATTTCTGAGAGGCCGATCCAAATGATCCCCATTTCCCTCCAAGAGATTCCCTTCATGTGATATCCCTCCCGAGGCATACCTTTAAGCCGTTCATCGGTTGAACATAACAAAACACTCCACCCACCAAATATACATCCTTCATTTATCTTTCTATATTATTGGAAAGACTTCTGATTTGAGCGTTAGAGGGTTTACGGTGGGAACAATTTCCGCCATCCCCTCTGACGTCTCGTTTTTAGTTGTGTTGCGCAGGATTAAGGTTTGAAGCTATGGAGGGCGGATCCGCGTCAGATCGACTAGCAAGGAGATCTGATTTGCGGCCCCTGATCCGTAGGATAACCCATATTCCTGGTAGTACGCAACAATTTTATAAAATACACATGCATATAATAATTTTAAATATATAGGTATAAATGGTAACATGCATATACATTTAAATAAATATTGAAAGAAAAATAAAAAATTTTAAATAATAGACTAAAGAATGTGTTTAAATATATTTATATTAAATATTATATTTAACAAATCTGACTCAAAATGGCTCTAAAATTTATTTCCTTCCCCTTCTCTCTCTTCTCTTCTTCTTCTTCCATTCTCTTTCTCTCTCTTTTCTCCCTTTGTCAAGTGCAAATGACGAAATCAGGTGAATGGAAACTTATATACCTGAATTGATGTACAAGTACGAGTCAAACATATGTTAAATGCCATGTCTAGTCACATAAATGTACGAGTGTCTCATAGGTATACTTCAGATGTGAACATATTACCTAAAATATATACAAATGTTCCATCATGCACACCATGCAAAGAGCTTTCACTGAAAATGTGTACATGTACTACACTTGCGCCTATTATATGTTGATCTTGTTTCATCAAATTATAATTTTTTCATAATTTAAATTGTACAATTATTTCCTATATTAAATCAAAGTATAATAGTTATGATATTATAAATATAAATTAATAAATCGGGTACAATAATACTCTATCATTGTGAAACAAAGACCAATATATTTAATTCTCTATCAGTTTGGTAAATACTACAAAGTTTTTGACATCTATAATATCCAATCTATCTCTACAACTCTTTCGAAAGGATTTTACTCATAATATGACCATATCACTTCCAATATTTCTCGTTGTGATATCTTGAATATTTTATTACATAATTGACACAAGGCTATAAGTAGTCTACCATAAAAGCTATCAACCTCAATCTATTGGATATAGAATCGATATAAAAAAAGTGTAAATTACGTTAAAATCTTATGAGCTTTCATTCACCCTGATACGTTATATTCTTTTGTCCACTATGATTCACTTATCTAAAGAATATTAAAGAATTGTACTTAACACGAATCTAATTATAATTCCAATGAATCCATGAGAAGAAGGAAAAGAGGAATTAACCCAAGCACCTAAATATCCTTAGTGTTCATCTCACTTAGTCTTATTAAAGTACTTGAAACTCATTAAAATTCTGGAATTATGTTCTTAGATTTCAAAACCTGTGATTTAACTCATCTTCTCAAACTACTCTTTTGGCATTGGAACATCATTTCAAACACTCTTATGGTGTTTGAGCGATACTCAAACTGTAACATGTAGTTATTTTTTGTTTAATTATTTCATGCATATAATTCTTGTGGTAATTATTTGATTATTTTTTAAAGTAATTAAATTATGAAAATAAAATATAATCAAACATATAAAATATTATTGGGCCTTGGTGAATGATTCCACCAACATCATGAAAGATGGCCCCACAAATCATCCATAAGAAAACGGTCTAAAGAATTGGACTAACCCAATTTTTTAAGATTCTCGATCCAGGAGAGTTGATCCACAAACATTTTAACCCACTAGAACTAATTCTATATAATTCAACCAATTAGTTCTCATAATATAATTATCTCAAAATAATTTAAATAATTATCATCAAATAAACTAAATTGGAATATTAAGAATGTTACACATTCAACATTATATTGATTTCATTCAGGGTTTTGCAATTCCTAATAGACTAACGTATTAGATGAACTCCAAGGACCACAAGGAGCTTCTAAGAAAGAGGATGACCTACCAATGAAGGGCTAAACTCGTGAATAGCTCAGCCCTCTACTATTCCATCTTTGCTTGTTCTAAAAAATAAGAATTCATGATAGATGTATGTTGATTGTAGAATTGTCAATAAAATTATCATAAAATATTGGTTTCCTATTCCATGCTTGGATTATTTGCTAGACTAATTTTACGGTGCCACTGCCTTTTCAAAGATCAATCTACGGAGTGATTATTATTAAATCCGGATGAATCCTAATAAAGGAAAACAGCTTTCAAAACACGGGAAGGATTGTATGAGTAGATAGTTATGCCATTCAAATTATCAAGCATCATGTCTACTCGGTTCTTCAAATCATTTATTAGGTTGTTCACATTGGTATGTGATATTTGGATATTTAGCAAGGATCATGAACAATACCGAAAGCATCTTCGACAAAGCTTTCTCAATTCTTCAATAGCAGCAACTTTATGCAAATTTTGCTAAGTCCACTTTTTCTCTAGTATTGATATTTTCCTTGACTTTGTTGTTTTCAATCAAGGTACTAAGGCATCACTAAAATTATGGCCATCTTAAATTCACTGAAATTGACATCATTATAGAATATCTAAATCTTTCACAACTTGGCTTTGTTCAATTGGATAAACATTTTGATACCATAGCAACCCCTATTATTGAATGATTAAAAGGAAACATGTTCAAGTGGATGATAAAGGCTCATGATAGTTTTTCTTGACAGAAGCAATTGCTCACGAGTGCCTTGATCTTGGTGTTTCTTGATTTCAATAAGGTAATCAAGGATGATTGTGATATTTCTAATCTACATAACGGAGTGGTGCTTGACCAAGAAGGAAGGCCAGTTGCTTATCGTAAGCAAAAAAGAAAGAAAAAAAAAAAACTAACTAAACAAATCTCATAAGAAATATAACACCTTTGACAAGTAAATTTATGCTCTTGAGCATGCTCTAGAGCACAAGAGTCACTAATTAAAACAAAAACTCAATTCAAAATATATTGCTTTGCTTGAATTTTTTTAATCGCACACCTTTCTTATTCAACACAAATCTAAAACTCAAAATAAAGTGGTTAACGCTTTAAATTAGCTTTTTCTTTGTAGGTAAGATTTATCTAATTTGAAGCAGTTAAGAAGAAGTATAAGAGGATTTATTTTGTAACAAGATTCTGGATGAGTACACATTTGATCGTCAAATAATTTTTATTTTTTAATGGCTTTATATGCGATAATATTCTCTAAAGAATGCCATTACATAAGAAGTTGATATCAGAGAACTATTCAAATATTTTGGATGTGATAAAATCCTTATCCTTATGTAGGAAAAGTTTTCTTTCCAAAGATATTTTGAGATGTCAAATGACATAATAAGAAATGTCTAGTTGCCTATATTGCCAAAATCATTGGCTAGAACACCTAATTGTGCATCCCAATACACTTTGATATGACTCCTTGATAGTATTGTGTTACTGGTAACGGTGGTTGGCTCTCTAAAATTGCACGCTTCATCCCATGCCACTAAACAATAGAAGCTTCTAATGTAGTCAACATATACTTTTCTAGAGGCAGTGAAACTTTATGGAGCCCAAAAAAACAATCACTTTAGCCAATGACTCAAATTTTGTGGGATAGCTTTGGTGGCCACTTTGGAAGAAGTTAGTAATGTAACTCAAATTTACTATATCATTCCAACCACAATAGATAGTTAAACGAAGGTCATCAATTGAAGGTTGAAAATTTTATAAAAAAGTATCATTGGAAAAACTATTTATCAATAGGATTTAGTTCTCACGCTATTAAAATTTGCCTATAATCAATTAAAAAGCGAATTTATATATATTTAAGAACGTATATGGAGACAATCCTATCAGCTCAATTAATTTAATTTTGATTATTTTACTGTAAATTTTCAGTAGTAACGCTGAAATCCAAGCTTAACAAATCTAGAAAATACGTATCAAAGTTCAACAATAAATTACCAAACAAATAGCTAGATTCAAGAATTAAGTGGACAAGCATCGATAGGTTTAAGAATTTAAGGTAAGCAACTTAGTGTGGATCTATTTGCACAAGGAGCTATTTTTTACTGAAAAATCTTTTGAGCTCCAGCCCTGAGTTCACAAACCATTCAAATTCTTGGAAAATTCAGCGACAATGCATAGAAAATCACTCTCTCTATGAATTATAGAGTATCTCCTAATTTTTAGCGTAACCAATTTATTTCTTTATTTTATTAAACATATGGCCAACTCTAGGATGAGTTCTCTCTCTCTTGAGGGGAATGACGCACTCGAACCGAGTGAGGAAGACATATATTATGAGGTGATAAATTGTATTAATGATAAAGTACGTATTTTGATTAAGAACTTGTTTCCTTAAGTTTTATATAAGGCTCAAAATTTCAAATTTTAGTATATTTTAAATTTCTTCCTATTATAATATTTATATTCTTATTATTAGAAAATTAATTCTAGCATTTCCCTTTGTTCCAAATTCTCTTAAATTTCCCTCTTTTCTTCCAATTTGTCTCGTATCATATTCACAGGTTCATTTTTATAAATGTGCATTTGCTCATTATAATATCAATGTATCGAATTGAATTGATCGAGGTATTTTTATAGAGGCCATTTTTATCTGTCATAAAACAATTTTTATATTTGATGCATCATATTTTTTAATATTTAAATTTATTTTTCTATATTATTTATATTTATGTAGACATATATTGAAAAAAATTGGGATAAGTGTAAGACATGTAAAGAAGAATGATTATTGTCGTGCCATAAGTTATGTGATAAGCAACATACTGTTATTAAAAAAAAATTATAAATATAATGAATTATATATATATGTATTATTTATTAGATAGTAAACCTTAGTGAGTAAAAATTTAAGAAAAGATTCATAAAGCATATTATATGTTTGAATCTTTCAACATGGATGCTTCTCATGTTCTTATAATTTGATATATTCTAGATATGGATAAAATGTTTGTTTTGTATAATACATATATAATGAGCTTTTAAGTTGGCAAAAAAAAAAAAGTTATTAAATTAATTTTTATCTTTTCAAAATTTTATTTCATAATATACGAAACAAATAAAAGCTATATAGTAATAAATTTGACATAATTCTTCCTATATTAAATCTAAGAAAAAAACTTATATAATTTTGTACAAATTTATTTTCACATAATTTTTTATATTGTTTTATCTTATCATAGTTTTATGCATAAAAAGCAGGCAACGGACGCCAGCATCGTCAATATTCCACAGAGAGATGTCGATGCTGTGGGAGAAGAGCGAGACGTGGAGGTGGATCGTCAGGAAAACGAGAGACTCAAAGCCCTTTTTCCTAGCGTTCGCAACCATCTGCGGCGTGATCCCTGGTGTCATTGGCTATGCCGTTATGCAACTTACAAACTCCCGCAATGAGCAGCTCGAAGCCCAAATTCGCAAAAACGCTCGTCCCGAGTCGTTGGTAGGTTTTTCAATGCATCTTTTAGTTTCTCTGTTTTGATTTTTTGGTTGTAAATCTTACAGTTTTTCAAAAAACAAAAAAAGGTAGGAAATAGTTTAATATAACTCCTGCCACCTAACCAGAAGGCGCTGCTAGATCTAGTGGACTGAAGTCATATTTGCGGGTCGTTTTTTGTGATATTCAGATTTGCACTTTCATGTTGTAGTTTCGTTTGCTTCTTTTTTTTCTGGTATTGTAAATTGTTTCTTGAATTCATGTCGATGCCCTTTATTTGTTCGCAATGCAAGCAACTCAGAATGGGTGTTTAAATAGGGATATAGTTTTTAGGAATGATTTTATTCTCTTATTGGACGGCTATTCCTACGTCATTTGGGAGAGGGTTGATCATATACGGTAATTTCAGTTAAATAGCCATAATTGCAGTCCAATTTTACTACCTATAAATTTGTCCATATTCAAATTACCTACACTGAGTAATCACCATTCAACTTGAAAAATAGTTTTAAATAGATAAAGTACTGTTATTTTTTAGTAGTATTTCCAAAATAAGCTTAGTCAAGCAATAGGTTTATGGTCTTGCCAATAATTAAGTTGCTTTTTGATGGACAGTTATGAGAAATAACTTCTGAGAAGTCTGTTTGAGTAGAGCATCTGTAAATTAAAAAGAAGTGACGAGGGAGATGAAAAGGAAGAGGACTAAATGGTGAAATTTCCTCAATCATGATTGGAAGCATATTCATATATATATATATATATATATATATACACAGAGAGAGAGAGAGAGAGAGACTTATTTAGAGTAAAGAAATAGTACAAGGACTAAAATACCCTTTCATAAGCATATACCATTCTAACACTTCTCAAGTTGGAGCATAGATTTTGATTTACCCAAATTTTGATAAAGATTTGGTGAAAATATCAGCTGATTGTTGAAATTTCTCATCAACAAAGTATTCTCTATGCTTTGTGTTTTTATAAGATAAAGGATCCGACACAATGTCAATTGTTACATGATTATTGCTTCACAGCTAAGATGGTCCAAAATCCCTATATACAAGTAACTATCAACCGTCGTAGCCACATTGCATCATAGGTGATATATTTGAACACACGATATTGGTCGAGCCACAATAAGATAATTAAGCTTTTCAATCAATAGTCTATATTGCTTTGGCTTAACAAAAAACATTCCCATCATCTAGAGGATTTCTTTCCTAGAACTATGGGTCCATCACGTGGTTTTGCATCCAACATTCCATTATCTTGAATCAATTCTAGGGTATACTTTCTCAGCGAGAGAAAGATGTGACGATGATATTATGCAACTTCAACATCAAGGAAATACCACAAGCTCTTGGTGTCCTTGATTTGAAGTTGGCTATGATGAAACAATTCAAAGTTCGATTGCTGATACTGTCACTATCATTAATCACAATATCATCATATATACAACAAGAATAATGTTGCCAACACTAGTATGGGGATAGAATACAAGGTGACTACTATCACTATGAGAGAGAACAAATTCGTGAACAACCTTATTGTATCTTCCAAATTAAGCCCCATATAATGAAATTTTCAACATAAAAACATAGATTCTCATTGAGCAACAAACTTTGACGGTTGCTCAAAATAATTTTCGTCATGAAGATCACCATGTAAGAAAGTGTTCCTAACATCTAATTGATGTAGCAACCAATGATAAGTAGCATCCAAAGACTAAAAATTGAAAAGGAAGTTATTTTGGAGACTGGGAAAAGTATTGCAGTTCACCTCATATGTTTTAATATATCCCTTAGTCACTAGACGACCCTCTAAGCAAGCTCTAGAATTCTTTGGATTAACTTTCACTGTTTAGAACCTTTTGCAGCTAGGGACTTCTTCCCAAAATGGTAAGGGGACTAGATCCCAAGTCCAATTATGCTCAAGTGCAGACATCTCCTCTATAATTGCCCACCAACTCGGAAAACCAAGAGGTTTGGAAATTGATTGAGGCAGTAAGAAAGTTGAAGGTGGACACAAAGGCATACATGGAAGATGAAACACCAGCATAAGAAGATGCAGTAGTTGAAGGATACTATGCACCAGCACAAGTCCAATTCTATAGACCAATCAGATGATCCAAGTCTGCTGTTGGATCATGAGCTGGAGGACCTATGGATGAGAGGATTGGCTTGATAGGAGGCCAACATAGGGGCATCTACAGGAGAGGAACAAATCATTTGTTGAGAACTGCAAACATATCTTTTGGGAGCATAACATGATGTTGCAAAAGACGAAGGTAAAACTTGATGAACAACTCCGACTATACAATCTTCATCAAGATTTTATTTGGATAATAGACCAGAAGAAGACTCTTGGATATGCGAAGTAATTGACTCAGAAATCGAACGTTAAAGATGCTAGAATTTGTCTCAAATTAGGTGAGACACACCTGTAAACATTCGAAGTATTGGTAAGCCCAAGGGAAGTACCTTTCATAGATTTCGCATCAGGTTTAGTCACTTGAGGTCAAATGTAACAAAATTAACACAAAGAAAATTCTCAGTGGAAAAAAATTTAACGATTTGCTAGGGAAGAAAATGCAATGTTGAATTTGCTGCTGAAGCTCTGCCAAGGGCATGAGATTAATAATGTAGCAAGTATTAAACACTGCCTCAGCTAGGAAAGATTTGGAACTCGCATGTGAAAAAGGAGAGCCCTTATAAGTCATAATGTATGGCTGATGTCTATTTTTCCTTTTCCATCACTTCATTTTGTTGGGGGCATTGGGACTAGAGGACTGATGATTAATTTCTTGCTAGGACATAATGGAGATAAATAGGTAGAAAAGTACCACAACCATTATCACTTTGCAAATCTGTATAGTAGTTGAAAATTGATATTAAATTTCAGTACCAAACGAACAAAAATTGAAACTAACTTAGAATGATGCATCAGAAAATATAATCAAGTAGTTCGCATATAATTATCAATAAATGTAACAAAATTGCAAGAACCCATTTTATGTGGAACAGGACAAGGAATCCAACATCTGCGTTAACTATCTCAAAAGGAGCAGCAGTTTATTCTTAGTCTGGGACAGTGCAACAGAGGATGATGTTTAGTGAACTAACGCGACTCAAAAAAAAAAAAAAAAATTCAGTAATAGAGTAAAGGCCTAGCATTATTGTTTCATACTTAATAGTGAATGATGACCTAACTGATAGCAAAGCTCTAGTGTATAGGGATGACATTGAAACAAACAAACCAGAGTTGGTCCTACATTTGACATGTTGAGGTCTCATAACTTGTGACAACCCCTAGCAATGATCACCCTCATCATAAGATCCAAAAATTCACACTTTGTAAGGAAGAATACAACACAACAATTATGTTCTCTTTTAAATATACTGACCAATGACAAATTAAATGGAAATGTTGGAATGTGAAACATAAGAGAGGTGAGGAGCATAAGTCAAGAGTGCAGAACCAATCCTTGCAACCTCGTTAGATGAACCAGCTAACATCAGGAAGGTTAGAACATGGTTTATAGCATGGCAAAATATGCTCGAGGTCTCAGACATATAGTCTAAGGTGTCTTAGTTAATGACCCAAATCCAAGCCAACCTTAAGAAACATGTAATGAGGTTACTTTTCTAAACAAGGGCAGTTACAAAGGAGGTAGCTTGACCAACAAGTAAACTTGAAAAGTCCTCTTCAGATTGGTTAATTGTATCTATTGTCGTTGAGTTGGTGGGAGCAGGTAAAGTACCAGTATCACCACCAAAGGTGATTTTGGCATCCTGATTAGATGATGTAGACAACCACCCATATAAATTCCAGCACATGCTTTGTGATGACCTACTCCAAAACATTGGAAACACATCGGTTTTCCATCACAACCTTTATCACCATGACTACCTTGCCCATTCCATGACTCTTTACCTTGAACAATATCGAATGTGTTGCTCACCAAAGCTATCTAATAAGCTAAACCAATGGTAACATTTGATGAAGCAATGTGATCGATATGCATAATTCAAGAAAATACATCAATCAATGAAGTCACCTTAGAGCTGGATAAGAATTGGGATATAGAAGATTTGAAGTTAGGCTTCAGCTCAAAAAAGGAACTATAGAATAACCAACTTCTCATGTTGCTCATGTATTTTCTTCGTATCAAGTGTGATCGGCATAAGTACGTTTAACTGTTTGTAGAGTTTCTTAAAGTTGGGAGTGCAATTGGTCACAACACGATCTTTTTGATTCACATGGAACAAACCCTTCGGCACATCAAGCATTCTTGACAAGCTATGCTTTCCGAAAGATAGAATTGACAAATCATCCTACAAGTCTTTGACACTATCTGTGTGTGCCTAAAACAACCACCTTTTCCTCCGTGGAGCTAATAACTAAGTATACAGTCATGCATCTTCTTGTATCCGTTCTGTTGCCCAAAGAGGATCAATACCAGAATAAGGAGGCTCATCGTTAAGGTTGGTCTCCCTATCAAATTCCTCGTATAGTAGGTAGAACTACCTTCCACCAGTGTTGATAATTCACCCTATCAGATGTTAATTGTTAATTGGAGATGTATGGTAGAAAGTAGAAACAATTTAAAAACAACAATTTTGGATTCACTAGTCTGAGTGGAAGCACTCTAGCCACCAGATGAACTTTCAGTAGCCATGTGCTTCATGATGTTTGCGCCAGAGTATTAGAGCTCGAGCATCAATCGAGCATTGGTCATGTGATAGCTTACTGCCAATCTACCGCTCAAGCGTCAGTTGCGCATTGAGCACATGTTCTTTAGTCATGAGACGCATAAATTGAAATCTCTTCCTACCGCATCATTTGAAAGAAATGAGTACACTAACAACAATCAAAGTATGCTCACAAAACTTTGCACATAGCAAGACAAGAAATTTGAAGCAAACCAACCAAAATTGAATGGAGCACACAGAAATCTTATTCTCCAACACTAGCTGGAGAACTTAAATCGCAACTGTCATAATAGATCACTTTGATCAATCACCAAGCAACACAAAACTTGTGCAGATGAGTTTTATGGACACAATGGTGATAGCCACCAAGTGAATGGGAGCGGTTGGACCTGAAATTATTTAAATTAAAGATGAGGAGAGGGAGAGGAAAGGGAAGACGCCTAAAGGGTGAAACCTTCTCAACTAGGGTTTGGAGTATATTCACATACACATATATAATTATGTAAAATATAATACAATCACTTAAATAGCCTTACTTAAGCATATACCGCTCTAAAAGAATCCTTCAATATTTAAGCAGCAAAGACTAAACAAGTGAACTTCAATGCAGGCTAAGGGGAAGGCCAACTACATCAGTGCAAAACAATCAGAGTTAACTAACTAAATGCAACAAAATTTTCAAACAATATAGAGAAACATCTTCCAACAGATCTGCAAAGTACACAGCTGGTTAATCTGTGTCTCTGCACTCATATACATGTTTGTTCAATTTGTGATCTGGGATTTAACAAGTCCTTCTGGAAATGTCTCATGGGGTCTTAAACATATCCTTGCTTGGGCAGGTTGACTGAACACCAGACACATCTCAACACCCTAAAAGCAGGCCATAAAAGAAAAGTGAAGTGTTGTTCAAAACTATCAACCAGAACCAAAGAAAAGTGAATTTATAGAGGATTCCTAATTTAACACATTGATCATTCTATGGCTGATCTGGAGGCAAATATGTAAGTCAGATCAGCTGCATTGAGATTGAAAGCAAACAGAAAGAGAATAGGCAAACAAGAGATGGAGAAGAGGAGAATGTCTTTGTGTGTGTATTGTTTTGTCATTACTTCAATATTTAAAAGTACCTCAATGTATTTGTACATAAAACAAAATTCTCCCTAGGCATCCCCTAGGGGGCACATAGAACATTCCAAACCAACACCTTTAAATGGCAGGGTGATGGGAACAAAGGCCTAGAAAATTATTCTAAGACTTTAGCTATATAGCGAATTCAACATGAACTGCATCCCTTTTCTGCCTACCATCTGAATCTACCCAATCAAAGAAAAATTCTGTTAGTCTATCTTTGAAATCCCTTTCACTACTTTTTTTGCAAATGGTTTAAACAACATTGAAAAAAACATTCCTCTTTAACCAAGCAACTAACAATTTGCCTTTCAATCTTCTTCCTATCAATACTAATTATGATCTAATCAGTTTGAGTCTGCATTATGGTTAAGAGGAGTTGCTGCACTTGAAAAATAAATGTTTAGGAATTCCATCTGCTGTCGCAAAGGACACATCTGGAATTTCTGCTTTTTGTCATTCTAATTGGCCTATTTTGGACTGCATGCCAGGTAATAAATGATGCTTTGGTAGCAATTCTGTGTAGAATTTTCTCTAAACCATTTTCAACCATGGCATCTTAGGCTTTTGTCTGTAGAGCGTGATATAAGATGACCCTATTAGTGAATCTTCCACAGATGTAAGCTTCCACTTCCCCATACTGTTAATATGAGATCTGAAATTATCTCTATGCTTCATCATTTTCCTCCAAGACCAAGCAACATCCTACTCGCATTTATAAGTCCAAATTGAATCCCCTACTAAATATATGTAATTGAACCCATCAGCCAAGAGCTTCTTCATTTGAGCATTAATGGACCATAACATAAATTTTCCACCATCTTGTTCCATATACAGTCTTTAACAGCCACCCTCCCTCTATCTGAGGTATGCAGACATCTTTCCAGTCCACAGGGAGCATTAATGGACCATAACATAAATCTTTCACCCTAGCAACCTTGTCCCAAGAAAAACAGTGTTCAACAGCTAAATCCCCTACCGCCTGTGACTCAGAGGTGTGCACACAGGTTCATAGGACATTTCATATTATGTCCACTTCATAGAAACATTGCCCAGGATAAGAATATTGCTAAGAATTCTTTCCAATTTCTCTTACTATCAACACAATGCACCGATAGTACTATATAATAGTTACTTAGAACACACTTAAGGAGCTGTAGTCCAGTAAAGTTCTTTCAACTAGCGCTTGGCAATCTAGAGCTGTAAGTCTAAAAGACATAAGTGAAAATGTATGGAACTTCTTAGGTACCTTGATTTATTCATAACCAGTGAAAGCCAGATTTCATTCTTGAAATTATTGTTAAACCCAGCAGAAAATATGTGAGATTTTGATTGCTTGGCCTTTTGTATAGAAGCTGAAGAGAGGCTGAAGCATGAAATCAATTTTGAACTATCTATCAGGTTTGCAATATATCCGAAGATCATTTGCAAAAGTAAGAATGTGAGCCTCATTTTATAACCAAACCAAACCCAACCAAAATAAGCCTTTTACCAATAGCTGGGGTAGCTTACTTGGATTATGTGCCTCCATTTAGTTGTTAGCCATCATCTACTAAGTCCAAATATGGTTTCCTTCAAATTCTTTTGGGATCTTACTCCTCTGTAACACATTAGGTGGCCTTCATTCTCGACATACCACTTGATAAGGTCTTAACACATATTTCTTCCGTGGGTAAACCTTGACTCTCTTCCATGTATGAAAAGACCTATTTCTTTTTGTATGACCACACGTCTCCTACTAACTTTAAGTTTGAGCTGTATTCACCAATCTCACTTGACACTTGAAGCATTTTTCCACTTCATCCAACCCATTTTTATGCAATGAGTAATATTCTCATTGACTGTTCCATCTTTCTATACCATAATTCCAATATATTTGACATAATTCCACTTTAGTAGGCTTTGGGTCCCCATTATCACCTCCAAACCTATCACTTTGTTGTTATTAAACTTATCTCCATGTATTCAATATTTGTCCTATTAAATCTAAAACCTTTGGCTTCTGAATTGTCTTTTCAAACTTCCAATTTATTGTTAACACCCTCTCTTTCTTGTTCACCCGGACTATGTTAGATGCAAATATCATGCATGGAGATTCATTATGTTCTTGAATATGTTTTGTCAATTCATCAAAGCCAAGGCAAAGAGGTATGAGATAAAGTTGACCCCTAATTTAAAGGAACATAATTGGAAAAACCTTGGTCACCCCTGGATGTGTCCTTATTGCTAATTATCATGTCTTTTATAACCTGTATGTATTTCTTCGAAATTCCCCATAAGAAGTTTTGATTTTGTGTTGTATTGTATGCTTTCTATAAATTGACAAAAACCATATAAAGGTCATTCTATTTTTCCTTAGATAAACTGCTTTATCTAATACCTTAACAAATATATAGCTTCTGTAGTAGATGTGCTTAGCATCATCCCATCTATTTGTCTAACCTGACCATTAAATACATTTATACTTGACACATGCAAATCCCTTTTTGTTTTTGTTTGTGGGTACCAGTATGCTGCTTTTGCACTCAACTTCTTCTTTCTAGTCAGGATTTGTTTGAACAATCCAGTCAACCACAAAATCCCATCCTCCTCACATTTCCAAGCCTACTCTAGGACACCATTTGGTCTTACTACCTTCTCAATCTTTATTGTTTTAGTGCTTCTTTTGCTTCCTTTCTTCCAATTCTCTGTATGATCAATTTAGATTTACCTTAGAACTATTCTGTTCCCCAAGCACCTTGGTATTCCCTTGACATCCATTAGTAGGTTGTGGAAATAGCTCGATCTCTGTGATATTCTCATATCCAACAAGTACGTGTTTCTCAATATTTGTATGAATGGCTTAACACAAAGCAGGGAGAAAGGTATTTCTTCAAACTAGCTAAATCAGTAGATTGGAGCTCAAAGTACTTGAATCAAGTGAAATGTATCGACTCCTCACAAAATTGGACTTTGTTTCTCTCATAGTATTCTTTGGAATTTTTAAAAACTTGTTCAAGTCTTTTGCTCTCTCATATCTTGCTTCAACTAGTCTGAAAATCATTTTCTCCTTCCATTGTTAAGTTGGCTGTACAAGTCTTTGTATCCGTGAGACTTTATCTCACTCACTGCATTCTCTCATCCTTTTTGTACATTTATACCTCGCAATTATCATAATGTCGCTTTTATTTGGATCTCCTTGCACCACTGCTAAGCTTCCATTTGGCGTGGTACAACTCCTTTTGATTCCCATATAATCTCTTTGGCTCTTATTATAATGCAATTAGCAATAGCAGCCTACATCTTATTACTAACACATTTAAAATCTTGAGTGCTTTAATTTAGTATCTTGAGGCTTTGCTTTCTAGTCAATTGTACTTTACCCTCTTCTTCTTCTATTTCTTAAGATGCACATCACAGATCAAAAAGCAGAGTTGTGTAGTCAAGCTTTCCCTAATAATGTTATGGTCCTTGCAATTAAAACAATATCGCTTCCTTTCAATTAAGGAGTCAATGTGAATTTTCAATGAGTCACTCATACATGATCAAATGTTCCTCCTTGAAAAGTGCGTTATCACCATAAGTTTGTAAACTACAGCAAAATTTAAATAGTATATCATTTATTTCTTTCCCCACCATAGCCTCCATGCATACTATTGTAACTATTTACATCCTGTCTAACATGGCCATTTAGATATGCACCCTATATAAATCAAGTCCCCTTGTGTAATTTCTTGAATCACCCTTTCTAATTCCTCCTTCCCTTCCAATTGTTCCCTCAACCCCATTCTGGGTGTGTATGCACTAATTTTGTTTAAGTTTTATTTTCTTGCCATCTTAATAGCCATAGTTAGTGCCATAATGAAGATAATGAATATTTTTATCTGCCTCCATTTCACTTAATTTTCTTGCTAAATACTTCATGATCATAACAAGGAAAAGGGGAGAGGTGGGATCCCCTTGTCTTATCCCTCTCTTAGCTGGAAAAAAGTCCCACAGCTCTCTATGCTGTCTATATTGAAGAAGTCACACTTGCTATGCCCATTTGATAAATATTACTGGGAATCACAAGTAAATCAATCCCTTCTCAGGGAAACCCAGGTTCACAGTAATAGAAGCCTATTGTACAATAATCTCCATAAGGCATCTTGGGAAGAGTTTCTTTTTCCTGTGATAATTACTCCTGCACAATGATCAAATTGTGTAAAATTAACCTCTCTTGGACAGGCGGATCGTTTATCACCAACCATAAAGAATATCTTCAATTCTGATAGCTAATCTTCTGAACGTTCATCTGGATGATGTTACAGCAAGATATTGACCTAAATTTAAAAGGCTTATCAGGGTTTACACCTTTGGTATAAGTGTCATGGATGTTGAATTGAGCTATTACAGTGCCTTCTCAGGTGATTAAAAGTTCTCTGTAGCTTCACACATGTCACTGTTCCCCCAACATTTTTACAGAATTTCATAGTATATCCGTCAGGGATAGAGATTCATGCCCATGAATGAATAACAAGGTTTTCTGAATCTCTTCCTTAGTGGTTTATCTGTTCAATGGCTTTGCTGTTCATTTAACTCCCATAGAAAATAACTCAATTTTGGTGCCTTATTAATCATATCAGTGGTGACGGAATCTTGTGTAAATCATTGAATCGTATATCTTTTGCTTTATCAATTGATCAACAGTGATTTAACTCCATTATCATCATCTGGCGCTAAAATTCAATTGGTTGCCATTCTGTCTTGAAGAGAAGCATGACAATAAGATGTCTGTCCCCCCCCCCCTCCCAACTGAAATCAATTTGCTTTAGTTTTTTTATTGTCTAAATAACCACTTTTCTGCTTCCAAAAAATGGTCAATTTCAGCTCTGACAGAATGGTCATCATTTATAAGAGCTGCATTTAGAGGATTTAAGACTGGTTCTTCCTCAATGGGATTGCATTTCTGCCTGGCATTCTCAAATTTCATGGAGATATCTTGCAGTACCATTTTGTATAGCCTCTTCAATTCTCCATTAACTTCTTTGTCATGTACAATCTTTTGAAATGTGTGCTTAATCTACATGCTGAAAAATTCGAATGCTTCTTTGTTTTTGACATTTTGAATTTATGACCGTGGTAATTAGAGAGGATCAGCATCGGCATAATGGTAAGGTTCATTGACTTGGAGGTCAGTCTTGCACCATTAAGCTTCTCTTGGATGTACATGATGGCATTAAATACACCTAGCGCCTGTCAAGGATTCTGTATATTCTGCCCAATCTGAAACAGTTCATGTCGTTTTCCCTTCTTACTGGGATAGTATGCCTACAGTGATCACCTCAAAAGGATCTGCACCAGAATGTGGGTGACCTGACACTAATGAATCAGTTGCACCAACAAATTACAAGCATCAGAATTCTGCACCCTGCATTTCCTTGCATCCCCTGCACAACCTCCATTATTGATCTAGTTTCAACTATGTATTATCATCTTGATCTATAGGTGATCAAACTCCACCACCTGTTTGCTTTCGCTCGAATATGGAGTCAGTAGCTGCTAAAGCATGTTCAACCCCAGGAATCGGTGCCTTTCCTTCATCTAGTTTCAAATAAAGATTTTGAAATGAAGTAGATACACTAGCAAACTGCAGAGAATGATTTGCCTCTTTAGACTCGGCAGTATTAGCCTTTTTACCGCAACCCATTGTTTTATCCCCAGTGCATACTTCGTGGAGTGGCAGATATCTGGATTGCAGATTGGCATTTTGAGTTATCTCCTTTTGTTGCTAAACCATCCAAGTCTTCTTCACTTTAGGGCCATTATGATGTCCTCCAAAGCATGCTCAACCTTCTTGCAGAAGGAACAAAATGAGGATTTCCATACATATTCAATGGGTTGACAACTTGAGAAATTATCTGGCCATCACTCTCTTTCAAACTGAATCTCAGTAGTAACGGTCTTACGCCAACCTTTGACTCTTCAATATGCAAGCCCTAACTCAACCATGGGAGATTGGTGGCTTTAGCACCATCTTATGGGGTTTGATCCAAATTGGTATTTACTTTATAGATTTCCTATGCAGCAGAAATTGGGAGGTTGATGGCTTTAGTACCATCAGCTTCCCATTCATCAACCATGGCCCATTATTAGGAACGCCTTGCATAATCTCATATTATGTGGAGTTCACAATACAAAATCCAAATTCCTGATCTTCACAATTTTAGCAGCTACCCGTTTGATTCAACATGTTCAAATTTCAATAGATTTTAATGGAGGGTTTTCCTCAACTACATAGCAGACAAGTTGTTTTTTTTTTTTTTTTTTAAAAAAATGAAGACAAGAGCCCCCCTCACCCCTCCAAAAAAAAAAAAAAAAGGAAAAAAATAACTTCACTTTCAACATCTTCTGTAGAGATGTGATTCAATTTCAACATCACTAGCTTCAATTTCAGCAACATTAAGCTGCAGACCATGGCCTACAACGCGATTCTATTCAATGTGAATTGATCAATCAAGCATTTTCTGCTCAACATTCTGATGAATCTCATATTTTTTAATCAGTTTGGCCCACTCTTGCTCCTCAGGTTGAGGACTTAATATGAGACTTGATATTTGGTGACACAATCTGATTTCAAATTGCCAAAAGGTGCAAAAATGACTTCATTAAATTCCTTGGCTAAATCTCATGAAAGATCGACAAAGTTAGTATTCCCAGAATGGCTTGCATGTTTGAGATCTTCAGTAGTTTTGATAAGTTCAAGTTCTTCCTTGGTTCAATGTAGAAGTATATGTTCTTATGCTTTTTTCTCTCGTACCATTTCTCTCAGCAGTTGGCATACATTAGTAACTGCTATCATCAGTCATAGAGAACTATTTAGACGCTATATTTTGAAAATTTTCAAATGGTAATGAAATTTGATAGAAGATACTGCAAAAAGACAGTTGTTTTATGAATGGCAAATTGTTGGAGGTCTCTTGAATTTGTATTTGGACTTGTTATCATAAATTTATATTTGAGATCTTCAGTTTTTAAAAGCCTCAAGCTCTTCATAAATTCATTGTAGATGTATATGCTCTGATGCTTTTTCTTTCTCTTACTGTTTCTCCGAGCACACATTAGTAACTGCTATCATCAATCATACAGAACTATTAAATTTATTTGAAAATTTTCAAATTGTAATGAAATTTGATAGAAGATACTGCAAGAAGAAGACAGTTGGGTTGTGAATGGCAAATTGTTGGAGGTCTCTTAAATTTGTATTTGGACTATATATCTATTCTATACCTCCTTATGCTAGGTGGAGGTCCCTTAATTTTGTGAGGTCAAGTAGCAACTAAACCAGATGTTGGTCTTTGTATGGGTTCAATTCCATAGAGGGGGAAGGAAAGTTTTGAATTGGATGCTGTGCAAAACTTAGATTTATTTTACCGAATTTACAAAATTAAACTTAATTACCTAAGTATGATGTTATACACTTCTGTGCAAGATTTATTGAATGATGAGAAAGTTAGATTGGATGCAAGCTTTATTGCTGGTTTGCCCTCCCATAAGACCTACATCTGCCTTGAGGCTTCCCCACTTGCCTCTAGGATTTTCTAATACACTCCAACAATTATATCAATCATTAAAATTACAAAAACCAACCTACCTTAATACACCCTCTTAAGCTCGATAATAACTTCAATCAGCTAAAATCTGGTTCCTCTATTCTCCTCTATCAATTCCACAAATGAGTTGCGAGGATCTAAACAAAAATTACTCCTTCACTAGAAGATTATGCACTGTAACAGATAAGAAAGTTTCTTTTGAGCCATTGGTTAGTGAATTCCATGCATGATATTCAAGATCACTTTCAGCACTTTGTGAAGGTTTGAATTGAAGGAGATCTTGATTGCACTTAAAGATGTGTAACTGAGATGGTTGAGAGCAATAAGGTGTCCAAGAATCTCAAATTATTTGAGATGTTGGGAATAATAGATGAGAATTTACTGCATTTTCCTGTTGCACTATTAAGGTTGCTGTCTATGTGCTTGTGGGCATATGCTAGCTGTTAGGAGAATTTAAAGGTTAGCCATGTAGAGTTTCTCTTGATGGGCTTTCTTGTAAATTGTGCGACACAAACCTTCAGTAAGTGCTTTCGGTAACATTTATATTGCTTTTGTCATGAAGCAAGGCCAGCAGGTTCCAGCATTTGCACTGTTGCACATCAGGAAGACCAATAGCAGACAAAGGATAGGCAGAGATAATCAGCCAAGACAACTCAGCAAACACCACTTGTAGCAACTGCAGTAACAGCCTAATATAGAATTAGTTACACAGCTGATCCAGCCAAGAATCAGTTAGGAAGTTTGTTATATGGATATAACTTGTGAGCACTATGTACGCAGGACCTGGTTGCCTGCATCGTATGTTCTGATGTAGAATTAAATGAATGAAACTGAATTCTGCATGAACTCTTCCTATATCTTTGTCTACTTCTCATTTCCCACTTTGTGTAATTCTCATCTGTTTTCTGCACTTTCCCTCCAATTTTCTGTCTGTGTTATCAAAGACCTCCCATTCTTGTGATCGAATAGCACTTCATCACAGCTCGCTACTGTTAGCCATCTAACATAAGAAACTTACCTGCTATAAACCATTGAGTAGCCTGCTCTGAAAAGCAACAGGGCTACTGGAATCTATGTAGCCAGCTAAATCACTTAGACTCATTGGTAGGTCACTTAAATTTGTTAGGCCAGATAGTTAGCTGGCTAAGTAATAAACTTATGCATCTATCCTCATTAGGGTGGAGAACTATCTGGATACTTAATTGTATGAAACTTCAATCCAGCTGGCTATATTCCAAGATAGCCAACTATAATTTCAAGAGAACTAACTCTGTTGGGATTTTCACGAAAGAGCTACTGTTAAAGGACTACCAGCCAATGTTAGTTGGCCATGTCACCAAGACATAGCAGCTTCCTTCCACCAGCTATGGGCAATATGATTCAACATGATTCTCATTAGTTTTTTGGTGGAAGTGCAAGTGGACCAGCCTTAGTGCAAGGGAATTGTTCCCAACAATGATAATTTAGTTTCAAGCATGTCCCTTCTCTCATTTTCCATGAACATAAAAGAATCTAAATCTAGACCTAGCATTCATATCTTCACTCAAGTCCTAGGTCCATCAAACTTCATGTACTTCCAATCTTTCTTCGCTAACGTCTTGTTTGAAGCTTGAGATGGTGTGAATCGTCATGCTGGCTTCATGATCCTTATGGTTGACTTAATGGTACTTTCTTTTGCATAGTCCAACCCTATGAATACTTAATCTACATTATTAGCATTTAAGTACTCAATGGCTTCAAACATGTTCGATTCTTTCACAACTAAAGTGTTTGACTTTGACCACATAGATCAACACTAGTCACCGGAGATGTCTTTACTCATTATAAACATGTGTGAAGCGTATCTGTTTTGGTTTCAGATATTAGAAAACTATGTAAATATAATTTAAGGAAATATCTGCATTTTGATATATTGAGTAGTATACCATTCACCTATACATCTGTGCTTCTTATTATAGTATCACTGCAACTTGAATTGACATGAGCAGTATCTAAGCAAATGCTAAAACCTAATGGATCTGGTTTCTAAAATGCGGAAGTTTTAGTTGTACGAATTGGGAAATATTGGCAGCAAAAAAGGAATAGTAGAAGGTTAGGTAATTTATTCATACCTTGAAATAGGTTTGCTACAAAGTAAACACTGCCTAGTATGTGATGCCTAAAAATTCTATAGATGTCTCCGTGGTTTTAGTTTCCTTCCTCGTACATAACAGCTATGTAATACAAGAGTAAGGCTGTGGACATTGATCCTCCCTAGACCCCATATTGTTGAAGCCTCATTAACTAGGATGCCCCTTGTACACATTTTTGCGTAGTCTTACATCATTTCTCTCATTATATTCTTGAGAGTGCAAAACACCATCAAGTCTGAGAGTTGTTTATTGTGCTTTCTTTTAATGGTGCAGTGCTGGTGTTTTTTACTCTCCTAATATTTGTGCTGCTTTTATTTTTATTTTTTCTTCTGTGCATGTGTGTTGCTGAAATCTGAGTTGTTGCTCTTTGTGAAAAGATTTTGTTCCGGGGAAAAATTGCCCTCCCCAAATCATGTGTAAGATTATGCTATGGCCTTGTAAGTATGCTATTTGTGGAATATGTTCAATTTATGCTATACTATTAAATATCATTCATTTCTGAAACCTGACATCCTTCACTTAGATCTTCATTTCTTCAATGTTCTATATATGTTATTTCATTAGCTGGAATTTGCATAAGCAGATTAGAATCAAGCCATGCCATTAATATGGGGTTGATTGGGTCAATTTTTTGTTCCCCTCTAGTTTTGATCCAACCTAACCCATGTGCACCGCTGCGGTGAAGAGGCAAGGGAGGAATGGGGGGGCTAGTTGTTGGAAGCCTCATGTAGAGTTATGTGGAAGTTCTCATTTGATCAATGATTTTTGATCTAGGTTCTAGGTTGTTGCTGTTATGGGTAGGTGTATGCTCCTTATATCATCTATGGACATATAGTCAGGATGCTTCAGTGTGATGTAGATCTCATAGTAATATAATTTCTATAGAAGATGTATGGCTGTCTCACATCAACCGTCTTCAGGCTGCACATTGTGGAAATTTCATGCATTGAAGCCCCTTGTATATAGATAACACGTGAGAACTCTTCTTGGGCCCCTATTTATGTGAGAACTTTCAATCTAAGTCATCATATCTTGGGTAAGCAACACGATGATAATGTTGGGGAATAAACAATTCATAATTAAGACCAAAAGAAAAGATTATGATTGAAAAACATTTTCAAAACAGGGTAGTTTATGACAGGATTGTTGCATCCAGAATCTGTCGTTGATCATTATCTATTTGGATCTTGCAAACACCATAGAAGAGGAGCCAAAGGCGAGCTCCCCTAGGAGAGGGAAGAAGGCTAATCAGTCAGTTGTGGGAAAAAGGTAGGCAAGGATTGAAAGAAGACATCGATGGAAAATCTGTTGCTTCCCTCTTATCAGTATCTGTTTCCAAGAAGAGAGTTGAGAGGAACTAAACAACTAGCCTGGGGGTTTACCCTGTAGGCTTCCACGCCAATGCAAAAGTCATGGAGTATAGGAAAATATGTGTATGATATGAGTTAGTATACAAATTGGTAAGGAGGCCAAGTTTGTAATAGATAGGGTCCATGGTTGATGCATCCGTTAGTTTTGGCTTAACCTATGCCTATTAATACAGCGTCAACCATCCACAAGAGGCAAGTTAATTTCAGGCTAGGTTAAGCCAAAACTAAGGGATGCATCAACCATGGACCCTATCTATTACAAACTTGGCCTCCTTACCAATTTGTATACTAACTCATATCGGTTCTACAAGCTTACATGCTTCCATGCAGCGGATCTGCACTGCTTCTACATGTGCTGTGGATAGGTTCAATAGTCTCCATGTGTCGGTTCTAGATTAACTATTATTCGGTGCTGTTGTAATGATGGCGCATGGTGTGTGTAAGGCGATGATAATCTTTCTGCAACCCTGTGCACAACTACCAAAGGCAGAACCCATGGAGGAGGAAATCAGCCATGTTAGTGTCCTTTCACACCTTTTGAGGGATGCTAGGCTGGCCTTAAAAAGCTGATGCTATAGTCTGCTGCTGTCTTATCAATCATCTTAGCTGTCATGGATGAACTGTTGTAGAGACTTGTGTGAGGCCAACTAAAGCTGCCTGAAACTGAGATCATATGTGGGCAAACACCTTGGGCCAAGTAAAGCTGTGTGAAGTTGAGAGGGGCTGTCTGAGGCCGAAGCATTTGATGTTGAATGTAGCTGAAGAGAACTCAGGCCTACAAGTGGCTGAGGTTGGGGCTATGATCATGGTTAGTTGATGTGCTGATGCTGAGCTGCTGAGGTCAAGCCATTGGGACTGATTTTCCGAGATCAAGTTCTGACATATATGTCAGAGCTTGAAGATGGTTTTGTCAATACTCTGTCTCTGGTATTGGACCCCCTTTCTATGTCGGAACTTGAAGATAGACCGGTCGAGGTCAATTAGTGCAAATGACTTGATCACGGGGTTGGAATATTGATGAACTGTAGTTTACTGAACTGAAATGGCAAATGATTCGGTTGTTAATAAATGCTAATCCCTAATAGCTCTAACTTTGTGCTGAGTAATTCATGCTTATAATTAGACATTATATGAGCATCATGATGTTTGATTAGTGTGGATAATGACTATGAAGTGCTAAGTTTGGTTCTTCCTTCCGATTATTTGAGATGAATTATGCAAGTCTGTAATATTGCTATTTCCGGTTAGCATGATGAGTATAACAAATTGGGAAATAGATTTATGCAGCTGGATTTTGTTCTTCAGATTATTTTTTACATTTTTAATTATATTTTCCTTATAAACTGAATATAAGAAAAAATATATTTTTTGATATATTTTTTCTTTCCTGTAAATTTCTCTTAGAACTGAACAGGCTGTGCCTTGTGATTTGAATTCAGATGATGGGGCAAGTGAATCGAGAGAGGCTGGCTGAGTACCTCGGGGAGCTGCAGCGGAAGGAAGACACAAACGATCGATACAGGGCTGCCTTACGAGGTGAGACTTTAACCAGAAAACCATACGTGAGAATCCAACCCCTACCCACATCAGACCAGAGCGATGCCGACCCAGAAAAGGAACAGAAGAAATGAATTTGCCAGCGAGCATGCAGGGTTTTATTTTGTTTGCAGACTCCTTGCGTACATAATCAGTAAGATAAGAAACGGCAGAATATATTTAAATGTTGTGGCTGATTTTCTCGATGAATATCCCTATAATGAGTAGGACGAAGCGGCGCTTTGCAAACACATTAAACAGATCGGCCTTATATTAATTTCGATAAATAGTTATATTTGAAAGATCTGATTTAGTGCCAATATTGACAGGAAAGGATGTTAATGCATAAATTCAAGTTGTCTGTGTCACCAGGTTTATTAGAATTTTGTTTTCTATGGTAGGACAATCTAAATAATAGCACGAGTGAGAGTGAGCTCTTGGGTTTTTCCACTTCACCTCATAAAATATTTATTTATTTATTTTTAAATATAAATTTTGACTATTTCGATATGAGTGGATGGACAATTGAATACATGAATATTATTTCTCTTTTCTAATTATGTGCTTGCAGGTGCTGGAGGATTTTATATTTTATAGTTAATTATAATGTTAAAGGTTATAATTTTATATAATTTTGTTATGTTTTATTAGAGAATATTTTTATGTGATCTAATCTTTGATGGAAAAGTATTATTTATGTAATTAAAAAATCTATCATTTTTATATCTTATAAATTATAAAATTATCTATAATGTATATTTGGATAATAATGATTTTTTGGATAATCATAAAGAGTTTTTATAATGTTTTCCTTTATTAATCTCCCTAATTTCTGAATTTATGGGGTATTTTAGAAATATGTAAGGGGTTTTACAAAAATATGTAGGAATATAATATTTACAAAAAATTTTGTAACTCTTATTAAGAAAGAGAGATATCGATGAAGGTGGAGAGATGGGTTTTAATTCATTTGAAAAATTAACGTCAAATATGAATTTAGATATATTGTTAATATTTAATTCTGTATTATTGATTTTGAATTGACATGATAATTTAACACTCTATAAAAAGACTTATCTCATAAAATCTTACATGTGATATTAAAATATAGTTTAAATTATCATGTTATTTTCATTTAAGATAATCTCTTGATTATCACACTCACTTCCTTATTCATAATTATCATATTTCAATACATATTGTATTTGGTTCCATCAAACTTTTATACGTAAAATATGAATTCTAAATCTTTATATTAAATCTTTCTATTTTTTGTGAGTGAATTATGCTTTATGGATATTTAGCTTTAGTACAAATCCTTTTTATTTTTGTTGTTATTTTTACGCATGAGTTATACCTTTGAATCCTCTCTAATAAAAGTGATAACCGTATAGTAACCTACGATGAATGACTAATATGTGTACATATTAATTTAGGTAAGTTGATTGCATCTAGTAGGCACATGAGGTGCCCACATGAATAACTTAGAATGATAAACAGTTGATGCATATATATGCACAGCTTAGATAAAATGATAAGTATCTAATATATACTTAAAATGTGTATATGTAGTTTAGATAGATTGGTTGGAGCACTTGATCTATGCCTAATGTGGACGCATACAAATTTAATTTTATGTGCCTAATATGTACACATGAATAATATAATTTTGCACATCTAATGCATGCACGTGTTAGTTATTCCATGCCATATTCCCTACTAATTTTAGTCCAATAGATATGCGTTCAAATGACACACTATTCTTTAATTTGATTAAATTTTACACAATTTTTTAGTTAATCTAAAATTTTATTTGTTGATGCTTAAGTGCCGCTCAAGTAAAACCTTTTAAGTTTGGTTTGTTACTATGTATAAAAATCTTCCTAGAGACAATATTAATGTTTACGAGTATATTTATTATTTTAAAAATGTGTAGTATTATATATTAACCTTTTCATGCATATAGTTACTATTATAAAATTATTATCGTGTGATAATATTAATATTATATTTGGTGATTAGTCTTCAATTTGACATTTCTAGAATATTTAGTAGATATATAGTCAGTTAATAAAACTAAATACACATATACCGTATATTAAGTTAATAATTTTGAAACCCTATATGTACAATTAACCAATTAGAAGATATTACGAGGTGTACACTTCTATGTCATTGACTAACTAAATTAGAATGATTAATAAATATTATTAGTTGAATGTGTTTTATTGCTTATAGGTAAGGTAATAAGCTTTGTATTTGGGATCTAAATCCCTAATTTTTTTTTAAGTGAGTGGAAATCACCTTAATAATTTATTAGTATGTATGATTATATCCAAAGATGGATTACAATAGCACTATCTATATTTATATTCTTCCTTATGTTTGCTTCAAAGTATGTTAAATAATTCTTTATTATCTAGACTTTGTGGATGAAAGTCCTTAATACTTTTACATAAATCTACATTGAGTTTCTAATGAAGTAGTTTTAAAGAATTCTTTTGAAGTTGTGAACTTGTAGGAAACCAAGTCTAATACGCCTGTTTATTTTGAGTTATCTAACTGATGTTAGAATATATAATTCACATGAAATAAAATTAAATTTTATGATAATAAGTGAATATTTTATTTTTTATCAAAAAAATTTAAAAAGTATAGATTTTATTGTCCTAATAGTATGAGGATTATGAAATAAAAAATGACAAATTCATTGAGGATGGGGACAAAAGTGGGAGTATTATTATAGAAAATATAAAATCTTAAAAAGTTAGAGTACAGGTTCCTTTTCTATAACTTCTATAAAAATTACTATTCATATTATTATTAAATAATAAAATAATAATCAAGCACTCCACAGTAAAATTTTGCTATTGATCTAATTGTAGAACAACAATAAATTTAGTACTAAGAAGATATCATAAAAAGGGAGATTAGCTATTTTTGATAATTATGTGATATATTTATAAAAATAGAATTTGATATAGAGATTGCTAATAATACAATTTTATTTAGATTAGTCATAAATATATATATATTTTAAATAAATTAATATTATAAAGATGAGTTAAAATTAATAAATCAAAACAAAGTCCATATAGTTCATTGAATTATCCTATGGATATTAAAAAGTTGGTTGTAAAATTGGTCTTTAAAATCAAATACAACTTTAAGGACAATTTCAAACAACATAAATATTTTATTCAAATTGGAGGCATTGATCATGTCTAGTTCTAATAACTCTTCTCATTTTACAAGCAAAACTATGGCTGGATTGTTTTCCTCTTTGTGTTGATAACTCAATTATTATAAGATAATGTCATTCTTATTATTGCGTTTAAGAAATCTTGCATCAATAGTTTGAAAAGGCAAACATTAGTACTGTCATTTATTTATTTTTATTTTGAGATAACTTCTAATTCCGATGAATATATTTTATTTCAAACAAAGTATATATATAATCTCCTAACTCGCTTTGTCATAACTGATTATAATAATCACTCATTTACAAATCAATGTTAAACTTACTCCATCATATGATATTATCTTTCTAGATGTGATACACTATTGGCAACTTATTGGTGGACTTGTTTATCATATTATTACATGTCTTGATATCTCCTATGCAATATATTTTGTTAGTCAATTTATAACTATCTTTCTATCCTCCCATTATGCAATTGTTCTTCAAATTTTTCATTACCTTAAAGTATCATTCTTTCTTAAACTTCATTTCTCTACTTAATTTTTTTCAAAGCTACATGTTTCTTTTGTCGCTGATTGGTTTAGTGATCTTATTGATCAACATCCTACTACTGGTTAGTACTTCTTTGGCACATCCCATATTCTTAGCACAACAAAAAGCAATATGTAATAACTTTATCAAGTACTAAGGTAGGAATATCGATCTCCAGATAATACGACTGCTAAATTCCATTGCCTATGATGGCCACTTGAAAAAATGGGCATTCAACATTTCCAGGCAATTTTTCATTTTTCTATATTGTGACAATTAAAACATTATTCAAATTACTTATAATAATTTTTGTAAACACATAAAGCATATACAAAATAATTATTATTTCATTTGCCAATATATTCAACAAGGAACCATATATTTATTGTATATTTCTTCTGCTAAATAATTTGTTGATATCTTTACTGGTTCTCATAAAGGTTGATTTAATGACAATTTTTAAAACCAAGTTGATTTCTAGTTCTATCCTTAAGTTTGAAATGGAGTATAAGTGTGAGCAAAATATTCTGTCATTAATATAATATCAAGATATTCTAATAAATACACTCTTGTAACAATATTTGTTAATGTGAACGTAATATTATATAATTAACATAATATCAAGAAATATCTCATAGATTTTCTATAAATACTCTTCTCACCTTTGTGCAAAAAGCGACATCAATATCAATACAATCCATTAATTTATCTTAATCTAACGAGTTCCAAGACTTGAAGCTTGCTCACCCGGCTACAAGGCATGCATCCACAACCACTATGATATAAGACTCCATCAAGTGGGCATTTAAATATCCAACTTTATTGGCGAGTGATGGAATAAAATAAATAAATTGGACCCTCACAAATTTTGGGTTGTCCATTAAGCAATTTAGACGTTGGATTTGGAGTTGCTGTTGAAACTCCCAACAGAACATCCCTTATCTTACTTTTGCAATTTAGTATGAATAAAATATTCTTTATCTGATGCTCAGCAATGCGGCCACGTTCAAGCTCTCTTATGCTCAACCTGAGCTCCAAATAATGGGTAGGCCAAAGCACAACTGTTTAGCCTCCATGTGTGCTCCTTACCACTCCTATGCCATCCATACACCCAGTTAATGATGGATGGCTAGATTACCTAATTCACATTATTGCGGATAATATACTTTATTACTTCCTAGCCCGTGTCCATATACTCATTGATTGGATTGGCTGTAATATCACTGCGTAATGATTCAAGCCCATATAATAACATATTGTTATATTTAGCCCGTAGATATAGGTTTATATTTTTATGATTTTATTATTTATAGGTTTTTTTAAGAAAAAATATACCTTTATAGATATATCTAACATTTATTATAATGTATATCATTCTTCATTCATCAAATAATATGAAACCCTAAACACCAGCTTTTATACTGCGTCCAATGCTTAGGATTTTAATGTGGTTAATTTGGATTAATTTTTCACCCTAACATATTTGATAGTAAAATGAAACTTACAAATAAAAGTTAAAAAAAAAATGTAAATTAAGTTCAGCGATAACGTACGGATTTCCCTGATCAGGCATGCGATGGCTGGGGAAACGAATATCTACTGGTGGACCCGCCCCTCAACTTCTCGTTTGAGCGAGTACCAGTCTCTGTATGTGTGAGTTCGTCACAGAGAGAGAGAGAGAGAGAGAGAGAGAGCGACCAGCGACCATGCTATTGGGCTGGTCTTTGCTCAGTAACACCTTGTCTCGAGCTCCGCCGTCGTCGCAGTCGAAGAAACACGACGTCAATTTCCTCTGCTATTCAAATTGTAATGTGAGATATGGAAACAATTTCCGTCTTTCTGGTTCTTGTTCTACATTAAATTGTCGTCTTGGCGTTGGATTCGAAGATGTTGCTGCTATTGTGCACAATAAGGTGATTCTAGTCTGAACAGCCATTTCTCTTTCTCGGATTCCCGCTTCCTCTCGTAACTCTCTCATCTTTTACATTATTATGGAGTTCAAATAGGAACTAGTCATTTGATCCTGCTAGGTGCTAGTGGCGGCAGTTTTATCGGCGGTTATTGGGCAAATGTCAAAGCCGTTTACTTCAGCGCTTCTTTATCGCAGAACTTTCAATTTAAAGGCTGCCATCCAAGCTGGTGGCTTCCCTTCGACCCATTCCTCTGTGAGGCCTCTTCTCTGTGTTGGGCAGTTGTTCTTGTAATCTGTTGTGCTTCAATTTCTTATGCTTATCTCAGAAAGTGCATTTCTGGTTCTGGTTGTGGATACTATTTCCATCAATTGTTCTTTTCACCACCTGGTGCCTTCTTGAGTCAATTAGAAGGGGCAATGACAGTTGGGTTTTAGGTCATTTTCTTTCAAGCCTCGTACTCATTGACATGCCATTCAGAGGTATGCTAAACGTTGTGCGAAAATACGCTTGAGCGAAAATAGGCTTGAGCAGCGATTTTTTGAGCGGCACGTGATGCACGTATATGCCTGTATGAGCAAGATTTTAGCGTATGATGCGTATCAGAATGGTGTATGTGCATGGCTTGTCCAAAGTGTTCGTGCCTGAAGGGCACATATGCTTGGTTGTCTAGAGGTGTGGCACTTGATGTGCACACAATGGACACTCATGCACCGACATTGGTATAAAATATTTTGATATGTTTTTAGGATAAGATTTGAGAGTATTTTCAACACAAGGGTGCCACACAAAGAGAAAGAAGTAAGAAAAGAGTGAGGAAGATTTTCGGCATATGGTTGAAGTCTGACTTGAGTTCCATTATTCACCAAGCTCGAGTATGTTGCTTTAATCTAGTTTCTAGGATATGTGACTGATTGGGTGTTTTCATTCTAGCTGTATTCTTCACTTGTGGATTGCAAGGTATATTTAAGAGGTTATATTCAACCATTATTCACTTGGGTTGTAGTGAAGGGTATTGGAGGGGTTATATTTGTAATCAATTACTATTTTATCGTAGATTTATTTGGAAATCGTCCTGTGATTTTTTTCCTTGATTTAGAAGGATTTCTTGTGTTGAATATTGTTGTGCAACTTTATGTGCTTGGTTGTGCGTGTTCTTTGTGCTCAAAATTTGGTTAGTTGATGAATGATGGGAGATTTGAGTTTGTTTCAGCTGTGTTGGTTGTGTGTGTGTTTTCGTCGAATCTCAACGATAACTAAGAAGCCCCAAAGCTCACGTTAAATGATTGCTTTCTTGAAAATAAACAGGATTCTCTTTGATCTGGTGTAACCATTCATTTATGAAGTATAATATTGTGAGTGTACCACTTTGAAAGTGATTTTTTTATGGGATTGGGGAAAAATATCCCTAAATCATGAAAGTGATTTCCCTAAAACTATGCAGTGGCATTAATTAATTAGCCAATAAAGAAAGTAGGAGCGAGCTTTTTTGAATATTTGCAAACTCACTTGCTGGAAAAAAAAAAACGTGCCAACTGACACCACCAGAGAAGAGATGAATGTTGCTGGACTGTAGATGGTCCCTGCTCAAAAGTTGAACTTGCCTAGTCTTGGAACATATTGACCTGGGGTAGTTGATTTCCAAGGTTGACAAAACCTCCGCCAATACCGTGCACTCAGTCAATGCATAGGAGTGCCTCAATTAAGCTAAGTCAGTAGAGCAAACACTTGAACAAGCTGCATGAATGTCAGAAGTACCACTGAAGAAGTTGAAAAAAACAGTTACATCTTGCAAAAGGTTCTCAGAAGCCGTTTCTCAAATGCAAAGAGATTAAAAGTCCTTTTCATTTCTCTTGTGGGACCCTTTTAACTTCCAGAAACCGTTCACCTTTTAAAATTTGAAACACCTAATGTTCCCCTACATGGTTCAAAAGTTAAACCATCCATGTAATTAACGATAGGGTGCATAAAAGTTAATATCCTAAGTTGAATAAACTGATATGCCTTTTTATCTTAAATCTTGTAAGCAGAAAATGATCTTAAACCTATAAAGATTAAAGACAAACTAAGGTATTTCTCTAGTTTTAATGTTGGCAAATTTAATAAGAAAGATGATGTGTTTGAGTCATCTCTTCAGCAGAATTGGGATTTCTTGAAGTTTACATGATGTTGGCTCAAGCATCGTAGTGCCAAAATTTTTTGTGTGATGTTCGTTTGATATTTAGCTTGAGAGAAAAGAGACCAGAAAATTTCGCTCGAGATTTTCTTGAATGTTGGATCTAGTGTTAATTGACCAAAATGTTTTGCTCGACGTTCTTGTGGTTATTACTTGAGGAAAAAATGGTTTTCATTCCCTTGCACGTCTCTGAACTTACTTTGACTGACCAACACATGACTAGTGCCCACTACTCACGTCTTTGAAACCACTTTGACCAGCCTTTTATTTATTAACTAAGTAATTTCACCAAATGTGGCCCAAATCTTCAAGGTTCATTGGGATAGTTATTTGAAGAGTCACCAATCACTTGAGAGATTTTCAAATATCCATGATAGCCTGTGTTTAAAGATTTTAAAAATGTTCAACCCAAAATCTTTATACATAATCACAACCTAGTAGCCTATAGAGTTCTGTTGGTAGCGAGGACATCAAAATTCTAGAGATCTCAAAATTTTGAGTTGGTGAAAGAAAATCCAAGAAGTCTAGAAGGAGTTGTGATCCGTGGTTTGGAGAACCAATCTGCAATTGAATGTGTAACTCAATTTGATGAGTTTAGAATTAGTTGCCATATAATTGAGGATCGGGCTATGACTTTAAGTAGATTCAGGCAAGGTCTATTTAATGATCTTATGATAGCTTGTCCTTGTAGGTGTCGCCATTCTTGACCATGTGTACGATCTAATCCGAGACTATGAGTTGGTTACAATAACACGATATGGATATACTAGTGACAATCATCCCTCAACATGGGATACCTCCCCTATGAATCCTATGTCTATGTTAGGACCACCGATTGAAATTCCATTTGTGAGAGACAATAAAGACAAGGTTATTAAAACACCTATGAGAAATTCTTAGGTGCAATGCTTTAATTGTAAAGAATTTGGACACATTCTTTCTAATGATCCCAATGAAGCCTTACTTACCGGAAAGCGAGATGGGGTGAATGAAAATGAACCCTTGAAGAACAAGTTTATGTACCCTAGTTGGAAGAGTTTGATAACTTAAACAATGATGATGATGACACCTTAGGTTGTATTAGGATGATTTCTTCTGGCTTAGGCTCTTGTTTTCTCGTACCCTACACTTCACTATTGGATGTTGTGTGATGTACCTTGACCCAATCCAAAGATACTAATAATTGTTATCATCATGCCATCTTCAATACTTACATCAATGTTAATGAGAAGGCTTATAAGATTATTATGGACATTGACAGTTATATCAATACTGTCTCGCTAATA
This sequence comes from Nepenthes gracilis, assembly GCA_033239525.1. NCBI lineage: Eukaryota > Viridiplantae > Streptophyta > Magnoliopsida > Caryophyllales > Nepenthaceae > Nepenthes > Nepenthes gracilis. Next base: position 23,643,369 of record BSYO01000007.1, read on the forward strand.
CTATTTTCCATCTTAAGTTGAAAGTTATTCCACATCTTAGTCTGTATAGTGTCTCTTGGATTGATACATTTTCCATAGCAGTTAAGAAATGCTGTTTGGTAATCATTTAAATATTATGATAGAAGGACCATATTTGGTGTGATGTCATTCATATTGATATGGGTCATATCATTTTAGGTTGACCTTAGTAGTATGACTTGGATGTAACAATTTAAGATCATTTAAACTCGTATTCTTTTGTTTACAAGAGTAAGAATATTCATATCTATCCTTTACCCTCATGGATGAAAATATCATATTGGTATTGATATTGGATATATCAAATAATATGGATTGGTATCATATATAAGACGGAAAAAATTATGAAAAAAGTATGTTGACAAGGCATTATCGGATGATATTTTGAATATTAGGTGATATATTGGTGGTTGATGCATATCGGCCTATATTTTCATCGATGTTTATCCCCAAAACTTGCTATCAACAACAAAGGACAGGATGTGGTAAGGAAGAAATGACTACATGTCATGAGTTCTACAAAATTTGACCATGTAGTTGTAGGCGATTATGCCGTGCTTGTTATTTTAGAAGTCCTTTCAGACTCTTCAGTGTTGATAACCAATGAAGCCCATCAAGTCCTTCAGGATTTTTATAATGTCTTCCCTAAGGACCTTCCTAATCCCAAAGACAAATTGGGAAACTCCTTCACAAAAGGTTTATATGTGAGAGCACAAGTCCATGTGTAATACTAGCTCTCTTAATGCCTAAAAAAAATGGATTTTGGAGAATGTGTGTCGATAGTAGGCCATTAATAAGATTATTGTGAAATAATTGGCTTTTTATTCATAGGTTTCATGGTATGTTGGATAAGATGGCTGGTGCCAAGATCTTTTCTAAGATTAAAAAGATAATGGTGCTGCCAGATTAGGGTTCACCTAGGGGGTGAGTGGAAGATAACCTTTAAGATGAAGATAGTCTTTATGAGTGGTTGTTTATGCCTTGTGCACTCTCTAACTCCCCTAGTACCTTTAAAATTGTTGTGACCAAGGCCCTACAATCTTTTATGGGGTAGTTCATAGTTATTTATTTTGATGATATTCTTATTTATAGCATGACCAATAAGCAACATTTTGATAATCTCCCACAGGTTTGAATTGCACTTAGTAAAGAGAGTTTGTGTACTAATCTTAAGAAATTTTCATTCTTTATTAATAGCGTTGTTTTTCTTGGTTTCGTAGTATCCTGTGAGAGACTTTTTGCGAACCGTACAACGATTCAAGCGATCATAGATTGTCTTAAACCGAAATCCACTTGCAACCTTCAGAGCTTTCATGGTTTTGCTACTTTTTGTCATTAGTTCATAAAGAGGCTTAGTACGATTATGAATTCTCTCATCGAGTACACGAAAAAAAGGTGAATTTTGTTGGTCTTTTGACACTACTAGAGCCTTTAAGGGTGTTAAAAAGGGAATGTTAGAAGCCCCATTTATGCAGCTCCTTGAATTTTTTAAACCGTGTGAGATAGAGTGTAATGTATCAGGTATAGGTAATAGGTAGAGTTCCTAGTCATAAATGTTATTTGGTTGCCTTCTTTGGTTTGGTAAGAAATTGAACAATGCCAAGCAACAATATTCAAGTTACGATAAGAAGTTATATACAGTTGTGCAGGCCATAAGCCATTGTGTTGTTATTTGTTATTTTGTTTGTCCCTTATTTTGATCATAAAACTTTTCGTTTTCTTAGCTCTAAAAAGATATTGAATGATATGCATGGTCGCTTGGTTGAACATTTGCAATCCTATTCCTTTGTATTGAAACATAAGAAAAGAATTGAGGAGTAAGCGACACATGCTTAAAGCCATCCAGTATATTTGCTATCTATCTTTCAAGTTAAAGTTGTTGGATTCAACATACTCAAGGAATATATGAGTTTTGTCTTGATTTTAGTAAAATCTTTTTAGCTCTACAGAGTGGATAACTTGACACAATTAATGATTTTTGTAGTCAGGACATATATCTATTTCAAGTCAATAAACTTTGGATTCCTAGTATATCGGTTTAAGATTTCATAGTTTGGGACGTTCATAATGGTAGTCTATCTGGCCGCTTTGGGTGTGATAAGACTATAGAGGAGGGTGAGTGATAGTTTTGCTGGACTAATTTAAAGAAAAATGTGATTTAGATAGTTAGTACTTACTGAACATGATAATTAGCCAGACATAAGAGGCAAAGCATTGGCATCAATCCATACCCCTTTGCCTATATCCAGTTGTCGTTGATAAGGCATGAGTATGAACTTTGTGTTAGGACTCTCTCTTACTCCATTCCTTATAGTAAAATTTCGATACTTTTTTGGGTTGCTGTACTCCATTTTAATGAGATTGTCAAGTTATATGACCTTTCTAGGATTGTTATAATTGATGAGGATGTTTATTTTACAAGCCACTTTTAGAGAACCCTATGGCACATGGTTGGCACCAAACTAAAGTGTTTCAATGTATACTACCCTCCAGCAAATGGCCAACTGAGGTTATAAATTGGAGTTTGGGAAACTTATTAAGGTATTTGGTTCAGAAAACCTTAGCATTGGAATTTGATTCTTCCTACGGCCTAGCTCGCGTATAATATATTTGTGAATTGATCTATAAGCATGGGTCTAGTTGAGGTTGCACATGGTTACAATTCCAAGAATCCTTTAGACCTTATCTTGATGTTGTATCAGCCAAAACATTTGCACGACATCTTTATGGCCTGCATATTAAGATCAATAAACAATTTAAAGTAAGTGATGCATCACATAGATTTTAAGTTGATGTGCATAAAAGACATGTTGAATTTAATATTTTTGATTATATCATAATTTGGATTAGTCTAGAGTGACGCCCTCCTAGCCCTATTTCTAAATTGTAGGCTTGCAATGTTAGTTCATTAAAAAATTATATAGTAGATTGAAAAAAATGTCTATGTTAGTTCATCTCATTTTGATTTTTTACCATACTTTCATTGTTGAAAACTTAACTGCCTATAAAAATAATTGCAAGTTTAAACCTACTAGATCAATTTATAGTTCCTCTAGATGAGCCTAATATTGAGACCTCTACTCCAATACAATTACCAACCCTACCAACAGACAAAATAAAATTAATGCTATTTTAGATAAGCTAATTGTGTTTATTGAATATGAGAGTTTTTGCTCTTCCTTGTTCATTGGATTGGCCTACCACATGGATGAAAATATCAATATTGGTATCAATTGTAATTATATTGATATCTAATATATTGGATAATACATATTAGTATCGGATATATTAAACTGAAAAAAAAATTAAAAATTATAAGCTGATAGGTCGTGTCAGCCAATATATTAGTTGTATTTGCTGATGAACATATTGTAATATTATTATGATATCTAAAAATATTGATGTTGAAGGCCTCGATATCAATATATATCGGTTAATATGTATCGTATTAGTTGACATTTGTATTTGAGATTTCATCCACCATTTGCATGTTTATTGGCATCGATAGATAATTGTACAACCACTTAGCTTGTAATTGGGACAACAAAATTTTTAGGATTTTGACTCTATGGGGTTTGTCATCTTATGAGAATTGATGCGGATATTTTAGAGAAATGCATAGAGGTTTGATTTTATTTGTTTCTATATTTTATCATATCTTAAGGATTCATGAAATTTTATAATTTTTATAGTATTTAGAATACTTAAGAAATGCTATATTTTAATTTTATTATTTTTTTATTTTAGGTCATCAGTAATTAGAAAATTATTCATATTTCCTAATTAACTTAGGAGTAGGCTACTTCTATATAAAGACTGTAATTTTATTATTTAGGGCTATTGATGAATTAAATTATTATTGAGAGATCGTGTTTCTCCTTTTTTTTCACTTGGTAAATTCTGCTTCTCCCTTGCTTGTTCTTAGCTTCTCCACTTTCCCATCGTTCTTTTCTTCTTCCCTTCACTATATCATGGTATTTCGAATGTTTTGTAAGTTCATCCTGTGGGTTGACTTCTCTATTTTTGAAGTTCTGATGCAGGTGCCTTTGTATTAAGACCTGTGTTTCAATCTTTGTTGGGCCTAGCTTCCCATGTATGATTGTGTTACAGTCCAAGTAGTCTATATTATAATTAAATATCATACAGTAAGAGTCGATTTTATTTTTGCTGCATAAACCTCAATTTTATGTGTTGTTAGATTTCTTAATTTAATTCCTTAGGAAGCAAGGAGTTTGGTTGTTGAAAAAGGGTTGTACGTTACTTGCCATTTTGAATATAAAATGCATTCACAGTTATTTTCCTGTTCAGAATTGTGTCATGCAATTCTGGTTCTAGGTGTGATGCCCGAGGGATCCTTTTGGGGAGGGGGGGGGGAGGAGGGATTCCTGTGATCTCTCTTATTCCTGTTTTCCACTTTTGGTACACAATGGAAAAATCTACTTCAAAACTGGCATCTCTTATCTCTAAAACTAATGCAAAATTTCCCTGCAAAAGCACTCTGCATCAATTTATCTGAAAGATTGTGCTAAATGATGAAAATAGATTATGGAAGTTTGTTGAGAGTACTAGGTGTTATGGTTCTCCGTCAAGTTGTTATAAATCTATACTTTTGTGGAAATTTCTTAGTGAAGGATATCTTTTTTTTTTTCCTGTCCCAAACAGTTGCAATTATCATTTAACGTGTGTGAAGCACTGCATCCATTAACACACTTTAATTTGCCTTGATTTTTTCTGTCCCAACAGTTGCAATTATCATTTAACGTGTGTGAAGTACTGTATCCATTAACACACTTAAATTTGCCTTGATATGGAGAATTGAAGCCTCAAAAACTGATCTTTCGCATTTATTCAATTTCTGATTGACAGATGGTTGTTGCTACCGCAACTTCTCTGGGTCTTGAAAGGTTGACTATGCCAAATTGTCTTCTCACCATGCCATTGTTTCACTTTCATTTGTGTTCCTTTTTGTTTATGGAGGAGATTGAAGATTGAGTGGGCTTTGGGTTAAATACTGATTGCTTATATTCATGTTGTTCAATGCAGGGGCTTCTCTGATTCTTTCTTTGGTGTAACCATCGTTTATGCAACCCTTATCATGTATGATGCTCAGGTACTTATAACTTCTTTTGTTTTTTTAAGCTCTTATCACTTGTTTTTTCCTCTCCCGTTGTAGCTAAGGCATGATATCCTCTCTATCATTTACACTTATGTGCCTACAGACTACTTTTAGCATAGGCCAAAGGTCATTATGTTGTTGTGGCCCATTTGTTCACACCCACGTGCACACTTTTTGTCCTTCTTCACTGATAAAAGGTGTACCTATCATAGATAAGGATCTGAACAATGATGTTGAAAGTGCAGTGTATAGAGTATAATTGAAAAAAATTTTTCTAGGTTCTGCCTGTCAAGTATCATATTTAATATCTATGTATCTAAAATAGAGAATTCAAATATATGATAATACAATCTATATTTCAGGTCAATTTTTAAAAGAGGTGGCCTAATGACCATAAATTTATGGATAACAAGATAAGTGGGTAGAGAGGAGTATGGATATAAGGAAAATAATACTCAGGGGAGTCCGATTTTTCTTTGGTTTATGACCCTGCACTTTGGGGGCAAAATGATCCATAAAAAATGAAATCTAATATATACTCAGTAGTGTATTAGTAGACACAATAGAACAGTGTTAGAAGGGATGTAACAAAATTATTTGATTGGTTCTTCCTGGAGGATCACTCCTTTCTCTTAGTATGTTAGGAGGCTCCTTTCTTGGCACAAAGTGGGAGGGATCAACACTTAGGGGCTGTTTGATAAGCCTATTAAATTGACATTTTCAATACATAACTGTGATTGCTTCAATATCTCTAATAATTTGGATTTATCTGCTACTTAGAGAGAAGCAGAACCTTGTATGTCTAGCAAAGAAACAAGAGTCACTGAAACACTACTTACCCCCAAATGAATCCTCAGATATTTGGTGTTCAGAATAAAGTCAATGAGATAAATAAGTACATTTCCAAAAAGTTGCTAAACTTAATAAACCTTCATTTGGTCTGGTGTAATGTAATGCAATATAATGTAATCAAAAGAAGAATACAATAGAAAACGTGGCCATTTTATATGGCATTCTTCTTTTGATTACATTACAATAAACCCCATCATTAAAGGGTAAATGTTTTGGGTTTGAAATCTTTAACTTGAATTAATAAAGTCACCACAATATGAAATGACCATTTGTTCATGAGATTGGAGTCAATTTTGTTTATTTTAGTCCCATTGTTTGCTAGATTTCTTCCTTGCGCTGTTGAGATGATTTTCCTATTTCATTTTTATTGAATGCCATAGCATTTTGATTAAAAGCCCTTTTAACATCAAGTTGACCACACTTCTTCATCGATAGCGTATCAAACTGAATGCCCATGGGTGCTATGATACTGCTGCTTCTATTTTTGCCTTTCTTGTCCAAGTTTCTTTTCTCCTTGTCTGGAGAGAGAGCATGTAACAAGGTGGATATGGCTGAGTATCGAGTAATTTTATTTGATGAATGAATATTCATCGTTATGGGGGGCACACTACTACTTTGAGAGCTTAGTTACGTTTTTCCAAGCTTATTCTCCTTGACAAAGTCAAACCATTGATTTTCCACTAAAAAATTGACTATTATGTCTTAGTAAATGTTTTGTAGGGAACAACTTTGTATGAAAACTATTGAAATTATTATGTTCCAATTTGATGGATGGGAGTGGAGTTTTATGATATGGGGTATTCAGTTTAATGGCGTGAGTCTCATTGGCCTTGGTGGACCAAAAAATAAAAAATAAAAAATAAAAAATAAATTGATTTGAATCTCTTTGGACCCCAAAAATGAAAATTGAGTCCTGTTTAATATGTGAGTCCAACTGGCCTTAATGGACCAAAAAACAATAAGAAAATTGAGTCTCAGTGGACTTGATGGATCTCCAATCTTCCTGTACCCCTTGTATACTAAAACTCTTACATCTGCTCAAGTGCTCACCTATGGTTACCCTTCTAAATGGTCTTTCCTTCCCAGGAACCTCCTCAAAACATGTTTCTCAAATTTATATTCTTTCAGCATTGCTTGGATTCACTTTTATCCTATCATTATGGATCCTATCCCTCCATGTTTGACCACACATACACACACCCATCTAAATATCTTTTTTTTTGTTACAGTTTTTTTCAACAAGTTGGTACTTGACTGCCCCACTCTTGACACTCTTCTTGTATAACAGCTCTAACCTACTAGTTTATATTATTAAAGTTTGAGCACTATTTTGGGATCACTTAGAATCCTGCAAGCGCATTTTCCTTTAATTTACCCACTTTGATTTGAAAAGAAATAACATAATGAATTACCGTCATTTTCTACCATTTAACAATCGGATTTGAATTATTTTCATTGTGGCTGGCTTTCCATGCCTTTCCTCTACTCCCCACCATCTATTGCTTTGCTAGTATTGGACTTAGATTCCATTTATTCCATCATTGTATTACTAATTATAAAACCTTTGGCTTCCAAAGTTTCCCTCCCAACTTGTTAGGCGTAGGACCTTCCTTTCTCTCATCATCATGAGTTTATCGTTTTCAGCTAGCATGTGCCAAGGCGCATTTTCTTGATGTGTGTAATTAGGTTATCCAAAACCTGGGCACACATGCTTCAGGTACAGGCTGATTCTTTGTGTAAGCCGATGACAAAAGCCTTGAACTTGGTCTCCCTTACATGTGACTTGTATCAAGGCATTGTGATGCAATCGTTTTAGGAATTGGCGACTGACTCACATTGGACTGATAAATTGCCTGTAAGAGATGAATCTAGAAGATGGGAAAGGGAGGGGAGTAGAGGACACAGAGAGAGAGATAAGTGAAGATAGAAGGAAGACAGATTAATTCTTTTCTATTCTTGCCAATGCCAATACAGCATTTAGAATAGGCTTTCCCTATAACCAAAAGCACGTGTAGGAAAACAGATAACAAATTATAATATGCTTTTGCTTTTCCTATAATTGAGAGCAAGTAATAATAACTAATAAGAGAATAGAATTAATAATAATCCTGAAATTTGGAGGGAACCCGAGTCAGGCGAACACTACGGCGCGGAGCAGCCGATTGGCCCGCCGAACTTGATGGGCCTGAGCCTGCAAAGCTGGTTGAGCTAGAACTGGCTGAGCTTGATGGGCCAGAATCAGTATGAACCGGGACAATTGGGTCAGCAGGAGGGATGATTGGGCTCGGTAGAGTGAGGAGGCCCATAACATTGCCATCCCCATCGAAAATAACCTTGTCCTCAAGGTTGAAAGCTGGAAATTCCCGATGAAAATCAGCAACGGATTCCCATGTCGCCTCGTCGGAAGACTGTGACTGCTATTGAACTTGGAGTTGTGGAATAAATTTCCCATGGCGAAGAACCTAGCAGAATCCAAGATGCTGTGTTGGAGACACCACCGGTTGGGAGCCCAGGGTCTCAGCAGGTAAGGCGATGTGGTGGGCAGTAGGATCCCCATGGCATCTATTAAGCAAAGAGATGTGAAAAACATTGTGGATTTTAGAGTAATCGGGTAGCTGGAACCGATACGCCACTGGGCCAATGCGCTCAATGATACGGAAAGGGCCATAATACCGTTTAGCTAGCTTGTGGAAGCGACGGTTAGCAGCTGTATGTTGGCGGTAGGACTGTAGTTTGACGAAAACCCAATCATTCACTTGGAATTCTCTATCCGTGCGGTGGGCGTCTGTGTGATTCTTCATACGCAACTGGGCATGCTGTAAATTCATGCGGAGATTGTCTAACATGGAGGAGCGGTCCAGCAATAACTCATCCACCGATGCCACAGTGGAACTGCCTTGGACATAGTCAAGTAACACAGGGGGCGTCCGGCTGTAAACTGCTTCGAAAGGGGTCATTTTGATTGAGGAGTGCCAGGATGTGTTGTAGCTCCATTCGGCCCATGGTAGGAATTTCTCCTAGGTAGCCGGCTGATCAGCAGCAAAGCATCGCAAATAATCTTCGAGACAACGATTTACTACTTCGGTCTGCCCATCTATTTGTGGATGGTACGCATTACTGGTGGATAGAGTTGTCCCCTACGCCCAAAATAACTCTCGAGAGAATTTGCTCATGAATATAGGGTCCCGATCAGAAATAATGTTTATTGGAAATCCATGGAGACGGCAAATATCTTTAATAAAGATGGCTGCTAACTCTTCTGCGGTGAATTTACTGCCCAGCGGTGAAAAATGTGCATATTTGGACAGCTGGTCGACAACAATGAGGATGGCCGTTTTTCTAGCAGAAGGGGGAAGGTGTGTGATGAAATCCATAGAGATGGATTCCCAAATTTTTCCTAGAATCGGAAGAGGTTGCAACAGCCCTTGTGGTGCAATGTTTAATGGTTTCACTTGCTAACAAACTGAACATTGTGACACAAATTCGCGGACATCCTCACGCATACGCGGCTAGTAGAAATTGGGAGTTATCCTGGCTAGTGTTCTATGGAAACCAACGTGGCCTCCCAGTGGGGAGTTGTGGTATTCTTGCAAAATCATTTCCTGAAGAGCTAAGTCCGTGGGAACAAAAATGCGGTCCTTATAGAGTATCAGTCCATCCCATAGTGCATATGCTCAAATTCTGTGGGATGTTCTTTTAGAGAGGCAACAAAACTGGCCGAGGTCGGATGCCGGATATAGTAGTTACATAGAGCTCCTAAGATGGCCACCACAGGTCTGGAAACAGAGTGCAAAGAGTAGCAGGGGCCCTCTAGAATTCGAGACAAGGTATCAGCAGGGCCGTTTTCATGTCTTGGGCGATAGGCGATCTTGAAATCAAATCCGATCAGCTTGGAGATCCAGCGTTGCTGCTCGGGAGTGTGAACCGCCTGGTTCATTAGAGCTTTAAGTGGCTGGTGGTCAGTTTGTATTATGAATTTGGCTCCGAGGAGGTATTGGCGCCATTTTTTGACTGCCTCCGTTATGGCATATTATTCTCTGATATAGGTGGAAGACAATTGCAATTTGGGACTCATTTGTCTGTTGAAGAAAGCCATGGGTCGCCCAGATTGCACCAACACTGCCCCAACTTCATTACCTGAAGCATCCGTGTTGACCACAAAGGGTTTGGAGAAATCTGGTAAGGCTAACACCGGCGTCGAAGTGAGTGCTTGCTTGAGGGCAGTAAAGGCTGCTGTTGCGTCTGGATTCCAGATGAATGCATTCTTTCTCAGCAGCTGTGTCAGGCGAACACTACGGCGCGGAGCAGCCAGTTGGCCAGCCGAACTTGATGGGCCTGAGCTTGCAGAGCTAGATGAGCCAGAACTGGCTGAGCTTGATGGGCCAGACTCAGTATGGACCTGGACAATTGGGTCAGCGGGACGGATGATTGGGCTCGGTGGAGTGAGGAGGCCTGTAACACATTGTTGAGCCATACACCTTTTATGACTTCAATAATGGTGGTGAAAATATTACTTTTCTCCCAGATTCTCAAAAGGACCTCTCTACGGTGTGCTTGGGAGTTGGTACATGGGAGATGGAAGAGATGTGAGGGATGAAAAGAGGGGGGGGGGTGGTGGTTTCCCCCTTGTTTGGGAGTTATCTTGAAGAGAAGCTGGGGAACCAAAATTTTTACCTTTTACCCCTCCACGTTCTTTACAGGGAGGGGGGAACAAAAAGTCGAGTTTTAGGGTGTATGATGCGTCCTCATTTACTTCCATTCCCCCCTTTTAGTGCCGTGGGGATTCCAAACAAGTTAAACACTTTTACTACTTCCTTCCCTCTCCTCCCTCCCCTCTCATTGATCCCTCCATAACAAGCTCTTAAAATTGTATCATATGCCATATTCAGTTGAAAAGCACTATATGTTGGTTGTTCCATCTTTCCTCAAATTGCTTCATTAGCGCTTGCATCTTAATTAGTAGATAGCTTTTAAAATAGAATTGCATGACGTGAATCCAAGTACCCTAACCTGCTTCCTTTGTATGTTTCATTAACCTTGCACCTCTGCAGATGGCATAGTTGTGTATATCACTAATCTTCTTCTAAATGGGCATAATGCACTCTTATTGCTGCTTATGATTTTTTTTAACAACTTCAATTCATTGCTTTGACCTCCACACTTACAGCATCTTATTGTTGCTTAGAATTTTGTTAAACAATATACTCAACCTCTATCAACTAGCTTTGCTTGTTTAGCTGAGTATCATCAACAATCTTGTTATTCTTGTGTCTAATTTGACATTGTTTCAGCTTTGAAACTCTGCTCTATCTTTGCTGCTTCCTGTTTGCGATTCATGGATTGCCCTGATTTGCATGTTATATTCACTCTGGCAATCTACATGTTTTGGTGTCTCTTAGGTGCATTATAACGGCAGAAGCCTAATAAAGCACTTTTTCTTTATCTACCATGGTAACATATGTGTTGTTTCCAGTGTCTAACATGCTTCCAAACCTACAGACAAAATCCCGTAGTTGGCTAAAGTCTAGTTTAGGATGACATTCCAAGTTGGACCTTGCTACATTGATAGTTTTGAGGGAAGCAAGTTTCTAATCTATGAAAAACAGAGAATGTGTTGGATTTGATGAAGCATAACGACAGTTTTGAGAAATGTTTTTTTTTTTTCCAAGAAGAATATAAATTTCCTTGTAGAATTTGAGGAATCCAGGTATCTTCTTATAGAAGAAAAAAATTACCCAGTATCTCTCCCAGGAAATCATCGGACCTACAGTTGAAAATCAAAAGGGGGGGGGGTTTGGAACCATGCCTGGTCTTTGAATTCTAACTTCTCAGTTATTGCTTCTACCAGAAGTAAGCCGAAGATGAAGACACACGAGGGTGTTTTTCGTCTATCAGAGAACGCTAAATCTACCTGTAAGACATGAGGTGGGGGAATTTTGTTATAGTTAACAAAAATAACACTGACACTGTTGATGCAAAAGTCAGTGTGTTAACCATAGCTTAGTTGATGCCAATAAAATTGTCAGTCTTCTTGCAGGGGTCTAGCAACTGGCAAGGCCTTAAGGGTGATTTAGGCTTTATGGTTGGCCCCAAGGTCTTGCACTTAGTTATGGTTGCCAAGTGCTTGGATTTATTCAGCGCATGGTCTCTGTGGGCAAGGCATTCACCCAGAGTTAGTTCCATGTCCTCAATGTGGAGGCTGAATTCTTCGTTACCAAAAAAAAAAAATCACTTTCCCTTCTTTTCCAGAGTAAATTAATATGAAGTACAAATGTGTAGACCTGGAATATATGATAGCTCCAAAGGATTGCTCCTATCAACTATTTTCCTGATTATAAAAACCCATTTGGTTAAGCTATCTGAAACCTATCTTATTAAAAACCACATATGTTGCATTTCATTCCTTATATTGTAATGTTAGAAGAGATGTCAATGGGGAATCCAGTTTTACTTATAGACTTTCTCTGCTTTCAGAGCTGATTTGTCTCTCCGAGGCTTGAAGGATAAAAGAGGATCTGATTTATTTTATTTTATTTTATTTTTTACTTTGGTTAATTTGTTGTTTTGGGCATGCCCATCTTGGAAAGTAAGAGGCAACTAAGAGCTGAGGGCATTGCTTTTAAGTCCCCTTATTATGAACAGCTGCTGTGATTTCATAGTTTCTTCTAATGTTTTCCGTTGAAGAAGTTAGCTTCTTCTCTTGTTTTCCTCTAATGATATTCCTATCCACCTCAACACGCTTGGTTTGATCATGCGGTGAGCAATATTGACTGAGTTCAGCTCTCGTAGTACAATAACTGGTGCTGAACCTTAACTAAATCAATGAACTTCGTCATCTTTTGGTTGAGATTGAGCTGTGGAATGCACGTTGTCCTAAAGTTATGCAGCTTTTATGTGCTAAACCTGTCCAATCTGGATAACTAAAAATGAAGTTAAGCACTTTTTGTGCGGTACACCTGTCCAATCTGGATATTTTACAAGTTCTTCCTTTAGGTGATTATGAATATATCCTTCCCAACAGAGACTTCAGAATAGCTTAAGATGCATTGCATAGCATCTGAATGCATGGGAGGGTCATGCATGAATTGACTCTGAAGTTCACTGCTAAAGCAAATCTGGATTAATGTGAAAGTGATAAATCATTTTTGAACTAATCTTTGATTTCTGGCTCTGTTCAGTATCTTAGCGAGGTGAAATTGAGTTCTATTGGAAAGTCAACAGGTTTGCATCCAAGCAGTCTAGTTTCCTCTGAATATCTGGAATGTAATTTCCGGGTGAAAGGAATATGACTCTATAGAGTGAGCCGCTTTAATTTCCAAAAAGTAACGGAGTCCCCTATCACTTCAATTTCCAACGAGTACAATATCTACGTCCACAATAAGCACAGTGATTGTACCACTGCAGCACTTTGTGGATCATGGAAAGCCACTGGTAGTACGGAATTCCTACTTAGAAGCACCAAACGTGGTGCAACTTTGTGGCACAAGAATGGGTCCTGAGGATCTGCACCAGTATAAATACTAATGCCATCTTCTCAACTCTTCCCACTCTTGATATTCTTGTTATTGTTGTGTTCAATTTTTCTTCTGCCATAATACCTTGGCCGACAAAAGTTTTGGGGAACATCCAGGTCTGATACTAGGGCAGTTTCCATTTCCTGATGATGGTACTGGATTCCTAGTAACCTGAGTTTTGCCAAATTTATTTCCTGGGAACCTGAGTTCCTAGTAAACTGAGTTTCCATTACTTATTTTTTTTTTTTCATTGCCTTGATCTGTCTTCAGCACATCCAAATTTATTTCTACTGAAGGAAACTTGAGGTGCTAGTTATCATCATGTAGGGTGTGAGGCGAGAAGTTGGTAAACATGCAAAAACAATAAACAAGATGCTACTCGAGAGGCGGGTTAGATCAGCCACCACGAGGAAGGGAGATGCGTTGACCGGTTCTCCACAATCTGTCGAACAGGGGAGCCTTGCTTGTCCTCTCTTATCCAGAGATACAAAAACTGCTCCCATGGATGATATAGTGTCACTTGGATCCAATTTAGGGATGAGTAATGACAAGCAGGAAGGTGAGTTTTTGCCCTCCGGCTTAGAACCTGACATTGAGACTGCCAACCCCTACTTCTCTTATTTGAATGAATCAGTTGGCCACACTGAGCTTGAAGTCATTGCAGGTGCCTTATTAGGTTTCTTTGTGAGCTTCATAGTTTATTCCCTCACTTAAAATTCTTCTGTTTTAGAATCTCAGTTTTTTCCCCCCAATTGCAATTGAGATGCTTGTTCACATATACATAAAAATTTTGACAAATCTTATGCCAATATCTTGGAACTCTTTCCCGAGTATTTATTGCATCAGGATCTCAGCCCAGAGTGTGATGTTAATTTGAAAGGTTCTGTTTTTTTTTGGTGATTTATTAACAGTTCATACATTCAAAGTGGGATACATATTGGCAACCAATCTTGGGGCTTGATATCTTTCCATAACATATGTTTGGGAATTGGGAAATATGAGGATGGCAGCATTATATAGCTAAGAAACTCTGATGGACAGGCCACTTGACTTACAGTCTCGTATGTTATGTAGTAGGGGTATCATAATATGCTTTTAGGTGTCATCTATAATATGTAAAATCTCTCTGTGTTAGTTATATTATTAAATGGATAATTTTGATGGAAATTGGAAAGGTTCTATTAATCATGATTAGAAGATGTTTGGTTGAGTTGGATGAAGATAAGATACTTTAACCAGCTTCGAGTTTAACGATAAATTTAATGGGTTACACGCATAAAAGTATGAGTATTTTATTGATATTGGAGGAGAATTTGGGATAATTTGAAATCAAGTTATATATAATGATTTGAAGTTTTTTCAGAACACATAAGTTTGATTCTATTGATAGGTGTGCAGTTTGATTTAGTTTAATTCGATCTAAATTCTTAGACTATAACCAAATGAAAAATGCAGTGATTAAAAAATCAAACTACAATCATAAAAGTTACATAAATTTTTAGGTGGAATAGAAATATTGTTATATAAAAGTTAAACCATAAAAGTTGTGAATAAATTTAAAATATATATAAACATATAAATATATTGAGAACCTAAGGAGGAGAGCCAACAAGATAAAAATCATGTTTGACACGCCAAACAGATACATACAAAGTGGAAAGCAACTCATAAGTGTCATATTAATTTGTTTAAATAAATGATTTTTGATAATGACCAAAAATTAATTCCATATCTTTTATATAATTTAATATTTGCTGTATTTCTTTTATTAAAGTTATTTTTATCATCCAAGGCAATCAAACATTGTCTAAAATAAACATCTAAACTGCTGTCAAATCAACAACTTTTAGAAGTTAATAACATATTACAATAACAGTATAATGAAATGAAAATAATCATGAGATAGTAAAGTAAAGAGATTAGTTAGAGTTAAGTCATCTCTGGTATTATTTTGCCTCTCTTTCTTCTAAATGCCTTCGATGTATCTCTCTCTTTCCTTGTGAGCTTAGAGAGAGAAGCACTGTCAACGCCAAAACTTCGGTTCAAAACATCATTTGAAGCCATGTCACCAATGTCCCAAAGTCAAACCATAAATAGTGACAATAGTGATGGGGTTTGGGCTAAAATAATTGCATCTTATCTAAATTTTATTAAATAGAATTTTACGATAAATAAACATGTTTAGGAATGATGCGTTTTGGATTCGAATTTTAAACAAATTCGGGTCAAATCGATCGTCTAAATCCGACTCCATCCGTTGAGTCTAATTCCTATATACCATAACTGTGAACAAAGTGGAGGTAATGATGGAGAGGTTGTTTTTTGAAAATATTTCCGACGTTCAAATCAGCAAATAACCTTCGAATTAAGAAAGTGAAAATAAAGAATGCACGGAGAATGTAGAAAGTGTTTGTGATGGAAGTGTGCTCTCATTGAGAGAGGTTTTGGTAATTCGTAAAGAGTGTGGGCTCTAGGCGCTAAGTTTGCTGAGAACGTAACAGTAGAGTGCAACGACCTGAACCCAAAATTTATAACTAATATCCAAACAAAAAAAAATCAAGACTCAAATAAACATCCACAATTGATAAAATATAAATAGATTGATCTTATTATCCTCGTACCATTAATAAATTTGGAAAAATAAATAATCCAAATATTCAAAAATGATAAAGCAAAACATCAAAATAAAACTCTAGAGCACAAATTTAATACTATCTCCGGTTGGGTCTCAATCTCTCTCGCCACAACTCTTTATCCAACTCTAGACTCATAATCATTTAAACATGTTACTTTGAAAGAAAGAAAGAAAATAATAAGAGTGAGCTAAATACCCAACAAGTGATAACAAATTCAAACAAATAGAAAGGATAATAACAATACATATGGTATGACAAAAATCATGAGTAATAATATAATATCCAATAAACAAATATGTCAAAGAAAGTGCATTTCATCACATTTATAATACCAATACATAAGCGGATCACTCTAACTTAATATGATAAAGATTATAAAATTTCATCAATAAAATATGAAGATATCTCAGAATTTGATATTACAAAAATAAAAAGGGATCCCCTGGTCCTAATATCAGCGTGAACGATCTGAAAATCGAATAATAATAAACAACATGGATTTTATTGAATATGGATATCATAAAATTCGATACATGAATTTTATCGAATATAACCTGTGGATTCAACCGAATTCCAAAATTATAAGGTATCAATAATGACGAAATATTACAATGAAT
Source organism: Nepenthes gracilis (assembly GCA_033239525.1). Lineage (NCBI taxonomy): Eukaryota > Viridiplantae > Streptophyta > Magnoliopsida > Caryophyllales > Nepenthaceae > Nepenthes > Nepenthes gracilis. The sequence goes on from BSYO01000007.1 coordinate 23,660,122, forward strand.
TTTCTTAGATCTTATTCTGCCACCGTGAATCAAAGACGCGTAATTACGCCTAATGGCTAGATAAGTGCAACGAGGTTATCCATGATATTCTCACTACCCCTACAATCTTCCCAGAGGCTATATCTATAGCATGCCAATACTATTTGTGATACCCCTCATCGCCAAATGATATCTTAGATATCATCTTCTACGATAGTTACATGACTACAAACATTCCTTCATAATAAACAATATACCTCAATATCACAATGATACGAAAATCAGTATCGGATAAGTGTAGACCACATTAATGTACCGTAACCTCCCATTCGACTAGATACATTAATATTTTCATACGCTTTTCTTAACATTGATCGTAAGAAACCAATAATTCAACTACTCACGCAATCAAATATAACACAAGGAAGGTTTTACAATTTTAATGAAAGAATTATTGTTCGATACTGATAAAGACCATACACACACCATTCAAAAATGACGCAAATAATATCATTATCGAAAGGAATGCAACAGTACCAAGGATAATTTAAATATTTGATTGAATGTCCTAATATTTTATTAAATCTTTTCTAACTTATTCGGAGTCTCAATATTATCTCTAAGGTTATAAAATTTCTTTTATTCTGATGTCACCGAAAGAGAAATTCATAATTTTCAAATATTATTCAACTATTCTGCTAAACTATGTGAGTCCAATCATAATACTTTATTCACATTTTCTCCTTCATCTATCCTTTCATATATTTATGTCCATAATTATAAACATTGGATATCTAACAATACTTATGCATTAACATTTATCAAAATATACACATAACTTGTATATACCATCCCTTGTGCACACGTGTGTGTATATATATATATTATATGTACCCCGCATATATTTACACACACACATACACCCACGAGGCACCAGTACTGCCGGCACACACAACTCTCACACAGTCCACACTGCTGCACACACACGCACAGTGTACACACGCTCACCGCACTGTCACGTGTGTATATATATATATATATACACACACACATACTCACACACATATACATGATCACACGTGGCATACCATACTTCACACCCACGGTGGCACCTCCGTTAACCTGCCAACACACACAACAGCTCTCTCACACACTGCTTTATACTGCCAGCAATTTTCCTCCATTACACACACCCCACACTCAGCTATTCACACTCACACAGACGGCAATGCACGGCAGTACACACACACACTCACTTAATTATATACCTACATACAATATGTATACATATTTTTATATACATACCCACACACTCATACGGCTACTCACACCCACGCTGCCACATATGCCATTGCCATAACCGTTTCGCAAAACAGAGCAAGACCCTCTATTACTCATGTTCCGTCCGATTCTCACCCAGGTAAAGAATTCTCAACTTTGACGTCAAATTATGCAAATAAAGAGAATTTATAACATAATTCCACAATTTATCAAGCCCCAATTTTTAGCGAAAACCCTTAATTTTTCCGGTTTCCAGTGGCATACTAGACAGGGCTCTGTTTTACCCAATTTCAACACAGCTAACTTTTTCTGTCAAATCCCATGAAATTGGAATTTGCGAGCATCAATAATCATTTTTCAAGGAAGAAGGAAGAGATTATTTGCACAAAGAATGAAAATTGCTTGCAAAATAAGAAGATTACTTGCGAAGGGAATCTCAAATCAACTTGCCTAATTAATGAGAAATGCCAACGACGGCGGCTTTGACAATTCCGGCGATACTCTTTGGCAGCGACAGCAGTGGAAAACCCTGGGCTACGCCTTTCTTGCTCCTGCTCTCCCAGATTTCGCCCGCAACCATAACCGAAGAAGAAGCGGGAGAAAAAAAGGAAAGCTGTGATTTTTAAAGTGATGAAGAAACGGGGAGGGCGAAAACGACGCTGGCGACCGAGAGGAAGAAAGGAAGAAGCTGTTCCAACCGGTCAGCAGGAGAAGGAGAAGGCGTTGCAAAGATGGGCCGGCCGTTTCTCCCTCTTTGCGCTCCTTCTTCGCTCAATTCTTCCTCTGCTTATTATTATTATTATTATTATTATTATTATTATTATTATTATTATTATATTTATTATTAATATTTATTAATATTTTATTATAATACCTTCTAATATTATTATTCATTGATACTATTATTTATAAATAATTATTATTAATTTTATTAATATTTATTATTACTTATATTTATTATTATTATCATTTGTCATTCATTATTTATTATTTAATGCACATTATTATTAATATCAATATATTATATTATTTATCACTACATTAAGTTCCTAACTATAAAATCCAAGTCAAAATATTAGAGTGTTACATAAAGAGAGAGACAGTGAGAGAGTGTTTGCAGTTTTAAAGAGTATGAGCTTTTGTGTGCAACTCAGAGCGTGTCTTAGAGTGAGGACTTCATGGCCTTTTATGGCCGTTGGGCTGCGATGCCTTCATTATGCAGAAGGGCTTGATTCCCGCGCTTTATTGGGATCGTTGTTTTTTCTGGCGTGGAGCTTTTATGGCAGTAACGGTCATTGCCTTGATTGCTTTCTTTCGACGTTTTGTAACCGTTAGGGTTTACTGCATATAGGAGAATGATTCTGGCGCTTTCCTTCAGGAATGCATGTTAAATCTGTTGATGATCATTGCAATCGAGATTGCCTTCTATGAAGAACGTGAAATCAAGGGAGAAGATTGTTGCTGGTCGTAGACGGTCGCGTGGGCCAAGCTGGGCTTAGCCTACTTGAGGCCTAGTCTTCAGACGGGCAACTGGTCCTACTTTCGGTCAACGAAAGCGTTGACTATCTCAAGAGAAAGTGGTTCGTCCTGCTCTTGGGTTTCTCCTAGCTTACTTAGCTTTTCGTCTGGTCAACGGTGAGCGTTGATTGTTCAGGCGCAGATGGGCCGTTGTAGATTTGAGTCGTTCCTCTTTTTTGAGCCAACCCATTACTAGTGTACCCTTCACTAGCCCCCGATGCTGGTGGTCTGGGACTCCGACCTTCAGCATGTTTAGGATGGATTGTGAGTGGCTCGGTTTCCTGCCTGAGGCAACTTGGTCTGTTGATAGTGTTGCTAGCAGTTGCTGACTGCAAAGTTAAGATTGGCAAAGCTAGCTTAGAAGATCGTTGACCGGATTTATTTACCATCTAGGCCAAAATCCAGAGAAGTGGCAAAGGAAGAGTTGATCAAATTCATTGACCGTCTAAGCTAAAATTCGGAGAATTTCTAAGGAAGAGTTGATCGAATTTTGTTGACCATCTAGGCAAAAATTCGGAGAACTTCTAAGAAAGCGTTGACCGGATTCGTTGATCGTTTGAGCCAAAATTCGGAGAACTTCTAAGGAATGGTTGACCGAAGGTGGGAGTTGAAACAACGTGCCATCATGTCACCGGACTGTCAGTTAAAAAGTTAGCCACGTGCTTGTACGCAGTGAATTTGCAATCCCAGTAATTAATGTGCTAGGGGATCTGATTCCACTACGTCCGTTTAGGAAGCAACATGTGTCAGCAATGATGGGCGCACGTTTATGAGACGGTCCTCCTTCTTCGGCATTCACATTCCTTCAAGTAGTCCGTATGCTACTTTTCAAATTTTCCATGCTTTTCCTTCAGTTTTCCTTCCTGAAAATTTCTAAGTGTTCTACCACCTTCCTGGTTCTATTTCCATAGCGTCTTTTGTAACCCAAATTTCTTCAATTATTAAGGCAGTGAAGTGAGAGAGCTGTACGTCGAGTACAACATCCTGAGTCAATCGTCTTCAGGATGCTGGATGAGGGAGATAGGGCATGCTCTCCTCCTGAGGGTTGAATCACCATTTATGAGGCCCACTTTAGGAGTGGGTTACACCTCCAAGTTCTTGACAAGTTACTGGATATTCTAACTTTATTTCAGATCCCCATAGCATGGCTCCATGCCAATGCAGTGTGTTATTTACGTATACTTTGCATCTTTCTTTGCCATCATTCAAAGTTGTTGACGGTGGGAGCGGTTAGAGTGATATTCCAATTCGTCCAGGGCGGAGAGTGGGTGTCCCTGTCCCCATGAAGACTTCGAATCAGCAACGCTATTTATGATTCCCTGAATAACTGGAAGAACCGATTATTTTATATTCATGTTGATTCGACCTGGCCCATAGTCAGAAATTGGGGCGGTGGTGCGACATTTATACTGGGACATCCACCGACAAGGAGATTGCCGCAGTGGGCCACTTTTGGAGCTGGTGGAAGGCCACCTTTCTTAGTTTCGAAGAGACCATTTGGTTTCTATGATGAGGCCAAGAAGGCATGGTGGGGACCGCTTTTCTTGGCACAAAAGATGAAGGTGCCTTCCAGTAAGAGGAAGGTTGGGGCCTTTACGATCGGGTCTACTAGCGCACCTTCCACCAAAGAAGCTGCCAGTAGTCCAAGGTAAAAAAAAGGCGACAACGGCGATGCTTTCTTCTTCTTCCTAAGGGCCAGACTATATTATGGCTGACCAATTTATTGGAGTTGGAGATAGTTCCGGAATAGGCAAAGTAGCCGAGGCCGGTTTGTGGAGGCGTATAGAGGCTACAGGTGCGCTCCGCCGTGAACAGCGCGCCGTTCTTGCTCGCATGCCTGAGCACTGGTGGTGTTGTCGGACTCATCTACGGAGTCTCCAGCCGAGTGGGTTTTTGGATTGCCTGAGGAGCCAGCGGCTGAAGAGTTCCTGGAGGCACCTGCAGAACCTCTTGCTGCATAGGCCGTTGGATTACTTAAGGTGCCTGCTGCTGGTGAGCCTCAAAAGGTGATTGGCGCCAGTGTCGTGTTGACAGAGGAGTCTACCGTAGGTGAACCTGCTGAGGTGGTGGGCTTTACTGCGGAGTTTCCGGAGGAGTCTGGCGGGGGCCACTGCTGCGGGCCTGTTCAGGAGATTTTGGTTTCCAATCCCCCACCGCCAGGGCCAAGGTCTCGCAGCAGGCTAGTGAGGCCGGACCACAAAATCTGGCAGATAAATCTTCGTAACTTTCCTTCTCCTTTTTCTCTCTGTTGCTATTACTTAATGTTTTCGGTCTTTGAAGGGGGAGAAAATAATTGGTGGAGTTAGCAAGGGGCTGCGACAAAGGGACCTAGTGATCTCTAATCGTGACAGAGAGATCACCTTGCTCGAGGAGGAGATGGAGCTGCTTAAGGCGGAACACCTACACCTGGATGACATGGCTGCCTTTTAGACTATGGTGTCGACCCTGGAGGAGGAAAACGTTAGGCTGAAAGAGGAGAATGCCCGACTAAGAGAGGAAGTTGATTGGGCGGCGAGGCTCATTGACCAACTATCGGGACAGTTGACATCGCTGGAGAATGAGTTGGCAACTCGTATATATCCCCATGAGATCTCCGAGATGTTGTGGGCATGGGTGTGGGAAGGTGTCAACCTCAGTGGATGCATTGCACGACTGGTTGACCCTAACTTTCAAATTAAATTTCTTGACCTACTAAACCATTCTGCCCAACATCGCGAGAACCTGGTGGGACAGCCCTAAAGCGGTCAGGGGCCATTACCTCCTCCATTATAGATTTTGTACTCTTATTTTTTTAAAGTTGTTGAAATTATGAACACAAAATCAATAAAATGGTCATTTTACTGATATTCTGTATGTTTGCCTTAGTAACCGTTTCTCAATTATCGTTGTTGCGTTATTCCGCCGACATGGTGCGTTGTACGCTAGTTGGCCGTCTGATTTTCTTGAGATGTTAGTAGCGTTCTCTGATGGATTTAAGTCCAAGACAAGACATTAAGGTGAACCTTGATATCAGGTCAAGCCTGTTCTTTACTCGTGAGTAGTGGCTTGGCGGTGCTGCCTAAGTGTAAATTTGGGGCCGGCTTTTGGATGAAGTGCTTTTCTTTGCCGATCGTCATCCGATCGACATGCTATCTCCTTCAGACGGAGGTTATCGCGTGTGTTGTTTAAACCCTATAAAATTTTGATCACGAACGAGCTATTTGGATGATCAAGATTTAATTTGACCGTTTATAGGACGCCTGAATTATTAGGGTTTAATTACGACCGCCTAGGGTCACCTAAATGACCATGGTTTAGTTATAACAACTTGTGGGATGCCTGGATGGCTAGGGTTTAGTTACTACCGCTTATGGGCCACCTGGATAATCAAGGTTTAATTACGAGTGGGTGAAAATCCGCCCGACTTAGGGGCAGTTTAGATCGTATAACTCTACAAGCAGACAGGCATGCATATGGAAAAGAACATAGTGCAAATAAAAAAAATATTCTTTTATCAATAATAAACAATATGTGTAAGCATACAAATGGATGACCTACATCTGTGCCCTTATTAGAAGTAGCGCTTGAGGTAGGTCGTTTTCCATGTCTGTGGAACAAACTTGCCATTCTGGGTCCGAAATTTATATACTCCATTTTATAGAACAGGAGATTAGAAAAGGGCCTTCCTAATTCGGGAAAAGTTTATTCCGGTTGGAGGTATTGCCTGTAATCTCGATGCTTCGTAAGACCAAGTCTCCAACTTCGAAGTGTCGCACTTTTACATTCTTGTTGTAATAGCGTGCGATTAGTTGTTGGTCGATCACTGTCTGCAGTCTGGCAGTATCACGAACTTCCTTTAGCAAGTCTAGGTATTTTCGGATTTTTTGGGAGTTACCTTGTGGGTCAAAGGACTCAACCCTAAGACTTAGAAGTCCAATCTGAATCGGAATTGTTGCTTCAATCCCGTAGCAGAGACTAAAGGGCATCTTGCGAGTCGGTTCCTTTGGAGTTGTTTGGTAAGACCATAGGACGGAGGGCAGTTCATTGACCAAGGAGCCCCCTGCGTCTTCTAGCTTGGCTTTCAAACCGTAGAGTAGCGTGCGGTTTATAACCTCCACCTATCCATTGGCTTGTGGGTATACTATCGAAGCGTGGACCAATCTAATACCTAGACAGGTGCAACACTTGGTGAAGCGTTTCAAGGAGAATTAGGTTCTGTTGTCAGTTACTATGATCTCAGGAATGCCAAATCTGTTGATTATGCTCTGACGGACGAATTCTAAAGTATTGTGCTTGGTGATCTTGGCCAGTGGGGCGGCTTCGACCCACTCGGTGAAGCAGTTGATGCCAGCGATGATAAACTTCCTTTGCCCAATAGCAATGAAAATTTGGTTGAGACTATCGAGCCCTCATTGCGGGAAAAGCCAAGGAGCTTGAAGAGTCCTTAACTTAGCAGGCGGTTGATGGTGAAGATTACTGTGGAGTTGGCAATTTTCACACTTCTTCACGAAGTTGAGGGCATCTTTTTTCATCATTGGCCAATAGTAGCCTTGACGTATGATCTTGAACGTTAGGTTTTTACGGCCGATGTGTGATTCGCATATCTCAGGGTGGACTTCACTCATGGCGTAGTCGGCCTCTTTAGGAGTAAGGTATCGGAGGTACAGAGTCGAGTAGCCACGGCGATGTTGCCCTTCGTCGACTATGGTATACCAGCCGACCGTCTTCTTGATCCACTTGGCTTCGTCCGTGTTGTTTGGCAGAGCTCTATTCACCAGGTATCTCTGGTAGGGCGTCATCTAGCTTTCCACGTCGGAGATTTGCATGGCTTCCTATTTCTCAGTGCTAGGAGTGCTCAGGATTTCCAACATGTCCCTCGAGTACTATTTTGGGTTGTCGACTGCCGTTGCCCTGACAACTTGGTCGGCCTTTCAGTTCTCAGTTCTAGGAACATGAATCAAGGTTACATTGTCACATCTCTGGCTAGCTTCCTTGACCTTGACCAAGTATTTTGCCAAGTGAAGGTTACATGTCTCGAAACTCCCGCCGACCTGATTGATAACCAGCTTAGAGTCGCTGTAGACTGTCAGTCATCTCGCTGAGCACTCTTTGGCTAGTCTTAACGCGGCCAACAAGGTTTCGTACTTGACAACTTTGTTGGTGGCCAGGAAGTCAAGTCTATGGGAGTATTTCACCTCAAATCTATCAGGGGTTCTCAAGACTACTTCAGCTCTGTTGCTTGAGTCTGTAGAGGATCAGTTTACATTAAGGACCCACTTCGACTCTTCCCCGTCTCGTTTTGCTTCCTCAGCGAGCTGCTCATCTGCAATTGGCAGGGAAAGCTCTTGTCCTTCCCCACTTGTGGCACCGGATCTCTACCCAGGGTTCCTGACGAACCTGGTGAGGTGGCCCCTCCAGATGAGCTCATCTATCTCCCGCTGAAGCGTCTTGCAATCTTATATGGAGTATTTGAGAGATCGATGAAAATCGCAGTACTTGGCTAGATTTCCTCCCTTCGCTTTCTTAAGTGGTTTTGGCCACTTAAGGAACTTATTCCCACAGATCTGCACGAGAACGTTGGAGCGCGTGTCGATCAAGGGTGTCAGGTTGATCAGCCCATAGTCCCTCCATTCTGGTGCTCTAGTCCTGTCTTGTTTTTCTGGGAGTGATCATTCTTTGTGGTGTTTTCTCTTTCCACGCTTAGAAAAAGAGCGAGGCCGTTTCACCCACTAAGGATACTTAACTTTGTTGGCCTTTTCTATTGCTGCATAGGCCCTGGTGATAGATTCCGCCTCCTAGAATATTTACGAATTCTTATGCGATAGGTGCTTATAGAAATTTTCATATGTTAAGGTAGAGTTAAAACTGCCAAACTTCATCTCTTCTGTGTGTCTGGGGATTCTTCTCACCTCCACCACGAATCGATTCGGAAACTTCTGCGAATTTTCTCCCTGTTTCTGCTTGATATGGGAGAGATGCCTAGGTTGCTTCTCTTCTAGGCAGTTTGAGGCGTATTGTGCTAAAAAAGGACAAAGAGCCCTCAGAAGCTCCAAATCGAATTTGATGGGAGATAATGGAATTAGATGCGGGTGTCTCCCTTCAGCGTAAGAGGGAAGTAGTAGCACATGGTTGCGTCTTCCAACACTTGTAGACTCAGATGGGTACAAAAATAATTGAGATGATCTATAGGATCAGCGCTCCCATCGTAAGAGTGAAGAGTCGGCATCTGTGGGGATGGCGTCACCAGTTCTTTTGTTGTCGAGGTGGTTCTCAACTCCGTTATTTCTGTGGCGTGGCGAATAATCGGTCGACTACTACCACCAGCGGATCTAATGATCCTAGAGGCTCCCTCTTGAGCCTGAGGGGAGGTATTCACTCGGGAATATCCGGGATTCCTCTGTTTTGGACTCTCCTTCGGAGTCCTGCTGTCCAGACGTCCATTGAGCCTTGAACGGCTCTAGGCATGTGAGGTCTCCGGAGCCTGTGTGTCGACCAGCCTCTTTGTCCTCCTAGACAGCTTCTTTTTCTTCTGGCCTCCTCTCCTGGAGGCCGGAGCAAGAGAGGAGGTTGGAGCAGGGATTGCTGCAGGCGGAGCCCCCTATGCATGTTTTCCTGACGGGCACAGAGCATTTGAAGTATTTTGTTCATACTGCTCATGTTTTCCACTAGATTCTGAAAAATGATGCTGGTGCACCATTGACACTCTGTTAACCTGGTTACCAGAAGCGTGGCCCTGGTCGGGTAAGGTTACGTCTCTAGCAAGCTCGCTTGCCTGCGCTATGGTATTTACCATTCTGGTTGATGACAATAGGCTGGAGAGTAAAACTGAGAGAAGTTGTAGGGAAAAGTAGTTGGCTTTTTGTAAGATTCCCACAGACGGCGCCAATGATGCTTCCTGAATCCAAGTTTCAAACAGATTCAAGTCAAATCAATTGTCTGAGTCCGACTCTATTTGCTGAGTTTTGGTCCTGCACACCATAACTACAAATAAGAAGTCAGGTGACGACAAAAAGTTATCCTACCGAAAATATTCTGACGCTCAAATCAGCAAATATCTTTCAAATTAAGGTGAAAATAAAGAATGCATGGATAATATAGAAAATGTTTGTGATGGAAGCGTGCTATCGTTGAAAGAGGCTTTGGTAGCTCATGAGGAGTGTGGGCTCTAGGCGCTGAGTTCCCTGGGAATGTAGCGGTAGAGAGAGAGTGTGAGAGAGCGTTTGCAGTTTGAAAACGTATGAGCTTTTGTGTGCAACTCAGAGCGTGTCTTGGAGTGAGAACTCCATGACTTTTTATAGTCGTTAGACTACGATGTCTTTGTTGTATAGAAGGGCTTGATTCCTACGCTCTATTGTGATCGTTGCCTTTTCTGACGTAGAGCTTTTATGACAGTAATCGCTGTTACCTTTATTGCTTTCTTTTGGCGTTCTATAACTGTTAGGGTTTGTTACAGACAGGAGGAGGATTCTGGCGCTTTCCTTCAGGAATGTGCGTTGAATCTGCTGATGACCGTTACAATTGAGATTGCCTTATGTGAAAAGCGCAAAATTAGAGAAAAAGACCGTTATTTATCGTGGACGATCGTGTGGGCAAGCCCAGCCCACTTGAGGCCTGGTCTTCTCAGACAGGCGACTGTCCTACTGCCGATCAACAAAAGCGTTGTTGTCTCAAGAGTAGGTGGTCCGTCCTACTTTTGAGCTTCGACTTAGCTTTTCATCCGATCAACGGTGAGTATTATTGTCCAAGCCAGATGAGCCTATCAGAGATATAGGTCGTTCCTCCTTTGGGCTAGCCCATTATCGACGCACCTATCTCGTCGCGCACTGATCCTGGCCTTCGAACGGATTCGATCTCTTCTCGATGGTTTGAACCGGCCTCAGCCTCACCGAGCACAAATCCCGCACACCACTAAACAAACGAGAGGTCAGCAGCACCCGCGGATGTAATCCCACCGATAACACTCCGACGCCTCAAGTCGGGCCAATCACCTTCAATGGAAGCGGCGTAAAATAAAAGAAAGCTATCAAAGAGGAATGGAGTGTTTTGTTCCAGATGTCAGAAAGGTGCAAGTCCTTCCTCGTATCTGGATGGTGGAAAGGCAGAGAACGTGTGTAAGGACCCGTTCGTTGCCTTGGAATTGGAACGTGTTTTCTGTTTCTGTTGTTGCTTGAAGAAAGACTCTCCAGTATGCAAGTGTTTTAGAGAGAGAGTGTTTCTTGAAAAACGTACGAGCTTTGTGTGCAACTCCAGCGTGTCTCGGTGAGAACTCCATGACTTTTTATAGTCGTTAGACTACGATGTCTTTGTTGTATAGAAGGGCTTGATTCCTACGCTCTGTGTGATCGTTGCCTTTTCGGGACGTAGAGCTTTTATGTGAAGTTACGTCACCTTTATTGCTTTTTTGGCGTTATAAGCTGTTAGGCTTTTACAGACGGGGGAGGAGGCGCTTTTCAGCCAGAATGTGCGTTGAATCGATGGCCGATTACAATTGAGATTGCCTTATGTGAAACGCAAATTAGAGAAAAGACCGTTATTTATCGTGGACGATCGTGTGGGCAAGCCCAGACCCACTTGAGGCGGTCTTTGACGGGCGATAGTCTACTTCGATCAACAAAAGCGTTGATGTCTCAAGAGTAGGTGGTCCGTCCTACTTTTGAAGCTTCGACAGCTTTTCATCCGATCAACGGTGAGTATTGGTATCCAAGCGCAGATGAGCCATTGTAGATATAGGTCGTTCCTCCTTTTCAAAATGGCCATTATTGACGTCCCGTCGATGCGCACGGATCCGGCTTCGAACGGATTCGGATCTCTTCTGGATGGTTTGAACCGGCTCCGTTCACTGAGCACAAATCCTGCACACCACTAAACAAACGAGAGGTCGGCATTGCACCGGGATGTAATCCCACCGATAACACTCCGACGCCTCAGTCGATCAATCACCTTGATGGAAGGGAATCGTAAAATAAAAAGAAAGCTATCAAAGAGGAATGGAGTGTTTTGTTTCGGATGTCGAAGGTCAAGTCCTTCCTCATTATCCGGATGGTGGAAGCGTAGCTGAGACGTGTGTAAGGACCCGTTCGTTGCCTTGGAATTGGAACGTGTTTTCTGTTTCTGTTGTTGCTTGAAGAAAGACTCTCCAGTATGCAAGTGTTTTAGAGAGAGAGTTGTCAGTCAGAATACTCCAGAAAGCGTCAAGATGTGCCTTCAAGAGAGCGTCACTGAAAGTATCCCCGAGAGCCTCTCCTGGATGCTGGATCCAAGGCCTCTTTTATGGCAAAGATGATGATCTTCCTTCTTTGGAAGGAATCATCCTCATTGTGCTCTGTGGCCGGCCTTCCTTCTGGAGGTTGATGCCTGTTGCCCAATTGTGGTGGATTGTTTCCTTCTCGAGATCAACCACTTTCCAGTTAACTTCCTTCCTTACAGAGGTGAGTTCCTTGGTGTGCAAGGAGTTGGAAGGAGATCGGCGCCTCCTTATTTGAGGGCGCCAATCTTGCGATATTTCCTTTGAGATCGTGGAATATCCTTGGGAGATCGTGGTGGCTTTATTATGGTGATGGGCCTAAACGTGGTCGCCCATCACCTAGAGCTTTTCGGGGCCCAATGCGAGAGAGCGGGCCAGTCACGCGTGGGGTTGACCGCTTGTGAAGTGTTGGCCGCCCTCGTGAGGGCGTCCGTTTGCTGGACTCCATTTGGGCTATGGGCCCGATCAGTCGGGCCCATTATCTTAGAAGGCCTCGTTTGGGCCGGTATGTAGGAGCGTGACGGCCAACATCCAGGGCCGACCGTCGGCTTGTTAGCCGCCTTCGTGGAGAACAGAGAGCAGGCGGCGGGCGGCCAACTAATGGGTGTGGGCTGTATGGAATAGGCCCATTAGTGTTAAAAGCTTAGAAGGCGACAACTAGTCAACGCTTAGGGTTGACCGTTTGTGAAGCCGGGCTGTAGCCAGACGGTCAACGCGACATTGATCGAATCCTTGGGCCTCTCGGTTCTAGGCCAAATCTTCTTATCGGGCCGTTAGAAACGTTGATTGCCTTAATGGGCTTCGATTGACCTTTCTTTGGGCCCCATTATTGTACCCATCACTAGCCCCCATGTCTTGGTGGTCGATTACGCCTCCAATATGTTCATGATGGGGCGTTTTTTCTTGCTTTGAGAATCTGTGGAAACTTACAAAAGCATGAAGGAGGGTTTGGCCGGAATCGATTGATCGTTTGGTCAATTCCGAATACGGAATTGTTGGCGTCCGCCGATTTCCGGAGTTCGGAATTGTTGACCGTCTTCGTCGATTCCGCAGTTCCAGCTGCGGCCGTCCTTGGCGATTCGGGGAGCGACTTATGCTGGGGCTTTTGCGACCGCAAGGCAGAAGGCGACCGCGTGTCCTCCTTTGGTTGGAAGGAGATCCGGTCATTGTCACGCCAGAGATCCGCCTTTGGCTGTCAAGTGGAGTGGCGACACGCGGGCGGTCGACGGAGCCATTAATGGGGGTTTCGTGCGGGGAGTCTCGTCGTTTTTTGGATCGAATGAGGAGTTGACATGGCACGGTGGGCGGCGTCCTTTGCAAGCTTGGCGCCTAAGTTTTCCTTAGTTTTGTTGAAATCGATTCGCTTCCAAGCCTTTCGTCTTCCTCATTCCCATTTTGCACAAACCTACGAAGAAACCTAGCACCTTTTCCCATCATGGCATCCGTTGCGGACTTCTCATCGACTTGTGGGAGAGTGACATCAAGGCCTTGTGTGTTGAATTGATATTAGAAAGAGATGGCTGGAGGGTTCGGGTGCAGATAAATAGCCTCTCGCCCCCTAGGAAGGCTACTTCACCGTTTACGAGGCTCACCCGAGGAGTGGCCTTCGTCTGCCCGATCCGGAGGAGCTCGAATCAATCATAGCGGCCCTCCATGTTCCCCGTTTAACCTTCATGCCAACGTTGAGGTATATTTGTACTTTGTGCATTTTCGCAGGCGGAAGCTCGATCGAAGTTTAGGATGTCGGCCTTAAGGTCGTCTTTAAGATATCCCAGGCGGAGTGGATCTCTCTTAGCCCCGTGACGGAATAAAAATTAGTACGGCCATCCATGACTCCCAAGAACCTGGAAAAACCGGTTCTTCTTTGTAAAGTGTGGAGACAAGTGGCCTATCGCGCTGGTGCGGGGTAAGATCGGAAGTACACTTGGGTACGCCCGATTGCGGCGTGAGAATGCCGCCACGCCCGGGCCGACCAAGGCGGTCGGCGTAACCCCGATGCGTTCGGGAGGGACTTCTGGTTTTGCGGAGGAAAGCAAAAAGGTTGAATGGGGACCGCCGTCGCCGGTCCAAAAGCCGCACCCTCGATTAAAATGTTGGCCGAATGATTCGAAGAAGTTGCTCATCCGTCCGAGTGTCTTCGGAGGAGGCTGCTGCGGGCGGTGCCCGCCCTCATCTTCCTCCTCACAAAGTTGACCAGGTGCCGGGATTTGCGGTGGTCCCTGCAAAGACTACGGGAACGGATAGGTGCAGTTAAGGGGTAGGTTGGAGGTCTTTGGAGGAGTCATTCCGGCGCGGCTCGCGGCGCGACTCACGGTCTTTGCTGGATGGGATCGCAGAGGAGCCGGCTCGCGACGTGCTCGAAGGTTCACGTGTTTACATTATAGAGCCGTAAATCACGAGTTGCTTCACCCGCCGTCCCAAAGGCGGGACAGAGAAAAACTTGCCGCGGCTATTCTAGAGGTGCAAGAGAGGAGCTCGCCGCCGTTGCTCCAGAGGCTTGAGAGAGAACTCTTTGCAGTGCCTGTGAGGTCGGCAGAGAGGAGCCTATTCGTGGGCTGCTCCAGACCGGGAGAGAGGAGCTCGGCCGCTGCCGTTGAAGATTTACGAATCCTTGGAAAGAATCCGGAGGAAGCTAAAGCGGTGTGCTTGGCGAGAGGATGCTCCTGATTCCTCCACCACCTAAGCTCGGTCTGGAGGCCGAGGCCTAAGGGACCCACGAGGAAATTTATGGAGGTATGGTCTTGATGGTTAATTTCCGTACTTTGCCCTTTCAAGGTTTCTAACCCGTTTTTTGTTGTTTTTGTGCAGCTATCAAGGTCGTCATACTTTTTTAGCAATGGTGCGGCGTGACGAGGCTGGGCGAGAAGGAGGCGGAGATAGCCTGTTTGGATGCCAAGCCGGCCGCCTCGGGAGGGAGCTTCGTGAGCAAATGGTGCTCTCGAGGTACATTATGGCGGGCGTGGAGGCAGAGAACGCCGTGTTGAAGGCGGAAGTCGCTCTCTAAAAGAAGAGGATGATCGCCCGAGAGCGAGCACAAACGCCTTGCGGATCGAGCGCGGCTGCGCAGAACGAGTTGGCCTCACGGATGACCCCTCTTGAGGTTGGGGCGCACTACACGCTCTAGCTGTTGGAGGCTCAACATTGGACGTCGCGTTGCGCGGTTGATCGCTCCGGACTTCCCGGTGGAGTTCATCAATCAAAGAAACCGCGTGCTGAAATGCAAAGAAGATTTGGTGGGAGAGTCGAGGAGACAACCGGTGGTCGCTGGACTTGTAGCCTCGTATTATTGTTTTTCGGATAGCATGTAAACTGCAAAACACTTAATGAAATGGAAATCTTTTTTTCAGCTCAGTATCCATTGCCTTTTAATGCTTTGTGCTTGCTGTTCACGTGGGTCTGTGCATGGGGCGGCCAACTTAGTTGGCCGGCGACCGTTACTCGATGGCCTAAGGAGCTGAGCCCCCAGGCTTAGAAGGTGGTTGCATTAACCAACCTTGCGGTACTGTCCAAGCGAGACCTTGGGCAGTTAGTGTTAGAGAAAGAACGTTTCTTGTTCATTGTTTAACCACGCCGCCCTTTCATGGAGAAGGTTGGTGCGTGGGGTTGCCAACTTGGTTGGCTGGCTGCTTAAGGAGTGAGGTCCTTAAGTCAGGTAGGCGGTTGTAAGAACCAGCCTGGTGGCGCCGCTCAAGTGAAGACTTGGGTCGCCAATGTTGAGAAGAAATGCTTCTCCTTCGACCGTCGTTGTCGACGTTGTTGCTCTCCCGAAAAGAGAGGTCGCGTGTGCCATTCTTGCCCCCTAAGGTTTTTAGACCGCTATGGGCCATGGATGACCAAGGTTTAGTACTGACCGCTATTGGGCCGCTCGGATGACCGAGGGTTTCAGCCGCTCATGGGCCACTTGGATGACAAGGTTTAAGACCGCTCATGGGCCACCTGGATGACCGGGGAGTTGAGACCGCTCATGGGCCACCTAGATGACTAGGGTTTCGCCCCGCTGGCCGGGCCACCTAGATGACTAGGGTTTAAGACCGCTATGGGCCACCTGGATGACCGGGGTTTGAGACCACTTTGGGCCACCTAGATGACTAGGGTTTAACGAGAGGTGAAGACCCTCCCAGACTTAGGGGCGATCACAGGTCGGATGGATACTGCAAGGCAAACGTAATTCATAGGCCCTAAAATTCTACATGCTAAGTAAACTCTCATTTTTCCAAAGTGAAAACAAGCACACGAATGAATGCACAGGGTCGAGTTGGGCGTACCTGGGCTCCCTATTGGAAGTAGCGCTTCAGGTGGGTTGCGTTCCACGTTCGTGGGACCTGACTTCCCGTCCCGGTTCCCGAGCTTCAGACGCCCATTCTGGCAGACGAGACATGGGAGACAAGAAAAGGTCCCTCCGGTTGGGAGAGAGCTTATTTGGTCTGGCTTGACTGTGTGGCCTCGATACCACGTAGGACTAAGTCCCCAACGCGAATCGCCGAGCTTTTTATCTTTTTATTGTAGTATCGGGTAACTCGGTGTTGGTACGCCCTCGTCCGTATTCAAGGGCGTCGCGGGCCTCCTCTAGTAAGTCCAAGTGCTCCCGATTTTCCGAGAGTTGGTCTGTGGGTCAAAGACTCCACCCCGAGACTTGGGAGCCCGATTTGACGTGGTATTACCGCTTGATCCCGTAGCATAGGTCAAGGCGTCTCTCGCGTTGGTTCCTTCTGGGTTGTATACGATAAGACCCGGAGGACGGATGGGAGCTCGTCGACCCGAGCCCCCAGCGTCCTCCAACTTAGTTTTTAACCCGTGGAGTAGCGTACGGTTCGTGACCTCCACTCCGTCCCAGTTGGCCCGGGGTAAGCTACCAAGTGTGGACGACCTTGATTCCAAGATGGGTGCAATACTTGGTGAAGCGTTTCCCAAAAGTGGGTCCCGTTGTCGGTCACCACGACCTGCGGGACGCCGGAACAGTGCAGAACAATGCTCTGGCGAAGGAACTCCATAGCATTGTGGTTAATCTTCAAGCGGGCAGCTTCGACCCACTTGGTGAAGTAGTCGATGCCCGCTATGATGAATTTCCTTTGTCCTGGGCAATGGGAAATAGCCGAGAATGTCGAGCCCCGTTCTGCGAAGGGCCACGGGCCTGAAGGGACTTTAAATCGTGGACGGCGGTGATGGAGGTTGCCATGGTTGGCGGGCTCTTCGCATTTCTTAACAAATTCTAGTCGTCCTTTTTCATTGAGGCCAATAGTAGCCCTGCCCCGCATGATCTTGAAGGCTAGGTTTTTCCGCCTACGTGTGATCCGAGATCCCGAGGTGAACTTCGCCCGGCCGCGTAGTCCGCCTCCTCGGGAGATAGGACAAGATACGGAGTTGAGTATCCCCACGATCAGACGCCCATCAACTACTGTGTACCAACCGGTATCTTTTTGACCGCTTAGCCTTTTGGTGTCTTCGAGAGTGATCCGTCACCAAGTATTTAAGGTAAGGAGTCATCCATTTCCCATCTCGGAAACTGTGATGGCCTCCTGTTTTTCTATGCTAGGAGCGTTCAAGACCTCCCCCGCATGTCCCTCGAATATTGCTCCGGGGCTCTGCAGCACTCTTCTAGTCTGCCTTCCATTTTCCTCGCGAGGAACGTGAACTGTGGTCGCCTGAAGCCCCCTGGATGGTCTCCTTGCCTTCGCAGTGCAGCCGAGGAAGGGTTGTTTGCCTCGAAGCCCCGTTGACCGGTTGATGATTAATTCGAGTCGCTATGGATCGCCAACCTCTTGTGAGCACTCCCTCGCTAATCGTAGTTACCCCAAGAGGCTTCATACTGCCGACGTTGTTGGTCACGGAAATCAAGTCTGGGGAATATTTGATCTCAATCCGTTAGGGTCGTTAAGATCACCCTGCTCCCATGACACTCTCTGTGGATGATCCGCCCACGTGGAGTGCCCATTCAGGGCCCGTCGGGCCGTGTTCTTCGCGTTTCCAGGGTCCGTTCCTCTTGAATGGGTGTTGTGGTCTCAACGATGAAGTCGGCGAGCTGTGCCTTTATGTGGTGTCCGGCTCGAACTCGATGTCGAACTCACCCAATTCAATGGCCCACTTTACCAATCGCCCAAACGCGGGCTTTTGGAGTATGCCTTTCGTTGGCGTCCGTAAGGACCACTTTTCTGATGCGCCCAGAAAGTCACTGGCCTTAATTTTCGTCGCTGCGAAGATAAGTGCAGTGCCATTTTTTATTGTAGCGGGTAAGCGGTTTCTTGGGCGGTCAGCGTCTTGCTCACATAATAGACCAATTTCCGGATATCAATTCCAGCGCCAAGGACGGAGCCGAGGGACACTTCCGATCAAGTAGGTAAAGGTACAGGCTCCTCTTCATCTCGGGGCGACGCTAACAACGGTGGGTCTGGCAGAATCGCTTAACTCATCGGGCGATGCGACAACCGCCCACCAAAACCGTTAGACTTTGTCCCTCTTAAAGCTTTAAAGAATGGCCGGTACTTGTCTCGGACTTCATGCGAGGAAGCGGGACAGAAGCACTGGCCGTCGATCCAATCGACCTCGGACGTCTTTTATGTTTCTCGGGAGCCGTGTCGGCCCAGCCTCGATCTTTCCGGTTTGCCTCGATCCTCGGTGAGAGACGATGAAACCCAAGAACTTTCTCTCGAGGCTACCCCGAAGACACACTTCATCGGATTTAACTTCATTCGCATCAAGTGAGCACCCAAATGACTCTTCCAGTCACGTATGGTCGCCCGTGACTCGCTCTGACGAGCATGTCGTCGACGTAGACCTCCATGTTGCGACCAATTTGCTTTTCAAACATCTTGTTCACTAGCCCCCGGTAGGTGGCTCCATAGTTTCTTTAACCCAAGCGGCATGACCCTATAGCAATAGTGCCGGTCCGTCATGAACGAGGTATGCTCCTCGTCTTGGACTCATTCGATCAGTCAGAAGCTGAATAAGCGCCCATGAAGCTAAGAAATTTCGGGCCAAAGTGAGTCAACCAAGATAGTCAATCCGGCAAGGGAAAGCCGCCCTTGGGCAGCCTTGTTGACGCTTGAAAAATCGACGACATCATTTTCCGTTGCTCTTCTTAACCGGGACGACGTTTGAGAGCCAATCTTGGACTTCTCTAATGAAGCTGCGTCCAGCTTTTTTCACCTCCTCCGGATGGCAATCGGTTTTCAACGGAGTGATTCCTCCGCTCACCGACCGGGCTTTGATCCGGGTCGAGGCCCAATTTGTGGACCATTACCTCAGCCGAAATCCGGGCATGTCTCAAGGAGTCCAGCAAAAGGTTCACGTTCCTTTGTAGAAACGTGACTAGTTCATCACGCATGGCCTTGAGTGAGCCGCTAACTGGGACACACTTATAAGGTTCCCAGGTCAGTGGAACCAGATCGTGTGGATTCACCCAGGCTGCTTTCGCCGCGAGGTGGTCTCGTCTCGATGATCGAAGTTCTCCCACCGAGTTACTGGCCACCAGGGCAATCAGGCCATGTAACAGTCCTGGTGACTCATCTCCCGAGAACTTCTCCAACGCCGTAGGCGTTGGGAATTTCATTTTGAGGAGATGCGGAATTGACGTGACCGCCCAAACGTCGTTAGGCAGTGGTCGCCTAGTATTGCGTTGTACACAGGGAGGGTGTCAACCACCAAAAAGGTTAGCATTCGACTTATTGTTTTTGGGTAGGTGCCTGTGGTGACTTCAATTGGATTGTCCCTGGGCCAGGCACCGTGTCATTGTCAAGGAGCGATAAAGGTCCTTCAGCGAGGTTTTAGTTGGTTCTTTTTAGGCCTAATCTAAAGAATGCATCCAAATAAAGCAAGTCCTTCGAGCTACCATTATCAATAAAGACTAGTTTCAATTTGGTAGTCCGAAGCACCATCAAATGAGTGCGAGAAATTACAAGGGGGTCCGCATGGGGAGATTACATGATTCGAGTCAGGTCGCTAAAGCTAATGATGTTATCTACTACGCGCGCTTCTTCCTCCCATTCTTTGCTCCTTCTTGTCTTCCAGGCTCTGGCGCAGCCTGGCCGGGGTGATCATATTGACTACTCCCGCCGTAATCCGGTTCGGGAGGCGTCCCGTCGCCGCCCTCTTCATCACCGTCCCTCGGTTCTATCCAGTCCCTTGACGAACCGAGTAAGGTGTCCCCTGCAAATCGAGATCTTATTTCCCTCTGCGCAGGTCTTGCACTTTTCTTCGTTGAGTGGCCAAGCAGAGCGGTGGAAGTCCGCAGATTGACCGATTTCGAGTCCTTCTTCGCGTTTGGGCCACTTCAGAACTTCTCCCCACGGATGACCGCAGGAACATTTGGGCGCGTGTCGTCGAGGGTGTGAAGGTGGTGGGCCCGTTGTCCCTGCGTTCCGAGGGCCCAGTCCGCTGCTTTTTTTGGCGGAGATGTTCTCATGAAAGAACTTTCTTTTCCCATCACTGAGGAATGGTGGAGGCCGATCCGCCCGCCAGGACGTTTTTGCCTCGTTGGCCTCTTCTGCCGGCAGCAAAGATAGGCACAGTGATGGATTCCGCCTCGGGAAAGTCCGAGGATTTTTGTGGGCAAGGTCTTGAAAAAGTCAGAAGTCGGACCACCGAGATGAAGGCCCAACTTCATCTCCTCGTTGATCCTCGGGATCCTTCTAGCCTCGGCCCACTGGCGATCCAGAAGCGCCGTGGGTTCTCTCCCGCCGCTTTATGTGGAGAGGTGCCATGGTTTATTCTCCTCCCGCTCGATGCATACCGAGGCAGGAAGAGGTCCGTGAGTTCACTAAGGCCGTGTAACCTCGAAGGGAGGTGGTGGAACCAGATCTCGGCGTCTCCCTTCAGTGTCAATGGAAAGCGGCACATCGGCCAGTCTTCTAGCCCTCAGAGCTGGGATGGGTGCGGAAGTGATCCGGTGGTCAACCGGATCTTTGCCCCTATCGTCACAAGTCAAGGGAGCGCATCTTGAACTGGACGGCAAATGGACGGTTCGTGATCTCAGCAGTGAAGGGTGACTGTCAAGTCGATGGCGCGGCCATTCTCGGGAACACGTACCCAGATTGGTCTACTCGCTGGATCGCACGAGTGGCGTTGCGAGATCTCTTGGAGTTGAGGAAATTCCTCAACTCCGTCTTCTGTTCAGACCCGGTCAGGGCCGCCTCCCGTGGACTGTGACCACGGAGACTCGCTCTCCGGGATCACATACATATCTTCCTGCCGAGAGTATCTAGGATTTCTCCGTTCTAGGCTCTCTGTCGGGAAGTGCTTCGGAGCTGCGTTCCATTGGCCTGGCACGTGAACGCGGGAGGATGTCGGAGCCAAATAAGGCCATGTGATCTTTCCGGCCTCTTCGCCGGCTTCTTCTTCCTCCGGCCACCTTTCTTGGTGGCAGAGCGAGAATCACCGTGAGTGGAGCGGCTTGTTGTCATTGTTTCTTACAAAGCGCTGAAGCAAAGCGATTGTTAGCTGTCTCTGCCCACCAGCTTGCCGGATATAAGGCGGTGGAACTTCGCCCGTGGGCCCCGTTGACTCAGGACGTCAGCAGCATGGCCCCGGCAGTGGGGATAGCGGTGTCTCTAGCGGGGGTCGCTAGCTCCGCGCTCGTGTTCACCATTGTTACTAAGGTGACAGAGAAAGTTTCGCAGATTCTTGGTGGTAGGCTTTTCGTAAAGCGGTTTCCCACAGCAGGCGCCAATGATGCTGCACTGGATCGGCTTTGAAACAGTTCGGATCTTCTCGGATGGTTTGAACCGGGCCCGTTCACCGAAAGCACAAATCCTGCACACCACTAAACAAACGAGAGGTCAGCGTTAACGGCGGGATGTAATCCCACCGATAACACTCCGACGCTCAAGTCAGTCAATCAGCCTTCAATGGAAGGAACTGTAAAATAAAAGAAAGCTATCAAAGAGGAATGGAGTGTTTTGTTCCAGATGTCAGAAAGGTGCAAGTCCTTCCTCGTATCTGGATGGTGGAAAGGCAGAGAACGTGTGTAAGGACCCGTTCGTTGCCTTGGAATTGGAACGTGTTTTCTGTTTCTGTTGTTGCTTGAAGAAAGACTCTCCAGTATGCAAGTGTTTTAGAGAGAGAGTTGTCAGTCAGAATACTCCAGAAAGCGTCAAGATGTGCCTTGAGAAGGCGTCGAAAGTATCCCCAGAGCCTCTCGGATCGCGGGATCCAAGGCCTCTTTATGGCAAAGATGATGATCTTCTTCTTTGGAAGGAATCATCCTCATTGTGCTCAGGCGGCCTTCCTTCCTCGAGGTGATGCACCATTGTGATTGTGGTGGATTGTTTCCTTCGAGGCGATCAACCACTTTCCAAGAGTTAACTTCCTTCCTCTAGGTTGAGGTTCCCCGGGCAGCGAGAGTTGGAAGGATCTGGCGCCTTCCTTATTTGAAGGGCGCCATCTTTCTTGATATTCCTTTGAGATCGTGGAATATCTTGGGAGATCGTAATTTGGCTTTATTATGGTGATGGGCCTAAAGGGCCGCCCATCTTTGTAGCTTTTCGGGCGATGTGCGAGGCGGACCAGTCGTGAGGGTTGACCCTTTGTGTGGTGTTGGCCGCCCTGGAGTGGGGCGTCCGTTGTTGACTCATTTAGGCATGGGCTCGAGTGAGTCGGGCCCACATCAGTAAAGGCCTCCGTTTGGGGGCCGAGATGTAGGAAGCGAGGCCAACATCTGAGTTGGCCGTCGAACTTGTTGGCCGCCTTCGTGGAGAACGAAGAAGAGCGCGGCGGCCAATCGTGATGCCGCGTGGCTTTTTGTATGGAATAGGCCATTAGTACACAAAGCTTCAAGGCCCGACAAAACCTGGCCAACGCCAAGGTTGACCGTTTGTGGCAGGCTTGTCATCATGCAGGCCAGTGTGTAGCCGAGCGTTGCCTAAGCCTCAGCCGATTCTGCGCCATCTTTCTTATGGGCCGTTAGAAACGTTAGTGGCGTAATGCTTCCGCAGATTGGCCTTCTTTAGTACCCATTATTGGTATCCATCACCATCATTGAGATTTTTTTTTGTAAATGTAATATTTTTTATGGTTATATGAATTTATTTTTATTTAGATATTAGCTTTAGATGTCTTTAACATATTACAATGAAGATGTTATTTTTATGTTTCTTGTGTATAATTTAATATTATATAATTTAAAAATATATAAAAATGATGCTGAGTCAGCTTGATGCGATTTATAGATGTCAAAAGGAAGTCGATAAAAATTTTAACTCAAGTAGTTAACTGTCTTCTAATCCAAGCAGTTAACATATCTTCTTTAAATTTAATCTTGGCTTGATTTTAATTTATATTAAATTGGCTGTTAGTTTACTTTCTTTGAATTTTAGTTTTTAATTCTCAATTATTATCTCATATTATTTTTTAATTTAAAGGAATCAAATTGGAAGATGTAAGTTTAATTGTACAAAATTATCAAATAACAAGACTAGAAAGGATTTGAAGCAACGGCAGGCTCAACTCAATTCAAAGAAAAAGAACGAAACTCCTTTTTTATTTTTCAAGGAAACAGGATCCCGAAGAATGAGTCAAGAAAATAGTCTACATTTTCTATAAAAGATATATATATATATATCGAAATTTCTGTTAATATTTGATTTCAGCGGTGGCTTTTCTTCTTGGCAAACAATTTAGGCGGTGCCTCGATTTCTCCTATTTTTCATCTCCTACAGCAGTTTTTGCGTTGCGTTAGGAAACTGAACACAGGCGAGGCGAACGGATTTTCAACCGATTTCCTTCTTTGCTTCTTCCCCTCCCCCGGATTTGATTCTCCCTCCTTGCTTCATCATCTTTCTCCATACAGAAGTCTTTGAGCTTTTTCCTCCTTCACCGGTATACATAATCTGGTTCTGCAGTTGTTCTTTTTCTGAAATTTTTGTTTGTGCACGGTAATTCGGAAAGATTGTCCGCACCCTTTTATTTACATTCGATGTTTTGAATTTTATCATTCTCAGTTTGATCGATTGATCTGTCATCTGGGTCTGCTATCATCTCCATCGTAGGCGCAATCGTTCATATTGTGCCTACTGCGTTAGGATAATGTCATCTCAATTTTACCTTGTTGTTTTGGGTTAATGGTTATAGCAACCAAATCAAAGTGGCTTTGCGTGGTTGCTAGCCATCAAAAATCAAGGAAATTGTTGAGATTAGTATCCAATTACGTCCTCATTTGTGAAAATCCGAATGCGATCATTGGTTTTTTTTTTTTTGGTTAAATGCCTTCAGATTAGTCTATTGTTCACATGTAATGATTATATACTTGTGAATTGGGTGGTGATAAGACAACTTTCTTTGTGTTTCCAGGTTGGATTTGAGTATTCGTATCTGGAAATGTTTTTACAGGTTCCGAGGAGCTTAAGTTCAATCGGCACATGAGTTTTGGCTTTTTATTGAGAATTGGTGCTGTTCATTCCTATACCTTCACACTGACTTGATTAAAGAGATTGGAAGCTGGGTTTGTGAAAATTTGAGTAGTGAAATGGGTTATCTTGATTCAGTGATATCATCCTCAAAACAAGTTCATGCTGAGGAACTACCTGTTAGCGGTGGGGGTCTGAGGTGAGTTCATTATCTGCCTTCCTTCCAGATCTTGTTTAGTTGTGATTGGTACGGTGAATGGATTTTATTCTCTTATGCAGTACAGTGGACGAATTAGGTTACTCTCATGTGCATTTCTAATGGGACATTGTAGATTGAGTTTGAAAATGGAAGCTTCTGTTCTATGTGATTTTTTTTTTCTCAATCATGTGTTTTCCGTGGAAAGAAATACGATTTAAAACTCATTAAAAGGGAATGCAATATGTATCTGTCAAGAGAAATGTGTACTGTGGCTCAGTTGTTTGTCCATTCTTGCATAAAGTAAATATTTGTTCAGATATGACCTCTGACATCAGGTATTATTAAACCTTCCGCGATTAATGAAGCCATTAAGGGTTGTTTATTGACCAAAGGGTCAGCATTGTTGCCGACTGTGTCAGAATTGTTGCCATGTTGAATATGTTATTCTGCTGAAGTTCGAGAATTGATCGTTTTGTTTTGACATTTGATTAATCGACGTGTTAGATTATTTTTGTAATGTTAACCATAGAAAAATCATATAAATTGTTATTGTAATTGAAAAGAATTTAGGTTTTTGCCTTTTTCCATGCCTCCAGTTTCTTGTTTGACTGGTATGTTTAACTCCTCTCCAATTCACCTTTTACTTGCATCGTTGTAATCCTGATGAGTGAACCAGTCCCTTTTTTGGTTTCCATTTGCTCGACTATGAAAATTTCAACAAAAGGCAATATTAGGACGTTTTTGCCAGTAGGAAGTATCATTTAATGTGGTTTAGTGAAGGACACAGATTTTGGCTAATGTGAGTTGTTGCCTTCATGTATAAGGTGCTATTATTGTTGATCAAGAATTCTGTTTGTCTGGAGTATGTAGATATGCCTATTTATAATAAAGAAGGGAAAGTTAATCCTTACAAATGGGAAGATTACAGCATACATCCTGTTGTCGTAAACTTTTCTGGAAAAGATGTACACTAATGCTCTGTCTGCTCTCTTTAGTGGGACTTTCAAACACACATAATCACAGAGGTATTGAGCCAAGACACTTTGGGAAATCACATTTTGGAATAACTTATCTTGTTGCGTAGATACAGATTTATTGGGACTTGCACCCTGTTGGAGTGTTTATGCGATGTTAGCCTTGGATTTTTATTGGGATGGGTGTTGTTTTGTGCATACTAATTAAATGTAGTGGTAACAGTCAGAATGGCAAGTTTAGCTATGGATATGCAAGCTTTCCAGGAAAACGATCATCAATGGAAGATTTTTATGAGACAAGAATTGATGGTGTGGATGGAGAGATAGTGGGCTTATTTGGAGTTTTTGATGGTACGTCTTTGTCATCTAATCTGTTTGAAGCCTACATTTAATCACATATTCACATGGTAATGTTCAAGATCTATTCTTGTTGATCGTAAGAGGATGACCTGAAGGTTGGATCTATCAGCCATTTTAATAATGTTCTCTGGTTTTCTTTCTGCTGCTGTCTATGAGGCATTTTGGTAATTGGTGTTGTCTACACATTAAGAGAACTTGATCCTTGCCTTAAACATAAAGTCTGAATACTGTACTCTTGCCTTGGGGATCCCAAGGGTGGCAACCTTTGTTGCTTGCAATGGCATTTACAATTCTAGTGGTCTCAAACCAAAATCCATCCACAGACTGTTGCAAATTGGAATTAGGTTACCTTTATTGCATCTATTAACTGTCATGCTTTACTCATGATTTTTAAATGTCTTGTGTTGCATTGTTGTTCCAGGACATGGAGGTGCTCGAGCTGCGGAATATGTTAAGCAGCACCTCTTCAGTAATCTGATCAATCATCCAAAGTTTATTTCAGATACTAAATCAGCTATAGGTTTGGCTCCTTCTTGATGCTATATTATATTTCTCAGTATGACACCAAGTTATTATTTGCACAACTTCCCTTCTTCACTTTCCTCAAATCAATTTCTTCTTGTAGCTGAGGCATACAACCGCACAGACACAGAATTTTTGAAATTAGATAATTCTCAGAACAGGGATGCTGGATCAACTGCTTCCACTGCCATTCTTGTTGGTGATCGTTTGCTGGTTGCCAATGTTGGAGATTCTAGGGCTGTTATTTGCCGCGGTGGTGAAGGTAAAGATTTAAAATTCTCTTACCCCTTTCTTCTTGCTGTGTCATTAGTCTAAAGGATTTCTTTGGAGGACTTTCTCAACCGTGCATCTCTGTTAGCTTTCAGTATGACATGATACTGCAGCAAGGGTAGCTACTGACTGACCAAACCAGAAAGCATTTCATTACCTTGAATTCCACTCCTATGTCACAGGACTTGTTGCTTTGTAGTTTACCCTGTGGGATTGTTTATCTTTGAATTTTTGAGTGCATGTGCAGTTTCTCATTGAAAATACAGCTGCTGCCCTGCTGGAAATGGCTAGTACCTACACTTACATTTCTTGTCTCTTTATTTTCCCATGCTCTAATTTTCCCATACATTTTTTTAGCACTTTTCTGTACAACTTTCTCAGCAGCTAAAAGAGCACCTGTTGTTCCATTATGTTGTTAACCAATGTTTATTACATTTAGGAATTTGCAATCATGTGATTGATGTAAGAGGGCAAGCCTTCATCCCATGGTAAGGTTACTCCATTGTAACTTATAGGTCATGGGTTTAGATTATGGAAACATCTCTATGTGCATCTGAGTCTCCTTAGAGCTCACGGTGTAAGTGTTTCTTGCATTGGTCCACTCTTTAATTGCATGATAGGTCTTGGCCCTCTTGGACCATTGTCATAGATGATATTAGTCAAGTAGAAGTTTCATGAACTGTTATGGTTCATCATCAACTGTCTTCCTTCTCTCTCTCTCTCTCTTTTTATTGTCACTTGTTAATAGCTTTACTTTTGATTTCTCTACTCTCATAAAACATTTGATATTTCTAACATTTGTCTCTACCTGCACAAGATTTTTTCACAATTTTGACATCCAGAACCAAACTACCCTAGTAATGGGTGCTTGCTGTCAGAAAGACACTGTTTTCTTTGCTGATCTTTATGTCCCTTGTACTTAGTATCACAATTACGTTGCATTTTCTTTGATTTATTTCTTACTTTGATTACTCAATCTCAGTTTATGATTTTGGAAAGTTTGATTGCCTTGTTTCAGATATTTTTCTGTCCTCGTTCTTTGAAAAGAATGGATCCCTTTGAATTTAGTTTAGTGGCCTTTGACTATTTGACATCTTATTTATTGGTCCAGTTCAGTTTTTCTTGTATGGATGCTGCCATCAGTCATGAATTACATCATTGACTTTCTAGAATAGCTTTTCATTTGGTGATATTAATTTCAGTGCTTCATACCTTAATTTTGTCATGCTGTATGTCATTGTTTTTGAGACTCTGAGCATGATGAAGCATTAGACTTTTGTAAACCTTCTATCAGGCTTAGGAATATCTTATTATGCTTCTTGTTGATATGAACTCGTAAACTCTATTTGGTTCCACCTTGCTTATCTTTGAACTTTTGGAATTGGCATTTTAATTAATTTTGATGTATTCAAAATTTGAAATCAAACCAATATTATAGTAGCTCTATCCCATGAACATATTATGGTTGATGAAACTTGTTATTTTTGGGGATCCAAGCTATGATGAACCTGACTGTTGAAAAAAACTAATGCTTTGGCATCATTCAATTCAAGATCAACCGGCCAAAGTGCTCATTTTTTATTTTTGCCATTTTTCTTGCAAAAAGGCTAATTTATTGCCAAATTTTAATGGTAAAACTCTGCAGTAAAAGAGCACCGATTAGCAACTATAGCTGTATCAAAGATAAGTTACCCCTTGCAGTAACTCCTACCAGCTCCTGTTTGATTGTGATGCCATTCCTTCTTGAACATTTTTCTCTCGATACTTTGCCTTTTTAAAGCTTGATTCTTCTCTCAATTTGTTCAAACTTTATAGTTCCAATTAATACTTAGTCTTGCTTAGAGATCATCTGATGTTTTAATTAATATTTTGTGCAACGTTCTGTGACAACAGAGAAGTAGAAATATTGAGAATCACTAATTTAAAAATTAATGAAACTTCGATAATTTTTCATTATTTGTAACTGCGGACAAGCATTTTAGGCTGTTCAATAAATTGGCGAGAAATTGTATAATAGATATAGTAATACATTGGGTAGGATTGCCAAGAAATTATAATTTGAATTTGTTGTGAATTCAGCAGTCCTTGCACTTGGTGGTGGTGGAAATATTGTTGGTGTTGCCTGGGAAGGAGTGGATGGCTATGTTACTTTTAGTGTACCTTGTTTACCCACATGATCAGGTACTTGATTGTTGATTGACTTAGGTGCTTAGGTATGATCCTCCATATCTAAGGGACTGCTAAAAATGCAAATCATTGGGCCTTTTTTGGGTCAGATGTTGACCGTTCATTAGTTCTGGCTTGTAAAGGGGAGGGTTAGGGTTACAAAGCTTGTAAATGGTGGTCTTGAAGCGGTTCAAAGATGTTCATGCTGGCGGTTTTGATTTGTGACAGTTGTAGAATATGGACAGTTTGATACTAGCAGTTGCTTCATGCCTTGTCTCCATATTCTATTCGTGTTCAAGGTATGAATTTAGTCCTTTGAGATCAATGTCATGGCCATAGGTGAGTTGCATTAGGCTTTTTGAGTGACGAACCTAAAAAACCTGGATTTAGACCCACTTAATTCACAAGCCTAGAGTAGGATAACCACACCACAACAAAATGAATAAAAATGGCACATGATTTTGTTGATGAAAGAAAAAGTCAAGATCTAACTGGTTCGAGAGACTCTTTAGGATTCTCAAGTAAAAGACAAATTTACTAAGGAATTCAACTTACAGCTTAGGTGGGAGTGGGACAGATGAATTATACCTTAGTTGACTCCTCTTAATACATGACCCCTATTGAAGAAGTCTTTGGATTTGCTCACCAAACAACAGATCATGACTTCTGAATTTCTTGAATCTTTCTTCATTGTCTCAGGAATTTCTAGCACTGTTGGGGCTTTGACAACCTTAATGATTGATATAACTTTGAAGGCTAATAGGTTAGGAATATGTTTTTAGGTGGTATAGTTTAGAGAATTAATAGGCATGGGAAGCAATCACATGGGTACGATGAAATATCCTAAAATAGATGCAACTCTTCTCACAATGGTAGCTTTCTCCCTTGATCAGATATGGGTTCCATAGCTATGAGAAGTCAAGGTTGGATTTTATGAAGAGAGCTTGGTTAAAGCAGTTCTAAGAAGTGGGAAGATGGAGGTAGCGGTCTTCCATTTGAGCAGACATAGCACGGACTTCTCCCAGAAGCTCTTGGTCAATATTACACTTGATTAGACATGCGTACATCAGCCACTGGTCAAAATCTTGCTCAAGTGATAGTCATGCACAATTCAGGCACTAGGCAAAATCTTGCTAAAGCAACCTTCAAGTACAAACCTAGCATAACTACATTGACACTTGATATCTATAAGGTGTGTTGAAAATACAACAATTTGTCACAAAGTTTGCCAAAACAAAAAGTTCTATTAGAACCAATTGTTATTCCTTGTTCAATTTTGGATGCTAAGTATCTGATTGTTGTTAGTCATGTAAGCTGGTGGATATTGTTGCACTAGAAAATGAGTGTGGCGGTGGAAAGGATTGTGGAACTGAGTTTGATTGTGATGAAAAGGGACATCTAATTGAGATCTTGTGATATGTTTCAGCAGTGGTGTCTATGCCTTTGCAATGGAGTCTGCTAATCTGAGGACAATGGGGATGGTCTCTCCTCTTTTAAGTTTGAGCACGCTGTGC
The DNA here is from genome assembly GCA_033239525.1 of Nepenthes gracilis. Lineage (NCBI taxonomy): Eukaryota > Viridiplantae > Streptophyta > Magnoliopsida > Caryophyllales > Nepenthaceae > Nepenthes > Nepenthes gracilis. Next base: position 23,690,463 of record BSYO01000007.1, read on the forward strand.
AGGTTTCACTGTAGCTGGGAAATGAAAGGTTTTCTTTATGAGGCAGTGACAATAAGGCTATGAAAAGGGGTCTCAAGTTTAATTTTTGGGGACAGGGTGGGGTTTTATAGGATAGAGAGGACTACCCTTGTTGTTTAGCTCATGTCTCAGTTTTCCATGATGGACCATAAAATGAAGTTTTTTGGAGCGATAGACAGTATAAGATTGGAGAATTTCAAGGCTTTCAATGTGATGATAAGGCTGCTAAGAGTTGGAGAAGAGAGAGAGTTCAAATGGTTTTTTTCTTTGTTAATTATGATAGAGAAAATTGTTGCATAGGGAGCTCCTTTTGAGGTTCTATTGTTCTTTGTAGTTTTGTTATTGCGTGTTTTCTTTCATTAGTTCTTATGATGAATTTTTTTTTTATACATCTATTTTTTCTTTTCTATGTAGACTCCTTTCTGGCATTTTTTTCAGAACCTTTTATGTTATCAACTTTTATTGATAAAGCACCAATGTGTGTAGATCAGATGGTTTTGAGCGTATCTATACAAGGGCCCCAAAATTATAAAGAAAGACATCTGTTTATAATTAGCAGCAGTCCTCATCTAAACATGAATTGCAGTTGGATTTTGCTTGAAGTTTGACTGCTGATAGTCACCTTTTTCGTTTTTTTCATGTTTGGTTGATTGGCATCTTCTTTGTACCTGATTACATCTTCTTTGTACCTGATTAATGGCTGTTTAGCTTACCTGTCCAAAAAGTTCCTCAAAAAACATACCTGTTTTGGCATGGCTGTTATTGAGCACTTGCATCCAATGCTAGTAACATAGGTAGCACTGTGATTCTGCATTAGTGGTGGTTTAGGCAACTAGTGGCTGTCTGTTCTAATATGTAACCATGTTGTCCATGATGGAGGAAACAAGGTTGGTAGTAAAGGGGAACTTTATTCAGTTGTATTATACTTGGATGAAACTTTAATACCCTCTCCACCCAAAGAGTTATGCTCATTTTGTGAGTATTTTGATTTCCATGGAATTGGGTCATGAGACCTAACTGACAAGTTGTAATGGCTATATGTTTTCCTGCTGAAGTCCCTGTGAATAGTTGATAATTTGATTCCTTGAAGCTACTTGTTCATTAATTGTCTTGTCTTACCATATTACAGTATGGGATGTGGTATGGCATGTGAAACTGGAAGTAGTGGGGTGCATAACAACGAAATTTATGCCTGTATATGTCACTTCCTTAGATAGTTTTGGAGTGACGTTCTCATTGCATGCTATCTTATCAATGATATTCCTTCCTTTGTTAGATGAAGCCTCATCTTTTTTTTCTCCTTTTTCCATCCTCACCACCCTTTGTTGTCTCTAAGAGTATTTGGGTGTGTGTCTTATGTTCATAAACTTGGACCTGATTTTGAATAGCAAGATCATTGATCTGTCAAATGTGTTTTTCTTGGTTATTCTCATGAACAAAAAGATTATCATTTTTACAATCCTTCACCTGTGCACTATATTGTAAGTGCGGGTGTCATATTTGATGAATTCATGCCGTATTTCTCACAAGAGCTATGTGTGGAACCCCATGTCCGACATCTATTCCTTATTTTTGAATCGGTGTGTCTTCTTTCAACCCAAAATTACCTCCATCTATTGTTGACTCTTCTTCTCACATTGATAAACCTATCCAGTTACCTACCATGATTATTTTAATCCTTTATAGGTTTTACGCAACGCCCGCTTATTGTTGTGCCTCCATCAATCTCTTTATTGTTTATAGATCTTGTACTTATAGATTTCGAGTCTCTACCGATTGCTCTTTGCAAAGGTAAAAGTAATTGTGTCAAAACAACATCCTATTACCTAATATGTCTCCATTGAAACGTTGTCATCGCCCTCATGTTACATCTCAACTTTCTAGCTTGATTATCCCTATTACCTTAAAGGATGCATTATCTAATCCTAGGTAGAGAAAGGCCATGGAATTAGAAATGGCAATCCTACATGAAAATAAAACGTGGGAGCTTTTTTTTTTAACCACATGGCAGTGCACCATTGGTTGAAAGTAGGTTTTTATATTTAAATTTAATTCATCTTGTTATGTTGACTGCCTGAAAGCCTGATTAGCTGCTAAAGGCTACAATCGAACGTACAATATTAGCGACGATAAAACATTTTAACTTTTTGCTAAGATGTCCTTGTTTTGGGTTCTCATTTTCATTGTTGCTAAACTTGATTAGTGTTTCTTTCAATTGGATTTTGTGCTCACATTTCTTATGACTTGCTCAAGGGTGTTTAGAATAGTATTTGTAGATTAAAGAAGGCATTATATGGACTAAAGCATTCGCTCAGAAGTATGGTATGGGTAGTTTTTTAGAGGTTTCCTCTAGTTTAGCTTACCATTCTATCGAAAGGACTACTTATTGGTTTATGAATGGAAGAATAGGGGCAATACTATTCGTCTAGATTATGTTGATGATATCGTTTATCACTGAAAATAATATAGATGGGACTATAATAATGAAAGCAGTTCCTATAATAGCGATTTCAAAACAAAAGACTTATGAAAGCTTTGTTTTTTTTTTGGGGGGGATAGAAGTTGCTAATTCTTGGAAATGTGTGAATATCTCAACAAAATTATATACTTGATATATTGCATGAGTTTAGACTTCTTTACACACATCCAATAGATATTTCCATGGATCCTAATCTAAAACTCTTTAAGGATGGACAATTGATTAAAGATCTTGGTTAGTATCAATCAACTGGTTGAAAAAACAAAATTATCTAACTATTGCCAAACCCAATATTTCATATGTAGTCAATGGGGTGTTTTTGGATGCGCCTTGAGTTTCCCACTAGGAAGATATTTTACGAGCACATGATTAGATATCTAAAGAAGCCCTGGAAATCGGAATACTGTAGTGATCAAATGGACATCTTTAGTTAGAAGGATTCACCAATGCAGACTGGACAATATTGCCTTTCAAGATACAATCTATTATGGGAAACTGTACCTTCCTTGATAGTAAAATTGTTTTGCAGTAAAGTAAAAATGCAAACAATTGTAACAAGATCAAGTCCAAAAGCAGATTACAGGGCAATGACCCATACTACAAGTGAGCTTATATCGTTACAATATTTTCCTTAGAAAAATAGGTTTTCTCCTCCAACCTCCATGCCATTGTTTTGTGATAATCAAACTGTAATACATATTACTTTCGATTTAGTATCTTATGAGAGAATCAAACATATCTAAGTTTATTGCCATTTTGTTAAAGAGAAAATTGTAAATGGTGTTATATGTATGCCATTCATAAACTCTAGAGATCAACTCGTTGATATACTCGTGAAGTTTTTTAGTGGTAGTCATCTGAAGTTTATTTATTCCAAGTTGGGTTTAAACAACATTAATTCATCACCTTGAGGGGGGAGTGTTAAGTAAATATGCAAGATGAGCGAGATACCAATTGACATAAATTAAGGGAAGCAGGATAAGCAAGATTGTCATTAGAGTGAATCAATTGGAAGATTATTCCAATTTAATTTATTTCCTTCATTTATATATTCCCTTTAGTTATTGTAAGATCTTGATATTCTACATAATGAGGAGAAAGGGGAAGTAATGATTAACTCCACTTCCCACATTCATACATACCCTAATTGCAACAACCCCCATGAACCAGCAAACAACTGTTGTTTCCTGTTAAAATATGTTGGAAAAATATTTACATATACCTTAAAATATGTTGGAGAAGAATGTCTTGTCCCTCTTGTTTGAAAGTGAACTTGAGCTTTTTAATGGATCAAAGATATTTTCATTTTGAAATTCAGAAGAAACTTTGACTAGTTTAGGAATGAAACACACTGTTATGGTCTTTTCAATGCTTTCAGATTTTATTACATAAGAAAAAACTTGGTAATATGGAGTCTGAGATAAGGTCAGATCATCAAATTTACATCACTACGTTTAGCCTTAGTTGTCCTGCCTTGGCTGATGCAAATAGAGGGGGTCACAGAAAAAGAGAAAAATATCTAAATGGCTCTTGCTGTCATCTACGTGGAATAGATGTGCATGGGATTTCTATGACTTACACTTTTTCCCTGCATATTTAACAGAAGGAGAAAGGCTTTTGGGAGCTACTTGGGTTGGTTATGGTGGCTATTTTGCTATGTTATGAAAGAACTGTGGGGTTCCATGTTTGTCTTTTGCTTCATGAATACTACACTATAAGCAACATTTACCATAGATGATATTTTCTGATGTTTTGGCAAATTCTGTTGGTGCATATTCTGTTAGTGATACTGTTAGAATATGGTTTAGTATGTTCTTTTATGAGAGTAATTTAGTATTTTTAATATTTATAAATAATCCTATATGTATATATATATATATATAGAATGAACCTAATTCTATCACGGGATTTTCTCATTCCCTCTCGTATTACAAGTCTAACATGATATCAGAGAGGACTACATTCTAAATCCTCGCCATAGCTGTCGCTGCTGGTGATCTTTTTCTTTGGTCTAAAGTGTGGCTCCTATTTGACAATAAAACCCCCAAGGAAATTTCTCAATTTCTTCACATTGAGGGTTTCAAACCCACTGATAAGTTTTTTGGCAGAAACCCCCTAAGTTTCATGTTCAAACTTTGGTTCTCCTGATTTGAGTACTTTCGCTTGATTATCTCTGTCTTCATGGTCGATTCTTGCCTCTTTGCTACATATGATGAGTTTTCATCATCTTCCTTAGTTGTTTGTTGATTTATTCTTACGTATTCCTTCGATTCCTAAGGTGTCTCCCTTGGCACTCGAATCACAATGGTTTTCACTTATTGATTGGTGGTGTCATTGGTTAATGATGCGATTACAGCGCTTCCCCTAAATGGCCTGGGTAATCAGGGTTTGGTGATTAGGGATTTGTGGTGGAAATCAACGGTTTATTTCTCACATGGTGGTATATAATTTGCTACTAGGATGACTTGGTGTGGTGGATGCGACATGTTGATTCACATATTAGGTCTTATGGATATGATTTTCTATGGAGATTTAGTTTGCTGTTTATGCTATTTCAGATCTATGATTTGTTGCTTTTTGAGGCTGCTTTATCATTTTGTGGTTGTTCATACTCTTTGAAACTATTTTGTTACTTTTTATTGTGTTCTCGTGATCGTACATTGATTAATCATTATTTTTAAATCCATATTTGATGACCACAGTGGTAGCAACAATGATGGAAAATTAATTGGATTTTGTCGTGGTAGAGCTGGTCATACGCAGAATAGGTGTTGGTAGTTACTTAGGAATCTTGCTCAAAATATTACTATTTTTTTTTCAATCGGTAACAGCACCACCTTCTGTTTGAGCTCTCTTGTGCATTGATCGTTAATTTTGGTGCTTCTGATTATGTGATTGAGTTCACAGATATCATGTCTGATTGTCGACTATATCTGTTGGTCTCGAAGTTATTATGTTTAATGACTCATTTGCAAAGGCTCGAGGAGTTGGTTATGTTTTTCTAACACAAAGTTTACTTCTCTCATCAGTCCTTTGCTGAATTTTTTGTTTAATCTGCTATCGGTTAGTAGGCTTACTCAACAATATAATTAGTGTGCAGTATTATTTTCTACTCATTATAGGTTTTAAGATCTTATTATGAGGAGGATTATTAATAGAGGATGTCATGACTCAAGAGGCCTTTATTTGTTTGATGCAAAACCTAATCTTATGGTCTGTTCCTATGTTATTTCTTCGCCCCTTAATCTTCATTGTAGATTAGGTTATACATTTCCTTGAGTTTGAAATGATATATTCAACTCTGATGCCCATCACTAATTTATTTTGTAAGTCATGTCAGTTTGTCAACATAGGTCATATTCTCCTCCAAGTAAATCCACATACATCTACCCTTCTTTAGTTAATTTACTCGGATGCCTAGGGATCATGTCCAGTTTCGTGCAAGATAGGACTTTGTTATTTTGTTATCTTTGTTGATGACTATTCACAAGTTACTTGATTATATTTGATGAAAAATTGTTTTGATCTATACTCTATTTTTCATGCATTTCATGCTAAAATTCAGACCTGATTTTCTACTTCTATGCGATCTTTGCGGAGTTACTATGGTCATAAATATTTTTCTACCTCTTTTCCATTATTTCTATCACAATATTTGATTCTTTATGGGTCATCTTGTCTCAATATACCTTAGTAGAATGGAGCAACTGAGAGGAAGAATGGGCACTTGATGGAGGTTCTTAGAACTCTTTTATTCCAAATGAGAGTACCAAAAACTTTTTGAAGTGATTCAATGTTGACATTATGTTATCTTGTTAATCAAATGCAGTGAGCTATTCTTCAAGAAGAAATTTCTTATCATATATTGTTTCCTAACAAATCCTTACATTTTGTTCCCATGAAGATTTTCGTTTTACATGTTATGCCTACAATATTTGACCTCAAATGACTAAGTTAGATCTCAAGTCTCTAAGGTGTATTTTTCTTGAATATTATTGTACTTAGAAGAGGTATCAGTGTTTCTCTAGAGCTGGGATATTTTGTGCTGTCATTTAATGTCACATTTTATGAATCTATACGTTTTTATGTCGATGTTGCTTTATCAAGTCCATTGTCGAGTATCCTTTATGAAGACAATATTTTTGTATATAAGATTACTCATAGAAATGTATCTCCAATACCTCTATCACATATGCTTCCTTATTCTCTTGTTACTATGACATATGTTTGTAGCCTCTGTCAGGTGCTTGGTTGCTTTTTGAGAGTGGATCTCAAGCCAACCACTTTTGAGCCAGTTATTTTGACTATTGATACTATTGTTTTTTACTAGAAAACTGATTTAGACCATCCAATTACATTATAGAATGGTCATTGCAATTGTGCTCAGTTTTCTTTATCCGCTACATGATCATATGCTGGCATTTTATTTTCACAACGGGCTTTTATTCATACCTTAGACTCTATTAGTGTACCTCGATTTGTATTTTAGGATCTTTATTAAACAATACCCGATGCCCTAAATTCTAAACTTAAAACTCTAATCTTTGAGCTCCAAATTGTAAACCCTAAACCCACACCAAAAACCCAAATTCCTGATTGGCGGGCATCTATCGAAAAAGAGATGGATGCACTTGAGTATAGTCACATATGGGAGTTAGTCTATTTGCCTCCAGGGAAAAGCCCATTGTGGTGTTAATGAGTTTATACAGTGAAAATCAAGCCAAATGGTTCTTTAATTCAGTTGAAATCCTGTCTAGTGGTTAAAAGGTATGCTCAGCCTTATGGTGTGGACAATAGTGATACTTTTTCTCTTATCATCAAGTTAACTTCTATTAGACTTTTTATTTTATTAGCCTCTATTTATCATTGGTTTTTATATCAATTAGATGTTAAAAATGCCTTCTTACATGATAATTTTCAGAAGTTAGTTATTTGAAGCAATCTACAAGGATTATTACTCAAGGGGAATCTGGATCTGTTTGTTGGCTAAAGAAGTCCCTGTATGGTTTGAAATAATCCCCTCAAATGTAGTTTAGCAGATTCATGAAGTTGCATTTGAGTTTGGACTCTCTCATTGTGATAGTAATCATTCTGTATTCTATCATCATTCTAGTACTAGTTGTATTCTTCTTATTGTGTATATTGATGATATTGTGATCACTGGAAGTAATAGTATTAATATTGTGAATCTAAAATTGCTCCTTTAATCTCAAACCAAATATCTCAAATTTTGCATTATTTTCTTAGCATTGAGGTTGCTAGGTACTGTCATGGCATCTTTCTTTTGCAAAGGAAGTACACTGTAAATTTACTTTAAAAAATTGGCATGTTGGATTCAAAATCATATGATGCTCTCCAGGATTCAGGAATTATCACCAGAGGATGGGGAAATTTTTGTTAAACTAGAAAAGTATCAACGATTGGTTGAAAAGCTAAACTACCTTGTTATAACGTCCAAATATTGTCTTTTTAGCGAGTGTTGTGGGTCAGTTTTTCGCCTTCACCTTGTGTCACTCATTGGGAGGCTGTAATGTGTATTATGAGATATCCTAATAATATACCAAGATGAGGCTTGTTTTACGGTAATTAGGGTCATACTTATGTCTAGAATTTTTTAGATACTAATTAGGTTGGATTACCATATAATTGGAAGTTTACCACAGGTTATTGTGTTTGTATTGCGTACAATTTTGTATCATGGATGAGAAAGAAGCAAAATTTGGTCAAGTACAAATCAGAATGTCTTGCATTGATGCGCATTACCTAGGAAGTGATGTAGATTCAATAATTACTAGATTCTTTTAGTTATAAGAGTTCTGATTCTTCTTATATTTGGTGCGATAATTAAACAACAATCCATATCGCATCAAATCTAGTCCTTCACAAACACACAAAATATATTAAGATAGATTGTTTTTTTTTTTTTTTTTTTTGTGAGAAGCTCCAAAAAGACTTGATTCACATTTGTCATGTGACAATTAGATATTAGCTTACAGATATTTTCACTAAGTTTCTATTGGAGTCCAAGTCATGTATATATGTAACAATTTGGGTATGATTAACATTTATATTCCAACTTGAGGGAGAGTGTTTACTATATCATATTAGAATGTACTGTTAGAATATAGTTTTGTACAATGGATATTTATTTGTAAAGATAATTTAGTATTTTTAAAATCCATAAATAGTCCTACACACACACACACATCCATGAGAATGTACCCAACCCTACTACAGGGTTTTCTCACCTCATCTTGTATTACAAGTTTAACTTTTTAACAATATTTATTTTACTTTTTTTTAGCAATTGCTGTTTCTCGGGATCATAAACCAGACCAAAGTGATGAGCGGCAACGGATTGAGGATGCCGGAGGATTTGTGATGTGGGCTGGTAAGCACATAAATAGCTTTTGCTAATATTGATTCTTTTTTGTTTTTGATATTGATTTCTAAATTCTTACAACTGCTGATCATAATAGGAACTTGGAGGGTTGGAGGTGTTCTAGCTGTCTCTCGTGCATTTGGTGATAAGCTTCTAAAGCAGTATGTTGTTGCTGATCCAGAGATTCAAGTATGATAGTTTCCTTGAACGGTTGTTTCTTTTAACTTGCTAATTTCATTTGCTGAAATCCTTAAACATATTATTTTGCTTCATCATATTTTCATTCATAGATTGTTTAAATTGCAGGAATGAAGAACTGGTATTGTGGATGGAAACTTCATACTTATTCTCGTGTGTGTTTGTCTGGAATCCCATAACCCATTATCTAAAAATTGGACCACCACCACCTCTGTTCCTGCATTCTTCATTGCAGGCAGAGGTGGACATGAAAATAGGGATTCAAATGAAGGTGGAGAATGTTTGATATTCTGCTAAAATTTCTACCATTTCTTCAGTCCTCATCCAACCTCTCCAACCAAACCCCCATAAGCTGCAGCTTGTGGTACCATTACTAAGTTTATAAATGGGTGTGAGACAGTAAAATGCGATGTGCATGCATATACATGGGATGTAGGAGATGCTATCACAAATTTGCCCAAAATTTCTCTTTTTTGCTGTAATCATACATGTGCAGATTAGTTTTCATTGCGTTTCAGATTTGTGATGATTGTGTTTGTGAAAGAGCAAGATACTCATACCCTTTTGGGTTGGGGGTGGGGAGTATATGTACATGCATGAATGCATATTCGTACATGACATTTTCTCTACTGATCATTGAATATGTTGTCATACTCATCAGATCTCAGCTGATTTGAAAATTTATGATTGCTAAAGTAAGTCATAATATTGGGGAAAAAAAAAAGGAGAGATATAATGGCCTGTATACGTTTTCATTTTCATATCCAACTCCATGTCATTGGGTGTTTTCTCAATTGTGGACATGTTTTAATTGCTAATATTTAACATTACTTTCAGGAAGAAAAAGTAGACGGTTCCCTCGAGTTTCTTATCCTTGCAAGCGATGGCCTGTGGGATGCTGTCTCCAATGAGGTGTGCTATAATTTCGTTCTTGGGCAATACTATGTTAATTTGTTTTCTTCAGTACAAGTTTGGTTTTTGTTTTTGGGTATTTTTCATATCATCGTTAAACTTCATGATAAATTTGGTGAGTATAACACTCAGGTTCTATCCTTTCCTTCTTGGCACGTTCTCCTTTTTCACAAGTTTTTCTCCATTTCAATACTTTTCATCTATATGACTATCTCTTCAAATGAGTTTGATTCAATGTTTTGCCTGTATCCCCAATCCCCATATCTTTTAAACAGGCATGTACGTCCATCCAATTCCTCTGAGTAAGCCTTGACATTTTTCTACCAAATTATTTCTGCCAATTGGGATGAAAAGCCTTGAAAAATAAAGTAATTATATTAGATAATTAAATACTCTGAAACTCCTACTGGCCTTTTCTAGAATCAAAAAACCCCAACTATTTAACTTTCCAAGTTTGCAAACGTCCCCCTCTTACACCAGAATGTCCTAATGGTTATTGTGGTTCTTTTATTTTATTTTATTTATTTATTTATTTATTTTTTTGAGAAGAACCATCAGTTAAAACTTCTGATAAAACAAAAACTTGAAAAATCAAAAAGAAAAAAATTCAAAATAGTTTACCATCCCTCCTTTCTTTTTATCCCCACCCACCCTCATCACCATGTCCAGCTATATATCAAATTATCTTCCCAAGTTGCATCAGCCAATCCATGGTAATTTCCAAGTGAGTTGACATGCCTGAACTTGGTACTTCAATGGTGGCTTGTGGTGTTAGTGATTATGGTGGCAGGAGATATAATTGGTGATCAATATGGATGGATCAATGTTACCAAAAATACAAAGTCAAGCTCAGGTTTTCTGTTAGTAGAAGGACATATTGCATTCTGAGCAGGCTGCTAGCTAAATCAAGGGCAATTATACCACTAGTAACTTCTCAATGTGCTCAAGCTAAATATTTTGATGTCAAGATGAACCCATAGTTTTTGACTGACAGTGAGGGGAGAGAAGGGAATAGGAATAATTTTCCAAAATTTATGATTACTAGGTCAATTTATTTGGTTGGTAAAACCAACAATGAAAATGATTTGGTTAGATTTGGGTCTTTGACAGAAGAAAATCAAAGACAGAACATTCTTTGAGTTTCTTAAAGGGCTGATTTGAGCTTGGCTTCCTGATGATGGTTGTCAAATTGTTTCCTAAGCTGGATTTGAGGTAGATAACTGAGCATTCTTCCATTTTTCACTGGTGAGGTGGGGTGACAGTGCCAGTGTGGGGAGGTATTCAATGAAAGAAGAGGGAAGAATAAATTTTTTACGGGTTTTGTTTGATGGGGTTTTTTTCATTAGGGATTAATGACAGAGTACGAAGGCTATTTCTGGTATAGTGGGGCACTTTGCAAACTCAAAAAGCAGACATTTTTGTAATGAATTTAAAAATTTGAGTTTGTTCTGGTTTTTAGGCAACAATTAATGGGATTTTGAAATTGTAACTACAAAATGCACAATTTATTCACTAACACCGAGTAAACATAGGCTTGATGTTGCTGGCCTGGCAAATGTTTTTACCAAAATAGTTTTTGTAGCTAAAGAACTACTCAAAACAATTATTAGACAAAAGTAGCATGGTAATCAATATGGAAGTGAATGGGGACCTTTTCTTTGGAATCTTACCATCCTCCTTTCTTTTATGTGACATTCTTTGTTATATTCACTTTGTAGGGAAATCAGTGGATTAGGCAAGTGTATGTGATGTAGGGAAGCAGAAGAGTAGGGGAAGGGAAATCAATGAAGGGGGAGAAACAGAAGGAGAAACCAGGGAAATGAGAAGGAAAAACCATGGAAAAGAGAGAAGTAGAAACCGAGAAAGATGAGAGAAATATTACAATCAATCAAATTTTATTCAATTCATTAATGTTGTTTCATACAATAGAGGTAGGGTTCTTATATAGAGAAACCATTGTCTTAGGATAATTTGAAAACAAATATATTTTTCTAATTAAATATGATATAACTTTCTAAAATAAAAAAATAAAATCAAATAAAATCTTTACTAATCAAATAAAATCAAATTCTGCAACAGTCATCGAAAAGAAATATTAGAATAGGGGGGAGAGAGAGAGAGAGAGGAGCGGAAAAGAAGTGGGAATCGCAATTCTGGCACTCTATAAGGTGTCACTGGCCCCGTTTGAGTCAGTTTGTGTTGTGAATAGCTGACATGTATGGATTCTTGATGGTGTTCTGAGACTACAATGCAGTTTTGGTTTTCCCTTGCCACTTCGTTTCTTATTGCGCTGGTGAGAATTTTTCCACTGAACCGGTGTCGATAGTGGTCTTTGAATAATTGTAAAATCTACTATCTTCGTCCTCTCCATTGAGCCAAAGATTTATTGTTTTCGAAATGTGCCAATAATGTTCTTTGGCATTGATAGTGTTTGTTCTTTTCATATGTGCCATTTGCTCTGCTCGTATGTAGTCTGCAAAAATAACCTGTGTCATCAGGGCTAACTGATTTCGCTTGAGCGTTGAGCCCCCTAGTTTTTTTCATCTTTCTTGGTACATAATCTAAGTTTGTTTTGTTTGGGGCATAACCGGTGTCAATTGAGTGTGGCACTGTGCTGATCAGTTTGGCATTGCTCTTCACTTGGTTTCTTTTGAAATCCCAGTTTTTTGTGTGGTAATCATGTATTAAAAATTTGAAAAGTTCAACTTTATTGGTCCAATGACCGCAAAAAAATTTAATGAAAGATATTATATCTATTAGGTGAGATCAGTTGAGGCGTTCCTCAGTGGTGAAGGTGTATTCTATCATTTGATATAAGGGTGAAATACGCTGATTACTAGTTCCCCAGATGAAGCTGACTTCACTATTCATCCCAATGATCGATAGGATCAGGATGACAATGGTATTATTGGATTGATGCTGGCTAGCATAGACCTACGTATTAAGTTATTTTTACTCTTTCTTAAGACTGCACAAGTAGTTTGGGAACATCTCAGTATATGTACTACAGCACAGATAGTATTAGTCGTACTTATGAAGTGCGCAAACAATACTTAGCCTTAAGTAAGGGATGAATACTACAACCATTTCCTATCCATTTGCCAAGGAAGGAATTTGCATCAGCCATACTCCGAAAGAAGTGTGTTGAGTAAAGAAGGAAGATGGTCTAGTAAGTAGCAATTTCAACTGAGGTGCTCTCGGGCAGAGCAGATCAGCATCACGAATTCAGTAAGGCTGGACAGCTGAGGAACTATTGGCCAGCTATTCAAGCATTCACAAAGATGGAGTGTTGACAAATTGAATGAGCAGCTAAATGAATGAATTGGCAATCCAGATCAGGAGGAGAAAGGCACATCAGCAAGAAGGATCAGGAATCAGTTGTTCTGTTAATTAGCATCATTGTATTAGTTGTGACCATGAGTTTGTTTGGCAGACAAGGTTGTTAGATGGTCAGTTTAGTAATGTAAAGTGTAATCGAAATAGAGAACCAATTGTTAAGTAGTATATAGTGATGGATAGACAGATTGTAACCAGTTTTTTACTTGTAGTGAACATCTGTTTGCTTTCCTTGGAAACACATCAGTTTGCAAATGCTATCCTTTTTCGCCTTTCTTTGCTCTAATTCTTCCTACTTTCTTTCCTTCTAATCCTTTGTTATTCATCTTTCCATCCATTACGTAGTACCTCCAATACTTCCGATGTATGAAGTAAATGTAATTCCCAGCTAGGACTGTAAACCAATATGTCATTAAAGGAAACCAAAGCAAATTGTCTAAGTTGCTTTTGAAAAATCTCATTCATGAGTGATTGGAAGATGACAAGTGCATTGGCTAACCTGAATGGCATGACAACAAATTCATAATGACTATGATGAGTACAAAAGGATGTTTTGTGAATGTCCAAGAGATGCATTCTAATTTGATAGTAGTCTGTTCTCAAAATCTAGTTTAGAGAAAAAGTAAGTACCATGTAGTTCATCAAGTAGATCTTCAACGATTGGGAGTGGAAACTTATTCTTAATTATCAAGTTGTTAAGGTGCTTATAATCCATACAAAATTGCTAAGATCCATCCCTCCTTTTGACCAATGACATAGAAGATGAAAAAGAGCTGGTGCTTGGCTGGATCAGAGAGGATTTCAATATTTTCTTGACTTGGTTTTCTATTTCATCTTTTTGCACATGGTTATACCTATAAGGCCTAAGATTCACTGGTTGTGCATTGTGCACTAATGTGCATTGTTCTATTTCACCCATCTGTGTCCCTCAAGGACTCACTTTCCCTCATTGGTGTCTCTCTGCAAAGTGTTCTGTGGTTTTTGAACTTGAAGGCGTTTGAGGAAATCACAGTACGAGGGGTGAGTTTGGAGGGGGAGGGGAGATCATGTAGGGAGGGGGTCGCCAGCAGTTTGGATGGAGCGTGGCATAGGTAGGAGGTGGGGCTCTTTAGCCAGCAGTTTGGATGGAGCGTGGCATAGGTAGGAGGTGGGGCTCTTTTTCTAAATTGTTGGGAGGGCTGTTTTGCTGCTTCTTTATATATATATTTATTTATTTATTTATTTACGGTGATTGCTGCAAACTGAATTTTTGAAAATTATTTTGACCGTTTGTCTATCATAGAACTTAATATTTGGTTTGCTCAATCTCCAACCTTGGTAACTTGCCTTTTTTTTTTTCTCTAGGATGCTGTTGCGATGATCAAATCAGAGCAGGATCCTGAGGCAGCCGCAAAGAAGCTGATGCAAGAAGCGTATCAGCGAGGCAGTGCAGACAACATCACTTGTGTAGTTGTTCGCTTCCTGGCCAACGGAGGGGATTCCTCAGAGTCACAGAGCGCCTCTATTTAAGAAGGGATTTGCTCTACCTTGCTTCATCTTACTGGGGTAGATGAAGTGTGGCCTCAGACGAATTTCGATGATTTATATATTTGATAGATTAACAGGGAAATGGCTCTCTGGTTATAAAGATACCAACTTTCCTTTGTGTGAACAGAATTAATGACCTCAAGCAATGTTGTTTTTGGTTCTTTACCATTTGTTTGGATGAATGAAAATATGAATGAAAGGAGGAAAGATGGAAACTCTGTTCGGACTTACGCTTCAATCATACTTTCCTTCAAACTTGGCACTGTCCTTGTTGCGTCTGGGTTCTACCTGTACTGCCTTGGCTTGTTGGATAACTTCTGGGACAGAAAGGATACTGCAGCTGTCGAGTACGTTAGCTGTGGCGCTTCTTTGCAACGTTTGTACTGTATGGTTTCGTAAACTTTATGTATGCGCAAAACGTCTATGATCTAGTTTTTGTTAAATAACCTTTTTTTTTTTTTTTTGAGTTGGGGGGGGGGGAGAGAATGCAAAGAAAATGCTGCTGAAAGCATGCTGTAATGTCTACTGATCTGCAGCAGGAGTCTGAGGTTGCTGCAACCTATTGGATGAGTGAGACTTAAGGGGTGATATTTAGACTTAGAAATAACCATTTAAATAAATTTTTTTAATTTTTATATTTAAATTTTGTATCTACTAAATGTTAATATTTTTCAAAAAGACTAAATATCTTAAGAATATTAATATGATAGAACATAATAGAGAGTAAAAAATAGGAGTTGTGTCGTAGCGCTGAATCTTGCTTCGAGTGACGGATGGATGTGCATGCTGGCTCCATTTACGATGATTGGTTGCCAACAGAGATATTTCACCACTAAATATTATCCTACAATCATAAGAAATAATTTTTTCATAAAAATATATTTTTAGTTACCATGAATATTACTACTAATATCAATTAAATGTGTCACTAAAATATATATTAAGTGAAAAATAATTATTTCATAAAAAATATATAATTTTACCTCTAAATAATATGCTTTAGTGGCTAAAATTTTACCACAAATATTAAATTTATATTGATAAAAAAATACCAATAATATTCCCGCAATAAAATGAAACTGTCTTATAATAGTTCAAGAAGTTTTTTTAAAACTTTCAAGCAAATTTATGAACAATTCATACAATATTATTCTCTTAATCTTCCGAATATACCAAATTTCATCCTATTTGTATAGCTTCATTTATTTAAGCAATCTAAAAAGTTAAAAAATAATAATATTATCACCTGTATTTTTTATAATCTGATAAAACAATTTAAAACTTATATACACGTCTTCTTTGAATCCTAAGATTATCTGACTATATTTTTTCTTTTTACCACCATTAAACTAATTCAGTAATATATTCAAATAAGTTCTACTATATAAATAAAATATGTCAACATAAAAAAGAGAATTTTTAATTAGTATCAAATACTGCAAACATAACATACACAAAAATGTAGTGCAATGTATAATCTAATTTACACAATAATAATAATCTAATACCTCCTACTCATTCAAGATAAATAACCAACAGTTTAGTATCTATGGATATTTACTACTTAAAAATATAATTCTGAAGTTGGCCAAACAACTATTATTTATGTGAAAATAACAGATCAGTAATATTATCTGGTGACTGAAAATTTCATAATTGGCTCCTCGGATATCCCTTGCTGCAAATCTGTCATCACCATCCAGCACTCCATTATGATGTTTCTTTATCAAATTTCTCTTGATTCTTTTGACAGTACTCGAGTTCTATTTGTAGAAATTGGAAACCTAGTTTACTGCATCACACATTATCAGGTTTTCAGTCCTTGTGAAATTATCAAGAGGATTATGATTTCACCATACTCAAGTAGGTTGGTAGACTTCATTCATTATAAATCTAGCCATGAGGCAATGGTTGCTAAATCAAATGTCATTGGGAGGCACAATTAATCAATCAAGTGTAAATTCAACTATGGGCGAAATCACTAAAACTCGTCTTTCTTAGAAAGTGGGGTCCTATTTCAAAACTTACCTATCTTGCTTATCAGTAAAACCAATACTTTTTGCCATCTTCGTGGGGGTCATATCTATATTAAAAACAGAAAAAGCTAAAAATCCCTATATGGCAAACAAAAGTCACTTTTGAGTGTCCAATGATTGTATGCATGATTCACATGTGAGTTACGGGTCTTCTGATGATGAACATGATGAAGCTCAATGTAAAGCTGATTTGTTGCACAAATTCAGATTCTGAACTAATGAACCAGCAAATTCTAGGTCTTTTTGATGATTCAGAACACGAATCAAATCTTGATGCTGAACCAGAAGTCTTCGAGGCAAAGGAAATTGATATTAAATCTGATGTTTACATTATTACATCAGAATCTGAATTTGTGCAACTAATCAGACTAGCATCATCCTCATAAACCACAGTTCCACAAGATTCTTTATCAAACTCCATATCAAACTCAAAACAGGAGCTTATCCCCTATCCAGGTGCTACACATCTCATGAAAATCCAAATTGATGTGCCTGCAGGCTCCAATGATCCTTTCTAGAATTTCCATCTTATGTAAGTATGAATGACCATACTCACGCATTGGAAGGGTTGCCATGTTCATTCATAAAAAAGCCAGCATGGTGGAGGACCAACAACATTATCAAAACCACAGATACAAAAGATGAAAGACAGGATTTGGGCTAGGATTTTTCAGTTGCATTTCTTGGATTTTTTTTTTATGGTTATAAGCTTATTTTGTTTTGATCAATTTAATGCCACAAACTTCTATATATTTGTCTCATGGTTCATATTCTAAATATCCCAAGACATGCAAATAAAGCACTTGAGAGATGGACATAAATTTTATCATATTTTTTTCTTACAAAATTGTAGTAAAATTGTATTAAAAATATAGTTGTAAACTTACGGTCTTTAAAGTTTGCATAGTAAAGTTTGCTAATCGTCAATGTATTCCAATCTCAATACAAGTGTTAATGTCATTTTCTAATCATGTGGACATCTCACTAAAAAGACTTTCTATATAATTATGGCCAATTCTAATTAGTAGAGGACCTCCTCCCATTCCTCTTAAATAGGTAGATTTATAGCAAAGAACATTTGAGAAAGCATCCTCTGCCATCAAGTTATCGATATCACGCTGTTCAACTTGAATCTCATGTAATTTTACGAACTTGTGATATGTATCTTCCAACTCATTGTTAATCCAATTTTCATTTATCTTTTTTCTTTTCTTTTACAAACAATTTCAAGTATTCTATTGACTTTATTAGTTCTCTAGGATATGGGGCACTTTGTTGTTGGTAAATTTTTAAGTATTAACTAATAATAGAGTATGCCACATATTTAAAGCTCACAAGTAGATTTGTATAAAGGATAGATATTACTATCTTATGCAAAGTTCATATAATAGATTTTGTGCTGATACAACCTATCATTCTTTGTTTACTTTTATTCTTTGAATTGTTTTCACTCATATTCTACATTTTAAACCAAGAAGCAATATTAGTCACCTAAAATTCAACATCTCAACATTTAAATGAATAAAAAAACTATGCCGATAAATAACTTGAAGTTTCAACTGAAACTTAACCTGTATTTTATCAAGTATCTGTGTTCAGTCTCAGCCCAAATTGAATCATATACCTTTACCGTTAATGTAAATTGTAGCAACCTAGCCAGATCTTCCATGTTGAAAGTTCTAACAAAAGTTTGTATTGAGCAGCATTAGATGCAACTGCATAGCCAGTGCACTCGTAAACATCATTTCATATAAGCAAAACTTTCAACAATAAAATTTCAACAAAAACAAAAGAAAAAAATAGATTTCTTTCTAGCAAACTACAACAGATTTCTGTACAAACTAGAAATTCATTACCATGATGTAGCTCTACCAGCAATGCAACATAATGCAAAAAAAGATATATATATATATATATATATCGAAACATAAAGCTGATAGAAAGTAGAATGAAAAGGAAGATGCAAAATGAAAATATAAATAAAGCCGTAAATAAAATGTAGAAGCACGACTATTAAATGCATAGATAGAAAGATGAGAAATGGAATGCTAAAATTAGAACTTCGTTGAAGATGAATAGTTACACTAAGAACAACATACAAGCAAAGAATGTAGAAAATCATCAGCATTGATCCTCAATGAACATGAAACAAATAATATAGCTCAAAATTGTCAAAACAAATCTTAACAAGGCAAAATATAGAAGTAGCACTAAAAAGTACAGTAATTTATGATATTTTCCTCTACAACAATGAAGATGTGGAAATAGTACCTTGTAAAGGATAGAGAAGCACGGCAAGTCCGACGACTGTAATCCTTATCAACTTGAAGCGATTTGTGAGGGTTTTGTCCATCCAAAGGGTGAAGAACCTATTCAAAATGAAAGAGGAGCAATAAAATAAAATAAAATAAAAATATCGTTGAGAGCAAGAGAGAAGAACACGAGGTAGAGGAGGGTAGGATAAATAAACTGGAGGCAGCTTTCGAAGAGAGGCAGGTATGTTAGAGATTCTATTAAGTGGGAGCCATCAACGAGTTAGGGTTCAAATTTTTACTAATTTTTAATTTAAAAACTTATTAGGGTGCTTACTTTATTTATTACTATAATTTTATCACAAAAAATTTAAAAATAAATTATTAAAAAAATATTATTTGTTTCACTCATTTACAATTCATCTATAACTCCTATCTACACATATGATCTATTAAGATTTTAAAAAATAAAAAACATGATATATTGTACCCTTCATATTAAGATGAAGCTAAAGATTGGTTATAGGTGTGTGTAATAAGTAATATTTTTTTAATTATAATTAGAGGACGGACATTTGTTGACTAAAATATAAAAATTAACCATTTAATTAAAAATTTGGTAGTTAATATATTTTTATATTAAAATTTAAATGTTGAAATATTTATTTAACAATTAATGGCATATTTTTATATTTGTCACTAAAGTATATATATTTACTATTAATTGTGACTATTTATATTTTTTTACTAATTTTTATCATTAAAAATATATTTTTTTTTTTGGTAATATACTTTACTTTAGAATATTCTCATATGAAAAAAATACTGAAAGATTAGAGTATTCTCTAAAGAGATATTGTAGAGGCTATTTTAGAATTTAAATCCTAATCATTCATCGTGGTAGATGGAAAGATAATCTTACTTGTTAGTTAAAGATGTAATATTTTTCTATGAAGAGGCAAGCACTTCTCATTTATAACAAGCTCATGAAAGCAACCCATGCTTTGCCAAGTAAGGTGGAAAGCAAAGAAGCACTATAACAAAGAAAATGGCTAGTTTTGAATAATCTAGGAGAGTTTATAGGGCGAGCTTATAGAGACAAGTATTAAAAAGGTGTTCTATACTCTTATATTTAATCTTTTATAATAAAGAGTGTTTTCGTTAAAAGTCTTATATCTTTACATGCTTTGAGATAAACACATTAAAAAATAATTAACTTATCTACATAATATAAAATATACTACACAAATGTCGTACAGATAACTCACGAAAAGTGTTATCTTTAAGACACCTGAATACCATACATCTGTAGAAGAAGAATCTCCTTCTACTGGTGGATATCATTGGTCTCAATCTATGCCCCAAAAAAGCCTTAAATCTCTTGGGGCCACAAGACTTATGCCCAATATTTCGAAACTTATTCAGACAATGACCCTCAAACGAAAGGAAACCGAAAGATCGGGTATGCAGTGGCAGAAGCTAAGATTTCACAACTCCTGCCGCAGTGGAAGAGAATTTCAGGGTGAATCCCCCGGTCGATCACGATTCAGAAAAGACCGATTCCCCTCATTCTTCTCTTGTGGGCTAAGGCTGCTTCTACCGTGGTTAACTCTTAAGCAGATGGTGCGGAGGGCTTAAACAAGCAGTTGAAAAGAGACAGGTCGAGTGTGAATGCAAATGCTTATATAGCCTTGTCGTCGACACCATTAATTGCCTTTCTTGGCATAGATGGAAGAAGCTGCTTGACAGCTATGGATCTCGAGAAGCATAACGAGAGTAGGTGTTGGCCTTTGTATTTATCCTTTTCCCCTTCTTCGTTTGGGCATTTCCAGTCATCAGTGTGCTGTCATGGTGATGCAGTTTTCAGTGATAATTGAGGCAATTGTCATGTTTATTTATTGAAATAAAATAATATTAGAACTAAATATATATTAAATGATAATAAGGTCAATGATAGTTAGTTAGAAATATTCATCTCCTATAATCTGAATAAATAATATGATATCTCTGATTTTAGTTAATTTTAGTTATCTAATATTATATATATTTATAATAATTATTTTTAATTAAATGAAAAGAATAAATATTTATAAAAAATGTATATTCAGATAAGTATTTTCTTCTTATTCCACCAATCAAACGGTCTATTAGTATTAAGACTTACTATTTATAATGTTGAGTTATATCTTAAAATATATGGGCAAAATTGTTGATATCTCAAAATAATAGACTAGATTTTCTCGAGGCTTCTTCTTGTTCCAATATTTGGGCAAAGGATGGATTTACAGGGTATATCATGTTCTAGGTTGCTGCTGCTTTTTCTTTCGTTTGTTTTCTTAGTGGTCGAAGTGATATTTGATCAAACCCATAATCATAATTAGAGCTCAAACCACCCTATATTGTGTGTGTATGAGTTAAGCCAACCATCGGCATAGCTCCTTAATACTACTGTCACGCTATGCTAAAACTGTTACTCGAGGCTGTTGCCACCATGGAGGCGTGACGGCAGTTTGTGATAGTGTTGCTAAGTGGTGATGGCACATGCTATTGCATGGCATTGGTTCGATGGAACAGGGCGGTGGTTTCGTTGCTGTCCCTTCATTTCTATGAGAATAATATTTTCAGTAGAGATATATACTAACAAAATGATGTGTCCGTGGATACAGATTATTACACGAATTAGAAAACTACTTGATCTTTTTTGAAAAATGAGTTAAAACGGGTCCGATCTTCATTACTTTAAATTTAAATTTTACACATCACAACTAATAAATAAAAGATTAAAGAATGACGGAAACTCGCTCTTCAATATATCTTTGGATACTAAAGTCAAAAACCTTTCTCAGATGAATAAAAAGATGAGAGGAACAAATGAATGATGTGTGAATGCGTGTAACGAGAGATTGAATATTTGAGAGTGCCTGGTTGGGGACCGACTTTAGGAGATAGAAAACAGAGCTCCTGCGGTGCGCTCAATGGAAGAGTGACTTAGTGATGGAAGATTGAGTTTCAAGAAGTGTGCTCGATTGCAAAGCAACTTAAAGATAGAGGGCTGGATTTTGGAGGTGTGCTTGGCAGAGGAGCTGCTTGGAGATAGAGGATTGGATTCCGACGGTGCGCTCGGTAAAGGAGCGGCTTGGTGATAGAGGATTTGGCTTCAATGAGTATGTTGAGTAAGGGCGTAGTTTAGAAATAGATGATTAAATTTCGATGAGTGTGCCTAACTAAGGGACAGTTTACTAGAAGGAGATAGTTCTATACTCGTCAATGAGTGGCTGGATAACGAATGCACTTGTAAGCGGGTGGCTAACCAGAGAAGGAAAAGATTCCTAGGCACAGATGATGAGGACACCCGTCGATCTCCTCTCTGGTTATAGACGGAGGGGTTCTCTATGCCACGTTCTACGAATCGCCTTTACCGGTCTTGCAGCGCGAGGCCTTGATGCTGGCGAGAGGCATACACAACCATCTGACGAAGCTGGAGAATGAGGATTCATAAGAGACGAGAAAAAATAGACACACCTTCTAAATCTTCTCTCTACACGCTCCTTTTCTCTCATTTCTTTTTCTCTCTGTTCTATCCTGTCGAAGATCTTCCTTGCCCGCAGAGACGAAGGGATATTTATAGTGTCAAAGTCGATTTAGCCTTCCTTAGGCATCACGGTTGACGATAGCTGTCAACGCCGATCCGCTGAGTTGTGACGACAATAACCACAGCTGCCTGCAAGCATTCTTTCTTTCATTAAGGCGATTGTAGAGATCACCGCATGGTAACTACCTTTTTCGAGATGATTCCCTCAATCATGACTGTCATCCTTGGGGGCACATGATCTTAGGCCGAATATTTAATGAGTTGCATCTGCAATTATAGCAAGTGCTACTCGTATATTAGTGGAACGCTACCCTGTTTGTCAAATGATGAGTTGGAGGAATAACTTACGCCACAATTGGCTGCTGGTGATGGGACAAACCGGCAATAACTGTCTACAGATGCTGCTTCTGTGGCCGTGGAAAATCACACGTTTGCAATGGCAAATGGCTTGTCTACTGAGCTAGAACCGTTAAGCTATATTCGTGGGCTCATTCAATGCCCAGCTCCATTGGCCCATGATTTGCTGGGCGGTCCAACGTCGTACCGTCTCGGCCTTGGATTTTACGGAATCTTGTTAGACTTTTACTTCTTAAGAACGTTTATTGACTAAGTGAATTCTAAATCGGCTCATAAAGTTACTGAACCCATCACAAAATAAAGAAACAGTAACTCTATGATAATTATTTCTATATATTGAATATGTTTTTAATTTATATGATCTTAATTACATATATATGCAAATATGTACATGTCTAAAGTTTTTGCCTATTGCATCTATACATATATTGGTCAAATAGTTTTTCATACTTTTATCCATCAAGGATAAATTGCTTAACAACATTGAAAAAAGCAACGCCAGTATCATACCCATCTTAGGGTAGTTTTAGTTAAGACCAGACCCACCAGCCCAAAGCCTCTTCCTGATCCTCCTGGTGTTGCTGTTCAGCGGCCAGGAATACATCGGAAAAGTAACTCTGGCTATGGTCGTCACCGCCGCGGCAGCTACCATCATGGTTTGGTAAGTATGAATCACCACTGTTTACAAGATTTGAAAGATTGCTTTCATTCACCACTGCACTTCCACCACCGCCCGAGCTCAACTGCTGGGCGGAGATGAGGCCGACATCCACTCCGAGCAAATCCATCTTCGGCCCAGCCGTTGGCAATCCATTAGACCTTTGCAGCTTTTCAGTCAATGAAAGTACCTACAACACGAATTTGTTCTTCTTTTTACGTGGTTGTAAGTACATATACATAATATTTACTCCAATTAAGTTTACGAAAACTGTGATTTTCTTATATGAGTCGGCATTTAAAAGAGTGCTCACTGTTCGTTTGATCCAACAGTTAACTTAAAAATGAAACAAAATTTTATCAGGTCGTTAAAATCTCAAAAACCAAACCTATTAGAAGTACAAACACCTAATTCATAATATGCAAAGGTCCACGTAATTTTCTTACAAGAATTAGATAACAATAATAGTAAAAGGATAATCCGGCAGCAAACCTTCCACTATGAGTAGAGTTCGAGGAAGTATTAGGCCACTTTTAGGTCGAGGGCATGTAGTCTTACTACATTGTGTAATAAATGGTTTCTACGATAACAACTCATGACCACGTCACACAGTAACAGCTTTATTATTGTTATAAAACTCTACTTCCATGTAAGAAAACAATACAAGAATTTTATTGTCATGGAAATATTTTCAAAACACCATTAATTGGTATAATAACTTATTAATTTATCAATGCTAATACCTATATAATAATAAATAAATATCACGTCACTAGCTTGGGACTAGGTCATAGATTCAATTTGAAAAGGCCGACCCAAGTGATGTCAAGATCTGTGGACCAGACCAATACTCTTAAGCTAAGACTATCCACGTCTTCATGGCCTACTCTCGTCCTCACAAGGGACCATCTTAGATACCAGAGCAAGTCCTTTGGAAAGACTTAATCCATGTCTCCTCAAGAGAGGGTTCCCATATCCATAGTATCACTACCCTGTGGTCAAAGAGGTACCACTTCCTTTATTCAGATGTACTCTAGCTTGTTTCAGACTTGAGTGTTGGAGGAAAACCGGAGAGATATTACAACCCTACATACTCGTTGTGATGTGCAAAACTTGAGAATTATTAGTTCAGAATATGCTCAATATCTCTTTGTATAGAATTTATTTTTTAGGTACACGTCCTAAAAAAATGTTCTTCTTTACTGAAAAAGGAGAAGGCTTTATATGGACAAATCAAAAAGACAGATTTGATCGCTGCGATTGAAGGCAACAAAAAATGGGGGCAAAGGCAGGCACAGCTCAAATGCTTTGAGACCACGTGAAGAATACGAACCTCAGATTTGAGATTGTTATTCTCTTTGAGAATGGAGTCGTAATTAGATCGAAGAGTGTTGTAAGAAGCTTTGAGGAGATCAAAGTCCCTCTCCAGCTGCTTTGTCTTCCACCGGGCGCGGCGGTTTTGGAACCAAACCGCCACCTGCCTCGGCTGCAGTCCTAGCTTCTTTGCCAGCTCGCTCTTCCGCTCTGGCTTCAGCTTGTTCTCCGCCTCGAAGGTCTCCTCCAACAAATATACCTTCACATTTTTACATTTTGCTATTTAAAAAAATGAAAAAAATAAATGAAACTTATCCAAAAGAACGAATATGATGAAGGTGGTCAACGGCATGGATAAAATTCCCGATGGAATGGATAAAATTCCCGATGGAGGGAATTTGATGCCATGAGCAAGCTGAGATTCAGATAAGCTAATAATATAATATAACATAATATAATATAATATAATATAAAAATTGTTAAAACTTTTTCGTTAGTGCTAAACGTAAATTTATCATCAATACAGCATTAACTAATTTTATCATCCACCAGCAAACATGCCGACGCTGCAACTTCCTCAAACTACGTCACAATTCCCAAGATGGAGAAAGAGAAGGGAGGAAAGGGGGGGTTCTGACCTGCTCCGGCGTAAGGCGGCGCTTTTTTCCCGGCGAATGCCCGTCGTCAAATTCATCATCATATAGTTCTTCTGGCAAGCCGAAGAATGGTAGCCTCCTCGGAATCTCCTCTCCCCTCATCATCCAAGTGGAACCTTTAATTTAAATCACATACAAGGCACGATTAACAATTATGAAGAAGTAAACATAATTAATTGATCTCCGTTAATCGTTCCAGACGATGATTCTTTCTTTCAGTTCGTAAAAAGAAAAACATACAAATGTCGACTTGTTGGAATCAACTTTAGATATGGCAGGGGAAAATGGAGAGTATGAGAGGAGAGAAGAAACACATACCTCGAGAAAGGGGGCTCCGGAGCATGCCGGCTTGATGATAAGCGGAGGGATCGAAGAGCAGATGGCGTGAATCCATGCCCTCCGAAAAATTATATAAGGATTTCAGAGATGAAATTAATACTTATTATTTGGGAAAGAGAGACTGATTTTGTTTCGAGAATCAGAAGAGCATGAGCTTGTGGCGGAAGAAGCTAGTGCACCAGAGCAGCCTAGCAGGGCTCTCCAACGGACAGATGCAGAACCCCATCAAGCCCAAATATTGTTTTCCGAAAACGTTTTTTTGAAGACGCTTTTGAACCTAATTTGTTAACTGAACTAGTTGTTGTGATCGCAGGGACCGGCGATCGGAAAATTGCTACCCCGGCTGAAGCGCCGGCCACTGATGATTCAGACAGCGGCGACACAGTAACAGCTGCTGTATTCTCTCGCTCTCTCATTAAGAAATCTATGTGCCGCTTGAAGGGAAGCTTAACAAGGGAAAGATGGCTGTGTTTTATAGTTTTTTTTTTTCAAATTTCCTGACTGACCACGCAAAGTTCATTTAAACGATTATTAAACTAAAATTGCAAAAACTTTTAATAAAATTAATATTCAGAAAATATTATTTAATATTTAAATTTTCATTATTTAATTTTTTTAAATTTAATGATTCAAATAAAAAAAATTATGAACCTTTTGTTTTCTTAAAAAAAAAAAAGTAAGATTCCCGATCAAAAAATATTCTCAATTTTTTAAAATAAATTTTAAATCTTATTTTTATTGTTCTAATTTCGTTTTAACTAATATTTTTAGTGTATTTTTTGTCGTATGTATTATTTTAAGCCAAATTGACTATATTCTAAACTATATTCTGTGTCATTAAAATAAAAGGCTATTTTAAGTTTTTATATACGATATGTATATTATATGACTTACGAGTGTGATAGATTTTGCAATATAGATTGGCAATACAAAACGAGTACACATATACGTTAATATAATATTGAAACAATTAAAACGTAAAATTAAGAAAGGAAGACAAATTCAACTATTTTGTTGACCATGTTTTGTAGTTTTCAATTTCTATACGAATTGAAAATAAATTCAAGTTGAATATATTTTTATTTTTTAAATTTTTTATTTGTTCGATGAGGAAATTATGGGAAAAAAAAGAAAAAAAGTAAAAAAAAATAAAATTTAAAAAAATATATTTTTTTTTCAACTGAAGCGGTGTTAGTATATATATTTTTTTTTCATGTATGATGCTGCGTCTTTTCTTCTTTCCTTTCACAAAAAATTAAGTTCTTAATTTTGATTTATATAATTTTATATACAATTAATGCAATTTGATTGAAAAAACACATCAAATTAGCTTTATGATCCAAAAATTCGTCTAAAAGTAAATATATATATATATATATATATTGAGCCGGGCAACCACCCACTACCGCCTGATTGCCATTGTCTATGCCTTGCCACCCCCACTGCCACCACTCCATCACCATGCCGCCGCCGGCCCGCTGCTATCGGCATACAATTTCACTGCGTATTTTAATTTTGTTTTAATAAATATATTATAAGAAAAAAATATTTATCTTTAACTACCGAAAAAATATTTACCTCTGGTTACCCAAAAATATATTTATCTTATCAAAATTTTGTATAAACACATTTTAAGTTAATACTTATGATTCGTATATAAAATTTGAATTTTAATTTGAGAAATTCTAAAGTGAATTTTTGAACCTTTTTAACCTGAATTCTACTTGTCACAAGTCAACATGGGAGCTCTTGAGAAATGGGATTGGTTTATTTGTTTATTTTCTGACATTTAAGTTAATAATAAAATCTAATAAATGTGTTATGGAGACAGAGTAGAGAATTAGATAGTTAAATTCTAAAAGTATTTTTTAAGGTTTGGAGTTTCGGGAGACAAACTATGAACCTTTTTTAATATACAAAGTTAAGCGTTATGGGATTGGATCTTAGAGATCGTAATAATCAAAAGATCTATCAAAAAAGTTTTAGATTATAAAATAATCAGATCATAATATTGTAAGATATATTTGATCCTAAGATTAGAGGATAAAAACATGCCATTATTGATTTAAGGGACTTTATATTTATAAAGGCATCGAGCCTACTCTATCATAAGTTGAGAAACCTCCGATAACTTAACATTCTCCTATTCAAAATTTATGGGCAATTAAGCATTGGTTGGTTTTCTTTGAAAAAGATTGTTTTCGTGTTTAAAACATCTACCAACATAATTGATGGGTATAATTTTAGACAATTTTGCTGGTTAGAGATTTGATTATTTAGTCATATCTCATTGATTATAGGACTAAACTGCCACATTCATGGGCATGGTTTAGCAAGTAGTTTTGAACATTATTATAGAAAATCATGCTAACATGGTACCTCCTTTGGTGCCACTTCTTTAACTTTGATCAATGATTTTACTAGTTTTAATAGATTGGTTATCCAATTTAACTGATAAGTCAATATCAATGGACTAATAAATTAATTCAGTATGGAAGGTTGATTATTTAACTCCAACATCTTTAATTTATTTCTTCTAATCTATCTTTATTGACTAGTTTTTAAAACAACCATGCTCTGAATTTTTTAATTTTTTGATAATTTAATCATCTGATCACCCTATTATTAAGTTCATAATTGAATCCTTTAAATCTGGGCCAACTGATAGAGACTCGCTTCCTAGACCAACTTATTCTTTCATTTATTTTACCATAAATACACTTCTATCCAATTTCACCACATGCCTTTCATCCTCCTAAACATATATGATAGTAATTTTATTAATTAAATATTTATATTTATATGTGTTGTACAAAATTTTAAAATATCCATATTGATATGAAAGAGTATTCGGAATATAATACAGAGAGAAAGATATAGTTATATCAATATAAAGAGTTTTTAACTAAATTGCTATATCTCTTATTTATATAATATGTTCATATACACATCTAATACTAGTGAGCCTCAAAAATAAATATTTCATAATTAGAATACTGACAAATATATTAATACTGATTGTTGCATTATTATCAGTTTTTTACTTGTTTAAATCTTTTAATTTCTCAATATTCTTTATAATGTGATAAATTTACTAACACAAAATGGAGCCCTAAATATCCAATTCCCATTGTACAAAAATTGGTACTAAATTTTGGATTTCGGAAGTATTAGCCCGAAGCTCAGCCAACTTTCTGGCACAAGTAGACAAAGCCTGTGCAGTTGACCTTTCCTAGAGTTTCTGTTCTAAATTTCTCTCAGAGATTCACGTTTTTACTTTCTGAAGTTTTATCAGCAAATACTCACATTTATTTATATAATAAATTCTTGATGCGTCGTGGATACGACGACGACAAGGGCGATCCGCCGACAGTTCGGATTCGTTTGTTTGGTTTGACAAAAAGATAGCTCAGAAATTATGAAGACCAATCAGATCATGCAACACTCTAAAATAAACAAGAGGTCGGTGTGTCAGGCGGGAGGTTATCCCAAAATCTTTCCACGCCTGTTGAAGGTCTGGTAAAAAAACCTTCGAATCGATGAAGGTAAACTGATAAGCAAGAGAGAGAGTATGTTTGTCGGGGGTTTTGACCCGTTGAGAGTGTGAGTTCCAGCTTATTGCTCACAAAGAGCAAATGGAAGCTACATCCTAAAAGCGTGGAAACTTTGAGGAACAATTCTCAGAGAGCCGGAAAGAACTCCTGTAATTAGGAGGCCTTTGGT
Source organism: Nepenthes gracilis (assembly GCA_033239525.1). NCBI lineage: Eukaryota > Viridiplantae > Streptophyta > Magnoliopsida > Caryophyllales > Nepenthaceae > Nepenthes > Nepenthes gracilis. Next base: position 23,720,242 of record BSYO01000007.1, read on the forward strand.
AGGATTTGAAGGTGAACGCTATATGTAGAGAGAGAGGAGAGTCTTTGCTCAAGCACTGTAAGCGTTCGTGACTTGTCTCAGGAAATCTCTTTGTTGTCTCAGAAATTGTGTTTTGTATGTTCTCTTGAAGGCGAGTTAGAGAGCGTATTCGAGAGCCTCCTTTCCAGAATGAATACTCCAAGCTTATATAGATAGTAGGAGAGCCACCTTCTCTGGTCAAGGTGGCGTGATCTTCTGGACTGGCAATGGCAGCCTTCTCTGAATTTGTGGGCATGACTGACGTGATTTGATGGGTCATTTTTCTTCTAAACAGTGCAACGAATATTCAAATCATCTGCTTTCCTTTCATACTCTTGTGACTGTTGAGACTCCATTATTGGCGCCGAATTTCCTGCTGCCTTTTTGGAGAAGACCAGCTTTTAGGAAAGCATATAATCATGAAAAGATCGTTACTTTTCGTGTACGAGATCGCCTGTCAAATTGGATTTGTCCCGTATCAAGTTTACCGCCTTTTTGGGCCTGCTGTTACAGTACTTCCGGTCAACGCTCGGGTTGACCGTTCTGTACGCGAGTTGGCCGCCTGCTTGGGCCTCGATTGTCAACGCTGGCATTGACCGTTTGAGGGAGCGTTTTGGGCCTTTCAGAATTTAGATCTTCACCTTCTGTTATGCCAATATTGAAATTGACCGTCCAACAAGTTATTTGAGCCTTCTTTGATCATTGGGTCAGCCCAACTATGATATACCGATCACTTACCATTATCACAAATTAATACTTATTAATATTTTATAGTAGCACATATGCCAATTGATATATGATTAGAATTATTAGTAAATAAATTTACTATTTAAAAAGTAACACACCCCAACATTATAAATATATAGCTTGCGTCTTATAGGCATCAAGAATCATTTGGCACCGTAGTCAAGGTATTCCGGTGCATTGCTCCGTATTTCTTCGGGATATATAAGATGAGAATAATTTTATACGTCTAGTATTATTGCTTCAATTTTTTTGGGGGGGGATAATTTTTTTAAAATGAAAATAAATTCAAATTTTTTCAATTTTTTTTAACATACAACTTCGTAGCCGTGGGATGAAATACCCGACGACGACAAAGGGCACGATGCAAGCCCCCGTTTTCCTTCGGCCGCCACAGAACTTGCTGCAGATAAAAAGATTTTGACACGCAACATGTGTGATAAGGAAATTATATTCCCCAAAAAAGATAGATCAAGAAATTAAATGAAGAATCTCTCTGAGTGGAAGCAAGCGATGAGCAGGTTCAATGTTAGTGATATATTCTCATCTGCTAGGCATCACGTCTCACGGGTATATCAATCAAAGCTAATGGAATCAAGGAAACAATGCTTTCTCATATCATCAAGTCACCCGGTGTCTCTCAGCGTGGCGTGCCACAGATTGGCATCGCGCTCGGATTATTGAATTAATGAAGCCGTGGCTCTACTTTCCTAGTCTGGCATTAGCGTGGCAAGTAGCATAATGATTTCATTGAAGGTTAATTCCTGGCACATCAATATACATAGCCCACCTGATTCTCCATGTTGGATGGGTCATGTCAACTATGTTCCTGCTTATAGAGTGCTTATGCACGTAGTATAGTTATCTGGTACGCATTCTCTAATGATAATTTTTATATTAATTAATTTTGATTTTTTTTTTATAAGTATTCGTGTAAATTTATTTAAAAATTTTATATACAAGGATTTTTGTGTACCCTAAATAGAAAATGGATATGAGATCTCGTATTCATCTAGTCATCACCCATCTAATTGCTATATACCAATTGTCGAACGGCTTGTCACATCTAGTTTTGGCCTAGATAATCCTTCGTATCTACTAAATAACCACATAATAAAAGAACAAGTTTTATCTGATTGAGATATAACTTCAAAATTTAGAGTTTTATATCATTCAAATTTGAAGTCATGTGGATGTTAAAAAAATTTTAAAACCAACCCAATCACAAAATTTCAAATCCCAAAAGCACGAAGCTTTTAGGCAATTAGACTTGTTGAATTTGATAAACAGGTCTATTTTATTTGATGTGCTAGCCGTTTTAAGGGAGAAAATGGAATATATTCGATTTTTAGATCAATCTTGTATAATTTCATCCTTGGAAAAGAGTCATATATGGATAATAGAATTTTTTCACTTATAAACGGGATGTCAAATATTTATTCAATTAATTTAAGATAATCCACCTTATAATATAACTTTCATGTAAAGAGAAGGACATACTACCATGTCAGGTGCATCAATATGAATTTTCACGGATAGCACAACTATTCAGTTTTAAAATTAAGTTCATTTTCATTTAAGGTATTATTCACTTTGATAAAAAAAAACATCAAATGCATCTAGCCACTAGTCTAACAATGATGTTCGCTTTTGCATTAACTGTCAAAGATCCCTCATCATAGGCTAAAATATAGCTATGGTCATCGTTCAAGTACAAATGCCGATTCTTATTCTTTCTTAAATTTCTTTTCTTTTTAAAGTGTATAAAACTTTATCTTAGTATTGGTATTATACCTAACAATAAATACAAAATCCACATAGCAGAAAAGAAAAGTAACCTACACTGTTAGTAAAATTGTAAGAAGAGCAATTACATGTAGCTGTCATGATTACGAGTTCAATACCCAATATTAAAGCCTATATTCAAAAAAAATAAAGCACGACAGAGTAACGCCATTATTGTATCTTCTGTGTAGTGATCATTGTTAATGTCCACCATATATTTACAGAACTGAAGGTTGCCCAATACTAGCTACTTCTGATTGGTCTCTACCCTGATATCGTTCTTTAGAGAAAGTGCCACTTTGAGTTATGGCCCCTCCCTTACCCTATTTTTGGCTTCACGGTCCAGTCGGACCGCATCATTTCCAACCATCAATTTTTCCAAGGTTACAATTACTTTTGCATAGTATTTAAAGCAGCCAATCATAAGTTCCTGAATATTAATAATTTCTTCATAAATCTTCTTGATATCCATTAGATAATTTTTTATTTTAAATGGTAAAAATATAATCTCTTAAAGAGCAGGCGGATTATGAACTTTGGCGGTGTATTGTACTTAGCTTGAAAAATAATCTTTGTCATGAAAAATAGAACTAAAACTGTTGATGGCACTCGCTAATTAAAACCAACAGATTAAACAAAAAAAACAGTGAAAATGGGAACATCTTCTTAATATCATATATGGATTTTGGTTCTCTGCCAAGGCGGCATCTCTCGGCCATGGGAGGTAGCAAATATACACTTAAATTTTGATGTGTCTCTGTCATCTCTAAGCTAAAGCGGGAATGTGAAGCTGAGAGAAAAGTGAGCCAAACGATATGGTGGTAAGTGCCCGCTGGAACCTGGGAAGGGAGCCGACGTTGCTTTTTTGATATGCATCGTGACGTGCGGGCACAATGGACAATAAAGTGGGAGCATAATGTAACGATAAAAAATGATAGGAAAATAAAAACATATATATCAATAATTTTCTTTTTTTTATAATTTTATCCATAAGCTTTATTTTTTAAATTTTATTTAGCAGCAGCTGTATGCTTTATATTTTTTTTTCTTCTCAAAATTATTTATTTCGGCAAAATAGACGGTTAATCTAATTCGTAAAATTTACGGATTTAAGCCTCGTCAAGGTAACACCCATGACTCCTAGGAATGTCAAATTTGGATAATCTAATACCGATATGAAGATAAAAAGTTAAGGATAAAATTCAAAATCAAAGTAAAAAACTAAAAGAATGTTTAGCTGTAGGAAAATAAATCTGTTTTTTTTTTTTTTTTTTTTTTTTTGGGGGACACTTTATACGTTTGAATATGAATGTACGAAAATTAGAAACAAAAACTTTTTTTTTTGTTTGATATAGAAAACAAAGAGAATATTAAAAGGATCGTTTCCAGAATTTATTCTAGTTAAAAGAACCTTTTTTTATACTTCTAAATGAACTTGACGAAACCTGACAAAAAATAGAATACAATCCGGATGACAAGTAAACGTGGGCATCCGTGCTACGTTGAACGGATGGACCCAGGGTAAGATCCCTAACACCGACCCCAAGAGGCTGACCCCAAGTACCGAGTCTCCAAGGTCAAACTCCCAGTGGTAGGACCAAGTTTATGGAGCCAAGCTCTTGAGGATAATAAGACCCTCCTTGTTCGAAATCTAGGGGGAAACTGTAATCTAATCGGATAGCAGAGTTTATTTAAAGGTGATGTCGTCCCAGACCCTCAAAACAAAGTAATCAATAGAATATAGTGCACGCATAATATAGATCGAATAACAAAAGATGTAATCATAGATTTCAATATTATTCAGATATTTAACCATAAAAAGACTTTTATTAATAGACTTCATTAAATGCTCTTCTATAAAAGCTTTAGCACTCTTGAGAGAAAATGACGATCAATATTTTAGCAAACAAAGGCTACATAGTTTCAACTAAGAAATCGCCATTGTTCATCTTGGAAAAAGCTTATTCAACGATTCATTCACCCGACCAAACAAGGACCCATTCAAGTTGATCGGCCAACCATAGTACTCATGCTGGGTTCAATAGGGGATGTAGCTAGTGCTCCTCAAAGACTAGTCACTTGCTCTCAATGAGGGTCCCTATATCTTACATCTTCACACCACAATAGCCACTGAGGTGCTCATTTTCTTTATTCCAACCATTCTATATTGGTTACCCCATGTTGACATGAGTACCGACAAAAATTCCTAACGATGTAATTATAGAATTTGTGACATCTTATTTACTTTTGTAGCAAGGACAGGAAATTTATGATCAAGAGCTTTCTCCTTTGACAAGGAACTTCTTAGTTTGAATGCAGTTTCCAAGTACATATCAATAACACCGCCTATGTGATCGCCAGCTAAAAGCCTTCCCCATAACATCTATCTCACAATCAAGCTTGCCCCTTTAGAGCTTTGATCATTTACATCTCATTTAAACACTTATTTTTAGTGACTATGCATGCAATGGTTAGTGGTCGGGTCAATGGGCATTCCAACCATGTCTCCAACAACAACCAAGTGCTTGCCCTATAAGACAGTGTTGGCCGATTCAGCCATAAGCCCCATGGTCACACAAATCGAAGTAATGATTGACATGGAGGGACTGTTGAGTGCCATGGGGAATCACCCAACAAAGATCAGCTCTTGACCCCCACAAATACCAACCCAGAAGAAGAAAATATCCTCAGTGCACACGACTTGAAAGGAAGACGAGCACCCAGCACTCCTAGCCGGAAAAAATACCGTACCAGCAGAGGCAAATGCCTCTAAGCACGAGACACAGAAAATTTTCAAGGGGTGAGAGCCGTAGCCAGATCGTGCAATCAATGGTCTAGGATAAGTCGAAGACCAAATTACATAGCAAGGAGGGGTCATACCACAGCACGCCCAACCCACAGCTTCAAGCCATAATGTCATGGCGAACCATCTTCCAAAACCACAATATCCAGATTTTTAGAATTTTTATTGTAGCTAATGCATGAGTAAAACATAATTAGAATGGTAGACAAGAAGTTTCGTTTCAGGTTTGCCCGAAGTTTTGCTCGATCTAGGCAATTTCAAAGATCATCCGTTTGAGGTTAACCTGAGCCAAATTGGTCCAAAATCCTTTGTTTGAGTTTCGTATAAGGAAAAATGACATAAAACAGGAGTGGGCTACTTGAGGTTCTTGCACGAATCTTGCATGAGCATTGCTCAAGCATGCTTCAAGCAGAAGTGTTCCACATGATTTTTCCATGGATTTTGGCTCGAACATCCAACAGAAATTTTATTCGTGAGTTCTAGAGTGCTCTAATAAAGCTAGATCATTTTCAACGTCTACTCAGGTAATAGCTAGTCTTAAAAGAGGGTTCCAATGTTATGGACCTTATTGATACAACTTATGAGGCATCATTGGTCCACCCGACTACAAGAAGTATCAGGAAAACCCAACAACTTCGCAAATTTAGGGACTACATTTAATTGTTAGATTATTATTGGTTTATCCTATTAGTACCCAAAATTCTGTTTTAATTGTTAATTTTTGTTTTGTTTTCGGTTGGCCATTTAGTTTTATTCCAACCGAATGCAGTTGGAATTTCACTTTAAATGCTACTGTTGTAACCAGCCTGGGAAAATGCAAAGATCTTTTCTTTTGCTCTCTCGAATCTTCTGCGCCCTCTGTCTCTCTCCTCTCTCTCTCTGTTTTCTCTCTCTCTGACAGACGCTCCCAGATTGTCTTTCCCTTCTTCATCTTCTTCTCAGGTTTTTTCTAAATTTTGGATGGTTGCATGCGGGTTTACAACATTTAGTGCTCTCATTAAGACCACGGCAAAGGGAATGACAACCCGATACAAAGCCTTAGAAGACTCCATCGCAGGGATTTCGAAGGAGTTAAAGGAAGCCACAGCAACCTTACAACATGCAAAAGATATAGCTACTAATACTTCCACCACAAAACATATTCAAAAATCCATCACCGAAATCCTTCACTCATTAACCCGAATCGAGAAACATCTGCAAATAGCAAATCAACCTTTACTTCTAACCCCCACCTTATTCACGGCTTTTTCATCTACTATTTTGCATTAGCCTTCCCAAACCATACCACTACTACCACATGCACAACCTGATGTTCAAATTGCTGCCTACCTTCGTTTGCTTAAACTCGAAATTCTTTTTTTCTCTAGTGAAAACGTGCTTGGCTAGTTATTCTAGATCAAGCGTTTCTTCCTATACCGCTGCACTCCACCAAAATAGAGATTAACCATCGCGGCATTCTATATGACCAGTTCTACCCTTTAATGGTACCAGTGGATGCATGTGACTTGACAGCTTTTGACCTGGGAAATTTTTTTCCCAAGATATTGAGCTTCAATTCGGGCCATCCGCTTACTTAAATCACGAAGTGACCCTCTACAAACTCCGGCAGACCACTACTGTTGCAGTTTACATGGCAGAGTTCGAGTCTCTCTCCACCCGTACTTCCGATCTCACTACTACTAATCTTTTTAACTGCTTTATCTCAAGACTCCGTAATAATATACGGTAAGAGTTATTACTGTTGAAACATCTCTCACTGCTTGAAGCTAATGCATGGCAAAATTAGTTGAGAAAAAACTCGACACAGAGTATTCCAATTCTCATCGCCTACCACTCACCAAGCAACCAGTTAGTATCCTGGAAAATCTGCCAAAATCCCCTCCTCCTTCAATCCTCCCTCCTAAATTACCGATAAGGAGACTAACCCTTGCGGAGATGGCATCTCACCACAAGTGAGGGCTATGTTTCAATTGTGATGAATGCTTCACCCCAGGCCATCGCTATAAATCCCTGTAGTTCCTTTGTATAATTGCTGAAAAAGATGGCACCATCCAACCTATCACACTAATTCCAGAGGATGACTCCATTGTTCATGAACTGCAATCAAAACCTCCTCAAGGAGCTGAGGCCTTGCCCCCTGCATCAGAAACTACTTCAACAATTTCTCTACATGCACTGGAAGGCCACTTTATTCTTTCCACTGTGAGGCTACAAGGGTTAGTGTCAGGCCACTCAGTGGTCATATTAGTGAATAGTAGTTTCACTCACAATTTTTTATAGAATCGTTTGGTTAAATACCTGAAGCTATCCATCGCAACTTCCCAACATCTTAATGCCATAGTTGGAAATGGAGACTCTGGAGTGTGAAGGGTTGTGCACCAATGTTCTAATTACTCTAGGTCCATCAAAGTTCAATGTGGACCTCTACTTATTACTGACATATGGGGCAGATATTGTATTTAGGGTACAGTGACTAGCCTCTGTTGGCCCTATACTATTTGATTACAAGGCTTTATGGATGACTTTTGATTATACTGACACTTCACTTACCCTCTATGGTCTACAGAAGGCTACCATTTCCACCATGACATTGGGTCAACTGAAACGTAGTGGAGTGACCAACTCTACTGCCACTTATTTCTAGCTAACAATTACTCTAGTACTAGAACCCTTCCTAAAAGATAATTCACTTCGATCTTCTTCTCAAATTCATCTACCGTCCAATGTCAATATTGCTATAATTACCACTCTTTGCTACATCCTCTCTACTTTTACCGATATTTTCACTGTTCCTCATAAATTACCCTCATACCGCGTCATGGACCACTGAATTCCCTTGAAACCAAATGCCACACCTATGAATGTAAAATCTTACCGATACCCTCATTTCAAAAAAGCCAAAATGGAAAGAATGATTAAGGAGATACTCGATGAAGGAATTATTCATCCCAGCACCAATCATTTCTCTTCACTGGTTCTACTTGTCAAAAAGAATGACAGAAGTTGGCGTTTATGTATTGATTATCGAGCACTCAATACCATAATGGTCAAAGACAGCTTTCCCAATCCTACAACGGATGAATTACAAGGTGCTCGGGTTTTTCTAAGTTGGATTTGCGCACAAAATATCACTAAATGCATGTCCATGCCGAGGAAATCCACAAGACAGTTTTCCGAACCCATGAGGAGCATCATGAATTTCTGGTTATGCCTTTCGGTTTGTCTAATACTCCCTCCTCCTTCCAATCTAAAATGAATACTATTTTTCGTCCAATATTAAGGAAGTCTGTGTTAGTTTTTTTGATGGCATCATGGTGTATAGTCCCTCTTGGGAGCAACATTTCCATCATCTTACTCATGTTCCAAATTTTGCGAGATAACTCCTTTTCTACCAAGCAATCGAAGTGTGAGTTTGACATTCCTCATTGTCCTATTTGGGTCATATTGTTTCGGAGAAGGGTGTGACAATGGATCCAGCCAAAATTGAGATAGTCCAGCGCCGGCCTACACCTACCAATGTTAAGCAATTGCGTGGGTTCCTTGGGTTAGCTGGCTATTGTTGACGATTTGTTGAATGTTATGCTCAAATTTCAACACCGTTCACACAATTATTACGAAAGAATACCTTCTTGTGGACTTGTGAAGCCGAGACGGCCTTCAACTCCCTCAAAGTTGCTCTCACCACTACCCCTGCCTTAGCCTTACCTGATTTCTCCAGGCCATTTACTGTATAAACTGATACGTCTAGGAGTGGCATTAGAGCAGTCCTTTATCAAGTCGGCCAACCTATAGCCTTTTTCAGCAAACAACTCTGTTCCAAACTACAGGCCTCTTTAACTTACATTAAAGAACTCTGTGCTGTAATCGAAACTATAAAGAAGTGGCACCAGAATCTCTTGGGTGCTAAGTTTACCATTCAGACTGACCATTAGCCTCTTAAAGCCCTGTTGAATCAGACTATTCATACCCTGAATCAACAATGCTGGATCACTAAGTTAATGGGGCATGATTTTGACATCCTTTATCGATCAGGACGAGAGAATGGCCTTGCCAGTGCCTTGATCAGAGTGCCTGACATGTCCTATAATGCTCTACAGGCTATATCACAATCGGTAATTGCATTACTCACCACCCTACACAAATTCTATGTGTGGCACCCTATTTCTACCCAGTTGGCCAAATCAATTCAAAAACAGCCAAGAGATTTTGAGAATTTCTCCTGGCAGGATGTTCTGATTTTCTTAAAAAACCAAATTATGGTTCCAGTTGAATCAGCATTGCAAAACTTGATATTGAACAAGCACCATAATTCACCCCTTGGAGGGCACGCTAGGATCCAGCATACATATGCAAGAATCGCCACTGCTTTTTATTGGCCTTATATGTGTAAAAAGATCCGTGAAATATGTCTCCAATTGTGCAATCTGCCAGCAGGTTAAACCTATCAATACTCCCCCGCAAGGCCTACTTCAGCCGCTTCCAATTCTAGGGAAGGTTTAGGAATCCCTCTATGTATTTCATCACTCACCTACCCCCATCATGTGGGAAGACAATAATCCTTATGGTGGTTATTTCTCCCCCCTGAGCACCCACTTCAAGGCTGTCAGTCTCACTGAGGTGTTTGTCAAAGACATTTGTTGATTACATGGATTTCCATCTAATATTGTCATGGACCGAGATCACATTTTTATGAGTAACTTTTGGAAGGAATTGTTCCAATCACATGGCACCATTTCATCCACCAACAGCGCATATCATTCATAAATGGACGGACAAACGAAGGTCATTAATTGCTGTCTCAAGGATTACTTGCGTTGTTTTGCCACTAGATATCCTTCTTCATGGGTTCAGTACTTGCCTGAGATTGAATGGAGTTATAATACAGCTTGGCATTCCTCTATAAAGATGAGTCCCTTTGAGGCTGTATATGGTCGACTCCCTCCATCATTGATTGACTATGTCCGAGGCACTTCTCCAGTGGCATCCATAGATGACTTGCTAATTGATCGTTCTAACCTCCTCACTACTCTCAAATCTAACTTTCAAAGAGCTCAACTCCGCATGAAAAATCATCAAGACGCTCACCAAACTGACAAGGAATTTCAAGAGGAAGATTTGGTATATGTCAAACTACAGCCCTATTGTCAAACTTTAGTGGCTCACCAACAATATAACAAATTGGCTAAGCGCTATTATGGAGCCTTCCATATACTGGAACGCATTGGCTCTGGTTGCGATCGATTAAATTTACCATCCCATTCAAAAATTCATAATGTGTTCCATATCACCTTTCTCAAAAAATGCCATGGTGATCATCCTACTCAATCTACTAATCTGCCCACTAGAGCCTAGGGATCCCAACCACTCTTGCATCCTCAACAGTTGCTCGGGTTCTGGAAGGCATCACATTATGGTAAGCTTATTCCCGAACTCCTCATTCAATGGCAATCTCAATCACCGGAGGAAGTTACGTGGGAATCCATTGCTGAATTTAGCCAGAATTTTCCCTCATTTAACCTTGAGGACAAGGTTTTCTTTAATGGAGAAGGCAATATTACGAGCCTTATTGATACGGCTTATGAGGCGTCATCAGTCCACCCGACTACAAAAAGAAGTGCCAAGAAAACCTAGCAACTTCACAAATTTAGGGACTATATTTAATTGTTAAATTATTATTGGTTTATTCTGTTAGTTCCCAATATTCTGTTTTAATTGTTAATTTTTGTTTTGTTTTCGGTTAGCCATTTAGTTTATTCTAACAATGCAATTGGAATTTTACTTTATATGTTATTGTTGAAACAGGCATGGGAAAATGCAGAGATATTATTTTTTCCTCTCTCGAATCTTCTGCATCCTCTGTGTGTCTCCTCTCTCTCTCACTCTATTTTCCCCTTCTCTCTGACAGATGCTCCCAGATCGCCTTTCCCCTCTTCATCTTCTTCTCTGGTTTTTTCCAAATTTTGCACAGTTGCATGCGGGTTTGCCACATATTGAGGCTATTGATCATCCATAGATTGACACATCAAAGCATGGGAAAGCTTGAGGTGGATGCGTGAGGTGTTTGTGGTGCATTTGTTTAATTGAGGTACTTTCTCTATACAATTGTATTCAGTTGTGGAAAGCCCTCACAGAAGTGGAAGGGGAAAAATAAGCGTGTGTTTGGTGATGGAAATTGAAGAAGTTTCTTTGCAAAAGTGATGGTTAATAATGAAAGTATCACTATGGTTTCTTATTTTCTTTTAATTTGCGATGTATACGTTCACTTGGTCTCAAGATTTGATTTCTTGTATACAAGTAAGCCTTTAAAGATAATGTTTCAATCCACATTGAATCAAAGCCATAATTGTTCATATTTGCACATGCTTTACCTAACCATGACTTCAAATAAATTCTTAGGGAGTTTTGTAAACTTTTTTCTTATAATCTGAACATAGTATTTTGTTACTTTGTCTTAATTCCAGTCTTGCATTGGAAGTAATGGAAATTTCTGTGTGTTGAACTTTCGTTTGAATTGTCATGAACTTCCTTCATGAAATTGGATCCAATGCCCATGTTTGATGATTATCTACATATTAATTTCCATATTATGAAATACGCTCTTTGACAATGTGGAAATTTCCTGATGTAAAGACTTTATTTATATCTTTGAACAATCAATTTGATAAGTGAATTGACAGTTTTAGTATAGGTTATGATATGTCCACCTATATTTTTATACGAAGGTCACAAATTTTCTCTCAGATTATACTAGTTGCATATGATCCATCTATAGGTTTCAATGCATTGAATACCATGATTCCTATTTGGCTCCGCCAATTGAGGTCTAAGTTTCCTAACTATTAACACATTCGAAAGTTCATTTGATAGTCTTTGTTTGTCTTTGATTCTATTGGGTTATGCCATTTTGATTCCTACTAGTATTTGATAAGATCATCATATTTGGTGCATTCTGAGCTTTGTTGTCTTCTTAGGCCTTGGATATTCATTGTTTTTTACCTTAATACATTTACTAAGCATTTGACTCACATTTATACTCTCCTCATTCCATATTTACTGGCATTGACATTGGGTTTTTTTTTTTTTTTGGTGAAGTCTTTTATATTCGCTTTATTAGAAATCTTTTGGTTTTCGTTATGCTCATGATGATGATGTACATTTTTGGAAGGGTTATTAGTTAATAATTCAATGGTTTGTCTTGGGCATTTGTTACATTAGAGTTGGAATCACGTTGGTTAACTATTTGATTATAGATTAAATAGTTAATAGTATAATGTCATTATCTCGGAGATTATACTTCTGTTTTATGTTATGTCCTGGATTGTGACATCAATGCCTGAAGAATTCCACTTCTACAAGTGTAGAAGAAAGGACAAAAGAATTTAAACAGCAAGACCGAGGGTTTGCCTCAGCCCCATTGAGCAGGACCACTAGAGAGATTCTAAAGAAGCCCTTGCCTAGGAAGCTTAAAATGTCAAGCCGAGAGTCTTACAATGGGAGCTGGAATCCTCAAAAGCATATTGAGAACTTCCAAACAATGATCAGTTCCAGGGTCTAAGATATTCAACATCATATAGGTGCTCGCGTTTGGTTGTGAAGCGAGATGTACAGACATAGTTCTATCAACCAAGGCAGAACTTGATCAACTCTTTCGAAGACTTATCCTGGGCTTTCTAGCCTAGTTTGCATTCAATGCGATGTCTTAAAAAGCATCTTGCTATCATCCAACAGGAATCCTAGGAAAGCTTGAAGGTGCATATGACTTGTTTTAATGCCAATGTTTGGGAGATTCTGAACCTCACTGATTATGCAGCCCATCACCAATATGTGAATGCTTGGTTTTTCCAAAAAATTGAGTACATCGTGGAGGAGGTAAACCTGATTGTACGTGTCACTCAACCTCATGGGTAAGCTTTTGGCCTTCAAGATTATACGGTAGTGGTACTATTGGCCAACAACAAAGCACGATGCCATGGGACTTGTCAAAAGGTGTGATCAGTGCCACATACTTAGAAGCATGCCATGACATATATCCAAGGACATGACCTCTGCACAGCTCGTGACCCTTCATGTAATAGAGGCTACATACATTGGGACCCTTCCCTATGGCCTCCAAGGAAGTTCATAAACATTGGGTTGACTATTTTGTCAAGTGGATTGAAGTTGTACCCTTAGCTAAGATCAACAAACGCAACACCATACATTTCTTAAGGCAAAACATTGCATACAGCTTTAGAATTGTCGAGATCATAAGTACAGAAAGTATGACCTGTTTTCAAGGAAAATAACTCAAATGATATTCCAAGGGATTAAAAATATGGTTTGTCCATTTATTCATATCCTATTGCTAGACACTGGTCAAACTGACATAACCCAACTATACAATCCTTAGTGGGCTGTGACTGAAGCTGCACAAAGCTGGGGAATCCTTTATAGATTAGCTCACAAGTGTGCTATGGTCATATTTGACTCATGTGGGTTGAAGCCGTACCCTTAGCCAAGACCATGATATGCAACACCACATAATTCGTAAGGAAAAACATCAAGTAAACTTTTAAAATTCTTACAGTCATTGTCATAGACAATGGGACCTAGTTCTCATGCAAAGAGTTCACACGGTACTATACGAGGTCAAAAATATGGCTTGTCCATTCATTTGTATCATACTATCAAACAAATAGTTAGACTAACATAACCAACTGTTTAATCTTAAGCGGCTGCAAGCAAAGCTGCACAAGGCTAGTGGCCTGGGTAGATTAGCTTCCTGTGTTCTATAGAGATCAGACTATGTAGCCCTTGAACTACAAGCTACGATCCCAAACAGAATGCCTAACTACTAAGATAATAAATTAACCTCTTGGTAGAAACCAAAACTATAGTCCGCAAAGAAGGCAATGCCACAGCCAATATCCGCTATGCGCCAAACAATTCATGGCACATGGACTTTGGCTCTTACTGGTCCTAGAAGTCTACAAAGATATGAAGTGCTAAAAGTAGGAGATGACTAACTCTCAAAATCTCAAAAAAAAAAAAAAAAAAAAAAAAAACGGGTCAAGAAGTCATAACAAATTGCTATAGTGTCCAGTTGAAGGCCCAGTCAAATGAACCAACAAGAATATACTCAAACAAGTCGCACCCCATCACCAGGCCAGATGGCTAGGTCAAAAACGATAATCAACAAGCAAAGGACTCTCTCTATTTATCACCCTCTCTGATGGCTAGGTTGGGAATGATAAAATGAACAAATGCAAGGGGTCCGTGTACAATATCCGAAGGAGAATTACTTGAAACCAATTAGGACTCTAGTCAAATTACATTGTGGTTGTCTAAAAAGCAAAAATAGCACTAGAGAAGGCCCGTGAAATGTAAAGACTCATCCTTGGCCAAGCCCATCATCGCACCAGAACCTCGGTTGAGGATCCCCAGAAATAACAAAGTCCAAAGTCCTTCGCCAGTGGAGGGTCATTGCTAGAAGGCTCCCAAGTACCTCCCGACGATTCTAAAATCTGAAGCAAAGGGGGTGGGGATCTCATCCTCCAGACAACAGCAACGTCACAAGACCCAGACCAATCCTCAGCAGCCTCAATATATGCTTGGCCCAAAAATACCCTACTAAAAACAAGCTCCTCTCGTATTCATCTATCACAGACACTATTGCACCCCTACGAAATGCATAATCAACATCAGATTAGTGATAAGACAGGTTCAATTTATAAGGATTTCTGATGAAAATGAATCGAGCCTTTTTTATGACATTAACTCCTTAGATAAATATTATAGTTAATTCAAAAAAAAGTAGCTCCTCATAAGAACGGTTACCCAATAAAGGACACTATCTCCTCGTCAAGAAAACGTTCAATAATTTCCTATGAGATTAGTCAACTAGTCTTAGGACAGGTCAACTTATTTATAAATACAAATCCCCTTAGCATAAAAATGATATCCAGTGCTTCAACAGTTTAAGCATATGAAGGACCGTTAGCTTTTTAGAGTACTTATTCTCACCTTTAAAAATCCAAAAATACTCGTCTGAATATAAGTCCTACGTCACTCAAGTCTACACAAAAAAGTCAAGAAGTTTATCTTTTAGATAAATTTTTATCCTAAAAAATCTCCAGGCACAGAACATTATTTTCTAAAAGCCAAAGTTACTCTTCTCTAAACATGAAGAATTTTAATTTGGCTAGTGCTTTACTTATTTGAACATTGAAGAGCGAATCAAAAGGTCATTACTGTATCTTTTTTCTCTTATTTTAGTTTGTGTTATGTAGTCTCTGGGTTAGAAGATCCTAATGCTCGCTTCGAAATTTGTCAGGACAAAATCTTGATACACAATATGCATCAACATGTATAGCCCAAGCCCTAATACTTTTACCCATCCTCTATATACACGCATTTACTGGCTATAATTTAGTTATCGGTTGTGCGTCCTGGAATAATTTGCAGGGTTTCCACTAACATTTTTCTGTATATGTTGTGCTCTCATTTAGCCAAGTTTTTACGAACTCAGCAAAAGCCTATCTAGACAGCTGAGACAAACGATTTACCAATACTGAATATAGAAGAGTCAGTAAGACACGTCTATCCCCCACCTAAAAGAAGAGAGCTAGAACCCTACCAAGTTTATAGCTGACAATTTTCTTCATCCCACGTAAATAAAAAATTAAAGATCTAGCAAACCTAAATTGAGTATGTCAACCATGCAAGTTAAATATACAGTTTCCTCAATTGAAATCATCAAAAGTAGTTTTCAAGCTAATAGGCACTTTTAACTATCGCTGCAACCCGACATTGACCTTCCATGAATGCATTTTTGGCATCATAATTAGTTACCAACCCTTCTATAATCTCAATAACCATTTATACTCATTAAACCGACTTCCAATTTGTTTCTTGTTTCTAGCATTCACTTTTTTTTCAATTAAAAAAACCGAGATAATTTTTCAAATAGTGCAAAAGTGCCTGCTCATGCCATGTAAACGGATACATTAGGTATTTTTACAACTAGTAGCATATTTTTGTTGAGTTTTGGATAACTATCTTGTGAGTCCCACTCCCAATAAATGGGTCATCAGAAGGTTCCCTCAGTTTTGGTGCAACGACTCGCGCCAGCAAAGATTCAAAGTGGCGTAGGAGATAACGCCTGATGGATGCATGAGCAGGTGCTTATACATAAGTATGTGTGCACCTAATAGGCATTTGAGGAGGTGCATGTGCATATATAGCAAAATTAGCGCCACTCGTTCACCAATACATAGAACGAGCGCTGAAGGGGCACTCACGGCCAACATGTGCTGCTATTCGCACTTAATACGCACCTGAAGAACATTTATGTACCAATATTATATATAAAAATCTTGTGCGCTTTTTATGGCAAAAAAGAGTATTTTCAATACAAGAGCGCCACATAAAGAGAGAGAATGGAGAAAAGAGAAATGTAGAAGATTTTTGGTATTTGGTTGAAATCTGATCTAAATTTCATTCTTCGCAAACTTAAATATATTGCTCTAATCTTGATTCTAAGGCATATTACCGATTGTTGCTCATTTTTTAAGTGCATTCTTCTCTTATTGATTGAAAGCTGTGTTTGGGGTTATATTTAATCATTATTCGCTTGGATTGGGTGAAAGGTTCTTGAACAGGGTTATAATATAACCAAACACTTTTGTAGTGAATTTTTTCAAATATTTTATTGTGATTTTTTCTTTGGTTAAAAAAACTCTTCTACATTAAATATTATTGTGATTTTGTATAATTGGCTGCGTGATTTTGTTCATCGTGCTCTCATAGTGTTTAGTAGCTGACAATTAACATGAAATTTGAAATTTGTTTCCATTGTGGCAGTTGTGTGCATGTCCGAGATAATCCCAACAATTTTTTTGGCAATTCAACGAGAGGAAGTTGACAAAATTCAGACCCAATTAATGACTGAAGATAAAGAAACCAATTAAGCTCACTATTTAATAAATTGCAAGATAGAAATATAAAACCAATTGTTGGTTTTCTTATTAGATGTTTCTATATGAACACGTGTTGTGGTCCAGCTCATTCAAGGGAAAAATTCTAAACGTTCGCACGCAAGAAGATACATGAAAAATTGTACAAGATGTTGAAAGTTTATGTTATTCTATGAAACTAAATAAACCTCAAATATTACATAAATATTTCCATCTTAATAAGAAATAAACTCAGTGACAGATAAATAGAATAGGTGAAGAATGTAAAGAAACACTAATTTAAACAAGAGTTGGTTTCAGACAGACATGCATTGAGATCCAAAAAATAACAGGCAATAATAAAAACCAACAACTAACCCAACAAGAGAGTTAGGAGCAAAACAGTTCATTAGTAATTTGATTTGCAACATGTCTTCTATTTTTTCAATAAATCCACACTTGTGTGTGATGAAAATCACATGACTTCTTTTGTCTTGTGGGAGTTGCATGGATTTATTTAGTGTATTAAATCTAGGGTAATTTAGGAGGTTAGAAGTTACATTTTGTAAAGTCATCTAATGAATAGAATAATTATCAGATTATTTTTTAATTGAGTGAAATAGAAATTTTACTGTGTAATTACAAAATCCTCTTCAGATCACTGCATTTTAGAAATTATTAGTAGCCTTATTTGATTTTTAACAAAGTGGAATCAAAGCCTTGTTTGTGAGAAAGAAAGATGGTAAATGAAATGCTTGGGTGTCAATTGTTGCGGTTCCCCAAATGTTGCGGTTCACCACAAATAAAGAGTTGATGTATTTGGATGAAGGAAATTTTGAAATCTCAAAATTTGTGGAAGATCATGGAAAAATGATACATAGATCCAGAGAATGAAGATTCTTTAACTCTTGCTTAAAAGGAATCCTTAAAAGTAAAAAAAAAAAGTGCTCAGATGTTCATCCATTAATTTTTGGATGATGGCATGCAAGAACAAGTTGCTAATGCAACTTCTTCAAAGAAAACTTGAGTGGTTCTCCAAAACTCATTTCAATGAGTTCACAAGGTCAAGAAGGTTCATCTTTAATCGATACGATGTTAATTTGAATCTTTACATATGAAAGAATCCAAATCTCGTTTGAATTATTTTTCAAGAGTGTCAATCATTGTGGATCACTTAAGGAGACATGGCAAAGATTTGTGTGAGACACCAGTTGTTGAGAAAATCCTTCATTCATTTGATCCAAAATTAAATTTTATTGTTGTAGCCATTGAAGAGTACAAAAATCTAGCCTCCATTCATGGGGACACTACAAGCTCATAAAGCAAAGGTCATGAAAAGGCAAGAGAATTTAGAGAAAATGATACAAACAAAGGTCTCTTAAAAGATAAAGAAGATCGGACTGAGAAAAGTGAAAGAGGTCATGAACATGGAAATGGATGCGATAGTGGAAGAGGTGGAAAAGGTGCTCTCGAATGACCTTAAAAAGAAGCAAGGAATCAAGAGTGGCACCTATCAAATGAACATGGAAAAGGGTACAATTCAAGGTTTAAGAGTTGAATGTATGATAAATATCGAATTTGTTGCTATAATTGTTAAAAATATTGTCACTTTGCTTTGAAGTGTATAAGTCTTTACCAAAATGTCGAAGAAGGAGCCAATTATAATGAAAACACGGAGCCAACTTTATTATTTGCATACAAGGTGGAAGAAAATGGAGATAAGGGTGTTTGGTATCTACACATTGCAGCTAGCAATCATATATGTGATGACAAAAGCAAACTTCTAGAGGTTGATGAAACCATCCACTGTAATATGGTATTTAGAGACTCATCCAGAGCTTTCATAAAGGAGAGAGCAAAAATTTTAATTTGCATGAAAAATATTAGTCACAAATTTATTGCTAAATGTGTTCCATGTTCCAAGCATGAAAAATAATTTTTTGAACTTAGGACAACTCATACAGGAAGGCTATGATATTGTCTTTCAATAAGAGATCAAAAAGGAAGTCTGGTTCACAAAGTTCAAATGATAAGAATGTTCTTGCTTAACCTTCAAATCAATGTTGCTAAATGTTTGAAAGCATGCATTGAAGATCAAAATTTGCTTTGGCATTTGAGGCTTGGGCACTTGAATTTTGATCAGATAGAATTACTAGCCAGGAAGAAAATGGTGAATCAGTTTCCTTCCGTAGACCACCCCAATCAACATTATTATCTTCAGCAAGCAAACAAGAAAAAGCTTTCCTACAGAATCTAAAGAATCTATCACAAGAGCAATAAAACTGCTACAACTTGTTCATTTGAATGTTTGTGGTCCATTCAGCTCACCACCTTTTGATAAGACAAGTACTTTATCTTATTTATAGATGATTCTTAGAAGAAAAAGACCTAAACTTACGATTTTCATATAATAGATACAAAATGGCTGGAACCCATGGAGATGGAAACTTGCCTAGGATCTGAGAGCTGTTTGCTATTCTCAAAAGAACAGCTGAGGCCATGGAGCAAATGATCCACATGCCACACAATCCGATGCATTGAGAAAGAGATTCTTGAATGACGTATCCCCATATTTTTCAAATATTCAGATCTAACCAATGCAAAAATTTGGATCCGTCAAGAGGAAAAGGTGTTTGAGACAATCAACTGCCTAACAAAGAAAAAGTCAAGTTAGCTACCTACAAGTTAAATGGAGAAGCCGACCATGGGTAAGTAGCGAAAAAGAGAATAATGGGCCAAGATAAGGAGGACGTAACTTGAGAGCCGTTCGTCCAAGCGTTCTTTAATAAGTATTTCCTAACAAGCCTCTGCAAGCAAAAAAAAATTATGAGTTTATGAGACTGACGCAAAGGAACCACGTGATGAGGGATTATGATGCCAATTTCACTGAGCTAGAACACTTTGATCCTAATTTGGTTTTGGATGAAGCAATGAGAGCTAGGAAATCACTCTGCAATCTTTCAATGTGAGCAAAATAATGTTTTCTTTAATGCAGGATGTGCCTCAAAACATTTGTCAACAATAAAAGCAAGGTGAAGTCTTTGACTTCTAGAAGAAGTAAAATTCTTCTTCCTATCAGGTTGCACGAATGAACCTCTAGATGTCAGAACAAAAGATATTAGATACAACAGTGAATATCTGATTCCTTTTCTCCTCTTGTTGAACCAGAGCATAGACTCCATTTAATGAAGGCATGTGCTTAACAAGCAGAATTTGAACTTATACATCGCTAAAAGACTCATGCAGTCCCATAAAATACTTCATAATCCAGTCTCTTTGCTGGTTCTCCATCACAGATTTCATTCCTCGACATGTACAATTGTGAATATGTTCATAATTCGTTAGTTCATCCAAATATCTCTTCTATTAAAAGTACAAACTGACTGTATCAACACCTTGTATCAAGGTGTTTATGGGATGCATTGTTTCAATTTATAGACACTTGGTTCATTGTTTTGAGCAAAACGTTGTTCAAGTTCCCTCCATAACTGGCAGGCTGAAACAATATAGGAATTTTGGATCCATGTTACAACTTAATCATTGCATTCTAGCCAGCCATCTAGTGAGTCTCCACCCTCACCGCTTGGTTCAGAAATGGATCCATCAATGAAACCCAGTTTTTGGTTAATTCCCAAAGCCCTCTTTATTGTAATGACCCACATGATAATTTTCTGCAGTTAATAGATGAGAAGTGCGTTGAGTTCATGGTCCATCATTCGGATTCTAGAAAAATGGACTCATAGAATCTCTAGAGTTGTTGTTCATAGTCGGCTTGATGGACATTGGAGAGATAAGATGATTTTTATTGTTTGAATTCAATCCACTTTGTTCTGTTTCCATAGTTCACAGAATAAATAATTCCTGATGCCACCTGAGAAATTGAGTCTTCCAATGATGCAATAGAGAAATCGGATCAACAACAGATCATGTAGTGAAGAAACTGGATCTTCTATCTTACTAAAATTTTGTTTAGTTAGTTACAATTCAGATTATGTGCAATTCTCTCTCTCTCTCTCTCTCTCTCTCTCTCTCTCTCTCTCTCTCTATATATATATATATATATATATATTATATATGAAAGCTAATCAATTCGCAAAAAATTATTAGCATCTAATTATGTACAATCTATAGACCATACAAATGACTACCGAGAATATGTCAAACATGAGTCAGCAAATTAACACATGCTTGGAAGTATGTTTCCTGAAATCAGTGAAGCTACTATATAAGCACGGCTTGATGAGTTGATCCTAGTACATGTGCATCAATTTAATCATCCATCGAAATGTTTTATGCACGAATTGCTTAGATGGATCTTTGATTGATCAATTCATTCCATCTGCATATAATGCCTCAATTCTACGTACCAGTCACAACTGAAACTCCATTGGATTGCATGCTAACAATGATAATTAAATGTTTACAGAAGACAATTAGGCACACATCATCAACAAGACAAAAGATCTCTCACACTTATAATGGTTCTCTCGAATCCAACAAGGATGCACACTTGGGTTCTCAACAAGGATCTCTTCCACACTTGTTCGGTCATGCATACTTGATGGAGGTTGAGCTTTTAAAAAAAGAGGTAGCTCCTAGCCAAAGCAGTAGGTAACAAGTTGTCAACATGACATAATCCCAAAACATCTTTGAACATTCTATTTGGAATAAGAAAGCTCTAACAACCTTCATTAAGTGCATATTCTTTCGTATCAATAAGATGACTCATAAAAAATCCTTTGTTGGGATATGAATGAAGAAAAAGAGGAAAAATATTCATAATCATTGTCACTCTAAAAAGTATTCATAGAAATAGAAATAGAAATTTGGGATCTCGGTATAAAACGTATAGAAAATGAAACATAACTCAGAAAAATACTTCATCAAATATCACCAAATAACCCATGAATAATCACAAACAAGGTAACAACAAGATGAAATCCCATATTAGATAAAACTAGACAAGGTCCCAAACATTCAAGTGGACTAACTAAAATGGAGCTAAGGTGCTTGGATTTTCTCAAAAGTAATAAAACCTATGATGATATTTAGTAAACTAACACAATTTACAAAACAAAAAAATAATAAAATTCAAAGTAGTTGATAACTTCTTCAAACTAGAAAGGGATAAATAACCCAACTAACAGTTAATATCAAGGGGCATAGAAATGGTATTGAAACAGACAATAGGATTATGTTCTACATCGAACAAGCAGAGGCATCCTAAATTGTGACCTCTACCAACAACCCTCTTCACAATAAGATCCTAAAACTCATAATGAGTAGAGAAAAATACTATACAACAATTGTATTGTTGAGTAAACTTACAAGCTGATAACATAGAAAATTCAGCAAGCAAAAAACCAATAAGAGACAAAAAGTTGTGCCACAAAAGTTGAACAAATATCATCAACCATTATAGAGGGGCCATCAGCTAAAGTAACAAGAAACAATTTAGCATAATTGATAATACAAAAAAATGCCAGTTAACTAATCATGTGACCAAAGACATTAGAGACAATGGACAATAGTTGTGTGTGGTTGTAACGACCCCAAAGAGTCTATAAAGGATGAGGGGTCCAAGTAGTGTAAAGCATTAAAAGTAATAAGAATGAATTGATTGCATAAGTCCAATTATTTCCCTCTCTTTCTATTTCTCTTCCTTTCATCTAAAAATCTCTCTTCCTCATCAAATCTCACCTTCTCTTCATAAACAATCTTAATTTCCTTGCTATGACCATGATTTCCGGCCTAGGATCATAACATTTGCTTCAAAAGATTCCATGTAATATAGTTGTCACTAGAGATATTATAGATCCAATTTGAAGATAAGTATAAAAAAAGATGCCTTGAGGATGGCAGTATCCAAAAAAAACTTATTTTTCTTTTAATTCTTAGCAAAACAAATATCCAAAAAGCCCAAGTAGAATTCAATCTTGGTCATTCTTAGGAACGAGAAACACTTTGAACCTCTCCTCTCTGGTGGGAGACACTAGCAAAAACAAACTTAATGAGACCACGAGCATATGTGCAGGCGTTGCACCTACAAGAAGAACACTACTCAATGGTCAAGATTAGACAATTCATAGTTTCTTGGGCAACAAAGTTGAGAGTTGGTCAACTAGTGTAATCTCACATTTCATCAAAACAATCAACGAAAACAGTTAAAATTGAGTACTAGGCGCACAATCAACACCCTGACACCGAGTATCGTTTTGTGGACATAACGAGGTAAAACATAAAGAAAAAGTAACGGTGCCACATAGAAAATTAGGCAAAGAGAGAGAATATGGAGGTACCTCATCTACAGAGACTCCTGTATTCTTTTTTGTCCACTGCATTATGATTTCTCCATTGCACTTTTTTTCCTCTATGGCCAAGGGCCAGAGGACCGTTGATGCCCCTTCACTTCAACCAGGAACACAAGAGGGGCAATACCGGTTCCCATCCAGAGTTGTTGAAAGCTGATGATTCAAACAGTACTTATGATACTCTGCATCGCAAGTATTGCATAAAATGATACAAAAACCATTTTTATCAATGCCGCATACTTTGACGCCCTGTGGGGCTCTCAGAATCTCTCCGGTATGCACAAGGACAGCTCCCATGCTTCTGCACTTACATGGTCTCATTCTGAATACTCCAGTTTTGTTTTTCACCAGAGAAAATACTGTGAACAGAAATTTCAAAACCACAAGGAAACAAATTTGTAAATGTTAATGAGCTGTTATCATGATGGTCTAGTGACTGCAATAGAAGACATAAATAAGACAATCTTGTCAAGAGGAAGCAGACACAAATATTTTTTCATTTCATGAGAGACACGATTCATAAACCTCTTTCTCATCAAGTGACTCAAAGATAGTATCTCAGCCAGATGACCCAGATCAAGCTGGTCAGCATGAAAAGTGTGCAGTGCACATTGGCCTATCATTGCCGCACAATACACACACCTCAGCAACTATAAATTTACAAATAGATTGGTGCACTTTTATTTTCCTTTCAGCATGTCAGCAAAGGCAACAATCCAAGAAAAAAGAGCAGGGTCGTTCAGAAACAATGAAATAATAAGAAGAATCAACACTTTATGACAAAAATATCAAGAATGACAATTTCCAAAGACAACCTTGCACAGAAACTTGAAGCAAGAGTACACGTGCAAATTTTAGTGCCTAATAATTGACCATCTCCCAAAAGGCTAACTGGTAAGTGCATACATACAAAGATAGCAGGATTACTGTTCATCTCCATCTTAAAGATAGAGAGGAAAGCTTTTTTCCTACAAAAATTATGCCATGTTTAATTGCAAGTTCTCAACATTTTCCACAGAAGAGGTTATTGGTCTAATTGTCAATTGGTTTTTTTCAACCGGAATTCATATGAAAATCCAGAGGCAAGAAATTAAATATTAAGTTAAAAATAGAAACCTTCACAAAATGTTTAATAGAGGGTTGCAGCTGTAACGAAATTAATGTCAGAAGCCAGCAGTATTGCAAAAAATTCTTATTTCCATTACCACATCTTTCTTTTAATCGGTCTAAACGATATATAAAACATAAAGATTCAATTGTTACAAGATGTAAGTGTGAGATTAACTCTTTACAGCATATGCATAAAATGAAATACAAAGGTGGCACAAAACATATCATTTAAATTAATGATGGCCAACTGCACAAGTGTCCGGCCTCTATAGCATCTATATATGTATCCAATACTTGTTACTAATTTTCATAAGACCGAAGTAGGAACAAATATAGTCTCCAAATTATATGCGCTAGCAATCATTCGACTCACTAGTCTAATACTTAGAATATTAGGAATTTTTATAACAATACTTGGAAATATTTCTATCAATTTGTCAAGAATTTAAAATATAGAATAATACCATACCAACATTTTGGCAATTTTCGATCACTCAATCAAATGGTGAAGAAAAATACAACTAGAAGTGTGCAAATTTGAGAGAAGAAAAGGACGGAGGGGAGCCTGCCTCTCTTCTACGCCTTTCTCTTTCTCTCTTTTGTTTTTCCTGTTCACACCTTTCTCTTTCATGGCCCTTTTTACCTTTCTTTTTCTCTGCCAGGGGAGCTGACTGGTTCCCCTTTAATGTGATGCAGGGGGGGCCATTTGACTCCCAGACCATTTTAAGGAGGGAGCCAAATGCCTCCCTTCTCCTGATGAGAGCAAGGGAGCCATTTAATCTCCCTCCTTAATCACCATTAAGAAGCTCTTTAATCTCCATTATATATAATTAAGTTAATATTAATATTTCTTTGCACCTTTTCACAATTAACACAAATAACAAAACTTTTCAAGCAACAAGTGTGATACTAAAATATTTGTGATCCATTAGATTCAGCATCAAACTGATAGAAAGAAAAATATCAAAACTTGTTCCAGAGACTAAAATGAAATTTTTGTCATAAATGAATTAAACTTTTTTATTCTTCTTAAATTAATTATTCGTAATACATAATTGAAAATTTCTATAAATCATGAGTAATATCTAACAATATATCCTAACCACATAGATAAGGTAAATTAATTATCATTCGTTTACTAAACCTTTTCACAAAAGTTGCCACAAAAATTTAATCCTTCTATCATCATATAACCCGAACAAATTTAGGCTATTGAAAAATATTAACCCCTATTTAATTTGTTCATTTTATTTATGATATTGAATGAATGATTCAATTAATAAAATTGTAAACTCCTTTCTAACTTACATCTCATATTGGCTAGGGATTTATGAATCATTAATTCCATTTTCCTTTTACTAGAAGTGGTAAATCCTTTATTGATACTTTTCTATATCCATGTGTTTCTTAATGCACCCAATAATAACCTCCATGTATCCAAATATATGTTCTAATATCAAAGTACAATGATTCACACATAGTATTAAGGTGCATCACGTCTAAGGACCATTTGCACATTTTTTATGTAAGTACTCTTGTTTGACATATGACAAAGCCATTGTGTATCATGTTTGAGTTAATTTAATGAACTTGTTCTCTAATGAGCACCTGCACATTCATAATAGTATTGACCATACAAATAACCAGACATCAATCACCCACTTCAGTTGGCTAGCATATTATACACCAATTTAACCAGATCACTAATATCTCATCTTATCTATCTTTGATCCAAAATATTTAAGATCAAAGATTACAAACAACTAGAGCTTAGAAACATGACTCACCATGATCCTGCAATTACATTGCTTGAATATTGGGATTTTATCATACAAATAAATAATAAAATAAGCACAATAGATATAAATGCCTTTTTAATAATAATTAAATAAAAATGTACACAAATAACTGCCCATAACACCACTACGATAAGCCTGCAAAGCATGATGTTTCTAACAGCAACACCATCCATATTGTTCTCTCTATATTTCTCTCTATCTCTATCTCTCTCTTTCAGCACACATATATTGGCTCTGTCACTTTCTCAATGGTGTCGCTAGTTGTCTTAGACCAAAAAAAGCCATTGTGCCTTACTCGTTGGTTCCTCAGTCAAAACCCTCCAAATAGGAATGCAAATCACCCTTCATAGATCAAATTCTTGGACAGTCCAAATCCATCATAATGTTTTTTGAACAAATGATAGAACTGCTTCCTTCACCCATATATAAAATAGAGAGGAAATAGCCAACAGATCAAAGAAAAAGACTAATAAAGCTTCTCAAGCAGAAACAAACCTTTATGCAAAAAAGGAACAGGCTAAAACAAGACATGCGCCAATTCACTTACCACAGAAAAAGACATGCTCCAATTCAGAAGTTTATACCCACAATTTAGAGTTGAGTTCTGTTCCCAGGTTTGGAATTCAATGGCATAGTAACACCTATGGAGGTCCTTTACAATTCCCTCGTGCCTGGACTTAAACACCTGTCAACCTCCAACACAGCCCCTCTTGCACTCTGTACACCCATACTGCAAACAGCAAGAAATGTCAACGCCAACAAACAATGAAGGAGATCAGCACCAGCCATCAGAGCAAGGTTCATCCTCCTGTATCACTCACTCCATATTGGATTCTACTCCCCCTATAGGCCGTGCAGTTGCCATATCCCTTTCTATCTTTTTCCTCATAATCTATCCCATCAATTTCATGCTTTGTTCTTTGCCATAATGCCCATTCTGGGACAACTTGGAAGAATAACTCCTAATTCCTACACGGACGTTTCCTTTTGATTTTGTATCTTTCTCCCCAGATTTCACCCACATCCTACACACTGAACATCCGAAGGCAGTGAATAGCATTGACCGATACAGGCAACTAGCAAGAGGTAGAGCTCAATACTCACAATTCTCTCTCAATCCTTCAGCCTCCATTGCTCCCTGATTAATAGGTCTTTTACTCAATTTACAAATTTTATCTCCCCAAGAGCAGGATGGAAAAGCAAAATAAGATAATGTTTGATTTGATTCAACTTCGTTTGTGAAGATAGCATATGAATGCCAGAGATGGGAGCAACACTATCAGCACAACCTGTGTGCATGCATTCTTACCACAGCAGAAAATGATGGGACAAGCACCATACAACAATCAGATGAAAGCCAAGAAAATTGGAATGGAGACTCTGCTAATTTAATATGGGAATTGGTTTGTTCAAATTTGACGCAAGGATCATTAGTCTTTAATTATAGAGATTCTCTCCAAAGGAAAAGGCATTTTTCAATAGGTCCACAGGAAAAAAAAACTTGCAAGTGCAGATAATGTGTTCATTGAAATCTCTAAATAGTTATATTTTGTATCTTTTTTCTTTTTTTGGGGGGGGGGGGTGTCAAAGAACCACTTATTCCAAAAGCTTAAACAGTTAGATGAGCACCCCTAGCTTTTGTCCTCTACAAGGTACCACACAAATACCAATTGAACTTGAAGCATTAAACACACGCATGAATGTAAACTTGCCACCCCTTGCTTTACAAGGAAAAATAATTATAAGAAATGAGGATCCACAAGATTCAATCTCTCAGCCACTTGGGCAACGAGGTTATGGTATCATGTTAAGTGACCACTCACGTGAAAAGATTCATCTATTTGGTGTGTTTCTGGTTTTGTAAACTAAACATTTTAACCCAGTCAGTGAATACTATCCTCATATTGAAAAAGCAATAGGCAATATGGTAAGCAAATTGTAACAGTAGTTATTCAAATAATCATTTCACTTACCATATTTGTGTTATTTATGATTATTTCGTGGTTCATCAATATGCTTCTTACTAATGTTTTACAGAACAACAACTATCAATACAGAAGTGTATTTTGAATAGCAATTTGGGACTCTTAACTCGAGTATGATGATCCACAGACACCTAAGCCAAATTTTTTTAAAATGCATATTTGACTTCTCAATTCTCACGACTTGAACTTTGTTACATTAGCTGTAAAATCTCACGAAAAAGATATAATGAGGAAACGAACATCAAATTGTAATTGCCGTATATAGAAAATCTTTATCCCACAAAAGTATCACACAGATAAAAACAGTAAAAAGTGAAATCATAATGGTTGATATTAAGTCCACATTAACTGTTGGACTCAATCCATATGAAACTATTCCCTGGTTTATTTTTCATCATGAAGTGTAATCAGATGCTGCACATTTTATACCACGACATCAACATGAATATATTGTAAAGAACAAGCTAGGTCTAAAGAACCAAGAAAATGCTATCGCAAACTGATACAATAGATGGCAACTTGATCTTCCATGCAATCAACTTACCTCCCAAAAATCCTCTCGAAAAGCTTCATGCAACCCACCATGTGGCACATTTGCCAACCTAAAATCAATAGTCCTTAAATCAGGAGGACAAGATGCTGTTCCAAGAGATCCAAGAAGCCCTCATTGTCACTTTCAGAAGAATTCATTAAGTTCCTTCCCAGTAAGCTACAGAAAATTTCATCATCATCTGCAGCAGTAGCATGATCTGACATGATACGGCACTCCATAGTGATATCAGATATAAATAACCAATCTTCTTTCTTCTTTCCCCATGAGGTTTCGGTAGTATACCTGCACCCAGCACATCCACCAGCTCTGAGATAACAGCTTTCTGATCAAGAGAGATCATACACACATTACAACAATGGACATACAATTATTATAGAAATAAGATAATACAAGAATGATCGTACAATTTGGCTAAAATTACCATTCAACCGGCAGGAGTCGCCAGACAGAACAAAAAGAAAAGAAAAGGTACTATGACAACTAACATTGCAATAAACATCCTCTAACAAGTAAGCTTAAAACAGCAGAATATTAAGGCATCAAATAAATTCAAAAGTCAGTTCCATGCCAATGAGAGGGGAGACAGACAGACAATAACAGAGGACGAGAGAGAACCTTGTCGAGTCCTTTTTCACTCCCAGAACATAGTTCCATGCATTCATTACAAAATTGCAAGTTTCCCAGTGATCATAGGGATCACATATTTGATATGTGAATGCTAACAATTGAGAACGGGAAAGGGATGTAAACCTGAGAGCCATGTATGACTATGATATTATATATAATACTGTGTGCCACTTTCCTCAGCTTTTCATCCGACCTTAGATTTAATGCTTTCTTCGATCTTTCTTCACCATGTAACTTGCTGCCATTTACCTAAGAACGTGTGATGAAGAGAGTCACAAGACAAATACCTTTGTTATGTTGTTTTGTCAAGGTTTAACCACTGCATTAGATCCAGGACAGATCGTTGAGCTTACCATCCCATTTAACTCTTGCAGAGTGGTTTTACCAGTAATCTCCACATGAACATGACCCCTCAACAAAAGAATGGAAACGATTAGTATCTCTAACAACTATATCTCTGCCTGTAATCTTTGAAATCAGCTTAATGGCCTCATGGCAATCAACACATACACGAAGATTTTTCACAATTCGAATAACATGTTTGGATGGAGCACTAATTAATCCAAATGCAATAGCCAACTTCTCACTGTGATAACCAATAAAATGCTCCTTCTCCTCCTGCTCTATGTCAAACAAAACAAAATCTGTTGTCGGTACATAACCAGCAGCTCTCAACTCCTTCATCAGTTCATCTAACTTCGCATATATCCGATCAGACAGAGGATGTGACTTGTCTCCAACAAAGAACTCATGGACAGCACCATCTACTTCAGTCCAACTGCACCCTGGTGTCTTTCGAATCCCTTGCTTGTTCATTTGCTGCCTTAATTTTTCTGCGTCATTCCATTTTCTATTTGTTGAGTAAATATTTGATAAGAGGACATAATTTCCTGAGTTCCATGGCTCTAATAGGATTAGTTGCTTCAGTGCATGTTCAGCCAACTGAGTATCTCTGTGCAATCTGCAACCACCAAGCAAAGCTCCCCAAACAATGGCGTTTGCCTCCATTGGCATAGTCTCAATCAACCAATGAGCTTCATCCAGTAAACCAGCACGGCCCAGGAGATCAACCATACAACCATAATGCTCAACAGTGGGCATTAGGGAAAAGACACGCTTCATGCTGTTAAAATACCGGCGACCCTCATCAACCAAACCAGAATGTGTGCAAGCACAAAGCAGGCCGATGAAAGTATTCCCATCAGGATGAACCCCAAGTTTCTCCACTTGGCCAAATAGTGTGAATGCAGCCTCAACATGACCATTCATGGAAAGCCCACATATTACCGAATTCCACACTACACGGTCTCTCTCTTTCATCTTTTTAAAGATCTTCCATGCCGACCACATGTTCCCACATTTTGCATACATGTCAATGAGTGATGTACCGAGAACAGGGTTCTCCAAGAATTCAGTTCTATCAATTAAGCTGCTTGCCCATTCCCCTAAATCCAGGGCCCCTAGACTAGCACATGAAGAGAGAACTCCAACCATTGCATAACAATCAGGTTTTACATTTTCTCTCTTCATTTGGAAGAAGAGATCGAGGGCCTTCTTTGGTAACCCATTTAACACGTATCCCTGAATCATAGCACTCCAAGAAACTATATCCTTCTCCGCCATCTCATTAAATACACTATGTGCTTTCTCCATGTATCCACACTTGGCATACATATCAATCAAAGAGGTACACACAAAGACATTCCTTCCAATGCCACTCTCATCAGCATATCTGTGAATCCACTCACCGCTTTCTACATCCCCCAACTGAGCACACGCCGACAAAACCCTAACAAGAATGAAACAGTCTGGTCTAGAACCCATCTCCAACAAACTTTTAAACATATCCACAGCTTCCCTGAACTGCCCAGCACCAATGTACCCGCTAATAACAGCAGTCCAAGAAACTACATTTTTGTCAGGAATATCATCAAACACTCTGTGGGCATCATCTAAGTTGCCGCATTTTGCATACAAATACAACAAACTAGTGTTAACATACACATCATAATGAAACCCTAACTTCATCACAAGGGTATGGATCTTGGCACCCAATTGATAATCCATTAGCCTAGCACAGGCCTTTAGGACAAATGGGTAAGTAAAATTGTTGGGCAATAAGGCCTCTATGCGCATCAATTTATAGTACTGCGTAGCTTCTTCGAAGCAATCGCTTGACACCATGCCTCGGATCATGGTATTAAACAAAAAGATATTTGGGTGTTTGATTTGATGAAAAATGAGCTTGGTATAGTTTATTTTTCCTAATGCAAAGCTAGATCGAAGAATCATATGGAGAAGGTAACTGTCATCGCATAAGCCAAGACGGAGGAGGTGGCCATGGGCGTGCTTCAAGTGCCAGAAGGATTTCAAACCATCAAGGAGAGATTTTTTGAGCTTCAGAACATTGGAAATTGAAGGACTTCTAATGTTTGTGATTACGGTCATTGACTTTCTTCCCCGCCTATTTGTTTTTTATCTTATCGGTCAGATAGCTTCGTCGGTTGTTCATCTGTCTTCAGCATCATGCCGGGATTCTTCTTGCTTTTTGTGGGTATTTGTATTCAGTATCATGCAGCGATAGTAATGACCCATGAGATCAATTTCCGTCATTGTGCAACACCGGAATGTTTTTTGTCTTATAAGTAATTGATCCATTTAATTAAATTAGAAGTAATCCGTACAAATCATGAGCAACAGGCAAAAAATCCCAAAATCCCAAAACAATAGAACTTTGAATGTTTGGCTCAATATTCAACACACATCTTTATAATTCAAAAACAAAGTTAATTTTAACCGAAAGACTTTCAACGCGCACGCATCATTAACAATGGGAATCCCTAATGTCTAAACATTGAGTGACAAATAATTGCTACAAGTTAAGATATTATAAATAGTTTATTTCGAATATAAATAATTATATACTTAATAATTTATTTTGGATTCAAAATTAACTAATCATTGAAATTGACATTATTCTTTGTACAATATAATAAATTAAAGCGTGATTTGTCCACTTCCATTTTGTCCTAGCCCATTGGGTTAAAAGAAGCAATGCATCAAATGGCCGAAAACATCACTCTACTTGTACAATGATATCCATGCCTTCCAAGAAAAGCCACAAATAAATAAGAGATGGTAATTGGATTCAATTTGTATACATGGAGAGAACAAAAAAGACTACAATTTACAAACATGTGCTCCTGATCCTTCATGTTAAGCCGTTTTCAAATAGCATCCAAAGAATAAAATAATAAACAAAATTATATAAGGTATCTACACCAATCCATATCATAGGAACTCAAGCTTCCCCAATAGAATAATTCTTTTTGTTGATCAAGAACAAAAAGAACAACTATCAGTAGGACTAGCATCACAATATCATGACCAATAGATTTGATATTATTCGATGATATAAAATAAATAATATAAGTCAAACACACATCTGCTGATTCAGTGAGGGTCATGAGTTTTCATAAATAATGTAACTCATTTAAAAATCAATCGAAAGTAGATGTACCTATATAATAATAAATCACAATATATATTTGATTAGGTGTCTAATAGATAGCACCTATCAATCCAAAACCTATATTCCATATTGCCAATAGTACACAAGATAAAAAACAAATGAATGTGACTCCAAATAAACAAAATATAAGATAAAATATGGTGTTATAGCAAAGGATATAAGATTATAGTTTTTCTTTTTAATTTCAAATGATGTAATTAAAATTATTTTTGGATGAAAAATAAGAAAATCAAATTAAGAAAAAAACTTACAATACTAATTTTTATTACAGTATTAGTAATTTAGCAATTACATATTGTATTAATGAAAAATCGAGATTTAGATCAACTTAATTCATATTTATGGTAGACTAACTCTTCATACCATGTTAACACCTAATTGGCTTGCCAAATATAGTGGCATGACAATAGCGATGAGGCAACACCACATTCAATAGCATTGCACACATTGTTAATCTAATTTTTAGTTGTATTAGAATTTCATACAATGTTTTGCTAAAAAAAAACCATTCGAAGGCAAATTACGCAAGATAGCAGCTTAGGTCATGGATTTGGAAAGAACTTTGGTGGCTAGCTGCAATTTAGCTATACGAATGTTGCTTAAGTGATCCATGCAGTATTAATAATTGTGTTTTGATTTTAAAATTCATGCTGACTACTATTCACACAAGTAGATGTTATAACAGTGAGAGAAAAAAAGATGATAAAATTTTAGATATCATTTTAAGGCTTGATTCCTATTTCATTTTTAGTATCGGATATACTATTTCAACTCATATTATAAAATGTATTCCTAAGTTGATTGTTTTCTTATCAATTGTATTCCCTTACTTAACTATTAGAGCTTATATCCTCTCAGTGTTAATTACATGGGTGTGCTTAAAATTAGTAGTAACCAATTTTTCAAATGTGTTGTTGGTATGAACGAGTTGGATATGAGTAGTTATTTATAATTAGATTTTATTATAATAGAAATAGTTTTGAAAGAAAATATTACGATTTTTCTTAATTGAGATATATTTTTACATAAAATTATTTATACTATTTATATGTTTAACTATATGTTTTTATTGTCCATTGTGGCTCAATTATGAGAGAATAGTGGTTGGCAGTGTAGGAAAATCTTAGATCCCAATAAATGGTATTAAATAGTTGTTTTTAGTTTTGTATGGTGATGGTTAGAGTGGATTGATCCAATATGAACCTCTTAGCTATCAAAGTCATGCTCAAAAACTTTGTTTAAAAACTTGCAGAGAGAAGGATTTCCTATGGCACAAATGTTCTTCCGTACAACTCAGCTGGTCAACGTTGCTGTTAATATTAGGGTTGAACATTAATCGATTTGATGTAAATTAAAAAATAATCTACAATCAAATTTCACATCACTGCTTGATTTTTTGCCAAATTAAACCAAATGTTAGTTGATACAAATCGCCCAAATCATTGCTGTATGGTTTTTGTTTGGTTCAAGCATTTTATGTGTTCATAGCTTAAAAATTATTTTAAAATCTCATATAGTATATAATATAAAATTATCATATATTCATATATTAAATGTGTTCTACAATATATAATAAGTATAACCAAAATCAAAAAACAAAAAACAAATAAATCAAAAATAACAATTGCGTCAAAAATTTAATTATCGATCAATGAAGGTCCTAGTGCTAGAATTGAACTCAGTCCACATAACTCAGATAAGAAAAAAAATACAATATACTATTCAATTTGAAAAATTATTAAAGTATTACATTTGGATAAAGTACTAAAAATTTGATTTTTTTTAACTTTTTAATACCGCTTAAATCCTCTCTAATATTAATAAAACTTTGCTTAGAATATAACCAATTTTGATAATAAATAATAATCTTTATCATTTTAGGTGACACTTAATTTCTAAATGGACCCAAAATTCGACCACTAGTATTATCAAAATAATAATAGTTTTTCAGGAGTAAGACGTGAGAAGTTATTTAAAAAATTCCTTACTCTTTTTTTGGGCTACTCTTTCTGGACTTTCACGATTTTCAACGGGCCTTCACTTCATTTATGTGTCTTGTTATAGATTGGCCTAACGATAGTACCCATCAATTTCAATGCATGAGATATATGCATTAAGCTTCTATCATATGACTTAAAATCTGTTAAGCATTCTAATCAAGCTACTTTAGTGGCTATCAAATTATAACATAATAGAGATTTGTCATAAAAAAAAACCTCAAAAATCATAAAAAAAAAATATCTACATGAGATTTGAATCCATAATACTTTATAAAAATAAACTTAACATATCTAAATATAAAATTTTAGTAAATAAAAATATCACAAATATGTGAGAGAAAGAGTCATTATAGCTATCCATAAAAGTACAGATATCACAAAAAGGCCTATGCGGCCATTAATTTCTTTTTTAATAAAAATTAAACCCCTTCTTATCTCAAGCAACTTACATTGTCCAAGTGATAACAACGTTACCCCATCACTAAAACAATAGCGGTTTGAATCCTCCAGCACGGTATCCCATTTTCTTTAGTAGAGATATACTTTAATTGTATTTATAATTATTAAAATAAAAATAAAATAATTATTTTAAAAAAATAAAAAAAAAGATAAAAATATAGTTAAAAATTTTTATTTCCATATTTAATTATTAATATATAATAAAATAAAAATTAGTATTATAATATTTGGTATATAGTAATAGTATGAGAAATAGAGTGAGAATTTATACTAATATTTTTACCCTTATTTATTAATAATATCATTTCATTACAATTGTCTAATTTTTTATTTTTTTAAAAAAGATTTTGCTTCATATGATAATTTATTGATATATTTATTAAAATAAATTAATTAATAAAATATAATGTTAATAAATAAATTTTAGAAATAGTAATTACTGGTAATTACTTATACGGGCGGCGGCGAAAATGGAGGATTTTGAACGTTAGGCCAAATAGGAGCAAGGTTTCTGGAAGGCGAAGTGGGTAATTACCAATACAAGCAGTGATGAAAATTGAGGATTTCGAACGGTAAGTTGAAGAGGAGTAGTGTTTTCGGAAGGCAAAGAGGGTAATTACTAATATAGGCGGCGGTGAAAATGGAGAATTTTGAACGGTAGGCCGAAGAAGAGCAGGGTTTCTGGAAGGCGAAGTGGATAATTACTAATACAGGTGGGGGCAAAAATGGAGGATTTCGAACAGTAGGCCGAAGAGGAGCTAGGTGTTCGGAATGCGAAGTGGGTAATTACTAGTACAAGCAGGAGTGGAAATGGAGGATTTCAAATAGTAGGTCAAAGAGGAGCAGGGTTTCCGGAAGGTGAATGGGATAATTACATATACAGACAGCTGCAAATCGAATGTTTTTGGAAATAGAGGAGCAGCTGAAGGCGAAGGCGGAGGCGGCGGCGGCGGCGAAGGTGAAGGTGGAGGCAGGCATTATACCAGCCTAGGCAAAGCAAGGCTTCGAACGATGGAGACGAGGGCGTAACGGTAAAATTAATCGAAAGTTAGTAGAAATATATATTTCTTGCCTGCAAGAAATAAAAAATGCCTAACATTTGTTGATATTTTTATTCATTAAAATAAAAAAGTAGTTATTTCTTTAAAAATATTTATTTTATATTAAAATAAAATTAAATAATAAAATAAATATTTTACTGACATAAATATTGTAAAACATTGCCTATTCTCAAAATCATGGGGCCGAGGGTTCAATTCACATGCAATATAGATTTCAAAATAGATATATTTATAGTTTGATTTTCGCCTTAACCGTGCATTTGCATGCATTATTGAAATTGAAAACACTTAAAATTTGATAAACATTCCTATAAATTGATAACCATTACTTGGCATCAATGGTTGTTGCTTTATCAGGACCTAGAATGTTGCGGGTTTAATCCCCCTTTATTCTCTTGCACTTGAGCATTATCCTTGTTTTTGGGTGGGGTGGCTCAAGCATAGTGCAAGTGAGCATAAAGAAAATCACCTAACATCGATAATCCTATGAGCCATTAGAGTGTTTTTTGAAAAATAAAAAATTCATAAATGAAAATCATATATCCAAAATTCAATTAAGATGAATGAAATTTAATCAACCCGAAATACAAATTCAATAAATATTATGATTTATAAAATATATAAATCTAACAAATATTATAATCATTTAATAATTATTGTATAGATCAGCCAATTGTGTATATAATCGATAAATTCATCATGAAACATACACCATGTGATGTCCCATATTGGATGGGGAGGGGAACGAAGCGTACCTTATAAGGATGTGAATACCTCTCCCTTGTGGACGTGTTTTGAGGACGGTAGATGTCGTCTGTCAGGAACAAAATCGTGCGTCTGTATGGCGAAAAGGACAATATTTATAGTGGGTGCCCGAGAACATGACAGAAATGGTATTAGAAACGGAGCCGATTCGGTGTGCCAACGCGAATGCTGGGCTTCCAAGAGGGGTGGACTGTGATATCTCATATCGAATGGGGAGGAAAACGAAACGTGTCTTATAAGGGTGTGAATACCTCTCCATTGTGGTTGCATTTTGGGGGCGATGGAAACCGTCTGTTAGGAACAAAATTGTGCGCCTATATGATAAAGTGGACAACATTTACAAGCGGGTGCCTGGGAACGTTACATACCAATTCAAGAATGTAGGATCTATTGTAAATTTATAGATATTATGATCACTGTTAAAATATCATAATTTTAAAAAAGATATAAACTGATTTATTTATTTTTATTATAATAGTCAGTTAAATAAAATGATTGAAAAAAATATAATAATTAAAACCATCGCTCTGATACCATATGTAAAAAAAATGTTAATAATATTTAAATCATAATTCTCAAAATTTTTATTATAGTATTCTTTATTAAATTAATATATAGAAATATAAATTAATGAATCCATGAATATACAATTTTTAATTTATAAAAATAACCTATATAATAAATTAATTGAATTGTTTTTGCATTGAAGAACAATAAAATAATTTCTCTCTCCTCCTTTGTTTTTTATTAAAATATTTTTTGATATTATGTCATAATGATGTGAATACATATTTATTATAAAAAGAAATGATCATTTTAAAATTACTATAAAGTCACTTTTTTATACCAAAAAGTATGTCTTGAATATATTTATCTAATAAAAAATATAACTTCTCTATAAATAAATAAATAATATGTCTTAATTATTAATAAAAAATTATAATATTTATCAATTTAATAAATAAATATAATATATCTTATATCATATGCGGTTTTTTGTAATTATTTTTTTAGTGTTGTAAATTTTTTTGCAAGTTATATTACCCAAAAATATAATCTCAACGGTATGGAATTGAGATTTAATATCCCGAAATAAGGTTCATATGTGAATCTCAAGACTAAGGAACTTATGTTTGTCATAAGTCTCAAAAGAATATGCTATAGATTTACACAAACCTCAACCATTTATGAATACCTATTGAATATGATAAATTTTAAATTTTGAGTTTTAATTAAATTTAAGATTTTAACTATTGAATTTATACTGACCCAAAAAATAGTAAACTATTTTGATTTCTAGTTTCAAAAGCACCTACTACCATAAAAAATTTTAAATATTTCATTTAAAAACCCCAAAATTTTGGATTATCCTTCTATTTAGCTTATTTTTATGCCATATTTAGTTTTTCTTTTTTTAGTATTTTTCATCCCACAGCATAAAGGGGTAAGAAAACATACTTTAACTTGACCTTGAGTAGTGTGAATGATTGCTCCAAATATAAGGAAAATTGTATTGCTCAAATGCAATCATAATAAACATGTGTTTTTAATTTTAATAGAATGACATGTTTGATATGTATATATCTTTTAATTAGATAGACTAACACGTCTAATACTTATACAATTGGAAATATATATTTGCCGTCCTATAAATTATAATGTCTAATGGTTACATATGCGCTAATGTATATGTAAAGTAAACTCTTAAAGTTTTTCAAAGTCATTTTTAACCACATTTGAGGGGAGAGAGAGAAAGAAAACAAAGATAGTAAATAGGGAGGAAGAGGGAAAGGTAATTTTAAAAAATATATCTAGAAAATTATCGTGTAATTAATTATGGTAATTGCATAATAAGTATTTTTATTTCAGTTTTGCTATTAAAATTTGGAAAACTCAACATGTACTTTGTTAAATGTGGAGATTATTGCTCAAAAGTTCAATGCATGTGTTCATGGTTGTGTCTTCTTATTCTTGGCTTGCATGCACAATTATATTATTTCTTAGTTTATAGGATTTTGAAGAGTTTGACTTAATTTTATGAAATTTATTTCTAAATTGATGAGATTGTTGAAGAATTTCATTTGCATATTCAAGTTTTCTTAATAATTATGACAAATTTCTACAACCAAGTTATGAAGTATTTTTTTATTTTCAAATTTTGAAAAAAAAATTATTTATATAGATTTTTTTTTGTTTAAAAGAACCACAATAATAGATTTACTATACTACAATTTATAAAATATTCACTATATTTTTTATGCAAACATCATATATTTATTATTCATGGATTGAAAAGTGATGTTTGATTATACCTACTAGGTGTAAATATTAATAATTTACCAACAAATTTAAATAATAGCATATAACTTATTATAATATATAATATGTTGAATGACAGTTAATTTTTGATTATTTTATTGAAAAATATTAAGAAACCTTAGTTTTAAGCTCTATATTTTTATAATATTAAATTTTAATAAATATTAATTTTAATATATAAAAATTTTAATAAAAATAATTTTTAAATATTTATTTATATTTAAATAGTTAAAATTTTTTTATTAGATAGATTTAATAAATAATAAATATTTTTATGGATTAAGTATAATATCATCTTGGGGGATATCCTTGGCCCAAAAATAACATTAGGCCCCACATTGGCCCAATGTTTACGAGGCCCACTTTAAAGTTTATAAAGAATTCAACAAATAAATGTGAACATTGGCATTCCATGATGATGAGTTTGATATTCCATGATGAGTTTGATATATTAAAAAATCATGACTACAACTTGTTTTAAAAAAAATATTTTAACAATAAATTAATAAATAAAAACTTATTTAAGAAAATCAATTTACTGCAAGATAATCAGTGGTCGCTTAGCGGAGGAAGCATCGAGGACATTGAGAAATGGGAGTTCAGGGTCTATGGGACCTCCTCTCCCCCGTCGGCCGTCGTATCTCCGTCGAAACCCTCTCCGGGAAGCGTCTTGCCATCGGTCAATTCACTCTCTCCTCCTCATTCCACCCTAAGCCCTAGTTTAAATGGACACTTTTTTTCTAAGTTGCGTTCCTGCATATTACCAGCAATCATCAGAGGTTGTTTATTTGACCTACCTTTTTCTTCTTTTTTTTTTTTTTTTTTTTTTTTTTTGGTTTTTGTAATTTGATATAGATGCTAGCATATGGATGATACAATTCATGAAGGCTATGCGCGACGAGAAAGGGGAGATGACTCGGAACGCTCACTTGCTAGGCTTCTTTCGCCGCATTTGCAAACTTCTATTTCTTCGCACACGACCAGTGTTCGTGTTTGATGGCGGCACGCCTGCTCTCAAGCGTCGAACTGTCATTGCTCGACGAAGACAGAGAGATAACGCCCAGGCTAAGATTCGCAAAACTGCTGAGAAGTTGTTTCTCAATCAGGTGATGATCGCGCTACTTTAATTTGAATTGATCGTGCAAAAATTCGGATCGCATTGCTTATTTGGAGACGTTGAATACTGAAAATAGTTTC
Source organism: Nepenthes gracilis (assembly GCA_033239525.1). Lineage (NCBI taxonomy): Eukaryota > Viridiplantae > Streptophyta > Magnoliopsida > Caryophyllales > Nepenthaceae > Nepenthes > Nepenthes gracilis. The sequence continues at coordinate 23,761,243 of BSYO01000007.1, forward strand.
ACTGCTATTCAAATGTTGTATCTATTATCTTTGGCACTATCTTTAGTTGTAGGATTTGTCATGATAACTCTTTCACTTATAATCTTAATGCAGATTGAGGTATGATTTTACTTTGTTATTTCTTTATTGGAGGTCAATTGTATTGTGGAGGCCAATAATTAATTTTAAAGACGATTCTTTTGGTTGATTTTTTTGGAAGGTTACTTGAGCCTCTTCTTTTGGACCTTTGAAGTGTAAAAAGCGTGACTGCGGTTATTTAAGATTCTCATGTGAGAAAGGGACTCCAAAAGCATAGCTTTCCTCTTCTGAGAGAGTATGGCTGTATCAAACAGAAAAACTTACATTTCATTATCTGAAGGCATTGAAATATGCAGTCATGGATAAGTCTGCTATTCTGACATCTTTCTCATCGATATTAGGGTAGTGAGAATTATCAGTTAATTTTTTTGGGTGAGGTAGTTTAGGATAATTAATAAATCGATATGATTTATCGTTTTACATATATAGTTATTGTTGCGTCCTTGGATCCTTGCTCTGACTAGGACGAGGATCCGACAGCAACACGAGTTAATGTGTGGATGAAAGGGAGATATGGTGAGTACGAGGACAACGAAGAGAAGATTTTTTACGCGGAAACCACCCTTGTGAATAAGGTTGGGAAAACCACGGGATTTGCGTCCGAAAACCGGTCTTACTATATTTTTCTCGGTTATAAATGAGTCATAGAATGGCACAAGCCTGTTTCTCTCTCCTCTTTTGCCTCTTCCTTCCTTCATCCTTTTTTCATTTGATGCACAGTTAGGGTATTTATAATGTTTGAATCATCTTTGGTTAGTCGTCCACGTGGCGTTGATACATGTTGAAGTTGGTCACCAACTCTACCTACTCTGTCTTTGTTATCAAGAGTGTGACGTGCGTGCCTGATTATCCTTTCATGAAGTCACATTTGCAGTGATCGATCCCATTCATAGGCCACCTTTCGTCGTACGACTTGGCAGGGTTGCTTACCGAATCCTTGGGATGTCGCCTCCTGTGGCCATCCCTGGTCCGTGGGCCTCTGTGGTCTTTTAATTTGTCATGCTGTTTGGACTGGCCTTATCATCTGGGCCTCTTTGCCCCATTGGGTCTCTGTGATGCTTGGACCTTATTAACGGGTCCTCAGTTCTGGCGCCCAACAGTTATATTAATCCATATGAAAAGTAAAAATTGTTGTGCTTTTATTGGTATTTAAACATTATATATTATGTCATATAATTTAAAAAACACCGTGCATTGTTAAATTATTCACAAAAATAGAACAATTATACTTTAATAATTTGTAGGATCATGATTAGTCTAAAAAATAGTTTGTCATTAACATCCATTTTTGACTTTATATACATAGGCAAGGTAACAGATAAATAGAGTATCATGTGACTTAGGCTCCATTTGTTTGTTGAAAAATATTTATTCAATTAAAAATATTTTTTATGGAAAATATCTTCTTTAAAAATAATTTTCACATTTGTTGGGTTCCAGAACTGGGGACCCATTAATAAGGTCCAGGCATCACATGGACCCAATGGGCCCAAGAGTCCTAGGTGATAAGGCAAGTCCAAGTAGCGTGGCAAATTAAAAGACCATAGAGGCCCATGGACCAGGGATGGTCGCCGGAGGCGATGTCCCAAGGATTCAGTAAGCAACCCTGCCAGACTGTACAACGAATGGTGGCCTGTGGACGGGATCGATCACTGCAGATGTGACTTCACGAGAGGATAATTTGGCACCCACATCACACTCCTGATGACAAGGACAGAGCAGGTAGAGTTGGTAATCGAGTTTAACATGTATAATGCCATGTGGACAACTAACCAAAGATGGTTCAAATACTATAAATACCCTAACTGTGCATCAAATGAAAAAAGGAGGAAGGAAGGAAGAGACAAAAGAGGAGAGAGAAACAGGCTTGTGCCATTCTGTAATTCATTTGTAACCCAGAAAAATATAGTGAGACCGGTTCTCGGACGCAAATCCCGTGACTTTCCCAACCTTATTCACAAGGGTGGTTTCCACGTAAAAAATATTCTCTTCGTTGTCCTCATACTCACCATATCTCCCTTTCATCCACATATTAATTCGTGTTGCTGTTGGATTGTCGTCCTAGTCAGAGTAAGGATCCGAGGATGTGACGACATTTTCTACGGAAAATATTCAAAAAAATAACTTCTCATTGAAATATTTTTTAGCATTTGGCATTTATAAGAAGATATAGAGTATCACACAAATCGATCAACGATAATGGATGTCGACTGTTATTGATTGTAGTAATATTTTCGGGATGGTGGTGATATTTCACAGTCAAAAAAATATTTAAATTTATCAACTATCGGCATTTAATATGCTTGTAGTTTATTTTAGCGATGGGGATAGGGATGTTATTGATTGGTAATCGATAGCTTGGTTGGGGCCGTCAACAGTTGGAAATTGTCATTAGAAACAAATGGGACAGGGTCAAGGCGAGTTATCCAACAATTGATGTGGCAGCAGACCTGGGTGAAAGTGTACTGATCAACAAATAATAATGACGGCCAAAGGCATCACTGCCTAATGACTGGAGACGAGGTTGGGATGTCAACAGCTAGTGACTGATGGTGGAAGCTCAAGGCATCACATGTTGATTGGTGACCGACGGTGGCCGGCATGCTGTACTACAACTAATGGTGGTAGCTTGAGAAATCCCTGTCGGAGTTCGGTATCATGTGTTGCAATGGTATCATCTTGGATAAAACTTTTATTAATGGGTGTTGCTGATTATTATTGAGTAGTTGTTGAGCTCCAAAAAATAACTTTCCGTTTTGAAAAAAGAAAGTCATTTTTTGGACTTTAAGCCTTATTTTCTTTTGACTAGTTACATTTTCTCCGTTGATTTATTTTCATGTACGTGCCAAATGTTGAAAAATTTGAAAAGTATTTTCCCTTGTGCACCAAACACAAAAAAATGAGGAAAATATTTTCCAGTAAGTTATTTTTTGATAAACAAACAGGCCCAAATAGGACTCATTAATTTGGTTAGTATGAAATTAAGTTCAAGTTATGACTCATTAGTTTTATAAGTTTAGCTTAAATGAACTGAGCTAACGCAGAGCAATAGTAGCTAGCTTAATATTCATTTGTGCAGTATAATACAAAATATGTAGATATGTGTCATTTTAACTGTAGATATCTGGTATGCAATATGTTGGTATGTAGTATGTAAGGTTTTTTAAACTTTCGTAACTGTAAACTGATGACAAATTGAATTTGATCATTTGATTCCTTATAAATAAAATACTAAATAAAGTTATTAAGGAATTTGTTTGATTAACAATTTTAAACCTATGTCGAATGATTGATACTCTTTCCATAGATGTTAGTAGTCATTAACGTATTAAATTGATGTTTCTAACTGAAACAAATGAAAGCATTTTCCAAGAAATTGTGAAAATAGAGAAGGAAAAGAAAATTGAAAAACATAAAGCATAAAATTGTTTTCCCTTCCAAACAGGGCTGTTGCTTTTTAGCTTTCTAAATGAAAAACAGATAGATTTGAACATTTTTCTAATATTCCGTTTTCCTGGAAAAAAATTTCAGAAAATAGTCACTACTGAACAAGCACTATGTGTTTCATACCAACTCCCTCTTCAGCATCTTACCTAGAATAAGAACAAGAAGGAGAATCTTGAAAACGAGAATACTCTTCCCAATTATTGTTTGCTACATACTTGAGGAGATTGCAGAGAACCATTATCATAACCATGAAGTTTGCTTCATCTGTTTTCATAATGAATGATTGAATGCCATAATCTACCAACTTGTTGCTCCATTTTCCTCATCTTCATTATATGTTTTCATGCCCTGGTGCGTTGTCTCCACCATATTGTCCAATTTCAAGGCTGTGCTATTGTTGAAGTAGTATGTGAATTCACATCAATCTTTCTTACCGCCAAAATTCAATTGGGAATGAGTTGGATTATTTGCCTAATTTGTGCCCTTCTTGTGGGTGAACTTAAAATGTTCTTCATACTGCTTCTGGAATGGCAGATTTTCTTCTGTCTGAACTGATTCTGATCCCCATACTTCCTTAGTGGCAATCCTTCTACCTTCAGTTCCTATTTGACTAGTATCATTATGGCCAAGGGGAATGGGAGCCAATAGTCTCTGCTCTAGATCATTTCATTTTTTTAGTACTGGGAGTTGTCTAAAGATGGCATTCTCTCTATCTGATGACTCCATTCCGAGAGATCTGGCCTGGCTTTAGTCTTGTTAACCTTTCCAAAGATTTTGTTCAGATGGTATGGTTGCATGTGTTACATAACAAGGTATGTTTATGTTCTGACATTTTTTCCGTAAGTAATTGTTGGACTCAAACAGATCAATCACAAATTTGCAATGATGTCACTTGCGAATTGAGATATGTATTCATTTAATTTATTAAAAGTAAGGTGCTTATATACTTATACTCCTGTCTAGAAAAATGAGGGTGAAACGTAAAGATAGAGATTTTAAGGTTAAGTGCATCTTTCAACAAGAATGTAATGCATGTCTTTGACTTCCATTTTGGGGTTGGTAATCTGAATTTCCAATCTTCTTAGCAAGAGGGGAAATGTCTGATGGTCTGAGCTTTAAACTTAGGATAGTTGGAGAATGATAGTAAACCTGAAGCGTTTGTTTTTAGGAGCATGCACCTTTTATTTTCTCGAATTGCAGAGAAGGAATATTCGATATTATTAATTGGATGGATGGAATTGTCTTTTTCCCTTTTAATCTTCTCGAAATTTGGAGCTGGGACGAGGGATTGCAGCACTTCTATTTTTTTATCTGAGATGCTTTTATTATTTAATCTGAATAAATATGTTTGCAGGCAAAATTCCTGTATGCAGAATATTTATTACCTTTGCACTGGTTGAATACTCCTTAGTTTGTACCAGCATGCTGTGGAAGGTTGATGCGAGGAGACTGCTCTCTCAGAATGCAGTCAACTCTGTTATTATTCCTGATAATTAATGTGTTTCCTGTGGGGCTACTCTCTCATGATGCTTAGTACAGGACAGAAAATTTATTAGTTGATCCTTTTTGGCTTTATAGAGAATTATAGTGGCATGTGGTTAGTCATGATTTAGCTGCTTTTAAATCTCTTTCGTTTAGTTTCATTTATATCATGGTGCCAGTTTCTTTGTACTGTTACTTTTGTGCTTATTAGTGTAGTTCAAGAAACTAAAAGAACTGGAAGATGCGCTTGAGAAGCAGAAATTGAAGAACGATGCTAAAGGTGAAAAGGTTATGCTGGACCAAGCTGACACGTTGGAGAAAAATGATGTGATACCAGAAAGTTGTAATCAAGAAAAGATAGATGAAATGTGAGTGGATCTGGCTAGAATGTTGTCTATTCCTCATGTTTTAGTTAGAAGCATGGAAATGATTTAAGTCATTTTGATAAGCTGTAAGGTTGGCAGCAACCCTTGCTGCAGAAGAGCATAGCCCGTTCATTGCTGGTGTGTCAGCATCTACTCATGCAACTGGTAACTTTGATAGTTCTGCATCTACATCTGCTGCTGCCGGACCCCTGACCCTGGATGATGAGGATGAAGATGATGAAGAAGAGATGATCTTGGTATGTATCTGTTTGAGTATTGATCTTACAATGATCACTGCATTCTTATGATATCTACTACATTTTGAATTCTGGAGATGTCCGATCCTAGTTTTTTTATTGTTCTTTTACTCAGTCAATGTAAAATATGTCACATTGGTAGGCTACAGAAACTACAATTAATTCTTCCTGGCTTCCCTGGCTAGAAGGTGGGCGAGGGTGGGGTGATAGGATCTTACAGAGTGGAAAGCAGAATGCAGCTTTTGATCTTTTAGTTTCAGTGGCCTACTGCAAGGGAGTTAAGTACACCAAAAACACTCAGCCTTGTAGCTCCAAACCGCCAGATCAGCAGTGCATAGCTGTTTACTGTTTTTAAGTGTTTTCAGTATCGGGTTGTTTGGGTATTCACTAAACAATCTAGAGTCTTTGATGAGAAGAGTGCAACCGGGTTATTTTCATTATTTGTACTTTTTTGATTATAGTGAAACCACTTCATATTGTGCCCATGGATGTAACTTTCATTCCGAGAGTAAATTATGTAAATTCATTGTCTTATGTGTGCTTAGATTCTTATCTTAATTCCGCTTTTGCACACACCAAATTATTTTCAGAGAGTATTGATCAAAAAATGGCATAAAGAATTTCGAATGCCAAGTTGGTGTCGGAGTAGTTTGGTGTCTAGAGCAACTTCAGCTTGTGGCAAATCAAGATTAGCGATTTGCTTATTTAACGAGGACTTCACAAAGGCCAAAAGGGAACAACGACTAATTCCTCCCCTTCTGGCAAGGAATGGGTGGATCTTGATCTATGTGATATGAGCATAATTTGGCTATGCCTGCCTCATGAAGTTCTCTACAACGTTGCCAAAGAAAAGTAGGCCAAGTAGTTATAGGCCAAATTAGAGAGGCTTCATATGACGAAGTTTTTCACAAATCAACTTTATTTGTAGTGACAATTGTATACACTTGAAATGAAGAAAGGTACCTTGGTCCATGAATATTTAGAAAATTTCGACAAACTTATTTGTCCATTATAATGCATCGATGTCAAGATTGATGATGAAGATAAATCACTAATGCTTTTGCGCATCGATGAAGAAGATAAATCACAATTGCTTTTACGCTTTCCTTACTTCTTATCACTATATGGCAATTTCACTAACCTATGGCAAAGAGATAATATTTTGGATGACATGACTGCAATTTTGCTATAAGAAGATATTGATCGGAAATTAGCTTCAATTAGCCAGGCTGTGGGCCTTGAAGCAAGGGACAGATCTGATTTTAGGCCAGAAAATCAGAACTTGTTGCAATCCAAATCGAGGAACAGCAGATTAATTAAGTAAAATTATTGTATGAAGCCAAATACATTGTGAAGGATTGTCAGAAGCTTAAAGCAAAAGTGAATAAGGAGTTGAAGCCCAAAACTACCAGTTTGGTCGAGAGGTTTGGGCAAAACTAGGAAGGTATTGTTCTCTCCGCTTCTTTAGGAAATTTGTTGATAGGGATTTTTTATTATGAGTGCTCATTTCACATGTGCCTGAATAAAGATTTGTTTTCTATGTACCGACCTTATAATGGTGGTACAATTCTTATGAACAAAATTGTTAAGTTTGAGACAATTGGGATCTGAAACATCAAAGTTAAGTTGTTTGACGGAAATGTATGAACTCTAACCAACATTAGATATGTCCCGAATCAAAGGATGAAAATGTTGGTATTGGTATCCGTATTAGTCACGACCATATCGATATTAAATAATACTTGCCAGTATCGAATATATCGAAAGAAAAAAATTCAGAGAATTATAAGTTGATAAGCAAATACCAGTCGATATTATCGTACTATGGTAACATACTATGATATTGTTTTAGTATCAAAAAATATTGGTATCAGGGGAACCTATATCGATATATATTAACCGATATATTGGAAAGTAGTCAATATTTTCATCCATGCCCTAATATGAAAAGAAATTTATTTCTTTGGGTGTTTTTAATTTTCTAGGATGCAAAATTGTCATAGAAAACGATTCTACAAAAATTACGATGTGAGCACTTATGGCGACAAGAACAAATAGAGTTGAGAATTTCTATGAGCTTGTAGGAAGTGCCGTAATAGTTGGAGCATCCGACATTACTATGGATGTGATTGATAATATGTAGTTATGGCATTTGTGTCTTAGCCGTTAGGTATATAAGTTAGCATAGACTTGAAGAGATCTACAAGCGAAACAATCTAAAAGGTATCAAGTCTTGTAAAATAGATTTTTGTGGACACCGTGGTTATAGAAAATATCATTAAGTAACTTTTTGCACTTCGACTCACTCCACAAAATGTATACTTGATTATGTCCATTTGGATGTCTAGGGTCCTTTGCAAGTCACTTCAAAGGATTGATCCAATTATTTCATTTCTTTTGTTGATTATTTTTTGAGGAAGTTATGAATTTACCTAATTAAATTCAAATTTGACATGTTTGAAACTTTTAAGCGGTAGTAGGCCATGTGGGGATACAGACGAGAGAGAGGTGAAAGCGCTTCCCATGGACAATGGAGATGAGTACACCTTTACTGAGTTAAAGATGTTTAGTGAGGAGGATGACATCACTCGACATTAAATAGCCCCTCAGCCTCAACAAAATGGAGTTGTTGAGCGTATGAACACAACTTTACTTGAATAGGCTCTAAGTATATAGTGTCGCCACCTTGTTGGAATTTCAAAAAGGAATTTTCGCTCGAGGCTATCAATACCACATGCTCTCTTGCCAACATGTCGCTTTCTACAGCAATCGGCCTCAAAACACCAAATGAGGTTTAGTTAGGTAAACCCACCTACTATTGTTTGCACATTTTCTATTGTCTCGCATATGTTTATTCGAATGCTGACAAGCTTAAACCGAGGGCATAGAAATGCTTTTTTCTTAATTATGTGCATGTTCTAAAAACTTGTAGGTTGTGCTACCTAGGATCGGATAAGTCACACTTTATTATCTCCAAAAATATTAAATTTGTTGAAAAATCAATGTTGATATCTATCAGGAGGCTCGAGACAAAAATTCAATTGTATGTTTGGTTTGAAAATCCAGACTAAATTATGACTTGATACCAGATAGCAGTGAATCTTAAATTCCAGATTTAGATTTGTTGTATGACTTGATGAAGAGGATTCACGAACTTACAAAAATTAGAGGTCACAAAGGATGCAGATGTGAAGGAAATAATAATGTTTAAGTTTTTAAATAATAATTTTGATGCATCTGAGGGACCTGAATTATCATACAAATTAGGGAGCAGAGTTATTTCTTCATAAAGTCCGAATAGTGACAGTTCCGGTCTTCGTAACTTCAAATTTTTGTTTAGCGCACCACAACAAATTAAACTAAATGTAAGAAGTATACAGGATTCACTCCCTGGTATATCATCCGACGCTCAACTCAGTGATCTTTCTTTTTGAACCGAAAGACGAGAAAGGAAATACTAAAATGGAAAGAGGATGGGGATTAGTATGAATTTGGAAGAGTTGTACTTATAGTCAGGATTCTTGTCCGTTCGGCTAGCTTTTTGAAATCACTGTCTTTGTTGTTTGTATCTTGAGCTGTTTCAAGACAGCTATTGAGAGGAGTTACTTTTGGTAGGTTACTGCCGTTCTAATTTAATGAGAAAACCGTTTAATTATTAGTAGTGGGATTGTTTTAGTCATTTATAGATCGGGTTATTTATTGGCTTATCATTATCCTTTGACCATTTGGATTGAGTGTCTCAATTAATACATTGGAGAACCGTTATTCGGTTGCCATTATCTGTTTCATGCTTCCACATTTGGGCTGTTGAAGCTCAGCCCTATTTAGATTTGCATTGGGCTGATTTGCCTTTGGCTGCACCCAACAATTTTGTATAATTTTTTGAAAAATAAATGAAAAAATCATGGTCGGCTCATTTCTACTCAGCCTAAACAATTGAAAATATTTTATCTAATGGGTCTCGTATTATTTAATTTATCAGATTTGATTGATAGATAATTTTAGTTTGAAAATTACAATTTTTTTCTACCCCTAAAAATTACAAATAACTATCATGCACTAATTTTCAATTCTAAGGAATTGGAATATGAAGTTTGCAAATTCTGTCATATGCCAAACAATAGATTTAAATTTAAGACTAGGATTCAAATTCCAAATTTTAGGTGCAACCAAACAAAGCTTACAAGAAAATGGGTTACTTGATGAAAATGAAAGAAAAAGAGTACTGGGGCTATTTCATAATTAGCAAAAAAGTTAAAAGCGCATGGCTGTGGTGAGAGAAACGAATTCCACAAATTTTATTCACAATTAGTCGTAGAGAGAGAAGCACATGACAAATACTGGAGAAATCATTAAAAAAAATGTGTGGGTGTGTTACTGTCCTGCATATCTCTAACCTGTTTCTACGCCCATGCTTCTCAGGATGAGAGGTTTACCAGAAGTTTGATCTGTTTATGGTTGGAAGAGAGCTCAACTTGGGAAAGGGGGCATGCTGATAGCACATTTCTTGTATTTAATATGGATAAGGGAATGCAATTTGATGCTTTTTTGAATTGCAGCACAACTTGTAGGATGAAATTATCCAAGTATTCTCTTAGATAATGTTCTTTCTTACATAAATATTACTTATGCAGCCAATGACGAATGGTAGTGTGGATCCAGCTGTGTTAGCTGCTCTGCCTCCGTCCATGCAGCTTGATCTTCTTGTTCAGGTATATCTGATAAGCAATGCTGAACTCTTGCTTTTACTACCTTGTGCCTCTCTGAGTTCTTATGTTTTGTATTGGCCTCTGTTCGATAGATGAGAGAGAGATTGATGGCAGAGAATAGACAAAAATATCAGAGGGTCAAGAAGGTAGGCTGCAGATGCTCCTAAACTTTATCTTTGTCAATAGATAACCGTTCTATTAACTGGATCTTGAAGACTGCTGCTTTTGGATTGACTTTTTTCTTTGTTAACTTCGCACAAGCCTATCAAAGTGAATAGTCAATGCATGATATTTGGAAACTTTTTGTTGTGAAATTTTATTTGAGGCTTGACTTAGTATCGCCATTAAGTTGAACATTGAACATGGTTCAGTTTAAAAAATATTTATTTGGAATAATAAGTTATATAATTGACACTGCAGGCATATAAGTTCATTACAAGATTTATGATTGTAAACTGGGTCTGACATGCACTCTACCTTGCTTACATGCTCTTTGAACATCAATTTCTTTTATTAGTGGCTTCACAAAATTGATAACATGGTTTTCAAAAGTAGCAAATTGCATTAAGTGGTGGGATTTGCAAATTCAAATCACAGCCATAATTGGTAATGGTCATTACATTCATGCTTTCTCGGTCTTCAATAGCAATTGTAATTGTGAGACCATCCCAGACTTTTTCTTTTTTTTTGGTCATTTTTCTTGGTTTTGCCTTATGGTGTGTTAAATTGTAAGTGCACAATATTGTATCAAGTGATAAAGTAATAAATTGAGGATAGTCTCTCGAGGAATTGAATTTTTACTAAATATCAAAATGAGCATTGTCCTAATAATATCTAAACAATTGAATTAATGAGGGAATAGCTAAATAACTAATCGAATAATTAATCACAAAGCAAATCGCCCTAAAATGAGATTAAATTCAATAAAGAAAGATATTAATGTATTTTTTATTTCATCTAAGTATTCCTATGTACCGCCTTTTAATTTCTTATGAATGATATTCAGTCATAATGATAATTGAGATAGTAAGGATATTTAATTCTGCCTCTTGGGTTACATCAAAACTATATTCAAATATTTATCCACTATATCTTTATATAAATAAAATACATAAACATACATAAAGCTCAATCTATTGCTTCAATGCAAATAATGTCACTTCTCTTAAAATCAATTATATATGCATCTCCTCTTGGTCTCAAGATGTAATATTAAATCATTAAATTTAAAGAGAAGTAATCATAAAGAGAGAATATTGTTTCATGAACAAATTTTAATAGTACATAGTTTAACCAAATGCTATATCTATAACCCTAATAATAAAAATTTAGTTCATGTTTTAATAAATAACAAATATGAAAATAGTGGTGTTCATCTTTTTGAAGGATGATGAAGGAAAAGGGGAAGAAGAAAAGAAGAAAATTGGAAGAAGAAATCTGCCCCTTGGATTCCAGTTCTACCTGCCCAGGTTCTAGTGTTCTCTCTGGCCAAACTGTTCCTTATATTTTTCTTCTGCAGTGCCAAAGTGCTCTTTGTGTGCACCCTAGCCTTCCCCCCCTTTTCGATGGAAACAGCCCTCTTCTAAATACTAGTCCAGCCTTCCTCCTTTGCCCTAGTATTCCTTTTTATGTTGCTTAAAATTTTGGAGTAAAATTTTGCTGAATTGATCTTCACATCTTCCAGCCAATCAAGGCTTAAACTTACCAATTTTTTTTTTTGGATCTTTTAAAATTCACTTAAATTGCACATGCGTTTTATTCTGAAATCGTTATAATCTCATGACATGTGTAGAGACAAAAGTGTATGGCTTGAAGTAAGCTTCGTAACAACACTAACTAAGCTTAGGAGAAGTAAAAATGACCATTTTGCCCTTGTTCCTTCAACAACTTATTTTCCTAATCAACTCGGAACAAAATTTTGATTAGAAGTCATTGAAATGAGAGAATTTATCATTACATAAGATCCAAATTATGTATATAATTTAATCATATCACCTTTGTGATGGAATTTTGAATTCTAAGAGAGTGCACCTTTTTTTTTTGGGTGGAATAAACGAGATATGAAGAGCTTAGACCAAAGCTAAGTCTTCAACATTTCAATTTGAAAGCTGTAGGTATGTTGATACTGTTAAAATCATGAGGCAAATCACCCATCTCATGCTCTGTTTCCCTTGCAAGAATTTGCCAAGGGTTAGGATATACAATTGTAAGTATCTATCACAGACAACATGTAAGCACAAGTTTCTAAGATGAATTGAATGAATAGGACCTTTCTGGGCTAACCTGAAATCTGAAGCTTCTTAGGTATTTAAATAATTCCCCATAACTTTAGCTTGCTTAAGCCTGTCGTAGATCTGCTATTTGATATACAACTGATTGAATTACCTTGATTTTTAGGTTTTCAATTTAGGGGATGCGATCTTCTATTACCATTTTTTCTTTTTCTTTTTCTTTTTTTTTTATCCAATTTTACTTAAGGTGATTTGATTTTGTCAAATGTTTGTGGATTCTGTAACATCACTAGGAAACTTAATTTAAGTTTTTCCTCGCCTATACATACATATACACATACATATATAATTACATATACTTGCATATGTATATACAATGTACAACACAGACACATGCACACGCGCATGCACATACATATACACATGTATCTTTTTTTTTTTTTTTTAGAGTATGAACTTGTCCATTTCCAATTTATTATATATGTTAACTTTCACAGGATCTTGGGTCAAAATTTAAAGATGAACTACAACACTTGATTTTGTGTCCATGTTTATCAGACATGGGTGTGGTTGAGTTGGAGTTTGTTGAGACTTGAATAGGGAAGAAATCAAAACAAGAAAGAAGCCCAAAACTACACACACTTGTATGCACAAAGTAGGGTCAATTCAACTTAAAAGCCTAGGTTATCAGATTATGGGCTAATTCAAACTTAAAGACCATCACAACTTCTCTTAAATGTTCGATGCGGTACTTCTTAGGCCCACACATGATTTGACAAACTTATTCATGATTACCCATTTTTTTCAATTACGTGCCCCAAGTGATGGAGCATTCTTTGACTAAAACTTCACATTTATGTCTACTAATTCCAACATTGCAAATGTGTGTTGACTATGAGGGAAAAATGATGTGAACAAAATATATTTGTAGCTCATTTTGTGTGATTTAGTGGAATTACGTAGCTCTTCGCCCATAGTTTTTCTCTATATTGAATAGGTTTTTTCCATGTGAATCTTTATTTTGTTCTTCTCTTTTTTCTTGTCTTTATCTGCTAGTGGTGTTGGTGCCTATTTGATTTGTGGTTTTCTTCGGTTTGTCAAGACAGTGGGCTGCCTATCATTTTCTTTTATCAAACGAGTCAAAGGGCAAAAAAGAAAACTATAATTTATTTGTGGGTTGATTGTTTTGGCGTAACTCACAACTTCGCAAATAGCAGCTGTGCGATTTTCAGGAAAACAGTCTTAGGAGAGAGTACCTCCCATGGCAACAAATTCTGCTCAAAACCACATTGGTTAAGAATATAGATTCTTCTGTGCCATATTTGTCCTGTTCTCATGTATATTAGGCTGAGGCTTTGCAAATCAGTTGTGTGCATGAAAAATCGCCACAACTAAGTTGCAAATGAGCAATTCCTGCAAAAGGTTCATGTGTAACATATGTCCCAAACCCAAGATCTACCTGAATAGCCCAATCTCATTGCATCCTTCTGGGCACACACCTCTGTCAGCCGCATTCCTATTGCTCATATAAAACCAAACAGCAAACATGGTCTCCTATCCCTACTTTCTTTAGACTCATTGTGACAGAAACGCCTGTATCCCTTCTGTCCTCGGCTTACCCTAATTACCACAACCCAGTTCATTTCAACACCAACCTTCACTTGTGGCTGAAGCACAGTTGGGTCTCAAGCCTCAACGAAAAACTAGAATGGTTGGAGAACAAAAGCAACCCTTCTTTATTGTCTCGACCAGGAATCAAATTATAAGTTTGAAACTTGACCTTACAAAATCCAATCTCAATAAACAACCCTCTAGATTTCTTCCTTGCTTTACTCAAATCCAAGACTAAGCAATAAGATTTTGTTCCCTGTACACTATCAGAATCACCAGCATAGAACCACAGATTTAAAAGGCTGGATCACATCTCACCCATAAGCTGCCGTTATGCTTTCCCACCTCTATCGAACACAGAAACATCCTCATTCTTCATGCAGTTGTGACTAGAAATGAATCTCATAGAAAAACGTTAAAAAACTGTATGGGGAGATGAATAAGAAACAATGATTCCTAGACAGAGTGAGAAAGAACGAGAGAGTTGAAAACTTTTTCCTTGCAAGGAATCAAACAACATTGACCTAAATAATTTCAGAGAAATTAGTAGTAGTGAAGTGTTATGATATTTCTTTTTTTTTTTTCTTCTTAAAGAAAGTCAACAACTTAGTCAAATTCTTAGTACTGGGCACTTATTCATTTTAAAATCATGTGGATCAATGAACATGAATTTGTGAAGAAGGAAATTGGGATGTAATGGCCATAATCATAACGTAGCATTGGCGCTGCTATTTCTGCCAAATCATGACTTTTATGGCACATTTGACTCTGAAAGGAATCCTCAGTTTGTATGTTTTGCTGCAACTTAGGATTTGACGAAATTTCAAGGCATTCGAGTTGCTTCTCGTGGTTTTGCCCCTTACCTTAAAGTTGCTGTACCTTTTGCAATTATAATTCAGCTAACTTGTGAAGCATGTATAAGTCTCAGTTTTCTCTTTGTTATGTTGCTGGCAATAGAATTGGAATGGGCAACTTGTAACTTTCGGAGCATTAAAAATTGTTATTGACGCACTGGTTAGTAATTTTCATTGCTACTTTCTTACTCCACATACTCCTTGCAGAGGTCTGAATTTATCATTCATGATTCATGTATGTTTGCAAGGTTGGTTGAAAAGTATTACTTTCCTATTAATTGATTGCATAATCTTTTGTGCACACAAGCTGAAAAATGTTGGATAGATGGTCAAGTACGTTCCATAAGTTAGATCCAGAGCTGCATATGGTTAATTACCTTCTTTGCAATTGCTATTTCATTGATGACCCTATGTGATTTTATTTGTGCCCGTTGAGATTGCATAAATAAATTTCCTAAGCGAGTTACGCCATTCTTGTTTTTTGAGAACTCAAAGAGTGGTTCTTTTTATGATTCCTTAGGCCCCTGAGAAATTCTCAGAGCTCCAAATTGAGGCATATCTGAAAACTGTCGCTTTCCGCCGTGAGATTGATGAAGTTCAAAAAGCTGCTGCTGGAAAGGGAGTAGGTGGTGTACAGACTTCCCGGATTGCATCTGAAGCGAATAGAGAATTCATTTTCTCATCATCATTTACTGGAGATAAACAGTAAGATTTCATCTGCTTCAGTTATTGATTGACTATTATGCATAGAAAGTGGAATTTTGGCTGCTGACATACAGTGAACAACTCTTGATGGAACTGTGTTATATTTGACTAGAGTACTTGCCTCTGCTGGAGTAAGTGAAAGAGATGAGAATCAAGTACAGGCAGGAAAAGAGCCTTCCTCCATGAATTTATTGAGTGGCATAGCATCTGCTGTTAAATCTAATCCTGGTGACCCGTTATCTGATAATAATGTGAGTGGCTTCAGTGATGATGTTCAAACATACCTTGATGAGAGAGGGAATATGCGTGTCAGCAGATTAAGAGCTATGGGCATCCGCATGACAAGAGACTTGCAAAGGAACTTAGATCTAATGAGAGAACTTGAACAGGAGACGTTGACTAGTAATGATGCAGAAAATGCTCAGCGTAACCTTAATGGAAAAATTATGGAGGCCCTGAGAAATCTTAACAGTGTCAACCATTCTTTAGGAATTGCAGATGAGTCCAATCTTGAAGCTGAGCGAGAGAAAAGGGCAAACTCCTTATCAGCTGATGAGAGACATAAGGATAAGCCTGCAGAAAAAATTGAAACCTCTATAAAGATAACCTTTGAAGATAATGGAGAGCAGGAGTCTTTAGATGGTGATGATGAACTGTTTGCTCGTTTAGTAGCTGAGAATCCTGTTACAATTTCGACTGCTCGTAATAGTCCCTCAAGAGTTCACACTTCTGATTCTGCTTTAGATTGTGAATGGGAAGAAGGGATCGTGGGAAAGGATGCTTACAATTTAACTAAAGATAATAATTTGGAAGTAAGGCCGTTTCAGGTGGAAGAGAGCAACAATTATGAGACAGAATTGGAATGGGAGGAGGGAGTGATGGGAAAGGATGCTTACAATTTAACTAATGATAATTTGGAAGTAAGGCCATTTCAGGTGGAAGAGAGCAACAGTTATGAGACAGAATTGGAATGGGAGGAGGGAGTGAGTGACATCCGTAGAGATGATTCCCCTTATCCTGCTTGTTACGGGAAGACTTTATCAAAAGGTTCTATTGAAGAAGAAGCTGCGTTGCAGGAGGCCATAAGGAGGAGTCTTGAGGATTCAAGGGATGGGATGCTTATAAATTCTTTGTACGAGTTGGAGAAAACTGAGAAAATAGTTGATCCTACATCAAATATGCTGCTGCTTCAGGAAAATAAAATTGCTGGTCCTGGCTTGCAACTAGGAAACAATTTGCATGAGAGTGGATCATCTCAGAGATTTTATCTTGCTGATTCAAGGTCCAATAGCATCATTGGGAATGATATTGCAGATACTGTTGGTTCTCCTGCTGTGCAATTGACATCAGCAGCAACAATTTCTAGTCGTGACATGGAAATTCTAATCGATAGGCCTTCTAAAAGTTTCTGGAGTTCAGATCATGAGTATAGAACTGAAGATGCTAGCAAATATGAGTGTCTACTTGGTGAAAGAAAGACTAAATTAGTTGATTCTGTTACTGCTGATGTTGATCAAAATAATTATGATTCTGCACCAATATGCAACTTCAGTAACACATCTGCTGTTGCTATTTGTCCAGAAGATTCGACAATTGAAGAACCAACATCACATACTGATTTTAAGAGACAAATAGCAGAAGTCTCCCATGCTTGTGTTGAGGGGATAAAGCATGATTTAGATGTGCATACAAACAAAGATTATGAGGACAGCAATATTGAAGTTCCAAGGACCAATCTGGTGGTTGAATTTGAAGATCTTAGTCAGGAGTATACTACTCTTAGAGAAGAGCAGAGGAAGCTTCAACACAATGCAGATTCTATTAACAGTGAAATGTTTGTGGAATGCCAGGTATTCACTAAAGCCCTTTTCTTCTAGTTAAGCCATTCAAAATTGTTGTTTCTATCATGGAAAACACCTATCAGTCACTCAATTGATGGGTTGGCAATTTTTCCTTTTACTAACTGAATCTTTATTAAAGAACATGGTCCTTCCATTTGTTTATTGTCTACCACTAGTTCATAATCCTGGGTCAATTGTTATTGGTTAAGGTAATTTAATAAAATGGTACTATTTAACAATGTAATAGGTTATCTTTGGTGCGAACCTGTGGCTGTTTGATTGTGAATTTGATGTTATAGTTTTAAATCACAGAAACAACTTTTCTGCTATGCAGGGATCAAGCTGTATACTTGTGAGCTTCCCATAGTCCGTGACTGTAGCTCCTCATGTGTCGGATCACTTTTTTTTTTTGTTACATTTTAAAGATTTGTTAAGATACTAGAAACTTTAAAGGTTCTGTACATACTGTCCTTTCTCACCACATTTTGTAGATAGAGAGTTGAATTATGATGAGGGTGAAAAAATAGATTGGTGCTGAATCTACTGATTTTAAATGGATTATGTCGTTGACAGTGAAATCTGGCTACGCAAACATGGAAGAGAATCCATCACTCATTCATGGACTATGCAATCTTTCACTGCTCTACATAGCAGGGGTCGACTGGCAGTGGATCACAATGAATTTTGTGACTCTTCTTTTCTAGTTGAAAGATCAAAAGGAGATATGGGAAAGAGAGAGATTTATGGAATAACATTTTGTTGTGACATGAAGTATTGGTTGTTTTTGGGTCACCATTATAACTTGGAGAATGGTGTCATGACCTTAGATTACTAACTGGCTGCTTCACATCAGCACAAATTACCCAATCAGCAGATAACCCAGCACCGCCAGCATCTACAAGCCTGCTGAATCAGCACTGCAGCAGTTCAGCCGATAGCATTGCAGTTCAGCGGCTTGTAATAATCTGTTCGAAGTGTAAACTGAGTTAGTTTTGCAGTCGAATCAGTTATGCAAAACTGTTGTTGAGTTCAATTGTTGTAAAACTCTATAAAAGCTGGTGTAGATCATTGATAAAGACATGAAATGAAGTGAACACAAGCTGAATAGCTTCTTCCCAAATCTGCCCCTAATCAGTTCCCTTGTGATTGATTCCCATCAAGGATCATCACAAAGGACTATAGAACAACCATTCCCAATCAAAACCAAACTAAGACTTCTCCTAGATAATTGAAGCTGCAACAAAATGAACTTTTTCACGGTCGTCTGCATAGATTCTTCGCCACCATTCAGCTTTTTTGTGTGGGTGTTACCTCTACTAGCCTGAAATGTGCAAGACTGTGCCTATTGGTTTCCTTTGATCTCTTTTTTAATTCTTCGTCTATCTCTTGTATATTGAATCTCTTTCAAGTTCTCATATCTCTCAATAAGCGGATTCATATATGAAGATATCAGCATTGATATTGGTATTGATATCAGTACCGGTGCAGCTATATTAGTATCGAGCATATTGAGTATTATATATTAGTATTGAATATATAAAAAAAAATCTTATAATTATAAGTTGAATGGCAAATAGCGGGTATATTATATAATATTTTAAATATTAGTCGATATATTGCTGATATGATATCACGATTTTATACTGGTATCGAAAAATATCAGCATAGGAGGCCTAATATTGAATATTGTTTGATATTTTCATCGATGGGCGGAATAAGTGGTCTTTAATTCATGACCAAACCATTGCAAACGGGTTTCTTATTTTTCTTCAATTGGTGCCACCCTTACATTCTCCCATTATTCTCATACAACATGGATGAAAATATTGGTAGTGGTATTTGTTACGGTTATATCAATATCGGATAATATGTATTGGTATTGGTTATATCAGATAGGAAAAAAATTTAAAAATCGCAAGCTGATAGGGCCGTATCAATCGATGTATCGACTTTATTAACCGACATAGTAACATTTCGCGATATTGTCGCGATATTAAAAAATATTGGTATCTGGTGTTCCAATACGAATATGTATTCTATTGGCTGATGCCCTCATTAATGGTATAGAATCATTAGGTATTCCAACTCTCCTAGTATGACTGCCATGCGGTTGTTGGTTGCAAATCTGTATCAAGCATTCGATGTTGGACATCGTGGATGCAAAATTGCTTTCTAGTGACCACATAAAAATTGTGTTATGTACTACAATTTGAGCAACTTTTATTACATATTTACAAATTTTAAGAGCTTTAGTTAATTTAGTGGAATTAAGCTTGATATCCTCCCTGATCACTAGATAAATACTTCAAAAAGTTTCAAGATATGTGGATTTAGGCTTCTAAAAGGAAAAAAATGACCAATATATATCAACCTTAACCCGGATAATTTGAATATTGGCAAATATAATGCGTTATATTGAAGATATGGCAACCAATCACGATAATTTTCTCTTGCTAGAACCTCTTGATTTAGATACACACCAATTGATATTTAAATTGTCCACCGATGTTATGATCCATGTTGGCCATTGACCACATATATATTTCAACATATTCATCTGTGCCACATTACCAAATTTTGAATTTGTTGGTTGCGTGGAGGAAAATATCTGTATTGGTCGCGGCCGTATTGACCAGCTGTATTAGGGGACATGTATTTGTATCAATTGTATAATTGCATTGACTTCAAAAAGTTTTTTGCGAATTGGAAATTCACAGGAAAATAGTGATTGAATATTGGTAAATATTGCCTAATATTATTCATATTAGTCAATATTTGCACATCAGCCAACATTTTGTACATCGATCGATATTTCAACCCATGGTTTGTAGTAAATTGCTTGACATTGCATTCGTTTACTCAATAGGTACCTTAAATATTTTCCTTGAGTTTGAGGGATCTTTTCTGTTCACACAGGAATCAGGATCCCATCAGCACATTTTTATTTCATCCAACCTACCTTCTCGTTGCTACTATGCTCTTACTGAACTTACATTCCATGTACTTAATCTTCATTTTACTATCTTCATTTTACTACTTATAGAACATTTTGCTTTCATAGTTCAGCTCCAAACTTTCCCACATAGTATCTCCTTACTTACCAAAAAAAAAAAAAAAAGAAAAACTTAGTATCTCCTTTTCTTATCCAATAAAAGTACCTCATCTGCAAAAGCATGCAGCGAGGTACATTATCTTGAATGTGCTTGGTGAGTTCATTCATAGTCAAGACAAATAGATACTTGCTTAAAGTAGACCATTTTTATAGGACAAATAATATGAAAAACCCTGGTCTACCATGCATATATGCTCAAACAAACTCATTGCTCTGTTACACCTATATATCTATTATAGAAATGTGGTCAACGGAATCTTAGAATAAGGTGGGAGGAACTTCTACTGTTTGCTGTGAAGGACAAATAAAACTGCTGTAGATCTTTGATCATTCGATTTGTTTTGATTTGAGTTTTTTTGTGTCTGAATCTCAGCCTCTTATTTGCTGTTGATCTTTGTAGCATTCATTGTTTCCCACAAAAGGAAAATCCTGTGTGGAATTGTTGGGTGGTTTAATGTCATCTGTGTTGAATTCAGGAACTGCTTCAAATGTTTGGCCTACCATATATAATTGCACCAATGGAAGCAGAAGCCCAATGTGCTTATATGGAGCTTAAAAACCTTGTTGATGGTGTTGTCACTGATGACTCTGATGCATTTCTCTTTGGGGCACGAAGTGTTTACAAGAATATATTTGATGATCGCAAATATGTTGAGGTGTATTTGATGAAGGTTGGGATCTAGCTGATCCTTCCCCCCCCCCCATTATGGAATTGTTATGATTTTCAATGTGGAGTCAATGCCAATGGTTTGATTAATATTGCAAGGCTTAACCACAAAAGAATACTGCTATAACAGGGATCTTATTTGGTTCTCTTTGAAACTTCCTACTTATATTCTGCAGTGATTCATTTTCCTTTAACAGGATGTTGAAAATGAGCTAGGCTTAAACAGAGAAAAATTGATTCATATGGCTCTGCTACTTGGGAGTGATTATACTGAAGGTGTTAGGTGAGTTGCTGGGGTATCCCTCTCATACAAGTTACATTAGCCATATTTATCATCACGTTTTGCCCTTTTATTACCATTGTAATGCGAATTTCCTTCATGATGCACTTCTCCAAGGCTATTGCTATATTTTGGTCAATTTGATTATTAACAAGTTTAGATCAACAACTTTTCGTAATTATCTTTTCTGGTGGTGTTTGGTAATCCAGTGGGATAGGCATTGTTAATGCTATTGAAGTTATAAATGCATTTCCTGAGGTCAATGGTCTTTATAAGTTTCGGGAGTGGATTGAATCTCCTGATCCAATGATTCTAGGCAAATTGGGCATGCAATCTGAATCTACTTCGAAGAAAAGAGGGTCAAAACCTTGTGACAGTGGCGGGGGCTCTGAAAATATTGTGGAAGGGCCTTCAGGGGCTGACTTCAATTCTTTACAGGGAAGTGATGACAAGCAGGCCTTGAATGAAATCCAAAATATAAGGCAGATCTTCATGGACAAGCATGTAACCACACAGTTCCCTATTTTGGCATGTCCTTTGACTAACTTTTTCTTGGTTTAAATATTGTTAATTTGTCATTGCAGAGAAAAGTGAGTAAGAACTGGCATATCCCTTCTTCTTTTCCAAGTGAAGCTGTTATCTCAGCATACACATCTCCTCAAGTGGATAATTCGACTGAACCTTGCTCTTGGGGAAAGCCAGATCTTTTTGCTCTTCGCAGGTGAACCATGTTCTTAGAAGCGAGCTTTAAATGAGATGTAGAATATTTTCTTTGAATGTTTTTGCTTGGTGAGACAGTTTATTATCATTTTTTTTTTTCGTATTGTTAAGCTTCATTTTCTCTATGCTCATATTGGGCGATTTCAGACAAGAGGATGGTAGCTTGCATTGGTGATTCTGGCAATTATTATTATTATTTTTCTCAATATTTTCAAGCTTCATTTTCTCTATGGTCATCTTTGGCAATTTCGGAAAAGAGAATGCTAGTTGATCAATTTGTATTTGAGAAAAAACGTTGCTGTATATCAATTAATTTTCCCTCCCTTTCCACTTCCAAATCACCATAATTTTAAATGAACCCTTTGTTTTGTGATTAGGCTTGACTTCTCTTCACCCAATTCTCCCAAGCCCAAGGAATAAGACATGCATGCCTGCTTCTGCTCGAGACCTTTTAGAACTGGCCAATGACCTATAAATGATGGGCATAAAAGTAAGAAGTATCCTATAAGCAGTTTGCTTTCTTGCAGATTATGCCGGGAAAAGTTTGGCTGGGATAGCCAGAAGGCAGATGAGTTGCTCCTACCTGTCTTAGAGGAGTACAATAAGCATGAGGTTAGCAACTCCTACGCATGTACTGAATGCCAAGCCTACAGTCTTAACAATGATTGGCACATATTATTGCGCAGTCATGCATAATTGCATGAAACCCTCTGTAAGTATTGGCCAAAATTATATCACCTCATCAGGTTTTGATTTAATCAATCCACCACCTCCAAAAGTTTTAATCATTGTCAATCCATCATTTTCAAATGGGGAGAGTGTTTTTTCTTCATTGGCAACAATATTTGCCACTTTGTATTTCTGACAAAGATGGTCAAAACTGAGAACGAAGAGATCAAGCCACTTTATGTTTGGTTAGTTTTCGTTTCTTATTATTTTCTTAGTCTATGGCCCTTCTTTACAGTCATGACTCATGAGCCATTACATATGTGGCTGTCATTCTAGAAAATGGACTCCTCCCACCAGAAATTGTTGATTAAATTTTGATCAGAATTTTGAGGGTGTTTAAATTGAAACATTAGGGGGTGATAACCATGCTTGGAAGGGTTTTTATGTATTTTGCTGATTCTTTTTACTCCTGTATGTGGGGCTGCGTGTGTGCACCTGTGTGCAGATGTTTCTACAGTAAATAAGAGCAAAACTCTCCACTTACAAATTTGTTTTCTTCGGAAAGATCCATTGGAAAAAACAAAATGCATGTCTAAAACCCTGGTCTTGTGGTTATATGGCCTGTCTGGCACTGGTGGTTTGTTGTTGCAATGAAAATTTCAGTAAAATAGAATGAATAAACTGTTTGGTCAAGCTTCCGGTTTGTAAAGGAGCAGTGAGTTGCCTCAACAATGGAAAATCATAAAGTATGCTCGTGTCAAGACATTTCCTGGAAAATGCAGAGGATATTGTAGTACAGTGGATTGAATGATAACTTACGAATTATAGCTCTCATTAATCATGCGCTCTCGCTCTCTCTCTCTCTCTCCCCCTCTTCCTCACTTCTCCACATCATTAACTCTCTCTCTTCCTCTGCTTGTCTCTTCTCAGCACCTATACATTGAATTCATGCCAGATGAAAGATATAAGGGCTATGACTCTAGAATGGAATCAGTAGACAATTTTATAAAGTTTGAAACTTTGAGGTTCATTTTGAGTGTTCAGATCAGAAATTTTAGGATTCATCTCAAATTTTAGCATATCTCTTTGCCCTCCTTTTCCAATTTGTTGTAGGAAGCAGCTTGAGGCTTTTGAGAATTGAGCACTATAAATAAAGAATTTCACCAAGAGAGTTCAAAGCAGCAAAATATAGAGCTCTCTGATAAAGTCAATAGAAGAATTTTAATATTCTATTGACCCAGTGGGCAATATGTGTCTTCACTTAAATTTTCTGTATCTTCACCACTGTATGATAAGATATCCATTGATTGATCCAACATGGAAAAAGGAAAGGCAAGTAAGAAATTGGGAGTAATTTGTCGTTGCTAGGTTGCATTATTCTCATTTGCATTATTCAGAGGTATTTGAGAGTACACATAAACAAGCAAGTGTAAGAGTAAGGGAGAGCATAGAGGAAGAGAAGGGGAGTGAGTCATAGGCAGGGGTGGGTAGAGTGTGCTGGTGATGGAGGAAGGTGGTGGCAGGTTGTTGGCAAGGGGAAGAGGAGAGAGGAGCGTATTTCTCCATTTTTAGGGTTTTCATTATCTGTTTATCATTGCTGTTTACCACTTTTAGATCATGTCTGGTTTGAATTTTAATATTAAGGCATTCTTTTTTTGTCATGTTGGAAAAGCAACAGATTTATTGAGGAATCTTTAACCTAAAACAGATAATGGTAAAAAATAGGAAGGATCACTACCTGTGAAAAGAACAGAAGATGGACAATTACGATAAAGTTTAACCAACCTAGGAGGCCCAACCTCTTATCTGTTTTTGCTTGGATTCCATCATAACATTAAACAAACTTTTGAAAGCGTTGTTACATTGATTTTTTGTGTCTGTTTTCATCTGAAATAGAATTATGCATTCATTGCTCAAAAGGTGAAAGAATTCCACTTGGATGACTTGGGATTCTAACTCATTGGTCTAGAAATTTCATTCTCTCTGGCAAATCTAACCCTGTTGTGAAGCCTCCAATTGAGTTAATGGCCTATTTGCTATGGTTACGAAATGCCGTGCCCCTTTTTCATTACTGATTAAGGGTGTCCCTCAAGAAGATATTTGGATAAAGCCCAAATATCCTCCATACTGCTTCAACTGAGATTGAGCATGAGAAACACATTGTTGTCATTTGACTTATTATAGTTCTTTGGGAGTACCACCTCCCTCTATTTAACATGCACTAATGCATCACTTTTGCAAGTGAGAGCGTCATATTATTTTAAGTCAGAAGTATCTGCCTCCCCAAGATATTACATAAGTGCATTCTTTTCCTGCACAGGGGCTGATATTATGGCGCTGCATTTGCTTGAAAGACAATTTACATATTTTTGTTTTTTCTGTTATGTACAGCTGTTTATAATCTTTTTTATTTTTCCTTGGTGAGGATCTCTAATGTCTGATTTATTATTCATACTTGTTATTTCCTGGCAAGAGAATTTGAGGCCAATATTTTTGTTTGTCTTTTCTGTTATGTGTTGGTTTTTGAAGACTCAATTGCGGCTGGAAGCATTTTACACTTTCAATGAGAGATTTGCCAAAATTCGTAGCAAGAGAATAAAGCAAGCTATTAAAGGGATAAGCAGGAATGAGTCCTTTGAGTTGACGACTGATGCAGATAACATGACCGAAGTTTCTGAAAATATACAGAAAAGAAGAAAAGGTTGCACTGATCATGGGAATAAAAGAAGAAAGGCTCTGAGTAGAATGGGTGGTTTCACCAGAGTCTCAGACAATTCAACTAGAATTCCAAATCAACCTAGGAAAAGGAAGGCTCAGAAAGAGGAATTACTGTCTGGAGAAGAAAGCAGAGGGCAATCTAGTCACTTCCAAGAAAGGGTTTCACATGGCCTTGGAAGAGTTGAAGTTACTGGACGAGGGAGAGCACGGGCCAGCAGAAAAGGGCGGAAGAGGAATTCAAGTCTTGGTTCTGACTTTGCTGAAACCAGCAGTAATGATGCTGGCTGTAGTAATGACAGTAAGCATG
Organism: Nepenthes gracilis; assembly: GCA_033239525.1. Taxonomy (NCBI): domain Eukaryota; kingdom Viridiplantae; phylum Streptophyta; class Magnoliopsida; order Caryophyllales; family Nepenthaceae; genus Nepenthes; species Nepenthes gracilis. Next base: position 23,787,296 of record BSYO01000007.1, read on the forward strand.
AAATGCTAGTTGGAAAATCTGAGGGGCCTCATGATATACGAAAAGTAACACCTCTCTCTCTCTCTCTCTCTCTCTCTCTGTCTGTCTGTCTCCATGTGTGAGTGTCCATGTGTATGTGTGTGGGTATGTGTGTATATGCACCACATTTGCGGTCATTAAGGTATGTTGTGCATGTCGTGTCCTTGTACTGATTGTGCGTGCATGTGTGCTCTTATCCATTGGTTTCCTGATTGATGTTTTCTTCTGTGTTATGTCTACTTCTGTTCCATTGGCCAGGAATAGAAAATGTCATTGATGGGATAAACGCTATCTAGTATCAATACTAGCTTCTGGATTCCGTTAATTAAGAGCTTGTTTAACAAAAATTGTAAATGGCTACTTAGTTGCTTAAATGCCTTGATGAACTAGAAGAATAACTGTGGAAAACTAATTATGCTAGACAAGCCTTTTACAATGAAAATAATCCTCAAATCTGATATTGATTGTGCTAACAGAATTTTCCTATAAAATCCATGACGGGAAATCATAGGGAAGTTATAAATCATGGTTATATATAACTTCTATTATAGTAGTCCCTGCAGACCTGAACTTCCATCTGCTTCCTCTTGTTCCTTGCGATATTGTTCTCCATGGTTGGAAAGGCACTTATCTGTGAGTTCCAAACAACTTTTGGATCACTAGTGTAGGAGTAATGGAATTATGAGTTGGAAAGGGGTGTGATCAGAGCCCTACTAGTTTTTCTAAATAAAGAAACACTGAGTTTTGCCATCGTTCTGTCATCCTTGTCACTTGTGTTCAGTAATGATAAGGCATTTTCATGACAAATTTCTTTTTCAGTGGAATTTGGTTGAAATTGTTCAATGCAAGGAATTTTCGTGAATAGTCTGCATACAAGCATTTTGTTTTTCAGCATCCTTGTTAACACTAGTCCAATTTCCTACTCCAGAATTCCTGCAACTTTTGTACTGTGCTCCATGGATGTTGCCTTTTCCTGTTCCTTTTATTTCTGGAGTTCGGCTAGAATTTTTGTCTCTTAAGTCTCAAGTATGCATATGGTTCCTTCAATTAGTTTGCCTTTTGTCAGAGGTCTATCAGGTTATCTTTTGTTGAGATGGACACTTTCTCTACTGCCCTTGAAGACATGTTTAAATTAATGCCATATATGCTTTTTTTTTAATTTTATCATAGAGACTGCCCTTTTTAGTTTTTCAGGACTTCCATGCAATCTCCCAAGAGACACAGAAGCCAGTGATTTGAAGAAAGAGAACTCATTTGTTTGTTTTGGAGGGAGGGTTTCAGATAGAAAGACAGGTGGAGGTAGTGAGGATCCGATGGCCCTCCAATTTCTAAATTCATAGCCAAATCAAGCAAAATTCATCTTGAACTCATCTTTATGTTGTTTTAAACTCATGTCATGCTTGCTCAAAATTTGTTCCCCTATCCTAGAGCTTGCTCCCTTTTTCTGTCACAGGGTTTCCATGCAATCTTGCAGGAGACAGCGTAAGTCAGACAGTGAGTCATTTTTTATTTATTTTATTTTTTTGGATGGAGGGGAGGGGATTACAGATAGGAAGATGGATGTTGTAATGATTTGATGGCCCTCCAACTTCTAAATTCGTAGCCATAGGATTCATATATGTAAAGGTGTAAATGGATCATGTTTCCTGGTAATGCCATGCTCCAGTTTATAGCTTAGCTATCTTCTAACCAATCTCATGCCAGGATTGAGCTCAATTGAGCAATCACAATCTCTGATCAAGCTCACCTCATTTTAGGACTTTGGCAAAGCTCAGGCCCATCTCAGTTATAACCTAGCCTTGTTCAAACACATGGACATACCTATACAAAGGTGCTAAATGAGCTCCTAGACAGCCTTATGAAGGAACACCTAAACAAGCTGTTTTTTCTAACTTATGTCAATCCAATTTCTCCATCTCCAATATGAAATCGCCAACATACATAGAAATTTGAATAAATTCAAAAAGAAGCTTTCTTCATGCTGCTGCAGCGTATTCTTGCTTAATACCCTCAAGTGAAGTTCCTGACACATCAAAATTTGAAGACCTAAACTAAGTTTGTAGAAAGCTATTGAACTATAAGAGGGGAAAAATCGCCAAAGGGAGATGGGAAGACCAAATCACAGATGAAGGCTACCATTACTTGGTGGGGGAATTATGCAGGAGCGGACTCTTAGTTGAATTAGCACTACAAAACCAAACCAAACTAAACCTTTTCCCATGAAGTGGATTGTTTACATGGATTTGTTATTTTTATCTGGCTTTGGTGTAGGCCTTGCCCTCTACTAAGTGTAGATGTATAAGGTCTTGCCTGAGGATTTCTTTAAAAATCTTATTTGGTTTTGATTTGCCTCTCATATAATTGGCATCTTCCAAGTTCTCACGTATCCTAAAAGGTGCACTAAGCGGTCTTCGCTTTACAGGACAAAACTATCTCAAATGTGTCTCTTGTATGCTTTCTTCTATAGGTGCCACCCTAACTTTGTACCATGTAAAATCATTTTGAATTATATATGTTCTTGTATTACCAGTTTACCACATGTCCATCTCAACATCTTTATTTTAGCTATTGCTAATTTTTCAGATGTTGGTATTTAATAATACTTCGCACCATACAACATTTCTATCATAATCTCCTATGTCATAGTAATTTTCTTGAAGTTTGGGCAGTATTCTTTGAATCACATGATCCGTAAGAAAACACATCTCTACTTCACATGATCTGCTTTAATTCGATGAGCAATATCCTCTTCTATTACCCAGTCCTTTTGACTCACTAATCAAAGCTTTTTAAAATATTTCCTCTTTGGCAGGCTTTAGTCCCTAACCTTGCTGCCACAACTACTTTTTTTATTGTTCTTAACTTGCACATCATATTTTTAGTCTTTTATTGTACTAATTTAAAAAACTTTATCTTCTCAAATCTCTCACCAAACTTCCAATTAAGCATTAATGTCCTTTCTTGTCTTCTCCACCAAATCATCACATGCAAAAAGCTTGCATCAAGATGCTCAAACGTGCTTGGCCAATACATCATGCAAAGGCAAAAAGATATGACTTTAAAGCTGATATATTGTTTTAGTCAATTGTGCCTTTACATAAGTCCATGCTCTATTATGAATATCTCTAAAACTTGGATATACGCTATGGCTACTCTTCATGATCCAATATTCTCTGTTGTACTTCGCCCTTTATTGTATCCTATTCTGACTCTAAATTGTTAAACATGATGATGATCTTGGTCTTTACTTAAATTGCTCCATCGAGCACCTTAGCAAACATAACTTTTGTAGTGATCTGCCTGGTTTTAATCCAAATTTTATCTCACCATATCCTCTTTTCCGTCATACCTCCCACAGCTTCACTGTATGGTTCATGAACTTAATTCTATATGCACTACCTTGTATATCTCCTGTATTCATTAAAATGGGTGGCAATGTATTTTTCTCTACTTGTTTGACATCTTCTTGCTATTTAGAAATCTATTAAACAATCTATTAACCATGACAATCCCTTTTCCCTTTGATATATTTCTAATCCTTCTCCAAGACACCATCTAGCATTGATGGGTCCGGTAATCTAATGGACTGACCCGACAGATGCTCAGCGAAGCTCCTCGAAGTTTGAAGCCCAGAAGGGCCAATGGCAAGTCCAATCAGCAGCCCAAACTGCTCGGCCCAGAGATGGCCTAGCAGCTCAGCGGCTAGACCAGAGAAGGCCCGCAAGTGACACTTGCCATAATGGGACGGGCAGTCACAGTTTAGGGAATATTGCCCCTGATCACGCTATCGCGTCCAAGAAGGCAACTGCCATACGCCGTCACGACAGCATGCCATAACTAGCTTGACAAATCCCTGCAAAATATTTGCCGAACAGGGCATTTTTCTAAAATGGCAGGAGCAGCTTAGCGAATCGTGACAGACAGCTGTCGCCGGCCTTGGCGCCCAAGGCAAAGCTAGCTGGTTTTTTCGCTATAAGTATGCACCCATTCTTGCACAAGGAAGACGGACTCAGAACCCAAAGGACTCTGGGCTTATAGAGGAGGGAAGATGACAAGATAAAAAGGAGAGAGAAAGCCATCTACGCGCATGGAGAAGAGACCGGCGGATATCCTTCTCCTGCCGACGCATGAGGTTCCATTCTTCCTCTAGTCAGCCACTCCCTTGCCGGTGCGTTTACCGGTCACTCACCCTGCGGCGGAGGCATTACTCTCTCTAGAATCCCGCCCTCAATAGGAGCCAAGCCCTTCATCTCCAAAGCTGCCCCTTAGGCGGGCGTATCTCTAAGCTGCTCCTCAGGAGAGCGCATCTTTAAGACATCCATCATGTAGGTGCACCTCTAAGCTGTCCCTCTCCTCATAACATGCATCTACGCATTTCTCTCATATCCTCACATCTTATCCGTTGGGAAATATTTCTGATTTGAGCATCGAAGGATATATTAGAGAATGAGTTCTGCCAATCCTCTGACCTCTTGTTTTTAGTTGTATTGCGTAGAGTCCAGGTTAAAGGTACGGGAACTATATTGGCTCCAATCGACCTGTCAAGAAAGATCGAGCATCTCTCTGACTCGTGGGAAAACCCGGATCTAGGGATGCATCAAGCGTAGTTGTCTTCCCTATGTTTATCATCTTCAATGTTTTTTTTTTTTTCACTTATTTTTTCAAATAAGTTGATGATAAGTGCAATTTATATTTATTGTAGTCACTATGCACCCTATGCACTATGATGTTCTTCTTACCTCCATTTAAAAGTTTATGGAAATATCTCTTCCAACTCTTTTTGACTTGCTTATCTGTAACAAGTACTCACTCTTCATTATCCTCGATAGATTTCAGTTTTTTTAAGTTTTTGTTTTCCTATCTTTTACTTTAGGTAGCATAGCAACATCTTTTTCCCACTCCTTTGTGTTAAGTTGCTTAAGAAGTCTTTATACACTTTAGAATCTGCCTTACTGGTCATATTATTTGCTTTTTTTTAGCACATTTACATTTCTAAATTTTTATTGTTTCTCCACTTAGACAATTTTCTTAAAAAATAACAATCTCTCTCTCTTAGTATTACTTTCACCTGGACCTATTTACAACATTGCCAAGCTTGTTTTTAGCATGGTATGCTCTGATTTGATTCCTCTGAAATCTTTGTCTGCTTTTCAAATGACATTGGTCCTAACATCTTTTATCTTGTTATAACTCCTCTCGAGACCCCAAATGCCTTCCTTTATTATCTTCTCTCTAAAGAAGCCTAACTTGTCATCCTTTAATTTCCACCATTTAGTTCTTGGTTGATTGTACTTCATCTTTTCCATTTCTTAAGATCTAATACACAAAATGGGGAGAAATCATCCATACATGATTAAAAACAATAGCATGCCACTCATCAAACTTCAACAATATTAGCATTCTTCTGATTGCTAGCTCCATCATTAGTAAGAAGCATGGTCACTGTCTCTGGTACATCAAAGGAGAGTTCAGCCATCTCAGTAGCCCCTATATTTTCTAATGAGCCAAATTTCATCAGACATCCACATTTTCTTTTCCATCATGTTACTAGGCCTTTTTTCATCAAAGGAAGAGGTGGTTGTGATCAAAGACCAAATCTTCTGCGCATTTGGAGTCAAATTATTCCTTAACCAGTGAATGAAGGAATGAGCACTGCAGTGTCTTTCACAAAAAGAAGAGGAAGATGGTTTCTGAAGAAACTTGCTATCTGGACCTTGAAGAGTAGGGTGTTTTAACCATAGAATGTCAACTGATTTGTAGGTTCTATGGAATACCTATTGTGGAGAGAATGTAGATTGCCTAATGGCCTCTCGTTAAGCTAGAAGTCGGCATGCTTCAAGTTGGCTCCACTGCAGTTATCTTAATTCTGGTTTGGGCATGCATGTTCAAATTTGGACATCTTGTTTGGTCTATTAGATTTATGCCCTTAGTTTCTTGGTGTGGAGATTGGTAGGAATTGATCGAAACTTTTAGCATGGCTCATGAACACTCCCCTTTGGCCAATTTGATTCAATGGAAAGATAAACTAGTATCTCCTTCCATTGTGCAATTGTACTTTTAAAAAACTTCGATATTTCCAAAGAGATTTCAGCGTCATCCTCATATGAAGCCATTCTAACTGAATCCTTTGGGCTATCTATCAATGTAAGACAATTCAAAAGGGGGAGATATATCTATATAAATGCAATGTCCTAAATTATTAGTATTAGGTTAGTTCAATTAATGAAAAAGAAAAGAGAATTGAAGTAAAGATTAAAAAGACACCTCAAAAAACAGAGTGGACTGTAATATTCTCCAATGATCAACTAGTATGTGATGAACCACTTCATTGAAAGCAAATGACTCATTTCACTAGTTGCCTTCTTTCTAGAAGATTATGTTCACCTTTTCAATCATGATCCCACATCGTATATACCGTATGAAGGTGTGGCTGGACAAATATCACATGCTCTAATTATGGCATATATTGCCAAATGAAAGAGAAGGATTAATCTATTTGCTGGCTCCACAACTCATCAACCTCCTTTTTCACCATCCTAGCTTTTACCACATGAGCTTCCTGATATGAAGACCACTTCTCACTAATAACCATTGTTCAAGGTTATGCATAATAAGCTAGAAATCTTTTAAGCATAACAGCAATCGAAGTAAATTGGGTATTGACAATTTTGTGCATCTCTGAAGGTGAAAACTTATTGTAAGTTGCCGATCTCGTCGAATGCTTCATTATAGAATGCTAAATTGCCAAACAGCTCCATAAATTTGCATGGTCTATTGACATTTTACACTCTTCATAAGTTTGTTGATTGCTGTCGACAAATTTCCACGCATACTTTTCATGGCAAGGTTGTAGGTATGGACAACACATGGGGGTCCAATAAATTTGTGAACAAGCCTTGAATATTTTCCCCTGCATTCTTTCTATTTCTGGTGCGTTACTTGTTAGTTATCAGTTCAACCCATGGATGAAAATATCGGTTAATATATTGGCGCATATATATATTATTATCGGGTCCCTTAATACTAATATATTCCGATATTATGGTGAAATTTCAATGTGTTATTGGATCGGTGATATATTTGCCGATATTTGCTTTTGCTATTCTCATAATTTGTTTTTCGATATATCCAATATTGATACGTGTTGTACGATATTTTTGATTTCAATATGGTTGCAATTGATATAGATATTGGTACTTTCACCCATGGCTGGACTACATTCATTTTCATATTCAATCTCATCAATGAAACCTCTTTTATAAATTAACATGAAAATGTTTGTCTTTCGCTCTATCTAATAAATAATAAATTTAAAAACACCGATTTGCCTTTTGAATAGTGTGAGCCTCAATGTAATATTACGATTGTTTCAATATGATTTGAAGTTCGTGGTTTCAAACTATGGAAATAATATCTTTGTGATGTATGAGTAACATTGCATCCTTGTGACCTTCCCCACATCCGACATGTGGGTGCAACGATACTAAGCTGCCCCTTTTAGGTTTTATTTCGTAAACAACAGTGAAATTAATCAAACGTCTCCTTTATGGTTCATTACATCCATCACTCAAAATTCACAATGCTAAATCCATTTTCTTCCCATGATGTGGCTTTGATGCTTTCAACACGGTTTCCAATTTCCACATTGGCCTTTTCTTGTTGAAGCAAAGTTTACAGCTTCCAGTATCTAACTGACCATAACCGGACACATAAAACCACCCATTGGATAATTAGCAGTGTAAGTATAATAATTCAGAAAATAAGAGTTCTAAGCAAGATTAAAGGCAAACCACCCGTATAGGACATCTAGGAATCTCTACATTTGGTAGCTTGAGTTTTTCCCCTTTGGGTAATTAAAGTTTGTATCAACTGCTTTGTCCTGAGAATTTTTTTTTTCTTCATAGTTGTAGATCCTTGCATTCACATTCCTGCACATTGTGGAGATTGAGACCCGCAATCACTAGGAAAAAAATTTATTTGGTTCAAATTCTAAAGCTCATCTTTGTATTTTTCCTGCAAATTTTTCAGCACAAATATTGGTATTTCACTTTTCTACAAGCTATAATTCCTTTGCTAGGGACTTCAGCCAATGGTCCCTAACTCTATTGTAAGTGCCTTGTTTCATTTCATGACAAAATTTATAATTCATCTCTGATTACCCTCCCTCACGTTTTCCCACATTTTTTGACATGTTTCAACTGTGGACTTTGCAAATCATCATCCTCATCCATTGAAGAAGCTATACACTATTACTTTAGGTGCACTATCCGAAGAACCATCACAATTCATAGCAACAAATTTGCATAAGCTGAGAATCAAAGCAGACAAGAATAATTTCCTAGATATCACTCAGCAAAAAATAGGATTAATGTATGTTGAGAAATTGGAATTAAATAATAAGCAGCACAGAAAAATACAAAGAGAAAAACAAATAAACCAACATGTGCACAAAAGAAAATCCAGAAAACCAGCGTACTTCTATCTTCAGAAAAATAAGATAAAAAGCCACAAAATCGAAGATAGAGTGAGAAAAACTTCCTTCGTTTTCAGTGAGAGAGGAGCCAGAGAGGACTTTAATAGACTCAGAGGTACACCGACTTCGGTGAGTTGCTGTCAGAAATGGGGAGATTCAGGGAAAACTCGAGATGGAGGGGAATGAGAATCAAAGGCTAGAGTGAGGGCCCTGAGTGTAGTTGAAAGGGGCAGAGGGAGACTTGATGGTTAAGTGCTTAAAAAATTTACACTTTTATTTTTCTAAGCTGCATTGTCATTCATATTTCCGTGCATTTCGGATGTGGTTTTTCTGGTGCCCTGCTGTTTCTGCTACATTTCTCAAAAATTAAATAATTATGGAAACATTATTTTAAAATTTCTAGCATTTTGTTTTGGAAATGTTTCCAGAATGTGGTGTGCCACCTTCCGCCAGTTTCCATGCTTTCCCATGTCCTCAAATTGCTGTGATGAATCTGTGATACAATTAAAGAGGAGAGAGTGTTGAGGAATATGAAGCCTGTCTAGGCACAAATGGTAAGTAAAGAGAGTGGAAGGGGAAATGGAATGGAAATTAATCACTGCTAACCACTGGACTTTCCACAAGATTCTGGCCCCAAGGAAGAGGATGCGTGATGCCACAGAACCACTGTCACCATGTCAGAGCAAGGAATGGCTTATGCATTAGGTTGGAAAATGATATAAGATTAAAGGTTAAGTTTTCCAAGGGCCTGATATACCCCATCCAAAATTCTGAATAAACATAAATAATCTTTGATCAAACTTAATTGAGAATATAAACGAGCTTGTAAGTGAGTTTTTCATGAAAATACAAATGCTAAGTGCAGTTTGTTCAAGCTCAGCTCTCTATTAAATGGCCCTATAAATCCTGTTCAAGATTATTCAACCAATTTAGATAATGAGCATTATGAGTTTTCACTAGGCTTGATCATGGGTGTCTTGTCGAGGTATTGGTTCATTTACTTCCCTGTCTACATATACGGGAACCCATTTATTGCACATATTGCTCATCATGATGATGAGAGCTTAGAATATTTGATTTCATCGAATGAAGTCCTTTTTATAGTTAAGAATATGTAAGACAAGCCTTGATCTAGTAGATGTGGCTGTATAGCTATGTTCACATGACTGTTGTGTGGCCAGAAAGAAAAGCTTTTCTAGGCTGATTAAGACAAGTTTTAGCTCTGATGGTCTCTGAAAGAGAGGTCAGATTTTCTTTTAGAGTATGATTCCCCCCCCCCCCCTTCCTTCCACAGAGATAAAGAGGGGAAAAATAAAAGTGGATGAAAACAATGATTTGTGGATGTTTATCAGGGCAGCCATTTCTACCATGGCTACTATAATCACCACCATGTATATCCCATACACCAATTTTGGTGAAAGTTACCGTTTTGGTGAAAGTTATGACTTTCCATTCCCCCTTAATTCCATCTGATATATCTACAATTCTATATATTTCTGCAGTCATTACGTCCCAGAAAGGTTGCAAACTATGTGGAGAATGACTCTGAAATTGATGACTCGAGCCAAAGTGAACCAAAGTGCTCCAGCAGAGTGGCAGTTGAACAAGGATCATCTCCGGCACAGAGCTTCAGTCGAGATGATGCAGCTGACTTCAGTTTTGTGGCACCACACACAGGTGAAGCTTCCGTTGTTGGGGATGGCTTGTCTGGAGACTATCTGGTCAAGGGTGGTGGATTCTGTGCAAACGAAGATGAACCAGAAATACAGACAGGTCAGCTAGGTTCAATTCAAAGAGATGGGGTTCCATCTGATGTGGATACAGATTACCTCCAAGTGGGTAGAGGGTTTTGTCTTGATGATGACACTCAATGTGCAAGGGTGCATGAGTGTGTTACAAGCAGCGCTAGAACAGTGACCACTGAAATTGCAGGTCCATCTGTCTGTTATGGTGAAGCCAAAGCGGATGAGGGTAATCCTGGTGGAAATTTTGTTATTTCCTCAGGTGGATCTTTACAGGGACTGCAGCATGAGCTGTTAAATTGTGAGAATCTGGTAGGTCAGCATGTTATCAGAAATGACAATTTGTCCAAGGGGGAGGAGCCTGTAGAGGAAATCATGGAGGATGGCTCTGATACCTTTAATAAGGCTTTAACCGCCATGCCATATTTAAAGAGGAGTAAAAGGACGAGGTACTCGCAGTAGAAGTCTGCAGCATTTTGTGTAACTTGAAGCTGCTAGACATTGTACAGTTTGTAGTTGTAGCTAATCTGGTTTATTTTTTTTTCAGGTGATTTAGATGTGTAGTAATTGGGCCTAGAACTGCTTCGTATTGTGGAATCTCTGGGTTCAAAAAATCTCTGACTTGTCTCCTTTTAATTACCAGCTGTAAGACATGTAGCCTGTAGCAATAACAGTTATCAAATTGTAATTATCTGTGCATCCTAGATGGATCGTTCGGTCGTCAGCACATATTAGTGTTTAATTCTTCGTCTCTGAAATGGTTCAGAGCTTAATTATTCTGTTCTTCACATTGCAGTTATCTTGCTGTGATCTAGTTGATGAACCAACTTGTCTTTTATCTCAGGGAGATTTGACCATTGGGTTATAGATGTTACAGAATCTCTGGGTTGGCTCTTTCCTGCCTGTTTTTTCCCTAAGCTCATATCCTGTTGTTGGCCAGCTGGTTTGGTTGCCTTGTGACTGCGATAAAAAGGCGATAATGTTTATGTTTACCGGATACAATGAGCACAAAACTGGGTGGAGATGTGTTGATCCCACCACCAATAAAGCATGAGTCTTGGCCGCATGTCAACTGACCACAGTGAACTACCTTTTAGCAGTGACTGTCCTCCCTCTGGCTTCAATTTGGAGCAGTCCTCTGGTGAATTATTTCCAGGGGGTTGGTAAATTCACATTGCAGCATAGACTGCATGCTCAAATAGAGGAAAACATATGCTCTGACATTTTGAATGTACGAGTCATGTCACCCAGCAAGTTCATACAAAAATCCATTATTCAAGTGCGATAATTTTGGTTTTAATGTAGCAAATGGTATGAATGTGCGTTGATCTTTAGAGTTGCACGCTTCAATAAGGAATTTTTGATTTAACTTTCCATTTTCTCATATTGTCCTCAGCGCCATTTTCGGAGGTTGGCAGATGTTTCGGCAGATGATGGCACCAGGACTTGCCTTCTCTTTTTCTTCATTGTTTCTGTCTGCTATAAGGTAACCAAGGCCTTTTCCTAATGTATTTATTTATATTGCTGCACTTAATTGTGACAAAATCTTTTCTTCACTTGCTATGAAGCAGGTGAACACCATTTGCTTAGTATTTGCATGTGAGAAGGCGGTCCCATTAAAGCTTGTCTCCGTATTAAGGGAACCAATGCCCCTTTTTAAGAATGGAGCTGTTTCTGTGTACTTGTTACCTCCAGATTGATGAACGCTACTGCTACTGCTACTGCTACTGCGGCCAAAGGACAAACAACGGTCTTCAGAAGATCGTGATGGGGACGGGCGGCAGCCTCTGCGTGAATGTCCTTTGCAGCAAAGGTAATAGTAGGGTGCATTGGGGAGGGTTTGGCTTCTGATGGTAAGGAAAAATAGGGAACGGAAGGAAAAAAGAAAAAAAAGGACAAAAGTAGAGGTCACTAATCCATTAACCATAATACAATTTATCAATAGCTAGGATCATTATTTTATTTCTAAAATAATTACGAATCAAATATACGTTTTAATTAATGATAATCTAAAATAATAAAAAATGAGAATATAATTTTTTATAATTTCTGAGATTTAAATTATAAAATGTTAATAATCTTGAGATATGACAATAAGAAAACAAATCAAATCAAATACATAATGGAATTTCAACAAGTCTTTGAGACGTCTGGATCAACTCTGTAGGGGTGGCAAACTTGACCCCATTGAGTAAGAATTTTAAAAATCTTGTCATTGATCCCCCTGAAAGCAAGTTAGGTGGCTATGCAGCCATTCATCATACGTGGACATGTGCTAGTGGTTGTTGGAGATGGAAAGCTTCGTCAACTCTCTCATGGAGGGAGGAATTTGACTTTGATAATGAACGCTTCTAATAGGTTTAATAGAACTACAATAAATATGGATCTAGCTGCTGTTAAGCCTCTTTAGAAATCCAAGCATTGAACAAGAGAGTGGTAAATCTCTCTCTACCTAAATGCAGCTAAGAAAAATTAGGAAAGAAATAATTTTTTACTATAAAATGTGAGTTGATTATAATCAACCTCCTCAAGACCACCATCGGATTTATCATAAATTTAAAATCCCAAGACTTTGGCAAAACTCTCCTCCTTTTCTTTTATTTTTATTTTAATTTAACATTCAAAGTATGTTAAATAAGCTTATACTCTCACTCTCAAACTTTTTCTCAAAAACACTGTTATAGATGTTTACACTCTTCTTTCTCCCTCAAAAATTGGATTCTTTAAAAGAGTCTAGCGTTAAAACGTTGATAATAAACGATTAAATGTCGACTATAGTTGATGAGAATATTGAAAAATGGTATTTAAATGGTGTGAGTTAGTATTCAAACACTAGAACCAATTGTAGTGAGAGCAAGAACTCGACATTTGAGTACTCGAAGTTCACATTTAAACATTACAAGCAAAACTTTCTTCGAATGGGAAATCATATATGAGCACCTTTTAGGTACTCCAACCTCGGAATCCATGGATGCTACCCTCTTATGCATCCATCAAATGCCTTAACCATTCTCTTAGCCAAATTCTTGCATTAATATCGAGCAAATTTATAGATTGACATATTCATTGGATGTGAGATTTGTAAGAGAGTAATTCAAAATTTAATACTTTATTTTTTGTAAGTTATTTTTATTCATATATAATAAATAGACATTTAATTCTGACATATATTAATATTTATAGTTTTATTATCATATTATAATTATAAATTCTTAAAAATTAGTGAGAAAGTTATTTTAAAAATAGAGAAAATATTTTTTATGGCGGGTGAGAAATTCTAAAATAATATTCTTTTGATGCTACCTAACTTTTTTCAAATTAAACTCAAAGATAAAAGAACATATGAATGTGAATATACTTTCCAATAATATAGTTTTCATAAATAAATTTTCCACAAATCAGCATTAGTTTTCAACAAATAAAAATGGCTTGAGTAATGTGTCCAAATATATCTACGGCAAATTTTAATATGATTCCAGATAAACCAACCCGCCCAAGCTAAAATAATGTTTTATTTTTTTAAAAAAAATTAAATAGTAACTTAATTTATGAGATTGTCAAATCCTAGAGTTCTAAAAATATTAGATATATGTAATTCTTATTAATATATTATGAAAAACAATTTAATTGTAAAAATTCATAACATTTAAAAATAAAAATAAAATATATTTTCCATTTTCCTGAAGAAATTTTTCTGATTTTATTGAAACTTCCCCCATGATTTTCTCTTAACATATATGGGTAGGTCCATATATGAGCCCGCTGAGGTCTTCACTAGGAGGGGGTGTTCCAATAGGGTTAGCCCTAGTATACGATAGAATTAAGGGGTTCAATCTTTTTAAAAGATAGAATTAATTTTTTTTTTAAATTTAAATTATTTAATTTTAAATAAATAATTATAATTTAATAATTAATTTAACTAATTTTTATTTTTTTAAAAAATAATTAAATTATAATTATTTATTAAAAATAAATAGCTTATATTTAAAAAATAAATTCTTTAAGATATGGAACCTCATGAGAGACAAAATTCCTTCTTTGAGAAGCAGGAACCTCCCACCTAAATCCCACGATCCGGTGCATAGTAATGAGTTTGTGTGTGGGCATCGTTGTTTGGGTTTTTTGGTAAGTTTATTTTTTATTTTGGTACGTTGAAATTTCCATATGGTAGAAAATCTCAAATTATAAAGATGGAAAGTGGGAATTGGGACCCAAACCAAGAAATTAGTAAATGCTAAAGTTCCAAACTTGGCGAAATCACGCCGAGATGTATGCTTCCCTTACTACTACGTGTAAGCAATCCAACGGCATGCGTTTCATTCCAAAGAAAGCGCTTCCTCCATTCTCCCTTTCTCTCTCTCTATCCACCGGCTTCGCCCATTAAACCAGTCACTTTACATTTATCCTCACAATCATCCCCTTGGTATCATCAACATCACCATCATTATTTGAGAATTGAACGTTCAGTCAAAACCCTGTTCCCTAATTACTCCTTCCAGAACCGACAAATGATGATGAAGACATATCCAGAGAAAGTCCACCTGCACGATGCGAGTAGCGGTGCAAGCAGAAGAGAGGTCATCGGGTGCCCCAAGCACTGCATGATCAGCAGGGGACTCTCCCTCCCTCCTTCCCTCCTATGGTCCCTCGCTCTCACCTCCATATTCGGTCTCTTCGTCTTTCACTCCGTCAACCCCCTCAGGTTCCCATCTAGAAACGCCGTTCCTCAAAACCATGCATTGATCAGTCCTCGCCGTGGTAAATTCCCAGCCGTATCTTCTACATATACATAACTCCGTTTTCATCATTACTTCTGAGTTCTGTTGTACTTTATCGTAGTGGAAAGAGAGAATGTTTTAGCGAAGTGAATGTTTGGACGGAAGTAGTTGTTTTTCCTTTATTTTTTATTTTTTTAAAATAGGAGAAACCTATTGTCAGATATTCCTCCGTTCGATGATCTGGGGTTTGATTCAGTTAGTACAGGGGAAAATATAATAGATCTTTCACTGTGTCGTGGACCAATTTGCAGTACTCTTAGCATACAGTAATTGTATAGAAAGGGGTAAATGTATATTTGAGAACAACTTGCAGCATTTTCTTAAATTTTCAATCAATTTTTCTACATCATTTTTTTTTTTGTCCTAAAAATTGTCTCTCTAAACAGTAACTTCAAGGGAGTTTTGCGCTGCAGGGGCAATAATACGACATCTAACTCACCCCAAGGCTCATGTGGTGAAAAAGTCATCTTTTATTCGTATATATGACCTCCAAACGTGAAAAGGGGAGTTTTTTAAGCAAGGCCCATCTCTTATGTTTCTAAATTCTACATGGATTTCCTGTTTTTTTTTTCCTCATCTTTATTGAAAATTGGTTGTTGTCCTTATGTGGTGGTGTGTGCTTCTCAATGCTCAACTAGTGCATGAAATGCCATCTTTTCTTATTAATAACTGCACCTACACTTCCTCTTTTTCTTTCCTGAACGAAAATGGTTTTATATTTATCTAAAGGTGTGTTGTTCCGTTGCTTGATTTTTAGATGAAAGTAATTGTGACTTATTTAAGGGTCAGTGGATGGCAGACCATAACGGTTCAATCTATACAAACTCTAGTTGTGGGACAGTACCAGACTCAAAGAACTGTTTCAAGAATGGCAGGAAGGATAGAGATTTCCTCAACTGGAGATGGAAACCAGATGGCTGTGAACTCCCAAGGTTTGATCCTCACAAATATTTGAAGATTGTGAGCGGGAAAAAATTAGCATTTGTTGGCGACTCTGTTGCTCGCAACCATCTGGATTCTCTTCTCTGTCTATTATCTCAGGTCACTTCTTATTTTCCATTTTCCGACAGCTGGAAGTGCTAGCCACAATCGTTCTAGTGCTCGCAGTTGTTGACATTTATCGGGTATTAAAAAAAAGCCAAAAAAAAAAAAAAAAATTTGCTAAGCATTTGCTTGTTAGGATTTCCCGTTCAAAGTATAATATGAGACCCACTGTCAAGAATATACAAATTGTCGTCGTCGTCATTTTTGACTCGCTTAGACAGAAACATGAGTCAGATGAGTAGATGACATTTGTGTATGGCAACGTAAGTATTTGCAAACCATTCTAATATATACGTTGCTTCAAGGCATGAAATAAAATACGATTCCTCTTAATTTGGGGTCTGCATTGATATTCTCACTAATTTATTGAAATTACAATGCGTACATAATTTATTGGATTACAATGCGTATATAATTTATTGGATTAGAGTCTAATTACATGGCATAATAAGCTTGCTATAAATTGAGATCTAGTGCAACGAAAATGAACTAGTTGGATTCATAAGATCATCAAGAAGGTTCAAGGTAAGGAATAGAATTGTCAGCAGCATGCAGGGTAGGAGTTAGTCAAATAAAGGGACATCTCTTTAGACTAAAAAAAGGTAAAGACACAAAAATCAATATGCAACTTGGAATTGATGGAATCATTTGATTAGTCTACTTCTTGATTTTTGGATCGCCCCTAATGACTTTACACACCTATTTAACATGTTATTTAATGGCATGCATGATGTTACATGAGATTTGGTTTGACTGGAGGAAATTATTAAGGAGCACATAATAGGTATATCAATTGAAAATTTGCACCGTTTGGCCAGAACCTAAGAGATACACATGAGTATTTTGTTTAAAATGGTTAAGCCTGATATGTGTCCGAAGGAAGCCAGTTTGCCATTTACTCAATTAATTTGTATCTAATGCGCACTTAAGAGGCAATTGTGCACCGATTATGATATAAATCATGCCTAATACGATTTTAGGATATTTATTGTTATCATTTTGAGTATTTTGAGTGTCGATACTGTGAATATAAAGATTTATTTATCCTTTTGAGTTTTGAATCGTATTCTATTCTTTATCGACTTTAGATATGTTATTCTTATTATTGTGAAAAATATTTTACTGATTATTTTTCTACTCATTTGTCTTATACTCTCTATTATTTGGATTTATTATTACAATGTGTTGTATTCTTATATTTGTTGGAGATTTTTGTAATGGAACTCACTATATAATGGATATTTTTTGAATTTATAATCCCGTGGTATTTTTTTTTCATTTCTAAAGGGATTTTTTTATGTAAAATATTGGGTAATTGTTATTTTTTTTGTATATTATTGTATCATCTCCTCATGGGTTTGAACAAAGGGTTTAAAAACAATTATGAAAAAAATTAGTTTTCGACTTTATAAGCAAAACTTTGATATTTAAAACTCTAACATTTACTTGGTAAATTGTTGATTGTTTGAAGGTTTCTTTCAAAAGTACTTTTTTAATCGGCTGCACTCATTAATAATTCAGCAATTAGGCTTGATAAACCAGAGCCTCTAATTTGTTTTAGGGTCCCCACATAGTTAGATTTAGGGAGGATTAAATGTACACAATCTATATCCAAAAAAAAAAAAAAAAGGCTTAGGAAAGTCAATTCAAAAGTTTTCCACTCTCTTTTGGTTTGATTAACCTTTATGCTTGAGAATCACATTGAATTTTACTTAAGGAAGTGCCATGCAATGCGACTAATCTCATTCAATTCATCACACCTTTGTATTGCTTAATAACTCGTCAAAGATGTACTAATTTTGCAGGCAGAGAATCCGATTGATGTATACAAGGATTCAGAAGACCATTTCCGGACATGGCTCTTCCCTGCTGCCAATTTCACCCTCATGATCTTTTGGTCCAAATTCCTAATGAAACACGAAGAAAGAGTGATCAACGGCTCAAATTCTGGCATCTTCAACCTGCATCTGGACAAAGTTGATGGTGCATGGGCCACAAAACTCCAAGGAATAGACTATGCAATCATCTCTGCTGGCCATTGGTTCTTCAGGAAAAACTACCTGTATCACCACGACAATTTAGTAGGTTGTGTTTACTGCAATGACCCAAACATTACTGATTTTGGCGTAAATTATGCCCTGAGAATGGCATTTCGCACGTCTTTTGAGCATGTCAATCAGTGCAAGGAGTGCAAAGGCATGGTGACGTTGTTGAGGACATTCTCGCCGGCACATTTTGAGAACGGGACTTGGAACACCGGAGGAGGTTGCAATAGGACTAGCCCTTACAGTGTTGGGGAGGTGAGTAGGTTGGAAACTTACGAATGGGAACTAAGGAACTTGCAAGTAGAGGAACTAGAAAGGGCAGCAAAGGATGGCAACGGTGAGAGAGAAGGGAAGAAGTTCAGAGTTATGGATGTGACAAGGACCATGTTAATGAGGCCTGATGGGCACCCGGGGGCTTACTGGGGTAACAAATGGATGAAGGGTTACAGCGACTGTGTTCATTGGTGCTTGCCCGGTCCAATCGACGTATGGAATGATTTTCTAATGGCATCCCTACAAAATTAAGGATTTTTCAGTGGAAGATAGGAACTTCAATAGCACAACACCGATATTTGAACTCTACATATTAATACTAACTCTGGGATTTTTGTTTTCTATTTGACTTGTATATTTAATATTCCTTGAAGCATTCTAATGAAAACCATAATATATTTCTGATGAAAACTCACTTGGTGGTTCTTCATGTTGAAAATAGGTAATGTTCTGTGTACATATTTGAAGTGGATGAGAAGGTGTCAATTAAAATTAAAATTATCATTATTATTATTACGAGGGAGGCTTTTTTTTCTTTTTATAGGGTAAGATTATAATAATGTTTGTTTATGATACTTCTCTCCTCTGACAACAGTGAAATACTGCATAAATCGTTTCAGCAATTGAGCTGTCTTCCAACTGTTTCAATTAGAACGTACGCGTTTAGGGAGCAACTGATGATGCCTGCTTTCTGATTTTAAGGGTAACAGTTTTGTCTTACATGTAGTATATTCTATTTCTGGTAGAATGAGTGCTTAGCTTCAATTTTACCAGCTAAAATCTAAGGATGGCATTTACTTCCACAGGAAAAAAAAAAAAAAACTATATATTTTGTGTTTAAATAATTGCATAAACAATTACCCAAAAAATATAATACACATATATATATATTTCATATTAAAGGCATTAAAAGAAGATTATATAAACAGTTAGATCTTATTCTATGTTGTGATAACAAATCAAATTTTTGTATGAAAATTTTATAATTTAGACTTTCCGCCAAATGCCCCACGACGTCGCAGCAAACACAGCCCTGTCGTCATCGTCCTGTATTCTATGAATTGTCACTCACGCCTGCATGTCGCCATGCACGGTTGACCATGCCCTGCAACGCACCACGTTCGGATGCGTCGTGCTCAGGTGCGAAAACAGCTTGTTACAGTAAAACGTGGGCTACGTCAGGCGCCACTCCCCTCTTTGTCACGTGTAGTCCAAATCAACTCTCTAAATTTAGATGCCGAGAACATCGTGGATAAATATGTCTACATTTAGATGGCAAGAACATGGAGATGGTTCTGCCTAGAGATTTGAGTCACCTTCCATACGTAATATTGAAAGTGTTTATTGAATGGACAATTTAATAAAAGATTTTGAATCAAACTGAAATATCAATAAATATATCTATATATATATATATGTGTGTGTATGTGTATATGTATGTATACAAATGTATACAAATGCATGCATAAAAGAATGCTTGGCTAAGTCCTAACGTCTACACAAATCAAAAGTTAGGAAGTCCTTAACTTCTCAAAAACCAAAGGAAACAAAGGCTGGAAAGGGCTAAGATGCCCAGACAAAGGCATAATTTGGTAACCCTAAAAATGAGAAGTTCCATTAGAAGATCCTAAGTACAATAGCAAGAGCTAGGAAAAGATGGCCTGGCATCGTTGCCTCATCGTCAGAGAGGTCAAAAATACCATGTTTGTCCTCCTCCTGACTACTAAAATAGGAAGGCAATGGCGCATGGTCATTCCAAGCGTGGCTCCATCTAAACCAAAGCTCTACCTTCAATACCAGATTGTAGTAGGCTGCAAACCCTGGTCAAATCGGAACTTCATCATCCCCCAAACCCATCAGATTCAACCATATATTGCATTTCCCTCCAAAGACGGATTGGGGTCTCCATGAAATCTACTTACCTTGCTTTCTCAGCCTTGACAACCTCGGCACTCAACTCTACCATTCGGGTTTTTATTGTTAGTATCTAAAATTACCCATGTAAATTGTCACATAGATTTCTCATATCATTATAAATATATATTTTTAGGAATCTAAATGAATTTAATTTAAAATTTTATCATTGTAGAGAATTATGTTCCCCATTATAGTAGTTAAAATATTTTAATATATATCTATACTAAATGTTAAAAGGCCTAAAATGTTCTAAGTATAGGAATGAATTAAAACAAAAAACTTAATTTGCATTTGATTATTGTCTGTTACTATTTGATTCGTAGTTTATATTTTTACACATTTAGCTAACAGTTTATTTGTATTCTACACTCTTAACATAGATTGCTTGCTCACAATTCATCTCAAAATCAAACATTATACTTAAATGTGTTCACAGGTCAATTTGATTAACAACTGATTCACAATGAAAACATATTCTCCTCACTCTAATAATAGTATGCGAAATTTGAAGGAACTTGACAACTTAATTTTTGATTTGAAACAGTACTTTAGGACTACAAAGATGAATTTTGGTGAAGCCAAGACATCCGTGGCAATAATGTACCTGATTGGTGATTCCAAAGTGTGGTTGTGCACCAAATATGAGGAGATTACCTAATAGAAATTGAGCATTGACTCACGGGAAGACATTAACCTCACGTTTGGTTTATTGAAATTATAATTTTATTCCCGGTTAATTTCTTTAAGAATTACAATTTTCTTATTTGGTAGGTAAATTAGTCAAAAATAAATATTTTCAGGGAATACTTATTCCTACAAATGTGGAAATAGTGATTTCTGTATATATGGGAATAGCTATTCGCTATTATTATTATTATTATTATTATTAAGTTTTATTAATATTAATATTATTATTATTGCATATTATATATAATAATTATTATTATGTATTATTATTATTATGTTTATTATTATTATTACTAATACATATTGTTATTATTATTATTATTACTATTCCAACCTTATTCCTCGTACTATTCTACAAACTAAATAATGGAATACTAATTTTTACCTTATTCTATTTCAACAACCAAATGTGAGAATAACAATTTCAACTCTATTTAAATCCTATTCTATTCTCTGTGAATAACTATTCTATTCACACTTTATTCTATTCCAACAACCAAACGTACCGTAAAATATTAATTTGAACAACATTTATTTTATGACATGAATAAAGCTTAAGCAAATCAAGCATATGGGAACAATAAGAGATTATGCCAAAACTTTCTCGATATGAATGTAAGAAATCAAAGATATGTCTGACAGTGATTTTTTCTTTTATGACATTGATAATTTATAGTTGTTGGCTCAAATGGAGTTATTTCAATAGCGGGTACAAGATTTAAGTTCTACTTAAAATGTTTTGAAAATATTTGCTGACTATGCCAATGTGACAAGTAATCACAAAAGGTAAAACTGTGATAATCCATTAAGGAAGCTCAGATATATTGTGCCTAGCATTAATAATTCACAAAGCAAAGCCAAAAGTGAACTTCCAAAGCTCTAAGGAAATCATAAGCACATAGATGAGTAATAATACATCTTCTGGTGGGTGTTTTGTGTATGATAGGCTACATAAGGTGGTACAATATTTGCATAAATGAGCTTTGAGATTGATATAACGGAGAAAGGATAAGCCGAAGTTAGGAGATGATAAGAATGACGGGGATCGAGCTTGTTTGAATATGGTTTACGTTTTGTATGTTATGGAGAAGCATACTCACGCATCACTAAGTCCACCTTTTAACATAATGTATATTAAAATCTAATAAAAGGTAAGAGTATACACACTATGATTGACACAAGTGTTACCCACAACTTTATTGCTAGGATTGAAGCAAAACACTAGGTATGAGGCTACAGCAAGATGGCAGCATCATAAAAGTAGTGAACTCAAGGACAAAGCCTATTGTTGGTGCTTTTAAGTACAACTTGGAGCGTTAAATGAGAAGTTGAACTTCACCAAAGTACATATGCATGATGTTAACCTCATTCTAGGAATAGGCTTTCTCAGAGTAGCTAAGAGAATTCCGATACTCTACTTAAACTTAGCACTATCCATTTACAAAAGTCCATATTTGGTGAGTGCCCCTCAAAAGACATTGATTTTGAGAGGAAGAAAAAGGATAAGATGTTGTTCGTACTTGAACTTGAAAAAAATTTGAAGAAGGGCGAGCACATCTTCCTTATAACTTTTGCTAGTATAGAAAAATGTTGAGAAGTCAACCAGCTCCAATAAGAGTTGAATGAGTTGATGCCAATAGTGCTATTAAAGAGTACATCAAATGGCACCCCTAGATCCAGGGTATATGCTCCAACTACTTTACTTCATTAGGCTCTTCGATCACAATATATGTTCGAGTGATGGTTATCGTCTCAAGGAAAGTTTTGGATATTGTTAAATCAAATATTTAAAAAATTTATCCGAATGTACAATTGTTATGAATGAGTTTAATTTTATCTCATCAATTAGTTTCAATATTCCTTGGACCTCAACATTGAATTGAGCTAAAAAGCACTTCAAAATTTCTTTTAGACCTTGCCAAATTTGGACGAGGTGCTATGACTGTTTTTTCTCCCTTCTACTAGAGGCGAACTGGAATAGGAATTTATTAGTTAACTCTTGGAATGTTCGAATTGAATTTGGTGCTATCCAATAAAACCAAATCTATGTATCTTCCTTGAGAGTTAATGAGAAGTAAAGATTCAAGGTTGAATCGTCTAGGCCTTGGAATCTCAATAAGGAACGAAAGTGATCCAGATGGTTCATTGAATCAGAATTTTCGTTGTAAGATTCAAAAATTAGGATTTTAAATTTGAGTGGTAATTGATACATTTCGATCTCCTTTGTAAATGGCAATTTGTCTATGTCAGCTAAATGTCCATCTGTGCTAACTCGGAACAATTGTTGCTTGATTTCTTTAATTATTTTCTCTGCCGAGGGAGGCGAAGGCAACCCTCTTCGCGATAAGAAAGGTTATCAACTTTGAATGGCTAGTTGAAATATGTGAGACCTGTCAGTTACGGACGTTTCTCGGAAGACTGTTACACGAAACCTTATCACAAGCTGATGGCTTTGCCACATCTCGAGAACAGGGTGGGTTTCACTGTTTCAAGCTTTCCTCTTAGGCGTCGAAATGTAATCGGCCTTCAAGCTGAATTCGAATCCTTTAATTCGAGGCCTATGAGGTTTCGAAGTCTCCGGGTTGTGGAATCACCACCCCCTTTGAAGGATGATTTTTTCTTTGGTTTATCCTTCTAGATGTGGAAGTTTGAGAATTAGAGAACGGAGTCCCTAGTGGATTTTCCTCTAATCTATTCCAAATAGACTTGAGTACCTTAGATATGGACTTGACCTGTACTGCCAGTGTCTCCACATTTACATTTATGGGCGAATGAACGTTCTCGTGGCTACCTTCTGTCGAGTTGTCACCGTAAGAAATGATATTATTAGGTGGCATACTTGTCTGGACCGTGGTATTGATCATATTCACTCTTTGACTAAAAGGGATAGCTTGACTATTGACTTTTTATAGACGGTGCTAATGATATGTTCTGCAAATCCATAGTTTTATATGAGCTATGAAGTCTTTTAGATGTGTTTAAATATCCGATTAATAACAGGTCCAATCTTCATAATTCTGAATTTGTATTTTACATACTGCAAGAAAATAAACAGAGGTGAAAGGTATATTGAACTCGCTTTTTGGTATATCCTCTAATGTTCAAATTAATGATCTTTCTATTTGAATTTGAAAGATATGAAGAAATAGATATACAAAATTAGAGTGTATGGGGATGAGTGCGTATTTTTAGGGTTATATTTTTTTTTATATACTTGTCTGATGGAGTGGCCTATTTGTTTTTTTTCTTTTCTTTTTTCTTCCTCATTTGGTGAGAGACTTTATTTATAATTAGAGACATCGTTTAATTAGTCGGCATATGAAATCAATGTGTGTGTATGATACCACTTCAGATTAGTGGTGAGAGGTGTTACTTGTAATGTGTAACAACTATCCTACTTCAATGATTGCACCACTTGACTACCAGTCGCGTAATCATTTCGGCCACTATTTGTATCAGGCTGTTAAATGATTCATTATGATTCTTTAATATTTATCTATTTATATTGTGCTATTTGATTCATACATGTAAACATTACTATTCAATTAGTTTTATGGCTTCTTCTGTTAGGCTGTTAGTATTTGACATCCAATTTAATTGAGTATTGAGTTGGATTGACTTGGGTCGTACCCCATCGAAGTTTAATCAATACATTATTAATTATAAATAAGTTTAAGATTTTTTCATTTTGAGATCAGATGTGTTAAGTTTGTAGAAATATTATAAGAATATTTTTATAATTTTCTATCCTCACTCGATTTTTTTTTTTCTTCTGGAATAATAATTAGGACCTTATGATGATAATATAGATTTGTTTATTTATGTTAGTTAATTAATAATATAAAAGTCAATTAACATTATTTGTATAATAATAATAATAATAATACGTTATAAGGCATAGATCTTATTTTTAGCAAAACGCTCAACGTGATCCATTTGCCCGTTTCTCCTTCTCGATTCTTCCTCTCTCCCTCTTTCTTCTTCTTCCAATGTCCCTTTCTGCCGTTTTCCTTTCTTCTTCTTCCGTTTCTTCTTTCTCTTTTCAAAGTTTCTGCATTATTTTCGTTCGGCTCACCAAGTCGGAGAGAGAGAGAGAGAGAGAGAGAGAGAGAGTAGAAGACGTGCGCTGTAGCCTTTACCTTCGCCGTTGTCGCCTGCCGCCACTGTCTATCGTTGGAAAATAGGACATTAGGTAAGTAAAATCTTTCCTTTCTTCTTGTAAATGTTAATTTTTTACGTTTGTGCTGTGATTTGGGAGAAATTGGTCGTATTCTATCGTTAGGAAAAAAATACAGGAAAAACAGGGCCTCGGCTCGGTGGGTGAAAACCCCAAAATTTTAATGATGAATTGGGGCGCGAAATTTAGTGGGTTAATAATGCACAATACTTTTTTTTTTCTTGTGGGGAGAGGAAAGTTGCGATTTACTTTAATCTCGGTGAGAATCGGATGAACCATGAAGAACAAAGCCTTGCGCTCTGTTTGGGATGCGGTTGTTCTTCAGTATTGAAAATGTGGTGGGTCGATGGGAAGCGTTTGTGTGCGGTATACGTATGTGCACATGGGCGTAATCATACGGACGTATATCTGTATATATGGACATGTTGGTAAGTATGAGTATGTTATGTGTAAATGCGAAGGTATTCAGATGTGGGAGTGTGTAAATATATACGTATAATACGGATGAGTGTCTGTATATGTATGCAGATATAAGGATGCACGCAGGAGACAATATATATATATATATATATATATATATGAGTGTATACTGTAAGTATTATATTTGGCAGGGGTAGATACGTGTATATAAATGCAAGCATGGGTTATGTGTATTGGGTTTGATCACTCATTTATGGGTTGTTCAACAAACGAAAAGTTTATTGGGTTTAGTTATTTCATTGTAGATTGCTCAACAGATGGGAAGCTATCGGAGGTTCACACTATGTTTGTGCAAGGAAGTGTGCGCACGGTGAGCGACCGGCTGGGTAGCAACGAAGCCTATTGGCCGAGTAGTAAGAGTGTTGCAAATTGGGCTGAGGCTGAGGGCAAAGTCGGCAGGGCAGTGACCTACTGGCCTACAAGAGGACGGCCGGCCGAGCTGTCAGACAGCAAGGAGGTCAGCCTGTAGGAGTCCAGTTAGCAGTGGCCGGTCGGGCAGCAAGAAACTGGCCAGGGAGGCTGGCCAGTTGAGAGGAAAAGCTGGCCAGGGAGGTCGGCCGGTTGAGTTGAGATGAGGCCAGTTGGAGAGGCCAACTAAGGGCGCTAATGCAAAGTGGCGACCATACAATGCTAGTTCAAAGGGGTCGACCTGCCCGAATTAGTAGATGACTTTCTAGAATAGGTACCAAGCTTTGCAAAAAAGGTTAACTACAAAGCCTGCGGTTGGAAGGCAGTGATGTAGAACAGGTAGCTGACTTGCAGAAAATGCGTCGTCTGTGTAGAGTAGGTTTGATTTGTAGAGCATGTGCCATTTGTGGGAAAGTGTGGGAACCGGTGAAAGCGTGAAAAACGACAAAGTTGGCGTAACAAATTCTCTATAAGATCAGCTCAGATGAACAGATGGGATATCTGCCAAGCGTTGTTATAAAACGCACCGGGCGCTTTAGAAGATGGTGTGCATGAACGGCGTGTGGGTGAACCGTGTGTGAAACGAAGGGTGGAATGGAGCAGAGCCAAGCATGGAAGGGAGTTTTCGTCGTTTGCCGTTCACCACCACTATACTTGTAAAATCAATAAGTGGAGAGCACCGCCAGTGAGAGGAATGAGAAAAGAAAAACAGAGAGAAAAAGAGGGTAGAAAAGTTTTCTTACTTTGAAGATTATTTTTCTTATTTTGTTTCGGGTGGGTTGCTAGTATTCTGTCTCTGAGGTTTTTGTAACATATTTTACATAGTAAAATTGTCGGAGTTTGTCTTGTAATTTTTTCCTTGGTTGAGAACGGTTTTCTACGTTAAAAATCATTGTGCATTTTTGTGTTCCTTGTGTTTACATTCTTGATGGTTAACGGCCAACGGGTGATTTGGATTTTTCCATTGCTCCGGATCAAGGTGTATCTGGGTCGAAACCCAACAATGTGAACATATATATATATATATATATATATATATATATATATATATATATATATATGCGGGGGTTTATGTATTTGTATTAGTATTTAATGTACAATGTACGTATATGAAAATATATATGCTTATACTTGAGATTATTTATATAATTATACACGTAAGTTTATGGATATATAATTTAGATGGTAAGTATGATGTAGAGTGGAATTAAAGGACACTCTATTTTGTAAAATTAGCTCGAATAGTTGAATAAGATTGATAATTGCAAGTATTGTTTAGAAACGATAAAATATGAGGTAATTTTATAGTATTAGAAATAAGATTGGTACACTAGAATAGATTGGTAAAGATTGGATAAAAGTTTAAAGTTCATTTGAATAATTAATTATTTTTAGATTTTTTTTGATAATTTCGGTACATATTTTTCTATGTTAACTTAGTATGCATGGTTATATTTGTTATCTATAGATAAGATAAATAAAATTATATGAAAACATTATAGTGTTAAGGATTACAGAATTTGTGATACTATGGAACAATTTATAATTATTCGATATCAATTTTAATATTTCGGGATGATTAAAGTCATTTGGAGAGATGTTTATAATCTTGTGAATATTGTGTGTGAAATGTCAATGAATATCATATTGAGAGTTGTTGGATTAGACATATGGTTGAAATTATGTATTCTATACCCTATTTGAACATAAATCCCGATTAGACCACATAATATGTGCATCACATATTCTAGTTTTATCTGATGGGATAACAAAAATATTATTCGTTTGGATTGATTTTATATTGAATATTCTGTACCTTATTTGAATGTAGATCCTGATTGGATCGTGGAAATACATGTGTGGCATATCCGGGTTTACTTGATAGGGTATCAAGAATATTGTTCGTTCGAATTGAGTTCAATACTTGTACATTACAAGTGACAATATATTATGAAACTATATAGTTGGTCGTTTGTTAAACTTAAAAATATTAAAATTTTGTAGATTTTACCAACTATCGGAGGTGGGTGCGTAGTTGGTTTATAGGGATATTATAAGATTTGAAGAGATTATTTTGATATTTTATGTAGTTGAGATTTCTGTTGAGACATGTTCGATGAAATCTGTATCTTTGCTGATATTTGATTTTGGTAGAATCCTAACCGTATTTCTAATATTCGGCGGTATTGTAGTCTTTAGGTCGTAGTTATGATATAACATTGAATATCGGATAGTTATTGGTATATCGCATATTATAAATTTTATTTATATTAATGTTATTATCCAATATGCTCTTTGAATTCAGATATTATTGATTTTATTTATTTATTATGTATTTTGTTTATTCTTATATTTGTTTTGGCTATAGAGTAAAGAGGTCAAGAGTAGATTAGAGGTGAGATATTTGCTCTTGAAATTTTAGGTAGGAATAATCTCGAAATTTAAGGACTTTGTAATGAGAAATTTTTTGCGGGTTCTTTATTAGTTTACTAATTTTTGGGTATTTATTGGGATTGTATTCCCAGAAAACTTTGATGTTATAAATATTTTTGTTGTCTCATATTTTAAGGAGGCTCTCGAATACGTTCTCAAATGCCGGCAAAAAAGCCTTCGAGTAATCTCGAGCTCTAAGAAGTTATCTAACTCTCTCGAGCCTTTGAGCGCGCTCTCTCTCTCAGCTATCAGTTTCCAGCGAATTCTATACTAAGAGGTTCTACTCCTCACGAGCAATCACATAAGTCACTCATCCCATGAGTGCATTTCTACCTATACAAACACTCATGAGCATTCATATATCCCGTCATCACCTAATTTCTTATTTAAAATTGTAATGTGTAGGATCCAAAGTTAAGCGAACGGAGATCGAAAGTCGATGGACCATTTGACTCGAATCTGTTCAAACTTGGATCCAAGATGTATCAGATATTTTATTAGATGATGTATTTATGAAAATTTATAGTTTGTTTTTCTTGCATGTTTGTCTGGGTTGAGTTGGGTTGGGTTGGGTGGTTTGGGTTTGGGTTGTCACCTCTACCATCTCGGCCATAGACAGTGCTACCTTGACAGCTGAGGAAGAACCCTTGGCCTGTGCTACTGATCATCCCACAATACAAATAGAAGCCCTCAGCAGGTCGGCCATAACTCAAAAGAACAAAGACGGACTAAAAACGTTCAGCAACTAACAAGGCAAGTAAAGGAAGTTTCTGCCACCAATGTAAGCAAGCGAGCACTAAGGCTACATAAGAAGATAAATCAAAGCTTGGATAAGATGCTTAGTTGCACCTCCATAGTTTGAACTTTGGCTTAGGTGGTTAGGGGGTCAGTGAAGTGGCTGCAAAAAGTAAGGTCTTTTCTTGATCAAGATTGACCAGGCCGTTTTGATGCGGAGATACCAAGGAGCTGGACGAGACGACTGAGGTCTTAAAGACCCTAAACAGAGGTCTTGAATGGGACAAGCGATATTACTGAGAAGCCTAGGTCCCAAATGGCCAATGTTACCAGAGAGAAGAAACAAGTTCTATTGTGAGTCGATTGTTTTGTCGAGGGACAAGGGTCCCAATAGTTGCAGGAAAGCACCGAAACCCCCTTTTGGGTGAAGCTGGGCAACTGCAGGGTGGTAATATTAATCTGCTAAGCCCTCCATACATCAACATTAGGAAAAGAATGAAATAGCAACTCTGTGAAAAAAAAAAAAAAAAAATAGAACTACCGGTACTGAAGAAAAGGTTTAAAGAAGACAAACATACCTGTCACTTGACAATGATGACTCCTGGACAAGAAGAATCATCTCCCCGTTTCCCCCACCGAAATCACCTCTCTAGGGAGCCCAGCTTCCTTTAATGTAGAGGGTCCTTGGAAGATAAACGCACGACACAACATCAGAATTCCCCAGGGCAAAAAGGTAGGTACAGGGGATTTCTTCAAAAAACAGTTTTGTCGCTATGAGAATAAGTTTTGCCAAAGAGTTTTTAATTTAATCATCCCTGACAAATAATAAAATGACCTTTTTAAGTCTATTAAGTCAATCTTAATCTTAGTAAGGACCTGGTCCTTACTAATCTCCCATGAAACTATTAAACCAATATTCAGGTCCACTCCCTGTCTTCGTGACTCAGCAGTAGGTTAATTTATCTTCATCATAGATTTGCTCTCATTCTTTGTCATAGATTTGCTTTCTCAGACGTTCAAGCAATATACTTTCCCGAGCTTAGGAGATATCCCACCTAAAAAGAATTTTTCTTTCTTTTTTTGTGGTTTGCGAAATTTAGACTTTAATATTTACAACTTGTTCAATTTCAATTTAATAATTTTTTAAATCAAATCTTAATCCTTGGTATATGAAACACTAATTGGCAAATAACTTGAAAAGACATGCTAGAGGGCAAAAATAGGAGTTCAATCAATTTCTTTTCACTTAATACATCAATGGGCTCATATTTACATCATCAGACACTGACCCTTTTTCAAGCAAACCAGCACGGCACTTGCGAATGCCTAAAAGCCCAAAACACCCACTAAACAACAAAATTGAACCCATCCTCAAATTGTGGAACGCAATGGCTGCTCACACCCTGCCAAGTAGCCCTGCTCACACCGAAAAAATGAACTAAATTCAGTTTTTTTTAAAGGTAGCAAATCTCAACTATTCATTGTTGAAATTGTCAAAAGAAGGAGGGTACGGAATTTAATTCGAAAATTTATAAAAAAATATGATAATGTTCAATTTCAGCCTACAGCCCATGACCAGAAACTCGCCACACCCAAACATACTTGACCCAGAAACTCAAGACTCGTGTCGCACTAGTGTCCAACCCGCCACCGAGTCAAGACATTGCCTGGCTCGGGAACCCGGAATCAAGCACCTTTTCCCAATCCACATCCTCCGCCTCTTCCCTAGCTTTGAACACTTCCAGCAGCCTCTTGGCCTTTCCCCTCGCCCACTTGCTACAGCCCACCTCCTCCACCATTTTCCTTAACACCTCCTCTGCACCAGCCGCACTCGCCAACCCTTTGAATCTCAACCCGCCGTGACTCAGCGCACAAAGGGCCGCCACACAACGATCCCGAGTTGACTCAGAATCAAACTCTCCCTTCCTCAGCATCTGCAGAAAAAATCGCACGGCGCCTCCATCTAGCATTGACGCCCTTCCCTCACTGCAGGCTCCCAGATTACACAATATCAGAAGTACCCGACCCGTCAACTGACCCGCCCGAACCATGCCCAATAAAACGGGGACCAATCCGAGTTTCACCAGCTTTGTCCTATTGCTCCGGGCTAGTGAGAGATGGTACAAAGCTAAGGCCGAGTCATGGCGAGCGGACTCGGTTGATGACCTCATCATATGAATCAACGGCGGCAGTGCACCGAGGGCACCGATCGCCGTTTTGTTGTCGTCATCAAGGGCTAAGCTGAAGATTGCACCCGAAGCGTGTTCCTGCGCCTCAGGGAATCCACCACTCAGCACATCCACCAATGGCGGGACAATACCTGCCCTTACAATCTTGACCTTGTTGGATTTCTCCAATGAGAGGTTGACTAAAGCTGCGATGGAGTTCACTTGAATACGGCAGTACTTGGAGATGATCAAGGATTGGAGGGCTGAGAGAAGCCGCGGCGTGCAGAGAGCGCTGCGCGACTCCACGCTTGTTCTGGTAGCCTTCCTCAAAGAGATCACAGCCTCCTCTTGCTCGTGCACGTGTAGGCTTCTCAGCTTTGACACGTACGGCTCCTCGTCCCACGAGCGTGGGCTAATGGTCTCGATTTCCGAGCTCGATGAGGAAGAGTAGCAACGCGGCCGTGTCGCGAGATACATGGGAGTGGAAGGTAACGAGTTCGGCAATGACTCGTCCGAGTCGAATCGAGCACGATGCCGGGTCAGTTCAGTCACAGCGTGCTCTGGCTTCAGATTTGGTTTCGCTATCATATTTCCTATCAACCCCTCCGAAATCTCCATCTTCTTCCTCTTCTCTTCGTCTTCTCCTTTTTCCTGGGGAGGCATTAACGAATGGACGAGCTCGAGGGCTGCGTCGAGCTCTACAGGCTTAGGGCATGAATGATTTGCCCAGTTGAGGATGGTGGATTTAAGGGCTAAATTTGGTATGATGGTGGAGAAATCGGGCACGGAGCCATCTTTGAGAGAAGGGGTGAAGCCTAGTATTTTACAGGCTTGAACGCAAGCGCGTTCGTAGGTTTGGCCGGAGGAGACAATGACTGGGTCGGCCATCAGATTGCCGGAAATGGGACAGATGAAGTCATTTGGGGGGTTTTTGAAATGGGGCTTATTAGTGGATTTAGATCTGTGAATGGATAATTTCCACCAGTGCTTCCCACTGCCCATTTTTCTGCCGCCTTCGTTTCTCTCTTTAAGAAATGAGACGGAGAGCGGAAGATAAATTGAGGCTTAATCTACGAATTTCCATGAGTCTAAGGAAGAATAAGATACTGCTTGAGACGTATTCCGAGGAAGAGATTTGTGAGCCAAGCATCACAGTGTAGCAGGGAGCTGCGAAGTGGATGTTGGAGCATTATGTAAATATGTCGTCCAAGCATTCCGGCTTAGTATGGCCAGTAATCCATTTATATTGTGTTGAGCGTGAATTTGTATGGTATTGTATCAGGCATGCTTCTAATATATAAATATATAAGATAAATTAAAATTATTATAAAAATATATTATATTTTATTTATTTTGTTAAATACTTTTATGTTATAATTTATAAAAGTAAAAAAATATATCTAATAATAACTTACTTAATTTTAAATTTTACTTATATTTTAACTACTATCAATTATGAAATTATTTTTTATTAGAATTTAAAATAATTAAAATTTTGACGTAATATTACATATCTAACTGTTGAGTCCAATACCGGTGAAGCCAAGAAAACACGAAGCCCAATCCTAGAAGCAGCGGCCCAAACCGTCTACGTGGCCCAGAACTCAAAGCAGTATACATGGCGGCCCAATGCCCGTAACCAATCAGCGTTTCCTACAACTTATTAATGCTGCTGCAGGTAACAAACGTGAGGTAGCAGGAACAAACCAATGGGAGGAAGGTTAACTCTACAAGTTGCGGCTCACGCTGCTCCCTAAGACTGGCCAGTTAATCCCCACGCGAGGAGCAGACTAAGTGTGACAGGTAATGCACGACGGTCTCATTATCGCCACAAGGCGACAACTGATATCACTGACCGTCACTAGCTATCAATAACCAAAAAATTCCTACAGAGAGGATTCTCGAGTCCAAAGCTCCACTGCCTAGAGCTTACAAATTCTCTCTCCTTTTACAGGATAGGGGATCGGATCCCAATTTCTTAATTTAAGCTTGGGCTTTGAGGCAAACACTCCTCCAGTCTCTACTCTCAGATTTACGCCCAGCATCCATCCTTCACAGCATTTTACGGGCTACCAGAGTAAGCCACCCATCGCGGTGCATTCCCAGGAGCCAGGCCTCCCATCAAACGCTCATCAACTCTCATACACATACATTCATACACTCCCACCGCATACTTAGCATACTTTCATGCACCTCTAAGTGTGTGCTCCTTTTCGTTCATTGTGGGAGATTACTGATTTGAGTGTCAGAAATTTTTCAGTGGAAGAAATCTCATCGACTTCTAACATCTTGTTTGTTAGTTTGTATTCTGTAGGCTCTAGGTTAACAGTGATGGAGATCGGACCCACTCGTGATACCCTTCTGGCGACGAGGAATCCGAAGGCTCATTAATCCGTATGACAACTAGGGACCCAGGATGCAATATTGCATTGTCTGTAGGAACACGACGAAAAATCTAGTGTCTCTCCTTAAGGCTCACTCCTTCACACCAAGATGGTCAACACCCGGGCACAAGCTTGCGCCCCGGCCAGAGATGCAGCTGCTCACGATGACGTCTTCTCGATGGGTAGCCGTGCCGATATCCGTCCGTAGCTAGACGTCCACCAGCTGGCCGTCAAAATGGGCGACATGAGGTTGATACTTTAGGCTCTCTGCATTGGACGGGCACGCAATGGATGAGGGCTCCCTCCAACATCTCAGGTGTCATCCTCCCGGCGTCGTACCAGAGCTCCAAGGGTCATATCAGATCAACCTGACGACGCTGAGGACCAGGCGGCTTCCTACAGTAGGGGCCAGACTACGGTTGGAAGCTGCCCTAATTGGGATGAGCGGGAGGAGATCCTAGTGCGGTGCAACCCTCGTAACTCCTGCAGCGAAAGAAGGTAGACGGCTGTAGATTCATGCAGTGCGTAGCCACCCATTGTGGGAAAGCAACTGGCAAGCTCAGCAAAATCGGTAGGGTCACACGAAGCTCCGCGACATCATCAACGTGCGGAGGAGTGAGTTTGAGCCATCGATAGAGGAAAAGGTGAAGGTGCCTTGGGACTACCTGTGCAAGGAGAGGCCTGCACGGTCTTCCGTTGACTTGCGGAGGTCACCCTTCACCATGGACCTGCGGAGGCCACCCTTTCATTAAATAGTTGTGTTCCACGTTAAGTGTATATTAAAGCAAGCAAATCTCGATGACTATCTTTGCCGCTACTACTTGCTTCTATTTCTAAAGTTGATGATTATGATGTTGATTGTGGTATATATAAATTGTATATTGTATGCAAATTGTGATGGATATGGGCCTTTATTTTTAAAGTATTGTTAATTATTTCTATGTTGGTATAAAATTCTTTAATATAGATATATACCTTATGTAATACCCAAATTTATTTTGGATATATTTATTAATTTAACTTAATTAAATGTATCAGATTAATGGTAGTTTATAAAATTTAAAAGAAAATTTGGTTTAGTGGTTGGTGTTAGAAGTGCGCCCTAAGAGGGCATTTGAAGCACGAAAACTTATAGGCCAGCGCTCGATGCGTGCTCGAGTGCATTAACTCAAGAGTCGGGCGCTCGAGCGTCTACCATTATATAAGAGCAGGTGACAGAGGGCATTCAGCATTTTTGCGTGCGGCAGAGAGAAGGAGAGAGGGAGGAGCAGGAGAGGAGAGAGGGAGAAAAGTTTCGGTAGATTAGAGTATCTTTTTATCAGATTTATTTTGTATAAAGTTAAGACAAGTATCATTTTACCCTATTTTTACTCTATTTTCGTATCTGATATGTTTTGCTTATATTTGGGAGGTTTTATTTCGTGCATGTAATTTTTATTTTGCCAATGTGTTCTCTTTATGCATGTATGATATTTTTACCAGTGGTTTGAGAGTTTGGTTCTATTCCTGTAAATATTTTAGGGTTTTACCATTTATTAAAAAATGGGTCAATATTTGAGATTGTACATTTTCGTATTAGTATGTTTATATGATAAAAGTCATGAAACCTGTATGGGTTGCGCATTGATACTTATACATGTTGTCCGGAGATGAGGTCACTACCTTTGTGATTCGATATGTGACCTGATTTAGATTTGTGATTTGTAGTACCTCTCTTGACGAGAATACTTTGTACTTGACGAAAAAATATTTGACTCCTTTCATCGGTAGAAAGGGACTTTATTCGTAGTTGAACCTGTCTCATTTATTTTTTAATAAAAACCATCATAAGATAATTAATGGAAAGATTCATATATATTTGGACGTTCTAATATATTTGATAAATTTAAAAGTTATACCTAAAGTCGTTGGTGGTAAAATATAGTGAGCAAATTCTATATCTATGGGGGATGGAATACATAGGTGGCCATGCCCGTGGGTCTAAATTACAGTTAATTTGGTATGAGATTATTAGGAGTATGTGTAACCCTCCATTAAATTAGTCTTTTAAAATTTTTGGTTCTCCATTTCAGCATACTTTGTATTTTTGCATAGATTTATATTCAGACTCTATATTTGGACTTTGATTTGAATTCGTAGATTTGCCTACAGATGAAATTTGTTATGTCTTATACATTGGATATGCGATACATTCGAGAACATGATTTGTTAGATGAAAATTCGTTCTAATCTTTGTTTATTTGTAGGTAATTTAGATTCGAATTTTGATTCATTCAACATATGCTTCATTTAGATATATGGATATAATATCGGATCATGATTTATTATATTATATGATTTAAACTATAAGATTTGCTTCGGATCACTATTTGTTATGAGTTACCCAATGGGATTATAGTTGATTCAGATTATATAATGAGTATGAGACTGCCCATATGACTTTCGATTTTGGATTATGATTCGATTTGTGATTTAGCTTCTGGTTTATGACTGTGATTTAACTTTGATATTCGATTTTGAATTTGTATCTTTTATCCGATTTTGATTATATTTCTGAACTTTCATTCTAATTTTGAATCTTATTGTTATTATATATATATATATAATACTTGCTAAATTTTAAACTTACATTTTCTATTTTTATTCGTTCAGATTAGAGGGTTTGAATACTTTGTAGGAGTTGAACGAGATTTGACGCAGCATTATTTATTTGGTAAGTATGGACATTTTTTATGTTGGGATCTCGAGGGTGTAATTAGTTTTGGTTGTGGCAAAGTATAGGCCTTTAGATCACGTTTTGAGAATTGTTGGATTTGTTATGCTACGTTGATGAGTTGTTATTATTGTTGACCTCCCTTACAACATTTGGGTCATGTGGTTTATTCGTCTTGTCACACCCGATTTGAAACTTATTTATATATTTTATTTGTGATTTAATTCATTATTATTCACATCTACTTTGATCCAAATTTAGAAAAGACACCATAGTGAAAGAAAAAGACCCCATATAGGTTCCTAAGAATTGATCTTATGAGACTAACCCTAGAGGGTTTGATTTATGAGACTAAAGTTCAAGTCGTATAAACGTGTCTTTTAAATCCAACCTATCCTAACCATAGTTTAGGACAAAACTACATCTAGTCAAGTGCCTTATTCATTTAATACTTACATCATCACACGCAAGTATAATGAAATAATCAACAAAATAAAGTAAATACAAAATCCGAAGATAGGAATCAAGGAAGCAATCATGCCCTTTGTGATTGCTAGATTTTCATAGCTAGAGTAAAAGCTTTCTATTCCAACCTCTATGAAGGGTCATTCCGAGCCTATTTATAATAGTTGAAATGCTATATAGATACAATGATGGATAACTAACTAAGCTATATATTTTTAATTAAAAATATCGTTGTCCCTCTTTGATAGAAAGTTTACACAATTGATCACTCACTGGAACAAACTGTCCCAAAAAAAAGTGCAAAATAATTAATTTATATAGACTAATATTATATGATTATTCATCAACAGATACTACTTACCATATCCGATAAAGGCTTTCAATTACACAGCAATGGTGTTGCATGTGGAAGCATTTGCTTAAAATGTCACTATGATAACAACCTTGCAATCAAGCTTGATTCTAGAGAGCTACTTTTATTTTGTCCCCTATGAAACATTTTTATTCTGTAAACTATTTGAAAATATTAGGCAAATGTGCATTTTAATATATTTGAAAGGATACTCAAGCTTTGTTTGCCCAATAGAATAGTGTAGACAACACGGGTTGCAACCCCGACCGATTTGGCCATACCCTAGTAGAAGTTGTGAGACCACCAATTCTTAACTAAATTATATTATATATTATAATAAATATAAATATCTATTTAAACTTGGGTAACTAATTAGTTTATCTTGGGGGTAGTCTTTGGACTTATTTAGATATAAATATTTTGAGTAGAAATATTGATTGATTTAAGGATTATTTGGTAATAAGTTAATATTCTAAAATAGTATTTTAAATTTTAGAAATGATTAAATTATTGAGAATAAATTAAAATATCAATTGATTGAATAAATTAGGGCTTTTAATATATATCAATTGGGTATAAATTAAGATTAAGGACTAACTATTCCATAATTAGGATTAAATAAGTGAAATTGAATTTTGGAGGAAAAACAAAACGTAGAGTGCAAATACTCCGAATTAAACCCTAATTTGAACTTAGTTAAACAATTAACATAATCCTAAGCTAAGATCACAACTTAAAGATAAATTTGAGAAGCTAAATTTGAATGAAGGTCGGTCAAATTATGATTAAATATTGGGTCCTTCATAGTTAAGAAATGGGGCGTCATAAAAAAAAAAACGGATGCATTGAATTTGCCCTCAATTGGACAATCAAACATTTAAGTCGGCAAATCAAAAAAGCCCTGAACAGGTTAATGACTACTTAAGCTAGTTCTATTCAATATTTGTGTTGGGGATTCAGAATTGAATATACATAACCTACACAACGAAACGAATTTGAATTCTCCCATCAACTGTCAGCTACCAAATTATGAGTATAAAAAACTAATAATGCACAATAATGTATAAAATAGAAAACTCTTTTCAACTAAGGAAGAAAAATCACGGGATAAATTCTGAACAAATCTACTATAAATGGTATTAGTTATAAGAACCTCATTCGAAATCTTTTCACTTCAAACCCAAATAAAGAATGGTTGAATACTGTTAGTCGTCTTATGTATTGGCACAATTCGTGACTTCGTGGGGGTGTTCGATTATCTGCAACATCACCCGTGCTTGGAAGACTTTTATCTACCTCATGCTAGCGGATCGTTATTGTCACATCTCAGCATTCGCGCTGCATTATTTTCTCTTTCAGCCCCTCCTGGGATCGGCGCCCACTGGGCTCCCGAGGCGCCATCTAGGCCCTCCCCATGCCGCGTGCGCTCGGTAAGAGCTCGAGGTGCACAGCGAGCGCATTTAACAGAATCGAGCGCTAGTTGTGCGCCCCGTTGGCACTCGAGCGCCCGCACCCGAGTTCTCCTAAACCTAACCCACGCTCGCCGAGCTCTTGATCAGGGCTTGAGCGGCGCAGGTCCTTGTATCTAACGACTCATTATTTTTGAAATCCTTTTTGACTCCATATATATATGTGTCTTACGTTTTTGAAGCCCTAACCTAGCAGATGCTACACAACCGGCCATTTTGCCCCACAGCCTTTCTCAACCGGTCAACATCTCGTTGACCAAATTTTACTCTCAGTCGGTCAACCTCCTGTTGACCAATTTCTTCTCTCAATCGATCAACCTCTCGTTGACCAACTTCTACTGCCCGACTGTCGACCGGCCGTACTTTTGCAGCCCTACCTTCTTACTTCAGCAATTGCCCCTCCGGTAATTGCGACTCCGATATTTATCCACTCCGACAAATCGGTATCTCTAAGATTTTCCTATTCCGGCAAGTGGACTCCTCCAAAATTTTTCTTTTCTGATAAATGATCTTCTGTGAGATTTGCCTTCTCGGACAAATGGACTTCATGGACTTTGCTGCAACCAGGTTGTAGTACTCTAAATATTATACAAAACCTGTGTGATCTGATAACGTATTTATTTGTTGAGTCACCCACAAAATAGTGATCTAACCTAACACTTTTGACTCCGAAAGAGTTCCCGCCTTAGAGAAGGTGGAGACTTGAAGTGAAAATTTTGTTTGAGAAAAGACAACTGACACCCGAGCAGCGCAACTAGACTACATTGAGAGAAGGGATTACATAATACACTGCTTGACGATTAAGATAGAGTGGTCACAAAGGTTGGGCAAACCACACCGACTAGAGGTTTCTAAATGCTCATCGAATTGCCTCCTTTAGGGATGCAGCAGTGAGAATACAAAGTTGAGCTGAAGTATTCAAGGATGCTAAGGGGATTCTACAACCAAGGGTGACAAACTCCATTCACTACTATGATCGTGTAGAGGTCCCTCTCTAATGAGTTTAAAATGCCATATTTAGAGCCCATGACCGAAGTACACATTTTCTGTAGCATAAAGGTCACTTGCGTAAGTTTCCTGGAAGCTCCGTTTTGCAACAGTGATGTAGGAGCAGGAAGGAGTGACCGACTGGACAACAAGACACCAGACTACACACACACACAATCACTCGAACAGCAATATAGAGAAATGAAAAACAGAGGAGAAATACACCAAAATTTTATGTAAAAAATCCTTCTAAAATAAGAAAAAAATATAGGACTTTAGTCCACAAATGTATCTACTATGTGAGGGTTTGTTACAGATACACCACACAACGACAAGCCCCTTAGAAACGAATATGAAGAACAGAGCACGAGAAAACACACACACTCACTGCTCTCTATTACACTACATTATTCGTTCCTCAAAAAATTTCACACTCTCACTTTGTTTTCTGCTCAATACTCATATCAACACAATACAATATGTATACACGGCTAATAAGAGTATGCCATTGTGGAGGACACCCGTATAGGCAGCCACCTGACAGCCTGCAACTCTGCAACAGCTCTGCAAATTGTCGTGCCTTATAGAAACGGCCAACCACTCTACAAAGACTGTGCGTATTTTCTCACAGATCTCGCATGCTCAGAAAATATTCTGAGATGGCTTCAACGTGTGCTTTCTGTCTTCAAATCTTGGAGCCTCCAAAAATGCCTCAGATTCCAACAACAAAAGGTTCTCAGACATTACATAATATTCGCATCCATTTTTAAAATCGGCGCACGACTCACTCGCAAGTCCGCAGACAATACAAGTGCATAAGTCCACGGACTATTTAGGCATAAATCCGGGACCACATTCCCACAAAGGGAGTGACCCCAACAAATTTCCCCTCACGACCGAGAGGGAACAAAATTAGTTAGCCCAACGATGTCACAGCAAGTATTCAGCTTTTCCATTGGTAAAATTTTGGTTATCATGTCTAACTCATTTTCATCTGATCGGACCTTTTCTCCTGTGAGCCACTCTTCATCAATAACATCTCTCATCCAATGATATCGAACGTCAACGTGCTTCAATCTCGAATGGAATGAGGAGTTCCTACACTAATGTATGGGATTTTACATGTCACTGAATACTATATATTTTTCTTGCCTTAAACCCATCTCTTGGATGAACATTTTCATCCATAGCATTTCTTTACTGGCCTCGATCACAACAGCGAGCTCGGCCTCCGTAGTAGAAATGGCAACGCACTTTTACAACTTAGATTGCCAAGAGACTACTCCTCCAACAAATTTGACCAAGTATCCTGATATGGATTTTCGAGAGTCAATGTCCCTGGCATGTCTGTGTCTGTGTCTATGTAGCTGACCAACTGGAGCTTTCACTTCTCTAAAGTACAGACATATCTTTGAAGTTCGTCGGAGATATCTGAGAATTTAATTCATAGCAGACTAATACTCCATCCTTGAATTTGAGAGAAATCTGCTTATAGTTCTGACCGCATGAGTAATGTCCGACTTTATACACACGGTCGCGTATATCAAGCTACCAACAGCCAAGGAATAAGGTATGCTTCTCATGTGGGTTTTCTCTGTGTCCGTGGACGGACACTACTTCCTAGTCAACCTAAAGTAGTTTGCCAGTGGGGTGCTCACTGGTTTGGAAGTTTCCATGTTAAAGCGCTATAACACCTTTTCAATATATTTCTCTTAGGACAACCAGAACTTCTTGTTCTTTTAGTCATAAAATATTCTGATCCCCAGAATCTATTTCGCATGTCCGAGGTCTTTTATAACAAATTATTGTCCAATTTACTCATTTTGTTTCATGATCTGAGTGCTATTTTGTTCGACAATTAGCATGTCGTCTATATAAAAGAGAATGACAATGAAATCATCCTCGAAAAATCTTTGTCCAAAGACGCAGTGGTCAGAAATAGTCTTTTGGTATCCTTGTCGGATCATGACAGACTCAAACTTCTTATACCACTATCTTGAAGCTTATTTTAGTCTGTACAAGCTCTTCTTCAGACGATAGACCAATCATTTCTTCTCCTTGATCTCAAACCCCTTTCGTTATTTCATGTAAATTTTCTCGTCAAGGTCACTGTGGAGGAATACTTTTCGAACATCCAATTGTTGTATCTCCAAGTCCAGAGCAGCTATCAAGCCAATCACGACACGGACTGAGGATATTTTTTCCATGGGTGCAAAGATTTCATCACAATCCACGCCTTCGTGCTGATTGAAACCTTTCATTAGAAGTCGTGCCTTGTATCTCGACTGCGTGGTGTCCTCGGACGTCCTCAATTGGAAGACCCACTTATTCTTTAGGGCTCTCTTTTTCTTAGGTAGCTCAACTAACTCAAATGTATGGTTCTCATATAATGAAACCATCTCATCATTTATTGCTTCCAACCATTTTCCTTTATGTGCTCCATTCACAGTCTTGTAAAAATCTTTAGGCTCACCTGTAACAATAAGTAGGACGAACTCACTGGATGACAGGCGGATGGACGGACGTCTTTCTCTT
Source organism: Nepenthes gracilis (assembly GCA_033239525.1). Taxonomy (NCBI): domain Eukaryota; kingdom Viridiplantae; phylum Streptophyta; class Magnoliopsida; order Caryophyllales; family Nepenthaceae; genus Nepenthes; species Nepenthes gracilis. The sequence continues at coordinate 23,829,579 of BSYO01000007.1, forward strand.
GAGGATTGTCGCACGGGAACTTCCTCGGCCTGTTGAGGAGTAATATCATCATTTTAATTCTCATAAGGCACAGTGACTGCCTCATTATTGTCCTCGGTCACTCTCGGGCCATTGTCCTCGGACACAGGATGTACTAGACGTACAGTTTTAACGTTTACCTTATTCGTCCAGTTAGTGCCAAATAAAGCCTTCCTGTTTTTTAAATATTTTTAATGGTTTCCTCTTCAATAAAGACCACATCTTGTGATCGGAGATACTTCTTCTCTATTGGATCATAAAATATGTACTTAAATTCATCTTCACCATAGCCCAAAAAGACGTATTACTTTGTCTTTGGTTCAAGTTTACTCATATCATCTCTCAGGATATGAACAAAGGCCTTACAGCTAAATATCCGAAGATGATTATAGATTGACTCCCTTCCAGTCTATATTTTCTTTGGGACCTTACCATTTAGAGGCTTATTGGGCGACCTATTAATCACATAGGTCGCCATCTTCAGGGCCTCAGCCCAAAAGGATCCTGAGAGCTTTACCTCTGACAGTAGGCACCTGACCCTGTCCATTAATCTACGGTTCATCTGCTCAGCCACGTCATTTAACTGCAGTATTTTTGGAGGTGTCCTTTGATGTCTAATGCCACGTGACCTACAGTAGGCATAAAAAGTCCTAATATATTCTCTACTATTGTTGTTCCGGACGGCCTTTGACTTCTTTCCCGTCTCACGTTCAACAAGACCTGATCATTGGACTTAAGTAGAAATACCCACAGATTTCTCGAGCAATCATCTATATAGGAGATAAAGTATTGTGCTCCTCCAAAGGACTTTTTTTTAAATGATCCGCAGAGATCGATGTGAACAAACTCAAATGCCTCGGACCTTTTGAAAGATGAGTCTCCTTGAAAATAGACTCTCATCTGCTTCCTCTCCATGCAGTGAGAGCAAGTATTCAATCTGTTATCATCCATTTTTGAATGAGACCCTTCTTAGCCATGTGATTCATCTCTCTCTCACTCATGTGGCCTAATTTCTGGTGCCACAAATTTAAGGACTCCACACTGATTGTTGCGTTGGCCTCTCTGACCTCGGAGGAGGCCTTCAACATATAAAGACCAGACGCCTTTTTTCTTGGGGCAACTACAGGAGACCCTCTTGTTAATTTATATCACCCATCACAAAAGGCATTATAAAAGCCAGTATCATTTAGTCTTCCTACTGAAATGATATTTATTCGAATGTCAGGGACATGTCGGATATCCTTCAAAATCAGTTGTGCTCCATTGTTGGTAACAAGAGACACGTCACCACAGTCAATAATTCAGATCTTTCTTTACCAAGTGTCGTAATTGGTGCCGTTCAGGCAAATCATTTTACTCCAAATCTCCATAATAGCGTTCAACGAACTCACCGGTCAAAGAACCTTCTCTGATACCACTTGTAGGAGTAGGAAGGAGTGATCGGTTAGATAGCAAGACACCAGACTACACACACACACAATTACTCGAACAGTAATATGAAAAAATGAAAAATAGATGAGAAATATATCAAAATTTTACGTGAAAAATCCTTCTAAAATAAGAAAAAAATCATAGAACTTTAGTCCACAAATGTATTCACTTTGTGAGGGTTGGTTATAGAAACAAAACAACTACACAAGCCTCTTAAAAACGAAGATGAAGAATAGAGCACGAAAAAACACACATATTCACTACTCTCTATTACACTTCACTCTTCGTTTCTCAAAAAATCTCACACTCTCACTCTATTTTCTGCTCAATAATCATATCGACACAACACAATATATACACACGGCTGATGAGAGTGACAACCATGCCATCGTGAAGGACACCCGTACAGACAGCCACCTGGCAACCTGTAATTCTGTAACAGCTCTACAGATTGTCGTGCACTGCAGAAATGGTCTACCACTCTAAAAAGATTGTGTGCATATTCTCATAAATCTCGCATGCTCAGAAGATCTTTTGAACTGGCCTCCACGTGTACTTTCTATCTTTAAATCTTCGAGCTTCCAAAAATGCCTTAAGGTATTACCCATAGACCTCCGGCTCCGACAGCAGAAGGTTCTCGAATATTATATAATGTCCGCGTTTATTTTCAAAATCCACGCACAACTTGCTCACAAATCCGCAGACAATACAAGTGTATAAGTTCGCGAACAATATTAGCGCATAAGTTCGCGGCCACATTCCCACAAAGGGACTGACCTTGACAAGTGATTCCTATAACTTTGAAGGGGGATGCCTAGACATAGTTATACCGGTTGAGGATAAAACTTGTCTCATTTCAATAGCGATCCTTGGACTTATTGGCACAATTTGCTTCCAAAAGGAGAGAAAAGAAGCATGCATGAGGTCTCTCCAGAGTCAGAAATGCACGTAGAGAAAAGTGTACTTGATACGATTTAAGGCCAAGACATAAGGGGCTGCAAACTAGTTTAAAAGTAGCCTATAACTCCGTTTATAATATATATGTTGTTTACTTTTTGCCCTGTCAGTGTGGACCTTAGTTATAAGTTTTGTGTTTTTATATATGATATTCGTTATTAGTCATTATACATATTTGTTGTGAACTATTCATCATTATTTTTATTATAATCATATGTATTGTTGAGTTTTTGACTTTTCATTAAATTTATCACTCTTTAGATTGATAAGTTTGAGATCACTCTGTATTAACATTGAACCAGTGGATGTTCCTTAGGTGATCTTTTATATTTAATTGCAAAAATTATATAAAAATTATTGTGAGATACAGTTTATAGTTAGGTTTTGAAACCGTATTCTGATACGAATTTCTCATGAGTGCCAATTGGATCAGCTCTCAGAAACCAAATGCGGCGATATATGTGATCTTGTTGATATAGATTTTTATATCGGGGATGATTCAGCAAGTATAAGGAATCCGCAGTCAAATATCTAAAATTTGATTGTGTCTTGAGACAAATATAATTTTATGCTGTAGTCAATAATAACTTTGTGAAGCTCCATGAACCGAGATGGTATGATTATGCTTTATGTTAAGGGTCCCGATCGTGACGGTATTTAAGTAGCGGAGGGAAAGCACATTTTGTTATCTATGTTGGATTATCCCAATTCATATTATATACGTTATTTGTGGAGCGGATGAGCATATTCTCTGTCTCTCCTTTATATTTCTTTTCCTGGGCTACCACCACGCCACTACTGTGATTTTGTACAGATTATTATCGAACTTTCATGCAGATTGGTAGGTGATTGGTTGTCTGTTTCTCCCTGTGGGTCAGCGGGTGCGGCATTATTGAAACTTTTCCTCTTCCTTTTTGGGTTGGAAAGGAAACTAAAGTAGCAGTATTGATACGAATGGTTACGTAAGAGTCTTAGCAAATCCTTAACAGCCAAGCAAAACACAATCTTGTTGAACCTTCTGCCCTTCTCCGGCTGAGACCAGAGACGGAGGGTCGCCTAGCCACTGGATTTGACGATATTGATTAGCTGCCTGTATGCATCTTAATAAAATCAATATATAATACCACAGCATATGTCTTTTAATAACTAGCATATTATATAATGAATTGGGTTATACTTTTTACATCTCTGTAGTTTTTATATATTTTTTGTAAGGAAAAAACAGAATAAAATAAAACAAAGTAGCCGGAGCTCCATGGCCACCTCATGAAAATTATGGCCGAGGGAAAAGTAGGAGGAACCTTACCTTTAGTTTCAATAATTGCTTGCTTTCTAATAAGCATTCATTTTATTGGGTTGTGTCTATTAAACAAACGTAAATGAGGTACGTGATTTCATTCCCTTTCTTTCTTTCTTTCAAATCTCATATTTTTCTTCTGTTTAAATGTGTGTGGGAATCATAAAATAAATGGTGATTGTTTATATATATAAATGGTGTAATATGGTTAATCATCGTGTACCGTACAATTAATTATATAGCTACATATAATATATATAAATGGTCTTGTCATAATTACAGTAAATTATTAAAAATGTATAATCATTGTGTATTTTACAACATATACATATTTATTACGCAACACCACCTACGAGTATAAATACGTATGCATATTTCGAATATGCTATGTGTCTCTAAAATACTTCAATATTCTTAATGGATTGCATAATGCATACGACCATTATACATTTCGTTTGGTGAAAGAAACGTAAACAAATAATTCGGGGAATTTTGATATCAGAAAAAGGCAGATTTGAGGGTTCCATTGGAATACTCACTCGCTTTTAAAAGGGGATAGCAACGGTGCTGGACGGTATGGTTTTTTCCGTCGCCACATTGAAATTTGACGTGGGATCAGAGTGACAAATCAACATGCAGGGAGAGAACGACGTCTCCTCTCCGAAGTGTTTTTTTTTTTTTTAGATTTTTTTAATTAATCAAGTAATACATATTGTTAATAGTTTGATTGTTATTAGCAAATATTTAGGAAGAAAAGCATAACGTTTGGTATGAGATGAGAAATCTATTGAAATCTGCACCAGATGAAACTAATGAATTGCTTTAATTAGTTGGAGTTGTCCAAAGTGATATGATATATATCTTGTTTTTTTTTTATTGAAATAATAAAAGACTATGATTTTATGTAGTTTGACTATATTTTATTAAAAAATATATATTTTTTAATAGACAAAATATTTATAGAAAGAATATGATTTGAGATTTGTATTCAAACTCGATCTTAAAAGATATTATTTGAAGCTTAGAAATAGAAGAACAGTTTGTTGAAATACAATACATTTCTTGGTTTAGGAATTCTTTGTGATGGCCAATACAAAATAAATATTGACAATTACTTCACAGAAATTTTTATGATTTAACTTTAAAATGTTAAAACTAAACATAGCTGTATGGCTGGAAATTCTTCTGGCATTTAGTATAGAAGTTTGGGTCATATATTGATGGAAAAGATGGAAAGATAGGATCATATATTTGATGTAGATTGCATCAAATGAAACCAAATAAATTAATGACCAAGTATTCTATGATGAAAATATCACTAACAAAGTATTTGTTGAACAAATGTAAGAAATAACATTAAAATGATCTCATAGTGAAACACATTTTTCAAATGATTAGGTAGTATATTTACAAGAATATGAATTTGATTTAAGAATAATCAATGAAGGGTTTTATAAAAACAAGCCACAGAAAATAAATATTCTTCTATTGAAATTATTAAGGGTGACTTGAATAAATATACCATAATAAAATTTGTGGTCTTGTCCAACTTGACAATGAATCAGCTGTGAAACAATGGATATTTAAGCTCAAACAAAACTCCTATACTAAAGTCAAATGATATAAAGCTAGACCGATGATGAAATATTTTAGCTAAGGAGTGTGCATCGATTATTCTTTCAAATTTTTAGAACGAGCCGTTAAAAGTTATTGTGATTTTGGTTACACATTATGACTTAGTGTCGTATTTTTTTAAAATGAAAACTTAGATGAATAAGGTTTTATAAGTAACAAAGTGGAAAATTGTGCTACTCTGATTACGACATATGCAGGAGGGGCTCGATTTTGGGGTCTAATTATGTAATTATAGTATAGAAACAAAAAATAAATAAAGGGAATTGATTTCTTGTTCCCATATCAGAAATAGAAGAGAACTAATTTGCTGTGCAGAGTGGATTTCTTTCAAATGACTCAATGCGTGCCTCCTTGTATAGACTGATGTACGTACAAGATCATTCTCATGAATCGATTAACAATTCAGAACTAATTGAACAGGCTTTAACCGGAGTATTAGGATTCAACCCACTCATTTGAATGGTGAAGAATCAATCAACAATGCACAACAATAAAAAAATACTCACAAATAATAAAGTGCACATAATTATTCATGAAAAATTCCTTTTAGAATGAGAGAGAAAAATTATGAAATGATTCGTTCGATATATATCTACAACATAACAAATCTGATTATTCAAATCATCAAATATAAGGTCACGATATATTGTCAAAAATAAACTCAAATAATAGATAATACAAAACAAAAGAGAAAATATAAAATTGGTAATTGTTTTTTTTTTTAATTTTAAGAATAGTGTACTGAAGATTGGTGGAGATTAGAATATGATTCGAAATTCAATCGAATAATTGAATCTTCCTATTCTCTATTTTTTCTCTCTTTCTCTTCTTTTTCTCTCACAATCGACGCCCTCCAGGTTAAAAAATTATAAGTGGTAAACTCTAAAATACATCAACACATATTTATATTGCGAATCGATACTCAAAATAATAAAATAATATAACACTCTTTTCTAATAAAATCTCACAAAAAATTTTTCAAATAAAATTAAAATTAAATAAAATAATATCTTTCCTAATTAAAGAGAATCAAATCTCTTCTAATTTAAAAAATTTATGATATCCGAATAGTTTTCTAATCAAAGAGAATTAAATTTTCTTCTAATTTGAAAAGTCTATGATATTTGTACAGTATCCTGTGACCTCATCCAAATCACCAGACGACATGTCAAATCGGTATTGACCTCCACGAGAGTGACCTATAATTTAACAAACAAAACCTTATAACAAATAATATCAATAAGGAACTTTAGACTATTCCATCATAGATCTTACGACAGAACAACTTAAGATAGAACAACTATGTCGATAATTGATCGTACGCAACAACAGTAGCATCTTTGATGATTTGGCTCACTTTGTGACAACGCCTTCCGATTGGAATAGTCCTTGCCATCAAGGATGTCAATAGCTGTTATGTGAAGATTCGAAATTTGGGATATTTAATTAATTATTATTCCTAAAATTTAAATTCTTAAATAAATTTAATAAATAGCTTTAATTCTCAGAATTTGGAGGTAATAAACCAAATATATAAAATCCAACAATTCAAAACTAATATAGAATCTTATTGGACAACTGTCCAAAATATATAAATATAATCTGCTCTACAATTATTGTAAGGAAGATAATAATTTAATCATAATTATGATTAATATATAACATAATATCTCAATTATTTTTAAAATATAATTATGGGCTTATACCATATTAAACCCAAAATCCAATCATATCAAATACTAATTTAAACTATAAATAAGTTAAAACTCTCCAAATTGAATAAATAGTTGATAGATTACGTCTATATTCCCGCAATACATTCAAGCATTCTACTCCGGAGGAATAAAATATAAGACATGAGTTTAGAACTCAGTAAGTATCATATACGAGTAAACGAGTCCAATAAGAGGGAGAGTCAATGAATAAATTCAAAATAAAATCCGATATCCAAATTCAATATCTAAATTCAAACAAATGTCTAATCAAAAAATAGTCCGATCGGGACACACAAGCAGATAATTTCAATGTCTAGATCAAAATATATATTCAAAATCAATGTACAAGGCATATCAAAATTCACCTGTCAGCAAAATTGATGAATCTCTAATCTAAATTTAAAATCCAAATATCCAAATCTATATAGAAATACAAAATATGTACCAAACCTGAGTTTCAATTAATTAAAGACTAACTTGAGAAAATGGTTACTCCTAACCTGGTAACCTTAAATCAAATCAAATGTAGGTAAGGTTAGCATGTTAGACTATCTATGTACTCTGTCTCTCATAGATAAGATTACTCACTATATTTTGCCACCTACGATTTTAGGTCCAATATCTCAAATTGTCAGATATATTAGGACGTCTGAATATATTATAAATTCCGATCAAAATATCCAAAGGAGTGAGTCACTATATCCAAACCTTTTCTGCTAGCAGAAAAGAATTTCCAATAACAAAATGTCTTCTCATTGAGCATCTACCAAAGTACCCAATAACAAATTTAATGGTAGTGACCACAATTCTGGCACATGCATGTAAAAATGTATAGGCCATACAGGATTTCGTAATTATTTTTATACAAATATATAAACATAAAAATATATAATGTCTGATATTTATCCATTGGTTTAAAAAAATTACAAAATCTTCAAATAATAATAGAAATAGAACAAATTTTCCAAACAATCGATAAAACTGTCATACATGCATAACATTGCACGCATGAATTTAAAACCTTCAAACCAAAATAAAACATTATCAGATGTGAGATCAGACAAAAGATAGAATTAAAAGATATTTACCTCGATCTCATACCAAGCCGATCTGACAAAAAGATAATCCGATTTACCTGAATGCCACTTTCTCTCTCTTCTCATTCTCTCTCTTCTCTCGACTTCTGCACGAAAATGAGCAAACCCTAACTGCATGGCTCTTTATAATCCGCCTTGCCATGGAGCGATTCTTGAGCGTGGTTCAAGCGCTACCCCAAACATGGCCCAATATGGAATTCAGGCCTCCCGCTTGCCTTCAATGCACGTCGAGCGAGTTCAGAGTGCATCGGTTATGGATTTTGCACCTCCCTCATGCCTAAAGCGTGCCTCGAGCATAGAAATACAAATCCTGAACTCTTTAAATTTTTACAAAATACCATTAATCTAATACATCTAATAGTCCAAAAAACACTAAATACATCCATATTACATCAAATGGGGGTCCAAAATATTACATGTTCTATTGAAAACTGCGATGATGGCTTTATGAAGATTAATATGATCCTGTGTACCCTTGCACTCTTGCTGCTTACCATTCATTTGAAATTTTAGTATTTGTTGCGTTCGAGTCCGAGTGCCGTACGTAGCTAACGTGTGATGACGTCAGGCGGACGGAAACAAGCGCAACACAAGAGAATAAGTGAACTGTTCTTGGGCGAGCGAGAGTTGTGAGAGAGAATGAACACGCAATTTTTTACGTGGAAAACCCTCTTTGAAATGAGGGAAAAATCACGAGGCTGAGAGCCTGAGAAAGATTTTCACTAGTTGATCGTTGTTTCTTACAAGTCACAAGGTTCTGGGTGCGCTCTTTATCTCTTCTTGAGCTTTTTTACTCGCCAGCCAAGATCCCTTCTTTGAATGCCTTAAGTGAGTATTTATAGGGGCAAAATGTAGCCGTTGGAAATGCCCATGAGGCTACTAAGGCCTATCGGGAGGGCGGCTACCCAACTCTGGACACGGCCATCTTTGTGTCGGCGCGCGGCCAGCGTGTTTGGTGGTGACACCGCTTGATGGCCATCTTTGCGCGAGAATGTCGGTTTGAGGTGACAGGGGCATGCTCGGGATTCTTGATGACGGCGGCGTTTAGCAGGATTTACGCACTCCTTGGTAACTGTGAAGTTGCTGAGCTGGCATTCCGGGATACTAGAGAAAGTCCTCATCCTTTACTGATTCGATTTGGAGTCTGAATGAGTTCGCGTACTATTAGCCCCACGTGGGTTGTCGGATGGTCATAGAGAGTTCTCGGTCATTTTGCATTGCATGAGTTCTCGGACGCATGACAGCTTGGGCTTCTTGGTTCAAAGCACTCGTCCTATTCCGTACTCCTTTTATGGACCCCCGGATAATGGATCCCAACACTAGCCCCCCATGCCAAAGGGTTCGAAGTCCTCGACCGTTTGACATGTCTCCTCAACACCACCTTTTTTCAAGATGGGTCGTTTGTAGAAGTCCGTCCGCTCGCGTGCTGATCGTACGAGGAGTGTTGACGCTTCTAAGTGCGGATTTGGTTTCAAGCTTTGTCCGGGACAATTAATGTTCTCGAAATTGCAGCTAACCAAAGTCCTGATCCTGTTGTGTCCGGGGGTTTTAACCTGTTCGAGAACATATGGCGCCGTCGTTTTGGCCCTGCAGAGAATTAAATGCGGGATTGACGCATTGTCAGTCGTCTCGGGAATACAGGGCGTCACATCTGAAGGAACCAACGGCCGTGCGACGTGTGGCCAGGGCAATGATGGCGCTTTTTAAGTTTTCAAATCCGTAAATTGATTTTCCCTCCTCACAAAAATTACTTCCATCCTTCTGCGTTTCGCCTTCCTCCTTCATTCGACGTTTTCCTTCGTTTCTTCCTGAGTTTTTGCTCTCTACTTTCCATGGCTCCTGGTATCGCTGATATCGCTTCATCGCTGTCGCCGGAGAGGTTGGATGAGATCCGGCAACAGTATGCCGTCCCTGGCTCCATGGTGATGACGGTTCCAGGGCCCACTGAAAGCGCACGTGACCCTCCCAATGGCTTTATCACCGTCTACGAGGTCCACCTTAAGGGTGAGCTTCGATTCCCAGTGCCAGAGGAGTTCCATGCGATTGTGGCAGCGCTTCAGGTGCCCTTTGCGAGGCTTCAACCAAACGCCGTTAGGTACTTGGTTTCTCTCTGTGTCTTTCTTAGATGTCATGGGAGGCGTCTAAATGCACAAGTTGTCAAGATTATGTTCAGATTTACGCATAATCTTGAGTGGGTCACCATGACCCCCCGCCCAGAGTTTGCTGTTATGTGTGGGGGGAATCCAGACTCCACCAAAAGGTGAAAAGACAAGTTTTTCTTTCTCGGCTACCCTCGAGGGTGGCGCATTCCCAATGGATGGGGGAATGTAGCCAACCATTACTGTTACGATCCCTCAAAAGAGGAGAGGGATGCCGTCCGGGAACTTTTAGGGTTGATACTGACTAACTGGGGAGTTTCCACGAAAATAAGCGAAACGCTTGGTTGTACCCGAGAATCTTGCCAAGGCTGAGTGGTTACCTTCTCTGGCGGCCTGCTTTGCTTCTTTGTCCTCGGGGAAGAAAGGAAAGAAACTGAAGAAAAAGGCCGAGTCCTTGAGGATAAAGGTCAAGCCTTCGAAGACAAGCCGTCCGGGCGAGAGCTCAAAGCCCCCGGCGGCAATTGTTGAGCAGTCCTCGTCCGATGATGGCGACGAACCTATCGCTCCCTTCTTCAAGAAGCCGAGGACGCAGGCCGCTGCCTCCAGTGTTGTTTCCACGATTATTAGGGACATCGTGGAGATTCCTGACGTCCAATCTCCCGGCGATGAGCCAATGCCTGACGTCCCCGCTGAGTTCACTGGCGAGGTCTCGGGCTTCACTGACGATTCACCCGAGGCCACCAATGCGGAGGGCGCCCAGGTTGAAGGAGAAGCAGGCGAGGCGCAACCTCCGGTTGACGAGGAGGCTGAAGCGGAAGCGGTTATTGAGCCGTCCTCGGAGACGCTTGCTGAGCTCCCCGCCGTTGCAGTCCAAGCCAATCAGGCCGAGATCCTTGCTGAGGAAACTGAAGGCGCCCACGATTTCGGCGTTGTCGGGGAAGAGATGGCGTTTATTGACGTTGGGCCCCAGGGCACAGTTCCTCATGCTGGCGCTCCTTCATCTGAGGTGGAGGTCGAAGTTCCTGTGGCGCCCGCCTGTGAGGCCCAAGCGCCCGAGTCCAGTGGGGAGGCCATTGTAAGCGGCGACTTCCTCGTTTCCCAGGTACTTTCATTTTTCTCTGAGTGTCCAGGCCTTCTGCTTTTTCATTCCTTCCTCTAATCATTTTTGCCCTTTTGATGCAGCTCCAAGACATTACTGGTAGGATCAACGCAGTAATTGGAGGGGTTGTCCAGGGCTTCTCCCAAATAGAGGCCTTAAAGTCTGCTAGGGAGGCGGCACAATGGTCCGAGATGGAACTAGCTGAAGCCAGAGGAAAGATAGCCTCTTTGGAGGACACCGTGAAGCTCCAGCGGGACCAGCATCAGGTGCTTCAAGATAGGTTCTATTTCCTGGAGGAGAAGTTGAGGTCTTCCATATCGTCCGCGGAGATTAGGGCTGCACTGGAGGGCAAATACTGGGACGGCGTCAACATGTGTCGTCGAGTGTTGCGCGTGATTCATCCGCGGTTCCCGACTGCCCTTCTTGACCCACGAAACGCCAATGCCTTGACGGTAGCGGACTTATACGGGGTTGACGGGAGGCCCTTTACCAGCTCTTCTCAGCCAGGGCCGCCTCTCGACCCACCCCCTCCGGGGCCTTCAGGACCACTTGATTCGGTGGGGACCTCAGGGTCCCAGGAACTGTAGCTTCAGGAGCCTCCCCAACAGGCAGAGTGTTCGGGAAGCCAGCCCCCAGCTCCTTAGATTAGATTTTTTTTTCTTCTGTGTACATGTATTTTTTGACGGAATAAGACATCAAATTTTTGGCAATGCCTGGCTGTGTATCTTTCTTGCTTTTCGTTAAGCCTTGTTCTCTAGTGATGTTTGGATGAAACCAAGTCCTTGAATTTCGACCTGTTAGCCCGCTCGGACGGAACTGAATTTCTTTGTTTTCGACCTCTTGGGTTGCTCGGACGCAACCGAGTTTTTATTTCGACCTCTTGGGCCGCTCGGACGGAACCGAGTTTCTTTTTTTTTATTTCGACCTCTTGGGCCGCTCGGACGGAACCGAGTTTTTTATTTCGACCTCTTGGGACGCTCGGACGGAACCGAGTTTTTATTTCGACCTCTTGGGCCGCTCGGACGGAACCGAGTTTTTATTTCGACCTCTTGGGCCGAGTTTTGTTGAATTCGACCTCTTGGGCCCCTCGGACGGAACCAAGTTTTTATTTCGACCTCTTGGGACGCTCGGACGGAACCGAGTTTCTATTTCGACCTCTTGGGCCGCTCGGACGGAACCGAGTTTTTTATTTCGACCTCCTGGGCCGCTCGGACGGAACCGAGTTTTTATTTCGACCTCTTGGCCGCTCGGACGGAACCGAGTTTCTTTGTTCAGCGAATTGCTTCGAAATGTATCAAACTTCTAGACTTTCATAACGCACTTGCAACGTTTTTTTCCAATCTCCATTTACAGCCTTCTTTACAAGTGATAGTGTCCTCTCGCAGTTTGGTGTCGTCGCGTATGGACGCTCCCGGGCTGCCTTGACTCTTACTTGATAGTACTTCGAGGTGCACTTGGCGTTCCACGTCAGGGGAACCGGCTTACCCTCGGCTGCGTAGCTTGTATGCCCCATCTCGAAGGATCGCGAGACCGGGAAGGGCCCCTCCCAATTGGGGGAAAGTTTGTTCCGCCGGCATTTTTCCGGTCGCCTCAATGCTTCTCAACACCAAATCTCCACCCTCAAACTGTCGTGCCTTCACCTTTTTGTTGTAATAGCGAGCTACCCGTTGCTGATACATTGCGATGCTAAGCTGCGCTCGGTCACAAGCTTCCTCAAGTAAGTCAAGGTGTTCTCGGAGCCTTTGGCCATTGAGGAGGACCCGGGTCGAAGTGCTCTACTCGAAGGCTTGGGAGACCAACCCTCTTTGGTATGATTTGCTTCCACCCCGTAGCAAAGGCTAAAGGGGTCTCCTTCGTCGACTCTCTTGGTGTTGTCTGTATGACCATAGGATGGAGGGCAACTCATCCGCCAGAGCCCCTGAGTCTATCAATTTGGTCTGAACCCGTGCGGGATTGTCCGATTTGTGACCTCCACCGGCCGTTGGCTTGAGGGTAGGCAACGGATGTGTGGACGGAGGTTAATTCTAAGGCGGCGCAGAGACCTAGAAAATCGCTTCCCGGTGAGCGTGTTCCATTTGTCGGTTATGATACATTGGGGACCCCGAATCTCTGAGACGATGCATTCCGGAGAAACTCCGTTGCGTTTTGTTCCGTTATCCGCGCGAGGGGCGTCGCTTCCACCCACTTAGTGAAGTAATCTATCCCGACAATGAGGAACTTTCTTTGAGCGGTTGCGACCGGGAATGGTCCAAGGATATCGAGCCCCCTTTGTGTAAAAGGCCCACGATCAGAATGCCCGGAGCTCTATGTGGGGCTGACGGTTCAAGTTGCTATGGATCTGGCAATTCTCGCACTTACGCACAAAGTCCATGGCGTCATACTTCATCGTAGGCCAATAGTACCCTTACCTCATTATTTTGAATGCCAGATTCTTGCCTCCGATATGGGACCCACAGATCCCAAGATGTACCTCCTGGAGAGCGTATTCTGCTTCCTCGGGCGTAAGGCACCTCAAATAAGGGGCCGAAAACCCCCGTCGATATAATCGGTCGTCCACGATGGCGTACCACCCCGCAGTCTTTTTTATTTTCTTGGCCTCAACGGGATCCTCGGGCAAAATACCGTCCGTGAGATATCTTAAGTACGCGGTCATCCAGGTGTCACCGCTCGACACCTGCATGACCTTGGTCTCGGGCTCCTCTATCGTGGGTCGTTCCAATGTTTCCCTCATTCCTCGGGCGTACTGCTCAGGATCCCCGGATGCTGCTGCCTTCGCCAGCACGTCCGCCTTTTCGTTTTCTTCCCTCAGAATTTGTATAAATTCTACTCGCTCAAAACCTGGGATCATCCCCTTTACCCTCATGAGGTATTTGGAAAGCTGAGGATTGTTGACTTCAAAATTCCCGAGGCCTTGGTTGATCACCAGCTCAGAATCACTATAAACCACCAAGTCCTTGGCCGAGCATTCCTTTGCCAATCGTAGTCCTGCAATCAAGGCCTCGTATTCCGCGACGTTGTTGGTGGCTGGGAACCCCAAGGTTAAGGAGTACTTAATTTCGACCCCACGGGGTCCGCATGACCACACCGGCCCGGAGCCATCCTTCATGGAGGAGCCGTCCACGTGAAGCGTCCACGCTGGCGCAGGTATTGCTTTGCCCATTTCGGTGTCCTCGGAATCATCATTTGGCGAGCAGATTGCTTCTACCACAAAATCCGCAAGGGCCTGGCCCTTCATGGTAGCCTTGGCACGGGTCGATGTCGGTCGCCTAACTCAATGGCCCATTTAATTAATCGCCCGAGACCTCGGGCTTACGGAGAACAGTGATCCTCGGTGGTTGGTGGTCAGGACCACTATTTTATGTGCCTGGAAGTAAGGCCTTAGCTTCCTGGCAGAGTATACTAGTGCCAGTGCGATCTTCTCCGCGTGCGGATATCGCGTCTCCGAATCTGCTAGGATCTTGCTGACATAGTATACTGGCTGCTGGTTCCCTTGGAATTCTCTCACCAAGGCTGAGTTTAGGGCCCGGTCGGTTACTGACAGATACAAATAGAGCTCCTCTCTCGGCCGAGGAGAAGCTAGGAGAGGAGGGTTAGCTAGATACGCCTTAAGGCCCTGAAGCGCCTCCTCGCAATCATCGCTCCAATGGAAGCCTTTGGTCTTTGGTCCTCGGAGTGCCCTGAAGAAAGGCAAATGTCTCTCGGCCGATTTGGCCAGAAAACGGGAAAGGGCGGCCACCCGCCCAGTGAGTCTTTGGACTTCTTTTACAGTCCGGGAAGATTGCATGTTTGAAATTGCTTGGATCTTCTCAGGATTCGCTTCGATCCCGCGCTGCGACACTATATATCCCAGGAACTTCTTGGACGTCACCCCGAATGTGCACTTGCTGGGGTTCAACTTCATTCCATGGGCCCTCAACACTCGGAAGGTTTTCGCCAAGTCCTCGATGTGGTTTGTGCTGATGGTGCTCTTCACGAGTAAGTCGTCCACGTAGACTTCCACATTCCTGCCGATATGATCCTCGAACATTTTATTGACCAGCCGCTGGTACGTCGCACCCGCATTCTTGAGACCGAAGGGCATCACTTTGTAGCAGTACGTCCCTTGGTCAGTCATGAAGGACGTGCGCTCTTCGTCCTCGGGGCACATTCTTATCTGATTGTACCCCGAGTAAGCATCCATAAAGCTGAGCAGCTCGTGTCCGGACGTCGAGTCCACCAACTGGTCGATCCTCGGGAGTGAAAAGCTGTCTTTTGGGCAAGCTTTGTTAAGATCCGTGAAATCTATGCACATCCTCCACTTTCCACTAGTCTTCTTCACCATCACTACGTTGGCGAGCCAATCCGAATATTGTACCTCTCGGATGAATCCTGCGTCCAGGAGCTTCTTCACTTCCTCCCGGACGGCCACCAGCTTTTCCGTTGAGTAATTCCTCCGCTTCTGCCTGATAGGCTTGTGGTGAGGATCCACGCCAAGCCTGTGCACTATTGTCTCGGGAGAGATGCCTGGCATGTCCGCGGGGGACCAAGCAAACACGTCTGAGTTTTCCTTCAAAAATTTTGTGAGTTGATCTCGGACGGACTCTTCAAGAGAGCTCCCTATCTGGACGCACTTCTCTGGGTCCTCGGGGTCCAGAGGAACTCGCAGGGTTGGTTCACCAGGCTGTGCCTGTTGTAGTGTTGCCTCGTCTCTGAGGTCGAGGTCTTCCATTGGTCTCGGAAGGGGAGTCTGCGTGACCTGCGATAGGTAGCACATCCTCCCAGTGGCCTGCTCGCCGAGTACTTCCCCTACACCGTACGGAGTTGGAAACTTCATCTTTAAATGCGGGATGGAAGTCACCGCTTCAAAGGTAGCAAGGCACGGACGTCCGAGAATCGCGTTGTAAACGGACGGGAGGTCCACCACAAGAAAGGTGAGGACCTTTGAAGCCGTCCTTGGGTACGTTCCCAGTGTGACTTCCAGTTGCACGATACCCTGGACTGAGACTGGCTCATTATCAAGTCCATACAGCGGCCCCTCTGGGGCTTTCATTTGATGTCTATTTAGTTCAAGCTTAAGGTAGGCATCGAGATAAAGCAAATTTCGGGAACTTCCATTATCAACAAAGACTCGTTTCATACGGTAGTCATTGGCTCCGTCTGAAACGAGTGCTGTTACAACCAAAGGATCACAATGGGGGGAAGTTACATGGGCCATATCCTCTTTGCTAAAGCAAATTATATCGTCCCTAGTACTCGTCCTCGGCCTTTTGGAGGCGCTGGGCTCCAGGCTGCTCTCCCCAGCCGGCCGGGTTGACACCATGTTCACAACCCCCGCTGCAACTCGGTTCCTTGGGGGTTCCACTTCATACTCAACTGTTGCTCCGGAGGATTGTCCGGGTCTTTGCAGGAAACGGTTGAGGTGCCCCCTCTTTATTAGCTCTTCAATCTCCCTCTGCAATGACTTGCAGTCTTCAGTGGCGTGACCTCCGCAGCGGTGGAAGTCGCAGTATTTTGTCTGATCCCCTCCGTCTGGATTCCTGAGTGGCTTGGGCCACTTGACGAACTTCTCCCCTCGGATCTGCATTAGCACATTTGTGCGAGTGTCATTTAGAGGAGTGAGGTGGACTGGCGGCGCGTCTCTCCGGACGGCCGGCTCAAACTTCCTGTGCTTCGTCACAAACGGGGGACTGCGGAAGTCCCCGGCCTTTCTCTTTATCTCCAACGGCCTCGAACGGTAGCTCTCGTCCTTCTCCGGACGCTTTGCTTCATTGGCCTCCTCCGCTACTATGTAGGCCCTTGCTACGGCCTCGGCCTCTTCGAAGGTGTGAGGGCCCTTATGGATGAGATGCTTAAAGAAAGCACCCCCTCCAGGCCAGATAAAAAAGCATTTAGCTTCACTCCGTCAAGCTGACTTCCGAATCTGCCTGGCCTCAGCCACGAATCTGGCCAAGAATTCCCTTAGGCTCTCCCGGGCACCCTGCTTCACGCGAGTGAGATGCCAGGGCTGTTTCTCCGTCCTTCTACTAGAGGCGAACTGCGACAAAAACGCCGCCGCCAGTTCGCCAAAGGTGCTAATGGAGCCCGCAGGCATCCCGTAAAACCATACTCTTGCGTCCCCCTTCAGCGTCAGGGGGAAGCATTGGCACATGGTGGCCTCATCTAGTCCCTGGAGGCTCAGATGCTCTCGGAACAAGTTAAGATGGTCCATGGGATCAGCACTCCCATCGTAAGCCTCCAGGTTTGGCATTTTGAACTTTGGGGGCAGCGCCCTTGTTCTAACATCCGTCGTGAACGGAGATTGGGGGATGCTCGCTCCGCTGCTCTCCCCAAATACGCGGTTCCAGACTTTCTCCAACTTTTCCTCCACGTGGGGTGGAGCTGTCGCTCTCCTCGCGTTGGGGAGGTGCCTCAATTCGTTAGGCTGGTGGCTTGTTGGTCTTTCAGGGGTCCTTCTAGACCCGTGCACATGCGTTGCCTCTCGGGCATGGTGCTCTTGATTACCTTGGGATCGGGACCCAGGCGGTCCTCTAGTCCTCGAGGATTCCTGCCGCTTGAGGCGACCTGCGTCCTTGGTTGTTCCTGATGGGCGGGTGCCCTATATGGGCACTCGCGCCTCCTTCCTCCGCTTCGAGATATTTCCGCCTGGGAGCCCCTGGAGGGCGCTCCCTTCGCCTTCTCGTCCTCTTTGGCGCAGAGGGCGAAGATGGCCTTTGACATTTCTTCCACTTTCGTTGCTAAGCCCCGCACGACCAGATCAGGATGGTTTTCGACTCCGACGCTGGGGTTGGGGACACCCTCCTGCTGTTGCTGAGTCGCAGCTGGATGTGGCGCGCTTGCCTGTGCCCTGGTGCTCACCATTTCCGGTTGCTTAGGTGTAAAGGTGGTGTTGTATAGTTAAATGTGATCTAGGAGAGTGAGAAGTTGACTTTTCGTCCTCTTCCCACAGACGGCGCCAATGTTGCGTTCGAGTCCGAGTGCCGTACGTAGCTGACGTGTGATGACGTCAGGCGGACGGAAACAAGCGCAACACAAGAGAATAAGTGAACTGTTCTTGGGCGAGCGAGAGTTGTGAGAGAGAATGAACACGCAAGTTTTTACGTGGGAAACCCTCTTTGAAATGAGGGAAAAACCACGAGGCTGAGAGCCTGAGAAAGATTTTCACTAGTTGATCGTTGTTTCTTACAAATTCTGAGGTGTCGGGTGCGCTCTTTATCTCTTCTTGAGCTTTTTACTCGCTTGACCAAGATTCATTCTTTGAATGCCTTAAGTGAGTATTTATAGGGGCAAAATGTAGCCGTTGGGAATGCCCATGAGGCTACTAAGGCCTACCGGGAGGCCGGCTACCAACTCTGCTGACACAGCCATGCTGTGTCAGGCACGCTGGCGTGTTTGGTGGTGACACCTTGATGGCCATGCTGCGCCAGGAATGTCAGTTTTGAGGTGACAGGGCATGCTCTGGGGATTGCTGATGACGGCGGCGGCGTGTAGCAGGATTTACGCACTCCTTGGTAACTGTGAAGTTGCTGAGCTGGCATTCCGGGATACTAGAGAAAGTCCTCGTCCTTTACTGATTCGATTTGGAGTCTGAATGAGTCCGCGTACTATTAGCCCCACGTGGGTTGTCGGACGGTCATAGAGAGTTCTCGGTCATTTTGCATTGCATGAGTTCTCGGACGCATGACAGCTTGGGCTTCTTGGTTCAAAGCACTCGTCCTATTCCGTACTCCTTTTATGGACCCCCGGATAATGGATCCCAACAGTATTAGTTGCTGAGAAATTAATCCCAATTAATTATGAAATTTGAAAATTAATTAGAAATTCTAAATGTCTTTTTATTATGGTGTCCCTAAGTTTTAATGCAATTAATTAGGGGAGTTTAACTTTGATTAGGAATATTAAATGTCTTTTATTATTTTATCCCTAAGTAATTTAATATGAGTTAAGTTTTGATATTGAATTTGAAAATTAAAAGGCTCCAACTGGACACTTTATTAATGGAGTCCTTGTATCATGAACAAATATAGAATTGAAGACTCTTAAAAAATAAAAATTTTGATTTTTCTTTTTCATCTTCACCATTCTATCTTTATTTTTGTTCCATGGTGTCTGAGTAGTTCTACCATTAACTAACTCGTCATTAGTTTCTCCAATTCTGGTGAAATAGGGCTGTAGTCGTCAATCAATCCACTTCTAGTACCAAATCACAAGCTCCTAATTTTTATATACTAGAATCAGAAGTCCACCAATGCTCTTGCATCTTCCAAGTCATGTTGTCGGTGAATCTAACGAAGTTATTATTAGATTTTTATTACTCCCTTACGAATGTCATAACAAATAAAAGATCTTGCAAGGTTCGTACGATAATTGAATTGTTTGTGTGTACGACAAAGGCATGAAACGTGGATTTTATATTGTTGGCGATTGAGCCGCGTTCGAACACCAATTCCAGATTGATGACCCAAACACCATGCTCGAGGCTCGCTCAAGCATCGATTCCAATGGTACCTGCGCTCGAGTCGCACCTGACTGACGTTCAAGCGTTGGTTTGCTGTATAAAACACATTAAACGCATTTTAGGGCAAAAAATCTAAAATTATTCTCACACAAGGAGTGTCGCACAAAGAGAGAGGAGGGGAGAAGAGAAGAAGGGAAAAGATTCGGCATCCGGTTAAGGTCCGATTTAAGTTCTGTTTTTTACAAAGGTCGGGTATATTGTTTGGAAGGTAATTTCTAGAAGCGTATTTTCATTTATTTACTTATATTTCTTGTTACATTTTTCTTGTGGGTTGTTATATTTCCTTGGTTAAAAAGAGTTTTTTATATTAAAAATCGTTGTATATTATTGTAATTTTGGTAACTGACGGTTGACGGGGGGTTCGGGTTTTATTCCGATGTGCCAGGTTGTGTGTATCTAGGTTAAACCTTAACAGTTATGACTACTGCAAAAGCATACTAATAAAGTCCATGAACATTTCCACATGATCTAGTGTAAACCAGTGAGTTCTCCACTAGCAAGCCTATGCCCTGTAAGTGAGAAAGATCAGGAGAAAATGGAGCAAGTTTCTTACACCATCACTGTGGGTAGTCAGTAACAGATCGGACATTGCACAAGATGTTCGTGTGGTGAGCCTGATTTTTCTCTTTCTCCATTGGGGACATTAATCAGTAGTAAAGTAGATCCTCAAGTAATTCAGAGGTACGTCCAAATTTTTCCTATGTTTTGACCATGGTGAAACTGTGCTGTTTGGTTACACAGGTACAGATCTATATGGTGACACTATCCGAGGAAGTCTTCCTATAGGACTGAAGACAATTTCAAGGGGAGCTGCTTTATGGAAGTCAAGAGTTCCGGAAGTGTGTTGCTCGTACATGATTGAGGCACAGTACACTGTCTTTAGGGAAATACGGAGTCTTATGAAAGGCATTTATGCAGGACTTGGGGCAGAAGTAAGAAGAGATAGTCAGAGAGCCATCCATCGCATTAGAATTTCAGTATCATTATCACTTCAAGTACACTGATGCCAAGTATAGTTGGACACGGGAAGTCTCTGAGACGAAAAATATTTCACCTGAAGAATATTTGTATTGACCATAATGGGAAAATATGATGATGAATCCTCTGCCAAAGGCTATGTTAATTGCTTGCATGAAGGTGAACAGGATGGTCAAAGTCCTGACCGTTGGGTTGAATTACTTTCTTATAAGTTTCACACTTCAAATATTATTAAGATGATATAAAAAATTTAACAACTTTACCAAAATAGATCTAGATTTTCCATAAAAAGGAGAGTTGGCTGGCAAAAACCCTCGTGTGCTTAAAATTATGTGAATCGAGCACTATATAGCAATTTACTAATTATGAAATAACGAATTCTATATTGATATTTGTAGACAGCTTTGGTTATGACTATACAGAACTCCCAACTTGCTTTAAATATAACAAGGCAGTGGAAACAATATTTAATTAGATATTAAATTTTCCTATAAGTATGATTATTTTATTATAATTTGGACATTACGGGTTCAAATAAGGAAATAATCTTGCTATGATATAGAATAAGAATCATATATTTGATCCTCTCTATACTCCATCGTGTAGAAGCTTTATACAACATGTCACCATTTGTATACCAAATTAATGACATATCTCTTTAACAAAGCATATATGGAAAATCTAAAATTTTATCTTTGTGGTAGATCCAATATTGGAAAGTAAATAAATAATGGTTTTCCAGTTTACAGTTGCAGTAAGGCCCCTTCGAAAAGGTAATAGGTGTGATTGCGGGACAGAGTATGCATGAAAATATAATGTTTTTTTTTTTTTTTTATTCCAGGCCAATTTGGTTTGAGGACTTGAATTATTTATGTTTATTTGAAGGGAATAATGCAATGGGCAAGAATAGGATACCCATCCCTTCCATTTACATTCATATTGGAATGATTCATTATCTCCAATTGCCATGATCGAAATTAGAATTTAGCTTCTTTATTCACATTCGCATCCTATTTGAAAATTCTTCCCATTAACAATCGAAAATCTCTTAACTAAAAAAATAATAAAAGAAGGAATTTTCAAAAAAGTAGTGCCTTCACACCTCTGATCAATTTTGACACCATGCTTACTCCCTGAATGTTCTTGAGGTTGCCTTCAAGTAAATGATTAAGAACGAATTGCATGAGGGATCGAACTTAATTCCAATACTTCAGTTTGTTGTATGAACCCACCCCATGAGACTACCATAAATGAAGTACAAATGAAATGTTTACTGCATTCAAGCTTATGGAAAACATCAAATTGAGAAAAGACCATTCAATATTTCATATGCCTTTGCCATGTCCATCAAGTCTGATTTGTCATGCCCTCTTCCATTTCCTTTTTTCTTAGTCATGCCTATTTGAAAACCTTTATCAACAGCAGAAATTTAGAGTGAACAAGATATTTGATGCATTAATTAGAAGTAGCATTCGTGCTTTTATGAAATTTACACAAGATTACATATAATAGCATGCTGAAACTGCTAAGACAGGCTAATAACCAGTAGTACTTGTCTAGCCGGGCTTCTCTCATGTCATCTGAGAACCAACAATGCTTTTCTGCACCATAAGTATGACAAGTAAAAAGTTCGATTAGAGAGATGAGTAGGGCACTCATGAAGCTTCCTACACCAAACACACTTGTATACAATGCTATCCCCATTGTTCGCATCTCAACCGGAACTTCACCATAAAAGAACTCTTGCATCCCAACGACAGTAAAAATATCTGAAATTCCCAAGAGTATGTATTGCGGTAGCAACCAAAAGATGCTCAATCCCACTGTTTCTGATTCCATATTTATGCTTAACTGAAGCCTCTTTTCTTCAACTAGAGCAGCAATCATCATTGCTATGGTTGATAGGAACATTCCGATCCCCATTCTCTGCATCACACTCACACCCTTCTCGTTCTGTGTGAATGCCCTTGCAAGAGGGACTAAGAGCTTGTCATATAAGGGCATTAGTACGATTATTGACACGGTTATAGCACTTTGGAGGGTAGCCGGTGGGATCTTGAAGTTGCTTCCTATGCTCCTCTGCATTGTCATGCCTTGCTTCGTAAAAAATGTGGCTGGTTGCTGGAAAATGACTGCAAATATCAGCAACATTGTCCATATGGGCAGCAGCCGTATGACTGCCTTACCATTTTCAACTAGACAGCTCGAGCATTTATCCAATTCTCCAACACCCACAAAATTCTGGTTGCATAGTGGCTTCTGTTGCAGCCTAAACAAGAAAAGAACAATCCGAGATGTCAAATTATCAATAAAACATATATAGTATTGTTGGGTTATGGGTCACTTCCGTATGGGCCCATACCCACTTGATGTGGCGGGCGGAGGTAAATATCCTCACCGCATGAAGAAAGATCGAGTTGCGCCTGCTAGGCGCTCGAGCCTAAATTCCAATTTGTTCCCCGCTCGCTGTGCGCCCGAATGGAGGTCGAGCGGAAATTCCAGTATGCTTCCCGCTCGCTATGCACCCGCTCGCTATGCACTCGCTAGGCGCTCGAGTGAAAATTCCAGTAAGCCCGCCACTTGCTGGGAGCTCGATAGACGCTCAAGCGCGGGCCTGCGCTCGCCGCGCGCTCGATAGCCGCTCGAGCGCGCGCGGGCCAATTATATAAAACGCACACTTTGCATTTTTAGGTTATTTCAATTAATTTTGAGCACTGTTCCAGAGAAAAAAAAGAGAGAAAAGAGAGAGAAGAAGATGAAGATGAAGAATTGAGCCTCCGTTTGGGTTTTCAATCAAGTTCCAGTCTTCGGTAATCACGCGTACGAGATTCTTGCTGCTGTGAAGAATATCTGCCGGGTTTTATCTCTACTCTTATTCTTTATACTTCTTGTACGGGCTGTCCAAAGTTAGTTGATATTGATTCTTGTGATTTAGAGTTTGTGTAACCGATCAACTGCTGCTAGTGGAAATTTCAAACTTTGTGTCCCGTGGTTTTTCTCCCTCGTTTCATAGGGAGTTTTCCACGTAAAAATTGTGTCTTTATTGTTCGTGATTGCTTATTGTGTGCTTGACATCATCCACCATGTATTTCCTCGTGGTTCAAACAAGCTTTTAATTCTAACATGTATTTGACACTCATTACTTCAGTTATTGAGCAGCATAAAAACACTATTGAAAGTGCCTAATGACATATTGATTGTTAGACACAGATGCCATAAAGCAACTTTTGCAAGCACTGTGTGTACTTCTAAGAGAGAAGTGCCGAGGAAAGTGCGCAGAAATGACTATTTTTAGTGATTACTCTGCAAAGGGAAGGTGCAATACTCATGAGAGTTCCATGGAAAGAGTTACACGATGATCAATTTGGGAGGGAGTGCTTGAGGCAATTGCTCTAGGGGCAATCACTATCTTGCATTTCTTCATGTAGAGATTGATATACTTTACTCAAAGAAAGGAAAAGGAAGACGTGCTTACTCCAACTCCACAGCATGAGGTTTGTCTGAATCTGACACTGAAATTTTGCAGTTGAACGCCTTTGAAGCTGCAGCCCTCAGGGCTTGAAGAACCGTCCTGAAAGGCTTGTAAACCAAGTGCCCAGCATGGATGTCTTCATAGAAATGGCTCCCCCAAGAAAACAGCAAAACGGAGGTGATCATAACTACAGAAGGTATGGCGAAGCCCAAGCCCCAACCAAAACTGTCCTGAACATAGGACATGAGTGAGACACCCAAGAGGCTTCCGGTGCAGACACCAAAGTACCACCATGTGAAGAATGAACTCCTCTTGTTTTGTGTTTGATTGTTAATAGCACATGGCAATAAGTCTTGTTCCTCTTCAAGTTGATCTGCTCCCAAGGCTTGCAAGGATGGGTTGTAGCCGCCTTGGCCTAATGAAATTAGACAGAGACACCAAAACAGAAAGGAGAAAGAGGTGGTCTTCCCTGTCCGATCAAAGGCCGTGGATGTCAGAGTCACCAGCCCCTGGCCACAAACCACGTAGCAAAACATATTTTGGTTAGTAAAAGGAGCTAACTTTTACGTTTTAGCTACTCAAGAGCGACCGTATATTAACCTCCCTCGCTTCGTCATTGGACAGTGCCTGATTCTTATTGCTGAGTTTATCCTCGCCTAGCTCTTCACATATATAGCGTCCAAGTTGACGTAAATTTTGTTTATGATTGCTGTCTTATTGTTTTTTGTTCTTCGTCTAATGAAACGAAGGTTCTCCAAAATTAACAACTCCAGCATTCTACTTCTAAAATGATCTTATTTTACAGCAGAGGTTCTATATTCGGCTATCTTCCTAGTGGATAGTCCTATTAGCACATATACTCTGATGCTTGATGTGAATTTGAATACCATTTTCATGCTTGAAGGAAAAAGGGAACATGTTTTGTGGGTGATGGATGCTGACAGCCGATAACACTCGTTGATCCAACATGCACGGAGACAAAAACCAGAAAAGCTAGTGGATTTTGTCTTGGCTGCCATGGACGAGAAATGATGCTTGGTGAAACGATGATTAGATCGTCCCACTAACACTCCCGGCCATACGTTATTAAGATTGGCCAATTTTTATGGCCAGGAATAGCCTCTCTCTCTAATTAAAGTGGTATTGTGTAAAAGAATCCACTAGTCTAAAAAATATTAATATCTTGCGGTGGTTTCCTACTACCATATCTTATTCAAATGCTTTTAACTTGAAGCGTGGATTTCGTATAGGCTTCCTTTATTTTATGCTGAAATATGTATTGAGAAAATACAATTTTTATTATTTAAACTTTAGATCAGTTGATTGAGTGTGTTATAATAACTTATTAAAAAGATCAAAAAATCTAAATTCTTTAATATTATATAGCTAAAATTTGATTAATTTATATTTTTTTTACGTAATAAATTTTAAATCTTTAACTCTTTTAATATTAGATATAGCTGCTGATAAATTTTATTCAAAAAGGATTTCTCTTATAGCCTATAGTGCTTGAATAATGATTAAGTGACTGTTAGATTTATAACTAACGGCTTAATAATTATAATTTTTAAAAAATTTAAAAAAATAAAAAAAAATCATAATTATTAACCGTTAGGGTTTGAGATGCGAACACTAAACCTCGTAGATGTAGTGTGGTGTGGTGCCCCTCATTTCATGGTGAGCCTGCACTACCCAACTTGAAAGCATGGAGCTAGAATCCGGTGGAGCACAACCACTTTGCAATAATTGTTTTTAAAGAGGAAAAAAAAAAAAAGGAAGGAAAAGGAATGCTTGATATAGATTTTAGAGAAAGTAACACATAATCTCTTGTTCCAAAGAAATTATTAAAAATCAAATCAATGATCTTTATAAGATGCTCTTAATTTTATTTTTAAACAAGTTTTCAAAATAAAATTATTTGGAAACTTTTTTTGTTTTAAAAAATAGTTAAAACTCCATTCTTTTTCTTGTTTATTTTATACTGATTTAGGTTTTCTATTGGATGTTTTATATATATTTTTTTTAAAACAAATTTCAAATAATTTTTTTCCAACAATAACCCATAAATCCAATTTGAAAAAGTTATAAGTGCTTTTTTTTTTAAAAAAAAAAAACAAAGAATATTTAAATCGCTACAAACACCACTAAAAATGCAACCTTTACATCCTACAATAATATATCAGAAAGACAAATATGCGATTACTCTTGAATTAGACGATCATCTTATAGACGATATGTACGGACCGTACATGTAAATTACAGGGCACACATCCTCTCCCCTAAGGGGACGTCCGTAGCACAAAGAAACGTGTGAAACGCGCACATTAATTCACGGGCTCGGGCCCTCCCCTGCCACGTCCTCACCATAGTCAATTGGGTTCAGCACGAGCCCGGTGGGTATTCCGGCTCTGCCCAATTATTGAACAGTTCAGGGGCAACCCTGAACCCGATGATCAAAATTTATGGTTTTATAGATTTATATTATGTAAATCAAATAAAAATAATTTATATTTTTATGGTTTTGTTTCTCTATAACCGTATGTTTATTTCTCCACAACTATACTTATTACATATAATTTAGCTCAATCACAGCCGCGTGGTGCAATTAGCAGAGGTCAAAAGTTACGACATGGCGGACTTGGTGTATTAATCAGAACAAATTAGTTACTTACAGCGACGTAGAAGAAGGACGAGGCCAAAATGGTGGAGTGATGATCCAAAAAGGACTCGGCAAGTGGCGCCACCAAGAGTGGCACGATGGACGTAAATCCACACCAGCTGTTCACCGCTTTGGCCGCCCATGAGTTGCTCATGCCGACGACGTCCGTGAGATACGTCACCAGATTGGACGCCACTCCTTTGAACGCAAACCTTTCCATGCCGGCTATCACTTCACGTTCATACATGCACACACACCAATGATTTTCACAGACTTTGCTTATATGGTTTAAACATGTTAATTATATATTGCAGTGAGGCAACCGCACGTCCTTGTGTAGCCTGTGGTGGCCAAAATGACAAAATCACAGTGAAGGGGTGGGGGATATATACCTATAAGCAGAACGCATGATCTCTTCAGTCCACCTGGTCTCTGTCCTCCAGCCATTAGTTTATCAACAAATTAAGACGAGCAGATCAATTACGTTGAGGGTCAAGCACAGTAAAGGCATCCATCGTTGAAAAAGGTGTTGGGGGTGGTGGAGGGAAGGAAGAAAAACCAAACAGGCAACGGTGTTCTGCTTGCATGGAACACTAGGCTATCACCAAAGCATATATAGAGATGAAAAGAAACCTCCACTCAGCAATTATCCCAATATTTTTCATTTGCCTTTAGTTTCGTGTGGCCAAGTCTAATTCTTATAATATATATATATATATATATCATCTGATTTGTATATTTATGAATATAACTATAAAAATTATAGATGTATGTATAGGTTTCATATTAAATGATAGGAAAATATGAGATTTTTCATTGTAAAAAATATACACCTCTTTTCCCAAAGTTATTTAATGGTTAATAATATGTGGTTACAGAAATTGATCCCGGAGTGTCACTTTCAGCAGGCTGTCGCTACTAGTTGTAGGAAAATGTTGGCCGTCATATACACGTGGCAAAATGGGTGCACCTCGTGATTACTGTCAACTCTGTGCTATATATATAGTGACTTGGGCTGGGTTGGATTGTGGTAGAGAAGGAAACACAGCTTCTAATAGGAACGGATGGTTCAACACATCAGCAGGGCCAGCAACTATCTGTATAATATCTTTGTTATTACTATTTGTTCTTGTTATCTGATCTTAGTTGTTATTGTTACAACCCAGTCAGGTTAGTACTTGTATAATTTAATTCACATATTCTATATTTCGATAAATAAATGTTTTTATTGTAATAACACCCGCCATCTCTAATACAATACAATATAATATAATATAATTTCAAGTAACATATAACATGAAGACAACTTGTGCGTGTACTAGCTTTGGCAACCTGTAGACGAAGAAGAAGAAGATGAAACCGCAGAGAGAGTGCTGGGGAAGAAGGGGGATGGGAGATCTAACAGATAGGGGGAAAAGAGGAAAAGGAAAATGACAGAGTGTAAGAAGAGAAAAAGGGAGAGGAAACTGCAGGGAGTCAAAAAAAACCTTGTGAGAGAGAGAGAGAGATAGAGAGGAGGGAAGTGACCCAGAAAGAGAAAATGCAGAGAGAGCAAAATATCTTCCTACTCTTACTATAGCAATGACCGGTTACATATATATAGTCATAGCCCCACCAATTTAGTAAGAATCAAACGGGAAGACACAAAACATAATAACAAAAATTGAAAATAGGAAAGGGGTAGGGAAAACGAAAAAGGGGAGTAAAAACAGAAAATGGAAAAAAAAATAAGAAAAACAGGGAGGGGAAAAAGAGAGAAGGGAAAAACAGAAGGCTCGTATACATGGCTGTTCCATCATATTTCTCCATATTATGCTATGTGATCATTGATGCACGCAGCAGTCATACCATGAGATATGATATTCCATGTATTATAGTTGAGAGGAAATTATAGCAAAAGGACAGACGACATTTGAGGGCTATTTTAAGTACCCGTGGAAAGGATACCCTCTTGTGGCATATCCATACATCAAAGTAATGTCTTTATGTCGACATATACGTTACATCATCGTCATTTGCCATGCTTGAAATGCACAATACTTTCATGCACTTTAGAGATAAGCATTAGCAGCATATTGCCGTCGTATGTGTGTGTATGCATATATAGCAGCACATCTATGTATAGAAGCTTTTTAAACAGAAGATAAAAATTAAATAGTTAGATGAGGGAGACCAACGCCCAAGAAAGTTCTCCCCATCTTGATAGGGATTTTGGAGTCTAATAACAACAAAATAATAAATAATTGAATAATAAAATACCAGACTTACTTGAAAATATTTCAAAGGAGAAAAAATCACTGACAAATGCAAAGATATTTTACTATTTTCAGAAGTAGGGTTACGTTTTTAAAATCCCACCCAAACCTTAGTTCAAATGCTACAACCTGGTCCATCTATTATCATCACTAGTTTTCATTTGAGATTTACATCAAGTTATATCATAAATTTTTCAAATCTTTAAATAAATTAATTGTATAAAATAAATTCAGATTACACTTAGAGAATTTCCTAACAGAAAAAAAAAAAAAGGAGAAGAAATGGATTCCAACTCCAGCAAAGCACGATGGCAACCCAATAAAAAATACTGAGTTTTGTATTAGAACAGCGGAAGGAAGGTTGGTCTCGTTGAACCAATAACTGAAGAGTAAATCGAGAAAGAACTGTCCAATATTGGAGATGGGTGTGACGGATTTTCAGCTGTTTTCTTCAAATATTTTTGGGATATTATGAGTCATCCTCCCTCTGTCGAAGTTTTGAAAACTCACTCGTACATAACAAATTGCTTAAACAGGGCAAAACATTTACCATTAGCCATATTCCAAAACCATCTCATCTAGCAAGAGTAATGATTTTGGGCGAATTTCTCGTTTCAATGTACTTAACAAGGTGCTAAAATTATGACTAACCAAAGAATATTCCAAAACCATCTCATCTGCTTTTGTTGCTGAGAAGAATATTCGTTGAGGAGCTTTTTCATGGCAAGCACCAAAAGTAAAGGAAAACAAATTTGTGCTATGAAATAAAGTTGATCTTAGGAAAGCTTATGGCTGGGTTGAATGGGACTCACTCCCCACCACCTTTGAGCCAGTGGGGTTCCCTTGATTCATTTCCAGCAATGCATCACAACAAAATCCTTTTCAGTCGCCATTAATGGAGAATTGCTTGGTTTCTTTGAAGGAGAGACAAGATTTAGACAGGGTGACTGCCTTTTTCCATATCATATTCTTCTGCTGCCGGAGGTTCTTCACCACATAATCTCTACGCCTGCCTAGGAATTGAGAACTTCATGTTCCAATGGGGATGCAATGTTGTTCGTGTTGGGGTAAAAAGCCGGTCAGATAGAATGACACAACGTTATACACAATGAAAGAGAAGAGAAAAAAACACACGCAAGTTTTACGTAAAAAATCCTTATAAAATAAGGAAAAAATCACGGGATACAAAATCCACAGCAAATCCACTATATGAAAAATTGGTTACAAAACCCCCTGAGATGGACTATCCGCCACACACCTGAAAACAATAAGGAAAAACCTCTCCAGAATAAATAGGAAACATTCCTTTCTTTTCACTCTCTGTTTTTCTTTCTTCTTCTTTACTGGTGGTGCACTCCACTCATTTCTTTTCACACTTAGATCTCTCACTTTTCCATCGTTTACTATATGCATATATATTGTTGATCTGTCAAATATTCTATTACAGAGAAAATCTGTCCCTACCAATAATATAAAAATACTCTACATAAACGGTACTCTAAGATTATGCATATCCTCCTGAGATTACGCATACTCAAAAAATCTTTTGAGTTGGCATCCATGGGCTCTACTGGATATTCTGATGGATGGTCAATCATCTATTGACCGGCTTCTCTTCCAAGCCATTCCTTCATCAAAATCCTCGGGCGATTCCATACCGCTGTCACAAACAGGTAAATACCGTGTCTTCCCTTTTGCCCATTAGCCATCCGCACGCTTCATCCGCGTGCCCATGGTTTCTTGGTCTGGCATCCTTGCCCAGTCAACAAGTTAACTGGCCTTTTGCCACCATGGCCGGTCAACTATGTTGACCGTCTTCTACTCTTTGGAAAGGTGCTCCAGCATTTTTTACTCTGAAAAATGCTCTCCACCGGTCAACGTCTTGTTAACCGTTTTCCGTTCTCCGCTGGTCAACATCCTGTTGATCGAAATCTGCTCTTCGTATTTTCTCTCCGTAAATCCTCTAATGACAAAATTTATTTGTTGAATCACTCATAAGTGAGTGACTAACCCCAACAGTTCGAACTGTGATACTGGTTTTTAATACGACATTTCCTCCTCTCAGCTGCCGATTCCCATTCAGTGAGGATTTTAAAATCTTGCCACCACATTTTTCTCATCTTTTTCAGGTTTTGGAGACAAATAACAATAAAAGTCACATATTTGTTCACACTGTCGTAAGATATGGAGAAGGGTTTAAGAGAAATTTGGAACAAAAGAAAATTTTAAATTAATTTATCAAATATCAAGTTAACAATTAAGAATAAAAGATAATATTTAAAATTCACCAAATTAAAATTAGAGCTCTCTTAAGAACTCTAAAATATAAGTTGACAGTAAAATTTGTAGAGATTAATCAAATAAATTATCCTTAATCTATAAAAATTTAGGACAATTTAAAAAATTGAATTAGAGAATTAAATCTCTACTATCAATCTTCTTGAGTTAAGGGAGATGACCCAAGGCATGGGATTGAGTAACTTAGGATGGCTTATCCTTAATTAAGACTTCATTTTTCAATTATACCTTTAAGACTTTGTGATTGAGGGTAGGACTCTGAATACTTCTTGCCACTTTACCAATATTTATAATATTATCATTGATAGTGGCCATGTTATCAATAAAATAATTATCTTCAATTAGGAATGTATTATTCTCCTCGGGTTAGAATAAACTCATCCTCTAGTTAGTTTCTTCAAAATTTAATTAGAGATCGGTAACGTTAAAAGTTTGAAATTATGTTATATTTTTTGAAAAGCTTTACTTCATATGCAGTGCTGCCAATCCTCTTAAGAAACTTGAATGTACTATCCACACGTGGATAAAGCTTAGAAAATGTTTTAGTAGAAATTGTTCCTTTCACAAATAAACCCAAACTAGATCACTTTCTTTGAATTCTTGTGTCTATCAATACTTGTTTGCTTGAATTTTATACTCAACCGTTAGTTGACTATGTGTTTTTTGGATATTAGAATGCATCTTATTGATTTGTTGGGTTCTGGTTTCGACGTCTTCACTACATGTTGGCAGTAGCGAGACTTGACTAAGATCAATCAAGCTAATAAGATTATCACTGTAAATCAGTTCAAATGAAGTTCTTCCCATCGATTGATTTAATGACTAAAATAGGCAAACTCGGCTTAGGAAAGTGCCAAATCCCATTGTCAAATATTTTTTTTCCAACAATGCTTCTTAGCAAATTTTTGAGACACCAATTAACAACCTTCATTTGTTCATCCGTTTACAGGTACAATGACATACTAATTTAAGTTGAATGTTTTTTTTTTCTTTTTACAACGTGTGCCAAAAATATCTCATAAGCTTGAAGTCCCTATTTAAAGTAATCATTTTTGAAACTCTATGAAGTTTAACTATCTTTTAAATGTATAAATTAACAATATTTGAATCATCCATTGTCTAATTACATAGAACAAAGTGTGTCATTTTTTAAAATTGGTCAATTATTACCATGATAGAGTCTTTATTTCGTTGTGTTTATGGTAATCCGAGTACAAAATCAATATTTACATATTTTCATTAGAATTGGGAAGAGTCTATATAACCCCATGTTTTGGCCATATGAGATATCTATTATCGTTTGATAAATTGCTTAATGTCTCAAAACAATTTTGGTGAAAAGAATCTTTATTGTATTAATGCTAGAGTTTTGTCACGATGGAAATGCCCTACTATTCTCCCACATGAACTTTTTTCAATATAACCCCTCTTAACATAAGGTCGGGTTCCTTCTAAAGGATATCCATTAAGAAGCAAAAATGGCTTAATTGGGTCGACTGCATACTCTTCTATAAATTAACTAAAGAATGGATCATCCTTATACAAGTGTTCTACTACTTTAAATCCAAAGATTTTAACCTGCAAAACCAAAACTAGCAAGTATTGCTAGTTTAAGGGGTCAGCCACATTATTTTGAGTTCTAGATTTGTGTCAGATGAAAAAATTATACGATTGAAGGAATTCAACCAAAGAGACATGTCTTGAACTAAATTTTTATTGCTTATTGTTAAAGTTCAGCATCTTAATATTTCAGAAGAGAATAAATTCTGTTGGTAACAAATAGTGACTCTATACTTAAGAGCATGCATTATGGCATAGAATTCTTTGTCGTAAGTATTATACTTCTTACGATATTTGTTAAGTTTCTTACTAAAATATGCAATGGGTTTTCCTTCTTGTTCAAAACCTGCACCGATGCCAAGATTAGATGCATCACAATCAACTTCAAATAACTTATAGAAATTGAAAGGTATTTTAGTTGGTTAAAACTTGCATCCATCTTAGTCGTTCATTTGAACAAGCTCCCCTTCAAACATTTGGTTATTAGAGCCACTACTATACTAAAGTTCTTGATGAATTGTTGCTAAAAAGAAGCCAAATCATAAAAACTCTGGATTTTTTATAAAGTGGTTGGAGTTGGCCAATATTTAGATCCGCACGTTATCTTTTAATTTGAGACGACAAAACCAAGGAAAATAAGTGTTAGTAAAGAAAAAGCACTTGGCCAAATTAGTATAGCGTTGCCGTTCCTGGAGAATCGAGAATGCTTCTCGGAGATGCTCCCAGTGTGCCGGTTCATCCTAGCTAAAAAGTAGAATATCATCAAGATATATTAGTATAAATATCCTAATAAAATATTTACAGATATAATTCATGTATTGTATGAAAGTAGATAGGATGTTAGATAACTGAAAGATATAACCATCCACTTGTACAAACTTTCTCGTGTTTTGAAAGCGATCTTCCACGCATCAGTGGGCTTCACTAAATTTGATGATAGCGACTCTTAAACCAATCTTTGTAAAGATGGTTGTCTCTCGAAGTTGGTCCAAATGATCCTGCAACCAAGGAATTGGAAACCAATACTTGATGGTGAGTTTTTTGATGGCACTACAATCAATACACATTCTTCTTGTATTGTTTTTCTTTAAAACATGTAAGATCAGGATAGTTGAGGGGCTAAGACTTTCACATATTAACCTCTTTAATAAAAGCTCATCCACTTGATGTTGCAACTCCTCATGGTTCCTATGATTCATCAAATATGCTAGTCCATTAGAAATTGCCAATCCCAAGATAAAATCTATGAAATGTTGGATATCCCCAATAAGGGTAAACTGATCAGCAAACATCTTGGAGTAATATCCGATAATTTCTCTAAAATGGGTTGGGTAATGATTGGGTATTCAATTAATCTGACTCACCATTATGTTCACATGGATTTCTATTTTTTTGAAAAAAAAATTAGTCAACATCTGAAAATGATAAAAACACGTCTCCACCATTGCTAGTTTTTGAAAATTCTGCATAGAACATAAGGGCCAAGTTAACTCTTTTTCCATTTTTTTACAAAAGAATATGTATTAGTAGAACCATCATGAGTAGATCTTTGGTTATATTGCCAAGGTCTTTCGGGAATGGGATTGCAAGCATCTATAGATATGACATTGCATAAGATTTCGTCTTTATATCCTTCTCCAATCGAAAAGGTAATCAAACACTTCTTGTTTACCTGTATCTCATTACCTTGACATAGTTATGACAACTTATAAGGGTTCAGGTGATTTTCAGTGGGTAGCTTGAGTTTGTTCATTATAATAGTGGGCATTACATTGGCACAACTTCTACTATCTATGATGATATCACCTAATTTCCTATACGTCGTGCATTGAGAAAGAAAAATATTGTTTTGTCTTCAATTAAGTGCATCGCCATGAATGATCCCGGTTTTAGACTACACCGGATTATAACAAGTTCTCCTTCATCCGCATAAATAACATTTTCAAAGGCCTCCCCTTTGTGGATGGTCTTACTAGTTTGAATTGAGCTAGATTTGGAGCTGGTTGGACCTTTCGTGTTAGTGCTGAGCTTGTGGGGCCTTTGGGCAGGTTAGTTAAGGGGCTTCTTAGTAGGGCCAGTTTGACCAAACCCTTTACGTATGTCTATTTAAATCTCTTCTTCATTCTTATGGTTATCTTTTGGATATCCTCGATGGTTCAATATGGTTGTAGATTCACCACGTTTCAAATCTTCCCCCAAAGCCCACCGAGTTATTGAGCAACATATTGCTCTTTACGTTCCTACATCTTACAATACATCATGAGTTGCGTGAACTTACGAGTATACTCCTCAATCGTCAAATCTCATTGATAGCAATTATATTATTTGAGAAACAAATCTTGCCTAAATTTTTCGAGTAAAAAATTCTTCTTATGTTCTTTTTTTTCCCATATTTGAATTTTGCTAATTGCTTCCAAAGTTTGTCCTTTTTGTATGTACTCTCTCAATATAAAAGTATGTTTCTTCAATTTGATGGCCACAAGTTTTAACCTTACTAGATCCATCGTCTCCTTGAGTTCAAAAATGCGTTTGACTGTATTCATCAAATCAATAAAATCGTTAAATTAGAGTTATCCTTCAAATTTTAAAATATTACTTTTGTAACTTTGTAATTCCTGAAATATTAGGATTTCCTTCAAAGAGTAGGGTGAGTACGTCCTTTTCAGCAATCGAATGGCAATTGCCATGGATGTTCCAAGACATCCACGAGCCTTCATGTGCCCGAGACATCGTTAGAATTGTTGAACTTGCCTCATTTATTCAAATATCTCAATATTAAAGAGGTCGTATTTTCTCTCTACTGGCTCAAGGTTATTATTCCGTTATCCTCTCCCACAGACATAACACTGATGCCGAATGACATTATTTTAACTTAGTGGGGATAACTAATATCAATGTCTCATGCTTGTAGAAAGT
This sequence comes from Nepenthes gracilis, assembly GCA_033239525.1. NCBI lineage: Eukaryota > Viridiplantae > Streptophyta > Magnoliopsida > Caryophyllales > Nepenthaceae > Nepenthes > Nepenthes gracilis. The sequence continues at coordinate 23,865,559 of BSYO01000007.1, forward strand.
CAGCCTAATAGTCATAGCTCGAACAAGTAGACACAGTGGAGATAGAATGGGCAAACCAAAAAGAGAAGACGAAGAAAAAGATAGAAGCAATGCTCGACAGAGGAAGACATGAATGATGAAAAATGAAGTAGTGCTTGGTAGCAGCCAAAACAGAACAAGATGCAAGCCTGCAAACTAGAGACATGAGATGCAAGCTAGAGGACTCGTGCATCCAGAAGAGATGATGACAAGCTTCCCAAAATCAGCTCTATCCCAATGGCAATGACAGCACCATCAAGCAATTGTCTCCACAAGAGGCCTCAGAAATCCCAATACTATGTGAAGCCAACTGCCTCCACTTCCTAGAAGCAAGAAATCGGTAGCGTCTAAGTCGCAGCGATATCATCACTGGTGTCGAGACATCACCAAATGGCTGTGCATTCTGCTGAATGAACTGAAACCCTCTTCTAATTAGAGGAGACAGCAAAGCAACATGATTTCTCAAAATTACCGGTAAACATGGAGAATGAGTGTAATATCCAAGTACTAATTTTAGATAAGATGCATCCAATTATATATATGACTCTTTTTTAAGTATTAAATTTAGTGCATGTGCTCTAATGGGGATCAAGACAAGCTCTTTAAAATGATGCATGATACACGTATGAAAGGTGCACATATTTAGATGAGATAGAAAATTGAGGCCGATTTAAGCATGGAGGACACACGAGCTTGAATTTAGACAAAAACTTATGCCCAATACAAACAAAAAGGACGTACAAGCATAATTTAGACAAAAACTTGCTCATGAGGTGCACATGCAGGGGCACATATGCACCGGCAGGGTTTGACCGGCGCATGATGCACGGATAATAATATGCACATGTGCCAGTCATGTTATTAAAAAAAAACATGGGAGGCCTTACTTAAGGCTCATTTTAACTAAGATATTTGAGAGAAAGAGAGAGAGGAGAGGTAGAGAAAAAAGGGGGAATTTGGAGAATATGACCTGTCTTGTGCAATTAAGCAAGGCAAGTGCATTCACTGTGTTCCTTCTTTCATTTTCCACTCAGATTTTTCATTTTCCCTCTTTGATAACATTCTAGATTTATGTGCTCATAACCTCCATTCATGTGATAATTTGTATCCCCCCTCGAAATTTGGTTGCATGCATGGCAAGTATTCTTTCATTTTTTCAAAAAAAAATTTCGGAGCCTTTAGCCCATGTTCTTAAGCTGTGTTGGAACCCATCTACATGTGAAAGATACAGGTATTCCCTAATCATTTGATGCAGGAGCACAAGTACATAAATATTTGATATATGTGAAAAATATTTGATTCTAAATGTTACAAAGTGAGTTAGATATCTCACATGTTAATTATCCCCAATATTATTAATAAAATCAATCTATAAAATAAAGTATGACAGTATTGGTAATGAAAAAAACTGTTCAGGAACCAAACAATTTTTAAAAACCAAGAATTCTTGACCTAGTCAAAGTAAATCTACTATTAACAAAAAAAACTTATAACTTAGGTGATATAAACACATTAACTCTTAATTAATTTATTCTTAATTTGTAACCCCGACCAAAGAATTTCTTAGGTAAATGCTAAATATATTCTTATCTTCTTATAAACTTTACTTCACTGATCCTAAATTTCAAACACTATTAAAATTCTAATATCTATGTCACTTACAGAACATTAAAGGATTACATCTTAAAATAAATGTTTAAAAAGTTCATTATTTTAGGATAAGAAAACCCAATTTTTTAATATCTCAATGTAAATGAAGTTTTCTCCTATAATTTACACTTCTCCTTAAATTAACTCTTGAACCTCAATAATAGAGAGTGGTGGTTTCGTCAAAAAAAAAAAAAGCATTTATAGTGGGGAGCTAAAAAACAGAGTATAAAATGCAAATAAATTGAAATTACTCTTTGGCATTCGAACACTAACTCAAATGCCAATTACACATGAGCATTCATTATGTGTACATCATGCATAAATTTCTATCTGAAATGTGTGTTTCAACCAATCAAACATAAAAATTTTATCCGAAATATACAAGTGTGAGATTTTATGCTAAATATGTATATGGTCCTTCACTACCCATCATGTTTCAAATTCATTTCATCTAAAGAGAGTTCGTCTTGAGCCCTTTTAAAGTCAAACAAAAAAGATAAAAGACTCAAATCGACTAGAGTCACACTTTTGTAATAAAAATTAGCCAACACAATAGACCTAAACAAATTTCTCCTTTAGCAATTTCATGACAAAATTACTTATATAAGATACAAATAAAAAATAAACCCTAATTACCATCATATTAAAGTTTGTGAATATTACAAATAGACAGAACTTGAATGACCAAAGAAGCAACACTAATGGCGTGTAATATTCTCAACCATGTCCCCCTGCAAAACATACACAACTAAAAAAATACCCTATAATGTATTTGTCTAAACTGAGCATAATACATTACAAATAATCATAGCATTGATCATAACCAAAAGATTATATATATATATATATATCGAGTTAAATCACAACTCTCCCTCGCTACTATCAACATGAAACACAACACTCCCCCTCAACAAATATCAGCATCAACAAATATCACACACTCACTTTTTGAAAGAAAATGGAAAAGGGAAACCAGCCAGTAACTATGAGTCAAAATCATTTGAATTCTCAAAAAAAATCACATGGTAGCACTTGACAAACATACTGGTCCTACCGATCAACATTATACTCCGCCACTCTAGACTAAAAATCAGACTGAGAAGCTGCCACCTGCTCTACTTGGAGTAGCATGCAGGTCATCCTAGACAAAATAGCGAACTGGGAGGCGGCCATCTGCTCCCCCTGGAGATTTATGAAGCTCAGTAGGTCCATGAGCACATCTGAAGAGGCAGGCTGAAGGGCTGGAGCAACCTCAGGATAACTCATTGATAGGAGTAGAAAAATCGGCAAAAGGAGGAGCCCGAGAATCTTTAAAATATTGGATGCCAGTAAAGGCATGAGAGAGGCTCTGTGCAAACATAAGCCCACTCATAGGGTAACTTAGAGGAACAGGGGTGTCATCAGCAAGGAGATCAAGTGAGAGGAGAGGAGTAGCTGAATAAACCAATCATATGGCAACGAAGACTAGGGCCTCACATCCTTAAAAATAGCAATAAACTGATGACAGATGAAAAGAGAACTACAATGAGAGGGGCACAGTTGGCATTCGAGATAGCTGATCAAGCGTTCAAGGGCTACAAAACAGGCAGCACTAAAATGTCAGTTTGAGCACCAAGAAGATTAGGATTGGCGTTTGAATATCAAATCAATGGAGAAAAGGCATGTGAGACTCCAGCTAAAATGATGCAAAGGCAATGAAACCAAATGAAAAACATAATAAAACTTGACACACAACATAACCACCAAGTGATTTTGATGAAATTCATTCTTCAAATTAAAAACTCTCATGAAGTTACTAATCAATGAGACAACTTCAAAAACTTACTTTGAAACAAAATAGAAGGGAGTAAGCCATAAAAGGTGTTGTACCTAAAGTAAGCTCCATATAAGGTTGAGAAACTTGAAAAGCTTGAATTGTGAGAAGTGACCAGCTACAAATATGGAATTTTTTGGCAAGCCTCAAAAAAAAAAAAAAAGTCAAACCTAATACCATAAGGGCCCATAACTTATTTTGATCACTTTGTTCCCCCTATGTAAGAGTTTGATAATGTGGAACTCACTTTTCATTGTTTTTTTTTCCCCCTTTTGCGTGAATCCAGATTTAAAGCTCATCAATGGCATTCAAATTTTTCAAGGGGCATTTACGTTTGAGTTTCGGTCCAATTAGTATAAAGACAATTCAATTTTAAGGTCAAGCAAGCACACTTAAATACCATTTAAAACACACAAATATGGTCAAAGTCACAATCAGTAGAGAACAGTGTGTAGCAAACATGAGAATATTAAAAAATATAACAAATCTATTTTATGAAGAAAAAAGATAGATAGTTTAGAAAACTCACTTCTCAGTGAACCCCATGACAAATTTTTTATGAATGAAAAACTTTCTAATCAGTCACATAAGCTTAAAAATTTTTAAAATTTTTAATTTTTGATTTTTTTTTTTAAACATGTATGCATGTTCTTAAACTAACCATAAATGCCCCCAAAACTACATGACAAATGTACGAGATAGCTACTCATTGAGTAGCAAGAAGTCAAGTTCTTCTTGACACAAATCCATTTTTTCATAAATTGGACCGGCCATTTGGATGAGATGTGTTGAACCAAACCCATTGTTTAGAAGTCACATTGACCATCTTGGTTGAATTAGACACAATTCTCTTAAATTTTGCACCTGATGTGCAAAACCTGTGACTCCATAAGGTTTACCTTGAGATTTCCTAAGAAATAACTTATGAAAATGAAAGTAAATAAGGTCAAATGGGCCACATCAATGACACGTAGGAATGAACTTCAAAAGGATAAGACATGTAAGTGGGAGATCTAGACATCATAGGGAACAAGATGTGAGTTCCTAACTTAATGCTCTAGATTTTTAGACTTCTTCAAAGGTTTTACTTAAAACGTCACTCTTGTTCGATCACTCTTACTTGCTCAAGCCCTTTCATTTGACCAAATTACCCCAAGGCTTGTGAGACTTGAATCAAGGACAATGGGGAAATATGTGACTAAAAATACCACAATGGCAACAAGTCCTAGTTTAATAGGGTTACATGACTTAGAAGTCTACCAAGCTTGATCAATGGAGACTTAGATTTTTCAAGTTCAATTTTAAAATATTGTATCTTGTTCTCAAGAGCTTGATTCATATCCTGCAAATTTTTCAATGCCTCTACCTTTTTTTTTTTCATATTTTTTTCTTTATGTTCCAACTCTTCAAGCCTTTGTGGAAGAACCTTGTTTATTCATCTGGTTTTGAGGCTCATGAGGTACAATTCCTTAAGAGTCTCTTGCAAGCTATCAAAGCTATTTTCAATGTTTGATTTGAAGTGATTCGAATTATCAGACTCATCATCTTTTCCTATTATCAAATTGTCATTGCTATTAAACCGAGAGATAAAATCCATAAAATTGGAATACTTCTTAAAAGTAGAAGACTCACTATCACTTTCCTCGGCCTCCTAATCAAAAAGAGTGACTTTCATAACTTTGTCATTTTTTAGCTTAAAACTAGGACACTCTATCCCAAGATGACCAAACTCTTGACACTCAAATATTAAATACCTTGGATTTTTTTATGGTTTGACTCCTTTTATCATTCTTGAAACTTGGCAAGTTTGAATTTTTCTAAAAATTTTTTATTGTGTTTTAAAAATTTTATAAATTGCTTAGCAAAGAAGTCATCTCCACATTCTCCCTTTATCAATCTCATGACAATAGATTTGTTTGTTTTCATTTGAGAGAGATGCAATTCATATGTTTGAGCAAATCCTACCTAGTCTTCAATTTTAATCATGCAATTGCTTTGCTCTAGTCAATATCCTTGGCCTTTGATCAAAATTATTTGGGTAAGAACCTTAGAACTTGTTAAAAATTTTCATTTTTAGGAATTTTCTTCCCTATATTTAAAGTTGAGTTAAATATTTCATTCAAAGTTCCTCAGATCTAGTTCCCTACATTTGTAATTTTGGATTTTTGAGAGATTTTGTGCACTCATGTGTGGTCTGCAAAATGTCTCATGTTTCCTTAGTAATAGCACATATAGACAACCATCTAAACTCATCGGTCAACGTAACTATAAAAATAGCATAAATCCCATTTGTTTTTCAGTCACTATCACATAATTCATCTTGTGACCAAGTGGCAAGGTCCTTGGGAGAAGTAACATTGTTTTCTATTTGTGTAGGAGGGATCCAAGCTCTTTCAATGCAAAGCTAGACACAATCGTTCAATAATGTTAAGAACACTATCATACATACCTTATAGTATGCATAGTTATTTCCATCAAATATGACAGAAGTGATGACGAATGATTGAAAGACATCTAAACACGCAAAGGTCAATCATCAACGTCAGCCTTTGATAACATTTGAAAGAAATAGGTGTCCCTAATGGACTACAATTTAGACCATTTGATAAAATAAAAGTACAAAAAACACAAATATTCAATACATATAAAGAATATTTTGTTCTAGATGTTACAAATTTGAGTCAACTATATCATATATAAATCATTGCTAATATTAATAATAAAATCGATGCACAAAATAAAAGTAATATGGATATTGGTATGAAGTTAAAACTTAATAACCAAATAGTTAAAGAAATTTACTAGTAAAAATCAATTTAAAGTCTGTGGCATAAATATACTTACTCTTAATATACTTAATCTTGACTAGTAACCCCTCACCAACGAATTTGCTCAGATTTTCCCCGTGCAACAAAATCACTCACCTTTTGACCTTCTCAAAGACATTGCTTCACTAACTCGTGAACCTTACACTATTGAAACTCCAATACCGATGCTACCCATAAAACTATGAAAGCCTACATGTATAAATAAGTGTTTAAAAGGTTTAGGAGGTTTTATGATGAGAAAACCCAAACTTTTTAATCTCTTATCACACTTGAGGCTCTCTCCTTCAATCCACACTTCTCTCACACTCTTAAGCTTCAATATAATGGGAACAGCAGCTAAATCTAGAATTAAAAAAATATTTATAGTGAAAGCTAAAAAACAAAGTTTAAAATGAGAGTTAAAACTACACACTAGCTCGAATGCCAGCTACACATGAGTCCATTATGTATTAGGGTGACTTTCTGTCCGAAATTTACATGTGTCCTTCGTGCACCAATTAAATATGAACATTTTGTCCTAAGTACACATGTGCACCTATTATGTGCCCATCATGCATTTATTTCTATCCTAAATGTGCACACGCATCATTTATGTGCCTGTCATATGCTAGGGCTGTTTCATCTTAAGAGAGCTTGTCATGAGTCATATTTAAGCACAATTAATAAAGAAAACTACTCAAATACAATTTCACTAGACCATGGTTTTAATAAAAAAAATTAGTTAATACAACAGATCTCACAGTATGTATAAAATTATGCTCAAGCTATAATATAATAATAGATATTATGAAAAATGTACATTTTATAGATATTTCTTTCGTATAAATAAATCATTTTTAAAAAAATTTGGTGGTCGGTATAACATGTAAATTGTCCACTCTATTATTTGTGGAAGGTTTGGAATGACCCACCTATAATACATAATTGTAGCTTATGGCTTTGTCTATAAGGTTGCAATATGTAGACATATCATCCTTCCATTTTGACTCTACCAATAGAGGCTATTTTTTATCCTTTGGTTTAAAAGTTATATGATTTTGCACGTCATCTAATAGTCCTTTATTCAATTGTGCTGACTCATCCATCATTATGTTATCTTACCCTGTGAGACTTGCGGCTCACCCTTACAAAATTTACCACTTAACATATTAACATGTTATGTATTATGCAGTGATAAAGTCAAAAAGGTGGGCTACAAGACTATTATGGAAAACTTGTGTTATCAAACAATGTTCATCGTAGATCTTTTATGTGTTTTGGGAGATATCATCTAAACTTATTTGTTCCGATGCAGCAAGTACAAAATATTATGAGGTCATGGAGATTGAGAGTCATCCCAGATTTAACAAATGTTCGAAGTTTTACATTGGAAGGCAAAAGTTGTGGACAAGTTGATCAATATGCCATACAACCTGGGCATGGTTAGGCAAACAATAATCACGATGGCAGGAAGAGTGCGTTAGAAAATTTTGGAAGCCAATGAATATTAGAGTTCCCTAGTGATACGGATCCTATGAAGGCAAAGATTTGGATCTGCAGAGTAAAAAAGGTAATTAAGGTGATTCAGTCTTTGTGGAGGAGCTGGTTATATTGGGAACCTATATGATGGATGGCAAGACTGACAATTAGAAAGCAGTGACAAGGACAATTTTGCACCAAGAAAATAGAGAGATCAATGGAGATGTTTGCAGAAGCCCTTTATGAAAATTATTTCCCCATAAGCCTAAACAGAACAAATGAAGATGCATTTCTAAGTTTAAAAAAGGAGGTTGTATTGCCGCAAAGTTATAGGTGAAATTGCTGAGTTTGCCCAACTTGTCCTGCACTTGGTGCTAGACAATATATCAAACCATCATTAGTAGTTTAATTTGGCTTAGTTTGGAAGGTTTTTGCTGTTTGAAATATTTTTGTTCAGCCCTAATGATAAGGACAAGCAATCTTCCACAGAGTGTAAGCTATACATCTTTAATGGAGAGATCACATTATCCTTCTAGTGAGGGAAGCTTTAATTGAGTCGATCCCTTAGGAAAATAACCAGGCAGAACTTCACTTAATTCATTACAAAAGGAAAGCTTACATCTGTGAAATTGTTCATTCAATTGAGGTAGTCTAGTAGATTAGTCATAGCACTCCTCTCAGCCATACATTCAAAACTGACCAATTCTAACTACTAAAAAATTTGATTAAGTATAGTAACAATCAGTTGAACTTGCTTAACTGTGGCGGCTGACTGTTCCAGCTGATGGCTGATTTATCCATACAAGCTGCCGTTTCCTTCAGCTGATGTATTTATTAGCCAAAATGCATATCCTCTTCACAGCGTATGAGTCAACCACTCTTCTATTATTTCTGGTTTCTTGCCTTAAAAAAAAAACCCTCCCCCTCCCCACCCCCAATCACATCCAACATCGCCAACGCAATCCCAGGAGAAATTTCAAACTCAGTGTTTCTTATGCTTCTGCAACGAAACAACAATAAATGGAAAATTAGTGGCTACTCGTAATAAGTGGCGGCAATGGATTAAATAGCCCAACAATATAAACCCCGTGTTAGCTCTTTTAAATTGGCAAGATAGTATTTTTACCTTGTTAGTGAGGTCAGACGTTTGATACTCAGCATCACCCTTGATGAAACTCCACCAAATGTAGGTAAGAGGAATAGTTGTTGCATGCCAAAGAGCATGTGCATCAACATATCCATGGTATGGTGGAAAATCATATATTTCCAGAAGCATTGCAAGTCCACCTCCTATGACTACAAGCCATAACTTTCTGCGCAAAGGATGGCGAGTCATGCCAGCCCAAATTACCCATATTAGGAGCTGTGCAACTGCCAATATCACACAAACTCGCAAGTTCCATCCTATTATATACATTGAGAATGTCAGATTTTCTGCATACAGTAAAAACCAAAAAGAAGAAAATACATTTCACAAACATATGAAAACAGCAGCCAAGCATAAGAACCTCTCACATCGTTTGTCTGAGTAATAACATGTTGGGAAGGTTAGATGTATATACCTTTACCCCTACATTATAGAGAGGTGGTTTCTATAATGTGAATTTGTGACCTCTAAGTCAAAAATTTACAAAAATGGTCAACAATTTTAAGGTGGTGCTTTATCCCCCTCACTCTGATCTCTCAAAAGCTGAATTTTGCATAGACATGGGAAAACAATCAGCCATGACAATGATCCAGGTTAACTTTCTTTTAATTTGTTTGGGTCTAAAAAAAATTTGAACAAAAGAACAGTAATAAATATAAAAATAAAAACGAAAGGAAATGAAAGGTAAATTACTTTCCTCATATATAAATATTTTAATACATTTTTTTTAAATTTCTTTCTTATGATTTTCCATATAATCCAGCAAAAAAAAAACAAAAAAGTTGTTTCTTACAACTCTTTTTTCTTTCCATTCAAACTTTCATATATCCAAACAAGTCCTAAAGAAAATGATGCAAGTTTCAAAATTGTGTATTGCCAGTATATATCCCTAAACCAAAATTTGTTTTCAGAATGGAATCAAGAATGTAAGGTATCAAGCTACAATAGTAGGCATCTCATACCTCAAGTTCCACTTGTATTCAAGTTTGGAATCAGCTACTTCTTCAGCATGCCTATTTACTCTAAACTATTACCATTCCCTACCTTGCAAAAGGGAGGGGGCATTCCATTTGGACTACAAAATCAAAATATCTAAAACTAATTGCAGTTAAAAGAGATTAACATGAAGTTATCAGGTTAGCATCATTTGATTCATCGGAAACTTCTAATGCAATTAATAAATTCCAAATATGAAGTTCCTCGTATTTTGTACTGAAAAATTTGAAGGGATTCAGTGACATATCTGCAAGGCAATACATGCATAGAAATAACCCACTAGAATTCCACGGTAAAATTCATGGTATAAGCAAAATATGCTGCAACTGCAAGACTTCATGAAAGGGAAGCAGGTAGACAAAGGAAATATTACCTTCATTTTCTTTTCTGTTATTTTTAGCTCCGGGGATCAAATCCCATGTTTACGTACTTGCCTTAAACTTCTATTTCTAGCTTGCATCAATCACGAAATGAGATTTAAAGATTAAATCAGATTGAAATCATACCATAATCCATTTTATAGAAGTTCAGATATAATATGTGGGTAACAGTAAATGCAACCAGGGGAGCAGCAACCATGACTCTGGCAGCTTCATCAACAATATTAAAACTCCTCAATATTGCAACAATTAATGAGTACCCCAGTAAAGCCACTGCAGATGAATAGTCCAGCTTCTCAGTTAAATCCACATCCCTGCAGGTTATATTATAATCAATGAAGTTAAGATGCAGGAGAAACAGCCACACAAAATGTTGTTAGTTCCCATGCCAATAATACGTCTATTAAAAATAGCAAAAAATACTGTAATATTCATTTCCTCTATTGTGGTATTCAAAATACCATTGGGCCTTAGCACAGAAAAGAAGAAAAGAATCCCCCTGCATTCACATCGTAATAAATGTTAATTTTAGATGGATGACATATTTCCATCAGTAGCTTGACTTCCTGTGCAACTGCTTATTAGGATTGCTTCTGAAAACAACCTTTGCACCGACAATAATTCCTCCTTGTACCATAAAAGAAAAAATGCTTCAACAAGCAAAATGCCTAGATCCTAGCCTCGAGAGACACCATTTAGCATGGAAAAGTCCAAAGCTGAGATTATATCCACCTATTACTTTCAAGGCAAAGCTTTGGTTTTGATTCAGTCAAATAAGTTCAGCCTGCTGGGCCTATACTGTGGTTAACCAATGAGATACATACTAGAGAAAAATATGGATAAGGTGTGCCGAATGTGTATCCCAGTAGAGCTCATCCCAGAATAATTAGACGTTTATATAAGCTGAATCACAAAGTTCACAACTTTATCCATGGTGCAGATTTTATCTTCCAGAGGAAATATATTTTTTCTTTTTGTACTAATTCAAAAGGAAATAATCACTTTAAAAGCTTCTGGATGTGTTTGGAAGAATACAAATTTGTTTGTGTCTCAACCACTGCATTAGATGATGGCCTGTAACATTTTCCAGATAGAAGACATGACTAAAATAAACAACATACCTACTATGGAAAACAGCACTCCAGAACCAAGAATTCATTGATAACAGTCCATAAATATGCCACAAAGAAGTATATCCATAATAGGACCTTCTATTTGGCTTTGAAGGAAGCTTATAGCTCAGAAGGATCAAGAAGGATAGCCATCCATGAAAATGCGTTGCAAGGTTGAGTGCAGAAAGAGCTACAGAAACAGGCTCCTGAGCAAATTAATAAAGTGAAGAAAATGGGTAAGCCAGAAAAAGTAACATTTAAGTTCTCCCCCATATTAAGGTTGTACAATTTGGGAAGTAATGATTAGACCATCCAGCCAGTGAAGACAAACCTGACATCCAAAAACACGCTTGAAGGGCCATTTACCATAATACTTAACAGGGCCATAGCCAAGTGCTTCTCTTTCCCTTTCTCTATCAATCATACAATAGTAAGAGCAATCACTTTGACAATCCCATTGTTTCCATCCCAAGTAAAGAGATTCTTGCATGTACCATGGGCCCCCAGTGGAAATTTCATCAGAAGAAAATTGGCAATGAAGAAAACATTTTTCTCCAACACATCCACTATTTCTACATTGCTCTATGCAAGACCTATCATCCAGAAGCAATGCAACGTCAACAAAACATGTCAAGATTAGATACAGGAAGGACTTCAATGGTTGAACCCATCAAGAAGACAGATAAAAGACCAATAAAACAATTATTAGAAAAGCCAAAACCAAATATAAGTGTATCCAAGATTCTAAAATAAGCCACCACAAAAAAACTAAACCATAATTGTAATGCCAAAAAAAAGAAAAGGAAGTAACTTGACAAAATACATTTTGGCATAAACTTGCAGAAGAGGTTTTTCTGATAAGATCAAGAAACTGAATATACTAAAGAGGCAACATGTTAGAAAGTCAAGTTTGAGTAGCACCAGGATTATTCCAAAGCTAAATTCAGCAAATATCTGTGGTGAATGGAAATCCAAAGGAACTGAGTACTGATGTCATTTGCACATTGGCTTGGGAGATGGGAAAATGTAAAAGACCTTCTATAACATGCAAAAGCTCCCGTCATGATCCATGTATAGAGTTTTGGAATCCTTGGCAATAAGTTGACGCCATCTTAACTATTTGCTCTATTTAGTATCTAGCTATCAAAGATACGAAACCTAGAAATGCTAGGAAAAAACAAATGTATGAACAAAAGATCTTAGAGATTACAAGTGGAGCTGCTACTTAATTCTCAAAATATCATTTTATTTATGCTGTGTGTACAACACATATTATTGATAATGGTTGTTTCTAACCACAATACCTTGGAATATGACAGTTAAGAATTGGGAAGTAAAGCATCAAAATAACCTATATAAAAGGAGCGTATTGTATAAAACTTGCCCATATAGAAAGAATCTCAGGAACCTAACCAGGGAATTAAGAATACTAATAGCAATTTTCAGCAAATGAAAATATTCCAAAAAAAAATAAAAAGACTACAAGTACTTATAATGTTTGATATTTTAAATGAGTGTCTATAAATTCTATTATGTCATCAGTAAAGAAAAAAATGAATTTCACATCATCAAAGATTAAGTTTTCTTTTCAATACAAAATATACACATGAAAACAAAGAGGGTATGAAGTTGTCCTTTAATCCTGTTCACTTGAGCTGACTTTATTTGATCAAATCTGCCAGAGATTCTTGCATGCTGAAAATAAGGTTGACAAGCATTTTACTTATAAAATGCTAAAAGTTGCTCTTATGGGCCACAAATCTTACTTTTTAAGAGACAAAAAGTGGCAGATAATTTATGTCCATTAGACTTGAATAGTTATGGGCAAGACAAATGAAATGCAAGACAAAGAAATCATCTAGCAATACAAAGGAGCATGATGAAGGAACTCAACTGCATTGGGGCTAATACTAGTGGACAGGCCATGTCAATGGATGGGCCAAATAAATAGTTTAGGGGGCAAGGAGAGCCTTCCCCCATTACCACCTTCCACAACAGGAGCATTATGGATAATTTACTGTATTATGGATAATTTACTGCCCAAGAAGGTTTTTAATCGCATAGAGAATTCTCAACTGCACTTCACCTTCTTCAATATAATAACAACTCTAACCCTCATGAAGCAGGCAAAGTAAACCAACGTATTGTAATACAATAATTTTGACTCACTACAGACAATTAACAAATGGAGAAAAACCATAAATATGCATCACCAAAGGATAAGATGTAATTTGCCCACTTTTCCAGGTTTTCACTACTATTTTAAGGTTGTCAAAAGCTAACTTATAAATGCTCTAGAAGTCTCTCTGTTGGTTTTTTACCCCCCCTTTTTTGCACTTTCATTAGATCATTTGCATTGGGCTCTTACAGAAGTTGATGCAAGTATCAGCGAAGCCGATTAAGTTTCCCTCTTCCTTAGATAAAGACGATGAAATAACTCCCAATTATGGTCCTTCTGAATCCGATCATCCATATAATACACTAACAAACAATTCTAGTTGAACAATCTGCACAATGAAAATTGTATTGGTATGATTAGCTCTGCTTGAAGGTTTCGTCTGGGATTAGTCTGAGAAGGTCCTTTCAAGGAAGTCGAATTCAATAGAATAAGAAACCAGGAGTCATATAAAGGGTTGTATCCACTTTTACTAACAAAGGATTTTATCCACTCTCAACAAGTATCTCTCTTTTCCCCCGCAGATTTCATGGTTGTTGTGAGTAGATTTCTCTCAAACCCTACACATCCTCACAAAATCTTGCCTTCAATCTTAAAGCGTCAACAAAAACTTGCCTTTTTTTACAATTTAATTACCACTTCTTCTTTTTTTAATATAGAAAATAAATCTTTAAGAAATAATGTATTCCAAAAAAGAAAAGCCCATTTATATATGTGCAACCTCCTCATCCACAATGATAAAATTACCAAGACGAATAAGATCCACTAGAAACCATATTCAAAAATATAATTGAAAAAACAAAGTAGAAAACATGTATTTGAGACTTCTTAAAGTTCTCATCATCATTGTTGGAATAGTATACCCTAGTCAATGGTATTTTAGTCATCATATAAAGTTTGTAAATATTTCTATACATATGTACATTCTCATAGCCCTAAAAGATAAGGGGGTTTCACCAAGTATTGCTCTTTTTCCTTAACATGGTATCAGAGCTAGTGTTGCCAGCCGCCACCGACCTGAGGTGAAATTAGTGCACCTTACCTTGTGTATCAAAAGCCCCAAGACAGTCTTCCCATTTGAATCAATATGAGTCATCTATTTTGAAATCTAGGGTTTTGTTAAAAATCCAGATTTGTTGTGTTCTTGGTCCATTGAACAGATTATGGCCTAAAATCTTCAATTTTTTGTGCATTTGAGGGTAACCTACACCTAAGAGAGGCTTTTCGCATGTCATTGAAGCAAATCATATAGTTTCTCTTCGATTTCTTTCCTTCGTTGGTTTTGAACAGTGACAAGTTCATGGTGCAATTCCTCTCAATTTCTCTTTGATTTCCTTCCACTGTTGGTTTTGAGCATTGTCCAGTTCATGGTGTTCAATTTCTCTGGTGCGTGAGTTCAGTTCCCTTCTTCATCAGTGTTGTGGCATTTGATTCCCTTTGTTTAAACAATGTAGCTCCATGTGCTTCTCTATCCAAATTGAAATATAATTGTTCCCTTTGAAGTGAACTTTCACGAGCTTCCAACTCTTTGACAGCCGCCAAAGAATTAGCTATTCTCTTCAATTGGTGCAAGCTTTCCTATCGTTTTCTCTGATGGAGAAGAACTCGAGGACTTGGGCAATGGTGCTGCAGAAGGGTCACTAACATGTTTGGGTATTTATTTTAGTTTGTTATACAATATTTTTGGTATATTTGTTACATGGTACGGAGACTGAAAGTAAATCTGGTAGAAGTATTGCTACTCGAACGAATGAATCCAAAGTGATTATATTTGAAACTGTTATAACTATATCTTCTCAAATTATAGATTAGCATCAAGATAGACCAAATTATCAGCACTGGCAACAAATCATCTTATTTGTTGTTCGAAGACTTGATAAGAAGGATCATCTCACCAATAATCCTTCGAATTTTGGCATGGATCCTCTTGAAGCTTGAGCATGGCTACATGAAAGATACTCGCCAATACACTTAATTAATTCCGTATGGCATTGAGTGATTGTTTTGGTCACACAAACCGATACTACCATGGAGATTGTGGGATTATCTAATGATTCTTTAATATGGGAAACATAACATGTCATGGATATTTACTGTATCTAAGTCTTTCTTCGGTGTGGATCCAAAAGATCAAAGTGTAATTGATTATTTTATTACCTTCAAGAAACTCTTTGATGAACTAAAAGTACTAATGCCCATCACCATTGGCTTAAAGCAAATGCAAGAGCAACATAAATAATTGGCTATTCTGTGTTTTCTATAGACTTAAAACTTGACTTTGAATATGCTCGATCCTAGATTTTAGCAGACTCTTAAGTTACTTTATTGACTGATGTATTTTCTCAGATTCTATGAGTTGATCGCAAACATCATCATCAATTACCACAAGTCTTGCTGATCAAATGACTTTGGTGACTTGGTCCTTATTGACTAGCCGAGGTGATGGATATGTAAAGGGTAGAGGTAATCAAAGTGGCCAAGGTGGTGACCAAAAACTAGCATGCTTTCATTGTGGTGGAGTTGACCACACTACAAATAAATATTGAAAGTTATATGGGAAACCCACTACGCCATCCACGCAATATGCTATGATCGCTTCTAGAAGTAATAGTAGCATCTTATTTGCTCCTCTTAACCCTTCAACAAAAGAAACCGTTACATTATCCACAAAGGACTACTCATGATTATTTGTTGACATGGCACATCTACTGCCGCCCTTGTTTAAGCAGGTAACTACACTGTTTGTCTCTCAATATCATTTCAAACTTGGGGAATTGATTTTGGTGGGTTTAATCGTATAACAAAACCTCAAGTATATTATTTTGTTATCGGTCATATGTTCAACTTTACCTATAGTTCCTTTAGCAGATAGCTCCTCTGTGAAGGATGCAAGCATTGGTTCTATCTCCTCAACCCCAACCTTTACATTTCATCAATATAACACTTAACAACCTTTCCTTTTAATTGATCATGAATAAGTATGCTTATGACTGAACATAGTTGTTACATAGTATTCTTTTCTATTGGTTGTGAATTTTAAGATTTTACAATGAGAAGGATCATTGATAAGGGCCATCATGAGTCAATAAGCCTTTCCATGTTGGATGTAAGATCCACTCCAATTGTTTACTCAAGTGTTCTTCCTACACCTCTCCAGCTCAACTATTAGTTAGGTCATCCGTCATTATCGAGTCTAGAAAAGCTATGTCCTAGTCTTATCTTTGTGACAAATTTGTTTTGAGAGTATTGTCAACTTGTTGAACACCAACAAGTGTCATGCTGTCTTAGAGTTAATAAACAAGTTTCTGCTTCTTTTGAGGTAGTAAATTCTGATATATGGGTTCCCTATTTAGTATCATCTAAAATGAGCTTTCGATATTTTATTACTTTTATTTATAATTATTTACCAACAATTAGGTTATATCTAATGAAACAACATCCTGAATTATTTTTTATTTTCGGATAATTTTGTGCTAAAGTATAGAATTAGTTCTCCACTTCACTACACATTTTACAAAGCACAAATGTAATGCTTGATTTTTCATTTATGAGTTATGACATCATTACTATAATTTTAGATAAATTTGAAAAATAATTGTACAATAAAAATTTAAGAAAAATTAGATTCAGGAATCAGGCCCAGCACCCAACGGGTGCCTGTCTCCGCACTTGTACGCACGATGGACACTCGCAAGCCGCTCATGCGCATTTGTGGCAAACTGGGTGATGTCCGATGTACGCCTGTGTTGGCTCTCATGAGTAGAATTGGCAAAATATTAGCACCTGACTTGCGCCTAATGCGGCGCTTCTAAGCGCCCATGTTGTGTTGCGATGGCCGATGCGCACCTATCTAGTGCTTGTGAGCCAATTAAAATATAAAAGGCCACTTGCATTTGTGCTTCATCATTTTTGTGCAGGAGAGAGAGAAGGGAAGAAGAAGAAAAAGAGAAGAGATTTTAGAACTTTGTAGAACCAGATCTGTTAAATTTGAGATTTAATACAAGTATATCTAAACCCTTTTTTTGTCTATTTCAGAATCCTTCGTCTTTTACTTACGTTTCTTATTTTACTATATATGCATATCATCCTTTATACCCCCATTTTGATTATTATTGCATGCATATATTTCTCATTGAACATTTTGAAATTTTATTTGATTTTACCAAAGGTTTGAAAGTTTTATTTGTTATTTGCAAAATAAGAGAATATTTTGAATATTTTGTCAGAATATGAAAATATTTGTGAAAAAAAGTCACCAAACCTATATATTTGGCCTTACATATTGATAGTCCATGCAAGTGCTCGATCAAGACTCTATTTTGATTTGATATGAGTTTGTACTCTCCCACGTTTCTATTTATACTTCTTTCACAAGGTCAAAAAGTTTTGGATATTTATTATAGAATCTCTAGTTTATTATTTTCTTTGAAAACCATTGTAAAAAATAATAGAAATAATATATTTGAATGTCCTAGTATATTTAGGCTCATTTAATGATTGTACCTATTATGTACGGATAGTAAAAGAAATTAGTGCTTGACCACATCTATAGAAAGTAATTAGTAGATAACCCACCTAAGGGTCTAAATAGTAGCATTTTGGCCTAAGATTACCAGAAATATACATAACTCTGACTCAAAATTGGCCTTTAGCCCTTGGTTTTCATATTTGACATGTTTTGACCTGTATCGTATTTTACATTGTGAATCGTTAGGCATTTTTTCTTGATTTGCAAGTTCCAACACAATAATCAAATTTGCAAATTTCAACACAATAATCAAAATTATCGGACTTCAGACTTTTGAGAATTTTGGAATCATATGATTTTGGCTTTGGACAATTTCGTACAATTTATATCATTTGCTATTCATGTATGTGTTGTAAATATTAGATACAAAATCATAATTCAAACTATATATTTGGAAATTTAGACATATTGGGTTTTTACAAGTGTTACAGTTTTCAATCCTTCTATCTAATTTATGTACATAATTTGCATATTATACATATGTACTTCTAAATTTTAGGCTCATGATTTGCTATGTTTTCTAACACTTTCAAATTAGATAACAATGGATACTTGCAGGATTCGAACGGAAAGGATTTGAAGACTCTATTTATTTGTTTGTTTTTGGATTTGTATTTGTCCAATTTTATTTGGGATTAATGTATATTTTGGGTTATAGTGGTCTAAATTAATTGGTAGCATTGTATTAGTTGGATTTTGTACAAGTTTCACAACGCGATGGTTTGGATGTCTATTAGGTGCTTTTCCTTGCAAATACTTAGGTTTGAGTAGGTTGTCGTAATTTATGTGGAGGCTAGACAATGTTTAATTCAGTCAAATCCTATATCAGTTTTCAATTATTATAAAATTATGTTGTTTTAGATTTGGTTGATTAAGTCTGACTCAGTATTTAAGTTATTTGGATTTTAACCATTTGTTAAAAATGTTCAATTGGCTTTATTTAGTATTTACTAATTACCTACTCGTACTGGAGTCGTGACAAATAATGATCATGAAAACTTATCCATTCAGTTTACTTCATTTATATCCTAGCATGAGATATTTCATCAGTCCTGTTGTCCTAATACTCTATAACAAAATTGGATGGCTAAACGCCAAAAAAGGGACTTTTTAGAAGTGGCGAGAGCTCTTTATTCCATATAAGAGTTCCAAAATATTTTTGGACAAAGACTATTTTCACCGTGTGTTATCTTATCAATCGTATACTTTTGGCTATACTTTAGGGGGATATCTCTCATCTTTCCTGTTTCCTCATAAGCCTTTATACTCAATTCCTCCAAGAATATTTGGTTATACATGCTATGTTCGTAACATTCGCATGGTGATTTCCTAAACTTGATGCCAAATCGATGCTTCTCACCTAGCTTAAATAGATTTCTTGTGTCCTCTAATATTTTATTTCAAGACTCAACTCCCTTCTCTTTCTAAGAGTTTGTTTTCACTCCCACATATAATGTCACACCTCATTATGAGTTTCTTGTCTATTATGTTACCCATCAGGTTGTGTCTTTACCTCATACACCACTTAATTTGGAAATTCACACCTATGTCCACGGTTCTCATAAGGTATCTGGGCCCTCTCCTGTAGATGCTTCTAAGCCGGTCCCTACAAAGTTAATCCTCTCAATTATAGATCCCACGGCTATCAATCGTTGATAGATTTAGGCCTTCCGGTTGCACTCAAAAAGGGTCATCCTAGCTACACTGGATATACTTTATCTTCTACTATTTGTTATGCTGGTTTCTCATCTTCACTTCATACTTTTATATCTACTTTGGAGTCACGTTCTATACTTTAATCGGTATATAAAGCAATCTCATCCTGGTTGACAGGCAGCTATAAAGGAAGAAATGTCCACACTCGAGCAGAATCACACTTGAGATCTAATTCCCTTACATGTAGGGAAGAAACCTATTGACTACAAATGGGTGTACACAGTAAAAGTTTATTCGGAAGTTTCTATTGCTTGACTAAGAGATATGCCAAGATTTATGGAATGGAATACAGTGATAAATTTTCTCTTGTTACAAAGTTGGCATCTTGTTTCCTTTTTATGGCTCTAACAACAACTCATCAATGGTCTTTATACTGGTTAGATGTCAAGAATGTCTTTTCTACATAGAGATCACTAAAAAGAAGTTTAGCTTAAGCAACCACCTAGATTTATTGCTCAGAGAGAACTATGGTCTCGTTTACGTGTTAAAAAGTCATTATATGACTTGAAACAGTTTTCGCGGGCTTAGTTCGATAGATTTAGTAAAGTTATTCTTGAGTTTGGTCTCTTTGTTGTGGAAGTGATCATTCTGTAAACTATCTTCATTCTAATATCGGATGTATTTGTCAAAGCATCGCATCCTATCCCAAGAGCCAAATTTAAAGTGTATTATAATCAAAATTTAATTTAAAACCCATAAGTAAATTTGGTTCAACAACAAACTTAATCCCAAGCCAACCATCGAGACGCAATCCTATAACAATACCATCAAACAATCCAATAATAAATATGATAAAGCACTAAATCTAAAGGTCATACCCAAAAATGGCTCCGAATAATCATGCCTAAAACAACAAAAATCCGAAAGTAAGGATAAGCATCTCAAACCTGAAAACAATATATTCGACAAATATCTAAATGTAAATCCTCGCCCCATGGCTATAATATAGACAATCCAAAAACAAAATTAACAAACTCTTAATCGAATAATCAATACAACTAAAGCATCTTAAAATCTATTTCTTCAAAATGGCTCATTCACATTCGAAATCCCTACAAGTATATCCAAATCTACTAATCTAAAATGTTAGCAAAAGATAATAAGAGTGAGACTAACGCTTAAGAAAATATGTATAATTTATATATCTAGATAAAGTAAACGAACATGTAAAGGACAATAATTATGATCAAAAATTGAAATGCTGAAAATATTAAAATAACGATAAAACATGCGAAAATTGTGTACAAATATAAGGACGTAAAATATACAAAAATCACCAAACACATAAGAATGAATGATTGATAATGACCTCACCAACAATGGTCGAATATCGAAGTTCATATCATGATTTTTTCCATATAGCCAAAGGCATACACTACTATGCATGACCCATAAGTGGATTGACTACATATTATTCCCTATAATCAAGGTCAAACACTATTTTTATAAGTAGTGGATGTTAGGTTCGACATTCAATTTGCGAATAATATATTAAGGTATATCCAAATATATTCCGTCCTTAAAATGGTACTTATTAAGTGAAAATTGAGAGCTTTACACTATAATACAAAGATATAAATTTTTTCTCAAATCTAAAAAAACAAATCACCTTTATCAGAATCAAAGTAGAGTTTTCATCAAATTACTAACAAATAGAAAACATGCAAGAATATATGTATAAATATTTCAGGATTTCAATGTTATATGCATAAATTCAAGGCATAAGCTTTCAAATATCTCATGAAATGACAATCAAACTAGCATGGATACTAGATAGAATCAAGAAAGCAAATATCATATGTATGAACATTTGAATAAGAAATGCTCCAAGTTTCTAGAAAAATTCACTAACAAATGAAGAAATGGGCTTATATACACTTGTCTTAACTTTGATTTACCAAAAAATAGCTTAGATTCACCACAAATGCACTTTCTCCTTCTTCCTCTCTCTTTTTCTCTCTCTTTTCTTCTCCTCCTTCTCTCTCCTCTCAAATGAGCTGAAATTGGCCAGAGAGCCTACTTATAACAAACTTGCACACGTGCTTGTTAAATGCAAAGTCTTCTTTAAGTCTACACACAAGTGTCTACTAGGTGTACATCTGGTGCCACAATTTTTTACTAAACACGCACGAGCACATCTCATGCACATCTTAAAAGCAGCAATTCTGTCTAAAATACGCTCATGTATGGCTCAAGCACGTTGGACACCACTCATCCTTGCACCTCTTCATTCCCATGCTTAATTTCTAACCCAGACCTAAAATTAGCATTATCAATTTTCGATTTACCTAAATTTAATGTCATTTCATAAATCTTAGGGTTTGGGCTTTACAGTATTCTCCTTATTGTATATGTAGATAATATTTTCAACACTAACAGGGATAACATAGGCATTACAAACCTTATAGCGTTTCTCTAGTGTCGATTTTAGACCAAGAACCTAGGAAATTTACAGTACTTTCTTAGAATTGAGGTTGAGAGATGTGGTCGCGGCAAATTCCTCTCATAAAGAAAGTAAACACTTGATTTACTTCGAGATACAGGCATGCTAGATGCAGAACCATATAGTGCACCCATGGATTCAGGAATAAAGCTTTCACGGGACAATGGGAAAAAATTTAATGAACTAGAGAGATACAGTCATTTAGTTAGAAAACTGAACTATTTGGCAATGATCCGACTCGACATTGCATTCCCAATAAGTATGGTAAGTTTTTACCTTCTCATGTTACAGTCTTTGGAGACTAACATGCATATAGTTAGATACCCCAAAGGTTAGCCAAGACACAGCCTACTTTATAATGATCACGACCACACTTGAGTAGAAGGGTTCACTAACGCTGACTAAGCTAGATCACCACATGATTGCAAGTCTACTATGGGATATTGTGTTTTTATTAGAGGTAATGTGGTATCACGGAAGAGCAACAAACAAAATATAGTTGCTCGATCAAGTGCTGAATTAGAATATAGTACATTAACCCAAGTCACATGTAAAGTGATGTGACTCAAACAATTACTTGAATCACTCGGATATAAAAGTTTGGACCATTTCAATTATTATGAAATAATTAGGCAACAATACATATAGCGCCGATTGTCACTTTATTTGTGAAAAACTATAAAGCATCATTCATGTTAAACATGTAAGAACTGCAAATCAATTAACTGATATGTTCACCAAGTCTCTAATTAAAAGTCAAGTGGAGTACATTTATAATAGGCTGGGTATGATTAATATCTATACTTCAATTTATGATGGAGTATTAGAATATAAAATCGTAGTCAATGATATTTTAATCAATATACAAAGTTTATAAATGTATCTATATATATGTAAATTCTCATAACCCTTAAGGATAAATAGCTTTTCACCAAATATTGATCTCTTTCCTTAACATAACAATTATTAATATCCCATTGAAGTCCATTAAGCTCTCTATATTTTCTACCACTCTTAGTCCACCCCTGTCGAGCTTGCATACAAAATTTTAAAGCTAATCAATTTGCTACGGCTCTCGGCACTTTCCGAGGGACGATAAACTCATCTAGCATCCAAGAGGCATGTTCTTGGAGAATTCATAACTTTATCTTCATGAAGAAACAAATTGTCCATTCCTAAAATTGCTGAAATCCTCCATCCCTTCAACACCAAGTCCGACGTCTATTGTTCAAAGTCCTCTTCATACATATTGGCCCCAATACATGGTTTCAAAATTTATGATTTTGATCAGAATAACTACTGAGATCCCCATCATTCTGTTGAACCTCCAGCTTCATATCCAAAGAAACCTTTCTTTTTTGTTTGAAGAAGCTAAAATGATATCAAAAAATGGAAAGGTACATTCAATTAAAAGGAAAATCTAGAAGAAAAAGAAATTGTAACAATAGAATAACACATATTTAGAGAAAAGAAAGTTTCCCGCTGCCCAAAGATGAAGACGGCTAAAAAAGCAAAGAATAGGTGTAGATCAGAACTACTTGAGCTGATTGAACGCCAAAGCATTCTTTTCCTTCCAAATAACCCTAATCACAGCCAAGGGAATAGTCTCCAAGCATTGTTCTGTTTTAGGCTTCTGATAAATCATTCCCTTGCAAGAAATTTACATTTCCAAACAAATATTATGGATGTATAACATCCACTGCGGCAAATGACATATATCTAGATGCCTGAATTCTTTCTAGACCAATTCCCAATAAACTCTTCATGTCTTTCAATCAGCAAACCCACATTACAATCCTGGCAATTCCAAGAACTGATGAGAGGCAGAATCCCCAATGCAATTATCACCTTCGCCCCCCACCAGGGGCCAAACCTCTACATTTTCTTCATCTCCAATACCACAACCCTAGGTCCTTTTTCAGAACAGGAACTTCTCACTACCATTACCCAGAGCCATTATCACATATTACAAGCCACAACATAATGTTCTATGCTAAAGCCCAAAACCTAATCACTTCAACCCATACTCTTCACAGGATTCAACACCACTTGGCCCGATCCAACAACCTGATTTCAGCTCCAAATCTAAACTAAACCTTCTGGTCTTGTTGAATTTCAAATTGGGGGCAACAATATTCCATGCTCATGTGGACCATGGCAAACCAATTGCAAAAGCGATTATTAATAATGATGGAAAGATGTAACTTTGTCTCCAAGCATATTGTTGACCAGGTGTAGCCTAAAACCAAAAGCAAAATGCCAATACCAACTTCCTTCATAAATTATGTCATTCATCGCTGTTGGCTATTGGTGCACTTTCTCCTTAAAGCTTGGTGTCTCTCATGACAACGTATGCCGTAATATTAGGACGAAAAGTTTGCAAATTTAGCTATGAAAACCAAGAACATACCAATTCATTTAATTTTCCATTAGCACACAAGCCACCTTAATTCTCTGCATACTGTGACTAAACATCCTAGACAGGCTGAAGCAAATGGAGGTACAAATAGATAGATGAAACTACATTGAACACACATAAATAAGCAAAACAGGAATAATGAAGAACAGGAAAACAAGAATAAATGAAAAACAGGGCAGCTAGAAACGACCACTACAAATAAAATTGGCCTAAAATTGATCTATTAATTGCAAAAGCTGACAAAACTAATCTTGACTTTAGCATGCAATATTGTCGGTGGGTAACTTGGCAAATCGAGGTTAGTCTGACAACTAGGTCAGGCAAATCCAATAAATAGAGAGCTACATATCTACTAGGAGATCTGAAGCTACTTAAACAAGTCAACTCATGAACGAGCGAAACTAGATGAAATGAAAAACAGGGAGGCATCTAGGTACTGGCTTAAAGGGAAAAAACAAACTTTGCTGCGAAGATTCGTCCCTAAAAGAAATGAGCCAGGTCCTTTATTTTCTCAAGTAGCTACAAAGGATCCAACCCTAGCCACTCATGGGGAACAGAAAATTGACCAACTGATTTCCAGAAAATCGACCAACAGCTTCCACCAAATCTGAATCATGCGGAACATGTATGGAAAACAACATTAAGGATCAAATAGAGGCTATGAGGGTGGATGCCTATGACCTTTGAGTAACCAGTTTACTAAGCACCAACCTGCAACTACCAGATTTAAACAAGTTTTTGAAGCTGTATGTGATGATTTAAAAATCAAATTTTGTGGTGTCCTAAACTGCCCCCACCACATGAGTGCCCCCACCACATGAGTGATGGTGTGGGTGTGGGTGGAGATGGATACTCTATTCAGAAGCCCAATTACATGAAGCAAAGGTATTTTCCCTATGTGTAAGGATTATTTGCTGCTGTCCAAGTTGGTAAGTGACATAGCCTTACTAAAATCATCAGTAAGAAGTTTTGCTAAATGTAATGAGGTTAAGAAGAGAGGAAGTAGATGAGGAACTTTAGGTGAAAGAGGAGAGATCAAGGAGACAGTAGGTATTCCAAGAAAAGAAATTCAGTTCAATTCATTTCACGGTGCTATTTCTGAGTTCAACGTAAACTACTCATTTACAGCTTCCTTCTAACTGATCTAACAACCTTAAGAACTAGATAACAAATGCTAATACAACATTAATCATCTGCACTGACTACTGTTTCTGCAACTGATGCTGAAGTGGTGCTGATCTGGAAGTTGCAGATTGAGCTGACATTGTTTTGGCCAACTTGTGTTCTTCTTTCCTGCTGCTTCATCAGATTCACTATATTATAATTCCCACCTGATGAAGTCAGCCTTGTCCCCAAGCGTGAAACGAAGGGAATTGGGCCTTCAGGAATGCTGAATCTTCCCCACATAGCTTCTTCAGGTCCAAGGTTGGTCCAATGTGTAAGTGTTGCAGGACTTCTATGCCTGACCTGATGATTGTCTTTGTATCTAGGATGCATAGAGGAGAAATTAAAAAAATTCCTCATCAGTGTCTATTGCAGGTAAAGTCTGCTGAACTGGAGTCTGATGCCAAAACTTCTTCAACAAGGACATATGAAAAAAGGGAAGAATCTGGCAGATGGTGGTAGTGTTAGCCCATATGCTACTTTTCCAATTCTGGCCTCCTATGGAAATGGGGCAGATAACTAGGATGCAAGTTTGAGATTCTTCCTGAGGGAAAGAAAGGTTTATCTATACGGGTGTAGCTTAAGATAAACTAGGTCACCTACTGCCAATGCCATGTTAGTTCAACGTTTGTTGGCATAGCCCTTTATTCTGTTTTGAGTAATAACAATTTAATACTTGAGGAACCTGTTGATGGCCAGTCTGTCTTGTAAACAGTTTGGACTCTGCTACAGGTGATTCTGGACCAAGATCGAGTTGCAATTGTGGAGAAGAATAACTATGCAAAGCCTGAAATGGAGACATTTATGGCACTTGTACCATCATTTAGCAAGTGATAACCGATGAAGCCATTGCTTGGGTATGTGACTAGCCGCATCTGAGATAAACCTCCCTGATTTAGCCTCTCAGATTACCAATCCATTTATGGATGATAATGTACTGGGACATGGTGAAGCGCCCAAAGCTTTGAAAGAAGCTTGCCAAAATCTAATTGTGAATCTTGTCCCTATCTGAGATAATACATTGTGGAATTTCATGGAGTCTTGCCTGTTAATCCAGGTAAACAGAGGCTACTTTTGTTGCCAAAAAAGGATTGATTAAGGCAATGAAGTGGTTGTATTTCGTAAAACTGTCCATGAACACCATAATTGTGCTCTCGCCCATACTCAAAAGAAGACCATAAACAGAATACATAGTGACATCAGTCCAAGTTGCAGCTGGAATGGAAAGTGGTTTTAATAATCAAGGATAAGGAATTCTAGATGATTTGTTTGCACTCATAGATGTTACAGGTGGAAATATGTTGCTGCACTTGCTTATGAAGACCTGGCCAATGAAAGGCAGCATGGTCTCTTTTAAATGTGCTGAAAATGCCAGAACGACCACCCAAAGAGGAATCGTGTAAACATGTGAATTCTTTGTCTCAAATCTGTTGCAGCTCTTACATACAGCCTTTCTTTTCACTCCAACTAGCCTTGGTGAAAGGAGAAGTTTTGATATGCCCGTGAATCAATGGTTAAAGCTGTCTCATCTTTTGGGTGATGACCAATATTTATCAAAATTTTCCTTAACCATGCTGAAACAACAGATGTAATTGTATAGCAGTCAGAATGCTCATCCTTTTGGCTAAGGCATCAGCCACACCATTCACCAGTACCTTTTTTGTATGGTATTCTGAAGGCCTAAAAGCTTGGTCAAGCTTCTGTGTTGCAAGACAGTAGTGACCTTTTGTTCCAGCAAATGCTTGAGACTCTCATGATTTGTTTTGATGATGAAGAAATTGTGTTGCAATTAGTACATCCGTTTAATGACTGCAAGGATGATAGCTAATAACTCCCTTTCATATGCTGAAATGTTACTATTTCCGACTCTAAAAGGTTTCCTGATATAAGCCAAATGCCTGCCTTGCAATTGTAAGGCAGCACCCAGACCAGAAAATGAAGCATCAGTCTCTACAATGAAAGGAGTTGAAAATCAGGAAGAGCCAAAACTGGAGTGTGGTTACAGATATTTTAAGCTGTCGAAATGCATGTTCTGCTGTACTCAACCATTGGAAGCCACCTTTCTTCCATAAGTCAGTCAATGGCGTGTTAACGTCCCACAATTCCTGATGAACTTTCTATAATATCGTGTAAGGCCCAAAAATCCCCTCACACCTTATGATTTCGTGTTGTAGACCATTGAAGCATAGCTTCAGTCTTCCAAGTTGCAACTCCGCTGGCAGAAATTATATGGTCAAAATGTTTGATTTGTTTTTGTCCAGAAGCACACTTGGATAGTTCAGTGAAGAAGTGATTCTGCCTTAACAGGCTGAAAACAGCAGCAAGGTGGTTGATATAAATTTGAAGTTTAGGGCTGTACACCAAAATGCCATTTAAAAAAACTTGGACAAAACTTCCTAATATAAGGACTAAATACGTGATTCATCTAAGGCTGAAATGCGGAAGGTGCATTGATGAGACAAAAGGATACGACTAAAAATTCATAATGGCCATGCTGGGTTCTGAACACAGTCTTATGAGTGTCTTTGGGATGCATTCAGAACTGATGGTACAACTCTAAGTTCATCAAGTAAGTCAACTATAGGAATTGAAAACTCATTCTTGATGGTAACGGCATTGATCAACCAAAATCTCCAACTACCATCTTTTTCATCACTAGAATGACAGAAGAAACAAATGGACTTGAGCTAGGAAGAATTAAGTATAAATTGAGCATTTCAGTTATTTGTTTCTCAATTTCATTCTTTCGGCAGTGGATTTGTCAATAGGGTCTTACATTGACAGGTTCGGCACTAACGGAATCTGGTGATTTTGAAATTGTGAAGGTGGAAGTTGGAAAGGGGTAGCAGAAGTCTTGAAAACTACTGCTGTAGTAGGGATGATGGTGTTTTTGCAGTATGGTCTGTGGTTGAAGATGGAAGAACTGTGTGCAAAAAATCCTTGCCCTTTGTTTGAGCCATTTATGAAATGACGAACCGAACCAGTGATCATAGACAAGTGAGACCGATCAGATGTAGCTTGCAAGTGAATTTCTCAGCCCATTGTAGTGGAAAGACAGCTTTAGATGGTGGAAATCAAATGCAACAGGGCTGAAATTGCAGAGCCAATCTACTCCCAAAACCATATCATATTTTCCAAGAGAAAGACTTTGGTTCTGCATCTTCCAAGAGAAGTTCCTCCAAACAAAGTCACTCACCATTTGCTAATGTCACATATAATGGAGAAGTGTTTTCAACAAGGCACTTGGTAGCTGTTGCAACAGATTGATCTAGGAAACTGAGGGTGCTTCCACCATCAATGAGAATAGTAAGGCTTTTATTTTGCACATAGCTTTTAATTAGATGGTGTTATTGTCTCGTTGCCTGACAAGGCATTCATGGCAGTCTCCATGTATTATTCTTCTTGCAAGCGAACTGGTTCCTCCTTTGTTGTATCTGGCTTTGCCCCAGAATCAGCAAGCACAGAGTTGTACTGCTGATCCCTACACCTATGGCCTGGGCTAAAATTTTCAGAACATCTGTAACAAAGGCCAAGAGCTGTCTTTTGTGTGTCCTAGCGGGTTAATGACTTTTAAGGTTTGAAGGTCTGTTGGAGAGATATCAGGACTGGGAACCAGATTTACCAGGGAGGATGGAACTTGGTTAATTGTAGGCTTGTTCATAAGCAAATTTGGTTTTGTTTGGCCAAGGCCTCGGTTAATTGTTCTTCAATTTATAAATAATCACTTCGTGTCATAGGCTTCAACAACTTGACCATTAATCTGAATTCTTCCTTGAGGCCACTCAAGAAAGAAAAAACAAAATAGGATTCAGGAAGATTGGGGTTGACATGGAGCATCATTGCTCTGAGTTCTTCAACATATTATTGGTATTCATCCACAAAAAAAACCTTTGATGAAGTTTATTAAGTTTTTCAATCACATCCCTGCAAGATTTGTCAACAAGTCTCTTGCACACATTTTGTTTAAAAAATCCCAAGTGAGAACACCAAAATGTAGTGTGTATCCTTCATACTATACTTCAGCCTTCCTTCCAAATAAATTGACATGATATCCATCTTTTGAATTTTAGGTGGGTGAAAAATAAAGAAATACTTGTCACATTTTATCAGTAAGCTTAAGACTCCAAAAAGATTGGACCACTAATTCATATTTGTCTCCTAATAGAATTTAGAATCCAGTGCGAAGACAGTCTCCACAGAAGGAAAATCCATCTTAGGAAGATGAACCTGTACACTTGATCGACAATCTATCTCAGTAAACCTAAGCTCTACTCGAATCACATTGATCGAGAGAGGGGCTTGTTCTGCAGGAGAATAAGGAATCAGGGCAGGAACATGAGTAAAGGACCTTCGTAATCCATTCGTGCCATCATGGTATCCATTCTTTCAATCTGTTGCTGAACATATGCCGTACTGCCTGATGTTGTTCCTGAAGAAAGTTAATAGTTGAATGTCATAATAACGGGTTCCTGAATTTTCCGTTGAACACCAGCCTGTATGACTGCCTGCAACTGGATAAGTGGATCAGCCAATTTCCTTCTGGTTTGAGACATTATGACCGGTGAGCAGAAATGCTAAATTTATACCAGTTGTAAGGTAGCCTTACTACAATCAAGTAAGAAGGTTTGCTAGAAGAAATGAGGTTAAGAAGAAAGGAAGTAGATAAGAAGTTTAGAATAAAGAAGAGAGATCAGAAGAAGGAAACAATAATTGATGCAGGAAAAGGTGGAGATAGACCAGAGAGGAGGGGAATAACAAGGGAGAAGAAAGAAACAATTAGAAAATAGCCACACTAATTATATCATTCATCTATAATTACTAAAATAATAAAATTAGAATTATTATACAGAGACACCCTAGTCATCGATTAATTAGAAAATAAATATAATTTTTCAATTAATAACGAACTAATATAAAAAAAATATCGGAAAGAAGGCATAACATTTTATAAATATTTTATAAATTACTAGACTTATAAAATTTCAGAAATCTCTAAAATATGACAAAATATGAAAGAAAATCTAATAATATAAATTAATAAATCAAATCTCCGAAATGTCCTTATAAACTCTCTCAAAGTGGAAGGAACTTGATCCCGTCAAGTAAGAATCATGATACCCCTATAATCAATAACCATCATGTGACACGTGAGAGTAGCCTTTAAAAGTTTGATAATGAGGTTGGATCTCTATGAATAGCAAAGAAACGAGAACTATGATTGTTATCTCAGTTGAATCTCCTTGCTCCACCATCACTGCATACTCACTTCAAGCCGAAGATCTTAAGTCATTTCTGTGAGAGAGTGAGAGAATTCCATGTGAAATGAAGACGGGGGATAGATTTAGGGTTTGATATTAACATTTTTAGTTCAATATTGGCCATCTGTTTCATTTCAAACGGATGGAAGTGATCCTTCCTTCGGTCTTTTAATATCAGCCATTGCATTTAAACTCGACATGGATGGCTGAGATTCACCTAGTTGTAAATAAGATTTTTTTTAAATAATGGCTTTGAGCTTAAGGCTCAAAATCAGCAAAGCATACGCTGCATCACCTCCGGCAATGCAGCAACCCTAAATCCGGTCAATTGTTCAAGGCAAGTGGGCAGCCAACCGCCGCACTACCTTCAATTTCCTGGAAGATTATCTCGATAAATATTGACTTAATTAGAAGAAATAAAGGTGTGACAAAGAATGCCACGATTCTCAGCAAGAAAGAGGCAATTATGCAAAATGCTGATGTTATTCACTGCTAGCAGACCCCATTAAATATGGCAGAATCTTAGCGTAGATTTTATCACCCGGGCACCTAAGATAACTAGAGGAGCTAGACAATTTTATTCTAGTTGACATATTGCATAATGCAAACCAACAACCACAGAAATTGATCAATAAATATTAAGACAACGAAGTCAGGTCAAATTGTGCGAAAAGGACACCGCATCATTAACCTATATCAGAGTTTCTATAGAGCAATTATTCCTAGGCCAATAAACATGACATTACTAATCAAAATCCTGAATGACATGTGATCAAGTTGCCTAAAATCAATGAAATAGATACCTGTAAATCGGATCAGCATCTCCAGCGCTTGCATTACAAAACCCCGCAAAGCAGGAAAGCGCCAAAGAGAACGCAGCCCAATGAAGATATAACATCTTCTGATTTAAATGGCAGAAAAGATTAATTTTCGAGGAGGGTTTAAAAATGACTAAGCAAACAGAAAAATGCAATCCAGTAACAATATTTCATCTGATTGAGAGACAACATCGAATTTTAACTGAAATTTTAAATACCTTGCCAAAGAGCACAGTAGTGTGGGTAAGCGCCCCTCTCCGTCTATGCGACTCCCTCCCAGCAAAAAAGATGAACAGAAACCAAGTGTGAGGAAATGTCGATCAAGGCGGCCGAGGCAGACCCAACACATCCGTCAATGTGCTGGCTGATACTGCGTTCGCGTGCGTCCGAAGCTCCAGCCAGGCCCGCTATACCCCACATGTTTTCGTGTGTTTCTGTTCTTTTTAATTTGTTTTTGGACGCAAAAAGGCACATTAGTAAATTCAGATGCAATCAGTTGGTCCAGGAAAAATCCATCATTCGTCACTTGATCTTCACCAAAAAGGCCGACAAAGGTATTCTCATTTTAGAAAAATATATTATACACACATATGATTATGTCATAGAATAATATTAAACAATTATTAAATGATACATGGTTATAAACATCATTACTTATACACTAAGCTGCAAAAATTTACTAAAATTGAAACATCAGCATGGCATCAATTTTTTTGATAAAATTTGCATCAAACACATCAATTTCAACAGGCATTTGTAAAAAAAAAAAATCTAAAACTTAAAACATGACTTAATTGCGTTTAGTTCTAATACTGACTAGCTAATGTGTCTCCTCTCTTTTAGTCAATATCTCATGCCTTGTTTAGTGACATCTCTTTAGATTATAAATGGTTAGTGAAATCTGGTAAGTTAAAATAGGTACTAAGGATATAATTTGCTCAAATATTTAGAAGAGTAAATTAGAAATTGAATGCTATTTGAAAATATTCTTTCTTAGCAATGCAACCAATTATTGGCTAATAGAACCATAGCTAGGAATAAATTTTCTATGATACCCAAAAATTTCTTCTATGCTTTGGGTGAAGTAGCAGGGCTAGTTATCTATTTACTTCAATTACTATGGATATGTGACAACACATTTTCTTAAAAATGATATAATTTAAGTTTTTTTAAGTAGATTTGACCAAAAGAGCACATAGTTCTTTTGGCAAAAATCATTGTACACTCATTTGAGTCAAATGCCTATTTACACATTGTTTTTAAATACTGATACTAAAAAGGCTTTTTACACAATACTCTTACAAATTTTTATTCAAGTGAAACATTTCTAGGTTGTTTTTGTGAGATAGCTACGAGACATTGACTTGGGTAGTGATTTTAGGAAAGATTCTAGTGACTAGTCATAGGTAAACTATATGACTACTGTTTAAATAGTTCACGGAATTTTATAAGGGTTTTGTGTTCTAATTTTAGGATTAGAATTTGAGACTTATTTTGCAATACAAGGGCACTGATTTGGAGAGATGAAAGGGATGAGAGGAAGGAGAAGTTTTAGTCATCCAAATAAGGTTCAATTCTTATTTCATCATTCATTAATTTCGGATATATTGTCATAACTTTTATTATAAAATATATTATCAGTTAGTGTTCTTTTACCCCATATTTGGTTGGAGGGAATAGAAATTCTATTCCCTCCTTATTCTTGGTGAAATTATTATTCCACCGTTTGGTTGCACGTTAAGTTGGGAATAACTATTCCTTGATGGCACTAGGTATTTGTTATTCCTGGTTAGGGAGGAAAAAAAATTCCCACCCAAATTTGTTATTAACCCAAATTTGCCCTTTATTATTATTATTGTTATTATTATTATTATTATTATTATTGTTATTGTTATTATTATTATTATTATTATTATTATTTATTATTATTTATTATTATTATTATTATTATTATTATTATTTATTATTATTGTTATTATTATTATTATTATTGTTATTTTATTATTTATTATTATTATTATTATTATTTATTATTATTATTATTATTGTTATTATTATTATTATTATTATTGTTATTGTTATTATTATTATTATTATTATTATTATTATTATTATTGTTATTATTTATTTTTATTATTTATTATTATTATTATTATTATTATTATTATTATTTTTTTATTTATTATTATTATTATTATTACTTATTATATTTTATAATATTTAATATATTATATATTTATTAAATATGTATTTTATATGATACAATAATATAATATATTAAATAATATTTTATAATAATATTTACATAATATATATATAATTATATATATGTATGTCATATAATATATATAAAAATATGTACATATACACGTGTGTATTATTTTATATAATATATTTTCATAATTAATAAGGGTAAAAGCGTCATTCCGATAAATTTTCACCTTATTCCTCATACAATTCTACAAACCAAACATTGTAACACAAATTCATAATTAATTTTATTCCAATAATCAAATATAGAAATAACAATTCCCAACTCTATTTCTATCCAATTCTATTTCCTGTGAATAACTATTCTATTCCCACCTTATTCCATTCCAACAACCAAACGTGCCATTAGGGTTACCTTTCTCTTGATCGGTGATAGGGTTGGTATACTTGCAATGTTGTTGATCATGGAGTATTTCAAGCTAGTAATAACTGATTCTTCATGTGTATTATTTTTATAAATGAATTGGTTCGAAGGAAATTATTTGTAACCGAATATTATATTATAGTAGAAATATTTTTCGATGTAAAGCCTCATTGTTTTTCTTTAATTGAGAATGGTATTCTACATAATACATCATATACAAGTTATGTGCTTGATTGCTTGT
This sequence comes from Nepenthes gracilis, assembly GCA_033239525.1. NCBI lineage: Eukaryota > Viridiplantae > Streptophyta > Magnoliopsida > Caryophyllales > Nepenthaceae > Nepenthes > Nepenthes gracilis. The sequence continues at coordinate 23,900,359 of BSYO01000007.1, forward strand.
ATTGTTATCCATCGTTATTCAATCAGAAAAAAATGGTAGCTAACAATGTTAAAGCTCTTGAATCCCAAGTGGTTTCATAGAATTTGGTTTATGGAGATCAAATTTTTGAAAATAATTTGCAATGTCATCATTGTCAAAGAATTTTATATTCTCTATTTAATATTTAATAGGTAAAATAATTTTATTTTAGAATAAGAAAAGGTGAAGAATAACTTGACCTATGATGAAATTATGAACAAAGTAAGAAAGAGGAAAAGTAGCAAGACATAAGTGACTTGACATTTTATACAATCAAGTTGATTCTATAGATAATACTTTTCAAGAAGTAATTGGTATGCCGAATTCGGTAGACGTCTGGATAAACTTTGAAAAGCAGTACAAACCCAAGTTGCTTATGATGAGATTATACTTAAAGAAGCAATTCCATGGCATCTATTTTATGAAAGCCAAGAGTTTTAAGAGACATTTGGATGAGTTTAACTGAAAATTAACTCACATGTTTATGCTTAATGAGAATATTGAAGAGGATGACAAACCATTGTATTATTGGCTTCATTTTCCAATTCATTTAATCATATTATGATGGTATTACTGCTTTGAAAAAACACTCTTAGTCTTGATGAAACTATTATTTCTTTATTTATAAATGAATCTAGGTAAAGAAAAAGTGCTAGTGGGGGGGGGGGGTTTCAAAGGAGCCATGTGCCTTAGTCTTAACTAGTAGTCATAGGAAGAGAAGATCAACAGAGAGAGGCAGAAATTCTAAGAGAAGCAACAATTAGTTCAATTATAAGGACATTGAGTGTAATTATTGTAATAAGAAGGGTTGCAATAAATGACATTACTTTAAGTGAAAGTTAGGAAAGGAAGGTGGTAATATGATGCAAGATAAATGGGATTGTAAGAGTAATGATTGTGTCTCTATTATTACCAATGGTAACCTTTTTATAGATGATGGGGTGAAAGTGAGCAATCTCATATACCACGAGACAAGTTAGATGATTGATAGTAGATCCTCATTGAATGCAATGCTAAAGAAATATTTCTTCACACATTATATATACAAAAATTATTGAATATTTAAGATAATTAATGATGGCTCATCTAACGTTATGGGCATTAAAGATATGTGCTTGAAGACAAACAATGGGATATTGTTGATGTAAAGATGCATTGGATATGAACAGGATATTCTGTTGAATTTAGCTGTGAAAAGTATGTTTGATGACAAGGACTTTTGTTTGACATTTAACAAAGAACAATGGAATTTCACAAAAGACACTTCGATTATGGCACAAGGACAAGAGTATTCAAGTTGGTATTTAATGCAGGATTCAATTTCACATAGCAATGCAAATGTGACAAATGAGAAATTTGGTTACAATAGCGGGAAGAGACTAATATGGTTTACCAAAAAGAGTGTTCTAACCAATGAGAAGATATTAGAGGGGAGTAGTGGTAGTAAATGCAAATTGGATTGAAAAAAAGTTTTATTTAAACTTGTACATTCCGATGTGTGTATCCTAATAGAATAAAAGTTGTTTATGTGTAAGAGGGGACAATATTTGCCAGAGAGGCAAAAACATCCCCATAAAATAGAGAAAAAGTTCATTAAATTTTATATCACTCCATTATGAATTTTGTAATTCAACTCTAGTGCTGACAATGCTCTACTCTAAAGGGGCTTGAGATGGAGACTTTCAAAATTGACAAGGTAGATTTGCAAAATTGCAAAATTAGTTATTTGTATCACGTGATTGCCACTCAAGTGGCTTGCACGAGTAGAAATACTTGTGTTCTAATTTTAGCATTATAATTCGAGACTCATTTTGAAACAAAGGACACTAACTTTAAGAGGAAAAAGAAAGAAGAGGAAAGGGAAGCTTTGGTCATCCATTTGAGGTTCGATTCGTGTTTCATCTTTCAACAATTTTAGACATATTTTTTCATCTTCTATTGCATAACGCTTTACTGATTTATTTTTGTTTAAGTTTACTTTCTCTTATTTGGTGCCAAAATTTATATACTTGTAGTATTAATAACCAAGGCATATTTAGGATTCATGATAACCAAGTTTTTACACGTATTGTTATTGTAAATGAGTTAACTCAAATGAGTTTATTTGTAATTGGATATTAAATTATAGTGAAGATATTTTAGAATGTAAAGTCCTGTGATTTTTTTCTTAATTAAGGAAAATCACATTTATAATTTATGTAATTGATTATATGTATTATTATTATCCATCATGGTTCAATATGAAGAAAAGTGTTATTTATGGTGTCAGGAGGACCTAGGTCTCAATAAAAAGTGCCTGCAGTCTAAGGATAAGAAAAACTGTATCGATGTGCTACTTATAAATAAGTATATTATCAAAGAAAATAAAAATAAATTTTCTTAGATAAGATTGAGAGATGTGATTCATGAATGCATGAAATGTTGCTAGTGCATTTGTAAGACCAAAGGATATATCCTTAAATTCATGGTGGCCTTAATGACCCTGCAATGATGCTTTATGAATGTAAGGTTGATGCATTTGTAATTAATGGTATTTGGACTTAAGATTAGGTTTTTAAAAATAGAAGGCATTATGAAGTTCATCTAAAAGCTCATCAATAAATGAATAGAAAATTTAGTTTTGATTGTGATGTCATTTAGGTTTTTATAATTAATACAAAATTGTCAAGTACCATCCTTCTTTATTACTTAGAGGGATGGAGAAGCAAATAGACTCTAACTTGGTTAGATGAGATTGGCTTAGAGAATTTTAGCCACCAAAGTTTTAGTGCAACCTTTCAAATAAATTAACAATAAAGTTTCAAGTCAATAGGTTTGGATTGTAGTTTTATGGATATGGAATAATTAAATGCTCGAGAAGTTAGCAACAAAATTTTTTCTTCAAGTACATAAGCAAATTCATATAGAAGTCAGTATAGATGTGGAAAGTTTAATACCTAATTTGTAGTTTGTAAGGAAAATAACTATAATATGACCTCTTTTCCTTACATCAATCACTCATGCAGTATGGAAACTAAGATATTATTTAATCTTGTACAATTTGTATTTCAAATTAAAATTATCTGTTGGCTAATTTTGAATTATAATCTTATACTATTAAAGTTAAAGAAAATAGGATTATATTGCTCATTCAATTCTCTCCTAGGGTCATATCATAACTTCTTAGGTCCAAAAAAATCACATTTCTGAAAGGAATTGTCCTACATTTTTTATATAAATTGTAACATCCAGCTTAACTATTTATCTTAGGCCCATTAATTTTGGTGACAACTATAGGGGAAGTCGTAACAATTGTGCATTGGCCATCTATGACAGTCTTGGTGGCAAGAAATCTATAAGTATTCCCAATATTTATCAAGATTGTGAGATATATTTTTCTAAAAATTACCTTTGATCCGAATGCTACCATTGGCAAATGTACTAGATAATACATTATTAGGTACCTTCATCATTTGATCAAAGTCTTCCGCAATTTGTGCGATCCAAATTCTCTACACTTGATTCCTTATCAATCTCAATAAACAATGTATTAAATTGTTTGTCTTTATATCTATGCATTGCACCTGATAAATAAGCCTCAACTTCTTCTTCATCCTTTTCTTTTTCTTCTTCTTTCTATTATCAATAATAGTTTTGATGAAATATAATAGTTGGAAAGTATTTTCTGTTTCTTAGTAGGTGGTGATGGAATTGATCTTTCAGTGGAGTGGATAACAGGTTTTCTGGTATAAGATGGGGCAAAAGTGGTTTTTTAAAATGATTTGGGTTTCTCTCATAATAGCTTCCATTTTATGTTCTTGTAATTTAGCTATTTAATAATATTAGTTTGAAAAATGATGTTTTTAAGAGTTTATCACAGGAGAAATTTGTGGTCCACTTACAAAATTGAAGATGAAGTAATCCACTATGAATGATGAATTTAGATTGATAATGAGAGCTCTTAATTCTTAAAATTGTTCTTCATATTCTTTCATATTGCCTCTTTAACTTGAACTCCTCAACAATGTCCAAAAAGGATTTATCTCCAAACATGTAGCAAATTGTTTGATTGAATGGTTTCCAAAGAAACACTTAACTGATGTATAATAAATGTTATAAACGTGGGGTGACCATAGTAGGCCTTTGTTAATAAAATGGTTTATCTTCTTCAATATGTTGTGATTGTTGAACTTTCTTAACTAACTAAAAGTGATAATGGGAAGGGCTATATGTATGACATTCTCATCCTATTTGCAAATGCACCTCACGCCAATATTGTTTAAGAAAGAATTTTTTATCTCTATTATTGTGTATTTATACTATAAATAATATAGATATTTTTTTATAAAATATTTTATCATTGAAAAAAGGCATTTAACAATGCGTAAAATAAATTTGTAAAATCTTAATTTTAACTAAGTTGAGATAGACTGAAACTTATTTCTTTTACAGATGAGTGTTACAATATAAAAAAACTGTATTGTTTGTGGTATGATATAATTCTTATCATAGACTAGATAACTTGTAACTATATATAGATCAAAGTATTGAGTTGTACTATATACGTTTTAATACTATTTATCACTGATTATATTGTAATACAAATGATAATATTTAATTAATATCTTAATTATTCAAAGAATCATCGGAATTGTAAATAGTTTTACAATTATATTATTTTTAAAAATAAAATTTTAAAAAATATTATTAAAAAAACTATTAAAATAGATTGTAACTTATAGAAGAGCTAGGTTCTTGCCTCTCTCATGGAAAGGCAGGGTACTTTACTTCTCTTATCTATATTGTTGATTTAAAAAAAAAAATCAACAGTATAAATTTAAATGTTAAATAATATTATTTAAATAATTATTTTTACTAAAATTTTTAATATATTTAATTTAATATTTAATATACGCTAATATTATAAAAAAAATTTAAAAATATAATTATTTTAAATAATTTTTTATTTTTCAATTATCACCATTAAATTTTGATTTAACGGTAAAAAAGAAAGCAGCAGGGCCTGAAGCAGGATACGCCAGCTAAAACATTCCAGGCATCGAACTCCATGAATATCACCGCCGCACTACGACGCCGATGCGCTTCTATCGGCACCCATGGCACGCTGTCGTCATCGTTCCGGTGCTTCCGTTCCTCTCGCAAGACCACAACAAAACCTCCGATTCTCTGGAAATCGGAAGCTACCGATCCCCACGACGCTCTGACCGTAGAACTATTTTCCTGGGGCCGAGGCTCTTCCGGTCAACTTGGCGCCGGAGCCGAAGAGATGAGCATTTACCCCACTCCGGTCGCTTCTATCCTCCTTCCTTCCTCCTTTTGCCTCTCTCCTAGTCCAGGTTCTCTCAATTTATCCTCTTCTAAATCGGCGTCGACATCGCACTCGGTGGAAGTCGGGATTTCATGTGGACTATTCCACTCGTCATTGCTCGTCGATGGGAAATTTTGGATTTGGGGTAAAGGAGAAGGTGGGCGCCTAGGGTTTGGCCACGAAGATGCGGCATTTGTTCCCACTTTGAACCCTCATTTGGACAATGTGAAGTGTATGGCGCTTGGCGGGCTTCATTCCGTGGCCCTCAGCGCTCCTGGCCGAGTCCATACTTGGTTAGTATTTGTTTCTGAGACTCCACTTGGTTGGATGGAAAATATGATATTTTCTAGAGAATTAGTAAAATTCTCTTACTTTGGTATTGTTGGGGATTTTTTTTCCATTTGGAAATACTTTCCATAGTTTGACATTGATGCATAACTAGATTAAAGATTCGATCCGTGAAACTCTTCTGCCCGAGGAGGAGCAAGCTTCAAGTCTTTGTCCTTAAACCCTGCACATTAAAATGGAGGCAAGAGGGCCCGGGAATTTTTCGCCAGCGGCACCTTTAATGCTCAAGTTAGTGTACTCCACCTGTCAATTTGGAAAGCGGAGAGGGTGTTGGAATAAGTGAGGCTATGGAGGAGTCAAGCTACCGTATATTATGTTGGAGGTGGTAAAATAGGTGGTGTTGTGGCGGACTGCCACGCTCATGTGAAAGGGACAAAAACCTGGGGGTCTTTGTAATACAACTACTTACCGGTGGGTGCATGAGAGTTAGATAGGGCCATAGGCTTGTCTGGGGACCCAGTTTATAGGAAGTAATTGGGATGTCGGGAGGGTTGGCTGCGATCCCAAATCTGTCATTTGCCAGGATGATCCTTGGCAGGTCCGTGTTCATGTTCCCATCATAGGGTTGAAATTGGCTGAAGGGGCTTGGACGTGTCCTCAGTCATGAGAAACTTTCCCATGAGGGATAAGTTATGATTTCTCTGAAAAACTCACTGGCTCATTGCGCGCTGTGTTTGGGCTGAGAAGGCTTAGATTCACCAGAGATCTGATTGGTCGTTTGCCATTCCTGCTGAGGCATCTGATGTGCCACCTGCTATGCTGCAGCGTCCCTAGGCACCTGCTAGGATGGCTCACTGCTCAAGGCTGTAGTAGTGATACGTGCCTACAATCTGCTCCCTTTTAAGGCCTGGCATACAGTAGCATCAGTTACATGGCTCTGCTTCTTTGCATGTCTGACAAGTGGATATGTCAGCAGGTTGGTAGCTTGATTATTTTTCAGAGTATTGATAGTTTGGGTTTTTCCGAAGGTTGCTGGAGTTCTTGACTCTTAGTATGCCCTTTGCAGGCTTTCCCTCTTGTGCTGAACCTTGACCCTCTCTTGGGATTTGGTCATATTTGGGGTCTCTATGATTCCATTTAGGATTTCATCAGTATTTGACTTGGGGCATCCCATCCGGATTTCGGCATTACTGGGCTTTGGTCATCCCATCTGGGACTTTGGCCTTTGACTAGGCCTTGACATTTCTGCCTTAAGATGCTTCATCGGTAATTTGGAGGCACCCTCAAATTTTCCTGACCCCATCAAAGTGAGAAAAAATTCTTTAAAGTGGTGGAGGGAAGGTGGTGGATATGGTAGTAGTGGTAGTGGTTGGTAATTATGGAATAGGCAAGTGACATGGGCAGGGGTGAGTCATACTGATGTCAGTGGTGGTGGTAGTTGATTCAGGTGGCGCTAATAGCTGTGGTGGAAAGAATTTGAGGTACTTTTAAATGTAAAAGAAAACAATTCCATTCATATTGAATGAATATAGTTTCAATTATGTGCACCTTACCAAAAAATTTAAAAATATTGTCCTAGAAATAGGTTTTGGGCCAATCAAGTTGAGCCTAACTAATTTCTATAGTAGTGTCCTTGGTGTATAAATATTTAGGCTGAGTTATATGTTGATATAGCTTGGCTTATTAATTTAATGAGCAGCTTAAATATGAAAGCTTATATTTGACTTGTTAAGTATAGAGCTTTTAATATGTTGTATGCTAAGGTAGGATCCATAGACGGAGAGAAATATACAAATTAACTAGAGCAAGAGAAAAGAGTAGGAATCTGTGTTGTATTAGATGTATGAGAATTAAGATAATTAAGTATCAATAAAAAAAAATGTATGATGTAGAAATAAGACATTTTAATAAACTATTTGATGAAACGTAATTGAAGACCTAGATCTAGAAGTTAGTGAGGAAGAAATTAGTAAAAAAACTCTATAGAGATCCACCAGTTAAGAGTTCAAGAAGATGAATAATGACTTGAAAAGATGAAAAATGGAAAAGCCATAGGATCAAATAAAGTACTTACTGAATTTAGGAAATATTTGGGAACAATGAATCAAATTTGTTAACTAACTTATTAATATGATTTTTTTTTTTTTTTAAAAAAAGAGAGAATACTAGATGAATGGAGGAGAAGTATTATAGTACCATTGATAAAAATTAAGGAAATATTCAAAGTTATACTATTGGGGGTGTTTAACTAATGATTTATAGTATGAAACTTTGGGAACAAGTAATTGAACAAAGAGTTGGCGAAAAAAATGAACGTGCATGAAAAATCAATTTAGATTTATGCTTGGATGCTTAATATTAAAGTTACGTATCTTTTGGGAATATTAATGGGGAAATTTAGGGAGAAGAAAAAAATGTTTGGATATGGTTTTCGTTGATCTAGAAGAGGCTTATGATGAGGTATCAAAAATATCAGTTGAAAAAATTATAGGCAAATTTTTAGATCACTTAGTAAGAATGTTAGAGAAGAAAGAAGTTGTTGAAAAATATATAGGAAAGATTTTTCTATTAGGATAATAGGAATGTATCAAGAGTTTATTGTGAGCCTTTTCCTATTTATCATATTTATGGATGAAATTACAAGAGATGTTTATAATGAGATTTCTTAGCGTATGTTATTTAGAGATGATATTGTTTCAATAGATGAAAGTAGAGAAGGTATAGAGATAAAATTACCAAGTTGGACTAACGCTCTTGAACCTAAAAGGCTTAATATACGTAAATGTAAAACCGAACATTTAAAATGTAATTTTTGTAGTTTTGGATAGAATAATGAACAATTTTTTATCAATGATTTCTTAAAGCAACAGATTTCAGTACGTTAATTCCATAATTAAATGCACAAGAGATATTATTGATGACATGACATATATAATTAATGTATGTTAGTTAAAATGGAAAATTACATTGAGTGTGTTTTGTGATTGAAATGTACGACTGAATTTGAATGAAAAATTTCATTAGATAATTATTAGACCCACTATACTTTATAGATTTGAATATTGGGTAATCAAATATATACGAAAAATAAGCTTAGTAGAGATGTGAATATTAAAATTGATGAGTAGAGTTACATTAAAAGACAAGATGAGGAACGATGACATCCTTAAGCAATTAGAAGGTGTGCCTGTATAAGATGAGATGAATGATGCTTAATGTGGTTTGGACCGTTAAAATAGGCAAAGAAAACTCTCGTGAGGATTTATGAGTTGGTTGTGATTAGAAAAAAAAAGGGAGAGGTAGACTTAAAAAAATTTAGAGTGATGTGATAAAAATAATTTAACATTTTAGGTAGACCTAAAAAACTCGGATTAATGTGATAAAAATGATTTGAAATTAGTTTTACTTTCAGAGGATTTTGTCTTAAATTGAATGAAATGTCAAGAACAGATTCATATAGTTGACCTAACGCAGGGGAACTTAAGGCTTGTTATTGTTTTTGCAAGTTTGGCTTGTTAAACGTCAGAGACAAGCTTAGATGAAACTTGAACAAGCATTACTTGAGTTTTCAAGAGTTGAGCTTGAGCAATTTGGTTCATCATAAAAGAATATAATGAGTACCCTGCTTGAGTTGGGCTCCTTTCCTATGTGAGGATGAAATTAAGTTTGAGTTCAGCTTGTTATTATAGTGAACAGAGCTGGGACCTGAGAAGATTTTGATCTGTGCTGTTTTCATGCCAACCTTGCTTGTTTGGTTGTGGTAATTATCAAGTACTGTGAATATTTTGATGGAATTCTGTGTTAAATTTATTAGAATGACATTATTTCAGCTGCTCTTCAGTTATACAGTTGTCTATATCTGCAGAATTGGTTTTATTTGTAACCCTCCTCTCATTTGGAGTACATGATGTTTTTTTTTAATTTCTGAAGAGCTAAAAATACTCCTTACTAATTGATAAGCATAAAAGATATTCTGGAAAAGGTTAAAAGGGTGATGATATGAAAGAGAAAATGTTGTAAAGAAGATGTTGTTGTGAGATTATCTTGTAAAGATTGATCATATTCGTGCAAATGTTGAAGGCTTTACCTTTAAAAATGAAGTTTCCAGGGGCTATGGAGGTTTTGGCGCTCTTGGGCATTGTGTTTATACCAGAGAATTGGTTCCTCGATTGGTGGAAGGTTCTTGGAGTGGGAAAATAAAACATATTGCTACCAGTGGCACACATACTGCTGCTATAACTGAATCAGGTTTGTGATTGCCTTGATTTTTTCAAAAGAATTCTATTTGTTGTAGACGTTTTTTTTTTCTTTTCAATGGAGTATTCTTCACATTACAGCTTCATAACAATCCAGCACCGATTCTTTTTTGTATGCTTCACATTTCACGCTGTTTGCATGAATATTGTAACTGACTTAGTTGCTTGTATGTTAAGCTCTTAATTTTTAATGATACGTTTATCTGTAATGTGATTTTGCTCAAATGATCTGTTTTCAGTTGAAAAATATTGAGTACTGTATGCTTCTTTGTGGTTCACCAAGTGCTTCACAAGTGCTTTCTGTTGTTTGGGTGTTTTTTTCTTTATGGCTGAACTTGTATCACCCTAGCTTTCCTTTATTTTTACAGGGACTAGCCTTATTGGTATCGGATGTTGTATACAAAATTATTTTTTTTATGACCACATCAAAATTGAGTTATATTTGACACTTTCATCATACTTTACATATGTTAAGAGTTATTGTAAATTTTATCAAAATTGAGCATGATGTCTTTCAAAGTTGCTAAAAATACCTTCAAAACTATTGATTTATGTATGTTTTATATATCTACAAAATATATGGATTTAGACTTATTAGAAGACTTGGGTATATATTAGACGATTTGAACATGTGGATATATGCAAAACATATAATTTAGGTTATATAAAGATTTAGGATTTTCAGAAGACTTTGGTATATTTGAAACATATGATTTTGGCTTGTAAGAAGCAAAGTGACGCAAATCCTCGCCCCCCCCCCAACATACAAGATGATATTTTGAATAATGGCTGATATATCTTGATATTTCACCGATATGGCTACTGTTGCGGATTTGGTCCGTAGTTGAATGGAGACGATTTTTGCTGCTCTGTCTTTTTAACTCAAGACCTGTACAACACAAAAAAAGACAAGATGGTCAAAAGGCCAATAGGGCTAAATCTCCAAAGGCTTTTTGACGCTCAAGTCAGTCATGGCTTTTTTTGAATAATAAAAAGGGGAAGATGTATTTATTTCAGATAATAATTTTCAGAGAGAGAGTTTTAGGGCCCCCTTTCTTGGAGGATTACATTCTCTTTATATAGGGCCTCCTTTCAGTTTTGTAACTTATCCGAATAAATATAACTTCTCCTGTCAGTTTTATAACTTCTCCCGTCGGTTTTATAACTTCTCCGATTTCAACCTCCGGTTGGTTATGGTTCGTTTCTTTCGAACCGCAGAAGTTATCAGGAATTTTATCTATGGGTGGTTACGGGTAATGATACCCATCACTAGTCCCCCCATGCTAGAAGATTAAAATTTAACTTCTAGCATGTCTTCTGATGGGATTGATAACTTAGGATTTTTAATGATTTCGGATTTATTTATTCCGGATTTGGTGACTCCCGCTTTTTGGTCACTCTGGATTTATTCACTCCGGATTTGGTGACTCCTGCTTTTTTGGTAACTCCGGATTTTGTGACTCCCGCTTTTTTGGTCACTCCGGGTTTATTCACTCCGGATTTGGTGACTCCCGCTTTTTGGTCACTCCAGATTTATTCACTCCGGATTTGGTGACTCCCGCTTTTTGGTCACTCCGGATTTGTTCATTCCGGATTTGGTGACTCCCGCTTTTTTGGTCACTCCGGGTTTATTCACTCCGGATTTGGTGACTCCCGCTTTTTGGTCACTCCAGATTTATTCACTCCGGATTTGATGACTCCCGCTTTTTGGTCACTCCGGATTTGTTCATTCCGGATTTGGTGACTCCCGTTTTTTGGTCACTCCGTATTTATTCACTCCGGATTTGGTGACTCCCGCTTTTTGGTCACTCCGGATTTGTTCATTCCGAATTTGGTGACTCCCGTTTTTTGGTCACTCCGGATTTATTCACTCCGGATTTGGTAACTTCCGCTTTTTGGTCACACTCCGGATCAAATTGTTAAATTGGATCCAAATTTTCCGGTTGGCTTTTTTGATCCTAGGAACCTGGGTGCTCGCCTCCGATCAGATTTGAAAGAATTTTCTGAAGCTGGTGAATCTTCAATGCTGCCTTCATCAAATCCTTCGCATCAACTTTGATTTTTATTGATGTTGTATTGATGATGGAAAAAGATGTACTAGACGGCGCCAATGTTGCGTACGATTTCCGGAGTAAAACTCTTAGAGTTCAATTTTCTAAGTGGAGATTCATAAATGAATAAAATCCGAACTAAAAATCCGATAGGAATTATCTTTTGGAGGAAAATTTGGTGTGCAGCAAATCCGGACTAAATGAAACCTTCAGAGTGGCTGAAATCTGGAGTCAGATGAAATTCCAGAGTGAAAAAACCTTCAGAGTGGACTAAGAATCCAAACTGAGTAATCTTCCGGATTGAGATGATCTCCAGGAGTGACATAATCTGGCAAGAGAGCTCTCAAGCAGATTAGAGGTGAGTTTTGGTGGTTTTTATCTGGCGCACTGGAGTGGACTTGGACCGGCTGTGTGAGAGAAGATGCTGGTTCTGAAGTTGAAATTGTTTTTACACCTTCAAAGGCTGATTTTGAAATTTGCGAGAGATTTTCCGGAGTGCTTCGTGCTGCTAGGAAAAATCTGCGCTGAAATCCAAAGTTGATTAAAGTCCGGAGTTGTCTTACTCTTGAGAGTCGGAGTGGAAACCAACCGGAGTTGATTGAATTCCGGAGTTGATTGAAATCCAGAGTTGACAGTCTCACTCTTGAGAGCCGGAGTGGAAATCAATCGGAGTTGATTGAAATCCGGAGTTGACAGTCTCACTCTTGAGAGCCGGAGTGGAAATCAACCGGAGTTGATTGAAGTCCAGAGTTGATTTGCGATGGAAATGTTGACCTAAAATTTGCGAGAAATTTCCGGTGTGCCATGCACATAGAATGCTTGTTCCTGGAGAGCTTCTGCGGGCCATTGTAAATGGGAAATCCGAAGTGCTTTTTACCTAGCAGCTTCAAAGGCGAATTTGGATTTTCCTCGGTCGATTTGAAATGAAATCGGTTTTGACACCTTTAAATGCAGACTCTGGAGATTTGCGAGAGATTTTCAGAGTGCTTTGTGCCACTGGGGAAAATCTGCGTTGAAATCCGAAGTCGATTGAAGTCCGGAGTTCGCCGAAGTTCGGAGTTGTTTGGGTACTGGTGTGGTAATCTGTCAAAGTGTCTTGTTGGCGGCAGAATGGCCGTAATGGATTTTGACTGGAGTTCATCTTAACACCGTAGTCAAAGAATTTCGGACTTGTTGCATTAAATTGATTGGCTCCGGTTGGATGCTCGATTCTGGGAGCTATATAATATGATTGATGAGCCAAACCGGTTAAATGACGAAAATGATTCCGGACTGAATGCACTTCAACCGTTTGAAATGGCATGCCAAACTGGTTGAATGAGAGACGGAGTGCCGGAGTGATTTCTGCCGCCAGAGAATATCTCGGTAGGCTAAAATGCTACCAAAGTGGCAATTGAAAGCGGATGGAACACAGGCGATTTTATACAAACAAGAACGCCGGAGTGAGTCCGAGGCGCGGAGTTCTTTGCCGCCAAGTGACATTTGAACGCCGGACTGAGCTGTACAACTCCAACTTTGGGCGTCAGAGTATCTCTATCAACTGAGAGAGAGACAGAGAGCCGAAATGCCTTTTTGGATGTAGGTGTGGAACTGGCTGGCAGGGAGATGATATACTGGTCCAACTCACTCTAGTTTTCGTGATGGAGTGGATTTAAGCCGCTTCTGGAGTTAGGGAAGTAATTTGCCAACTTGCTGAAAAACAAAATGTCGGAGTAAATCTAACCGACTTGCAATTCTGAACAGTGACCAAATCCGAAACCGGATGGCCCCTGAATAGAAATCAACCGAAGTGGCTTTCTGATTGGCGGAAAGATGAAAGGCCGGACGAGCATATTCTGGCACAAATCTATCATGCTGGAGTGAATTTAGGCTGCTGGAATGCCTTTCGTGTGCCAGGTAGTGTGCGAAATTCCGGAGCGGAATTCTGACGGAGTGCGAAATTCCGGAGTGCAATTCAATATTTCCGTAGTGCCGAATTCCGAGCGGAGTGCTTGATCACTTCCAAGCGGAGTGGATGAGTTCTCGTGGGAGCCGAAGTGATTTTTTGGAGTGAAGTGAAAATCAGTGGAATGACTTTTCACTGGCCAAATGCTTCGCTTTTGCTCAGGGAAAATCCGGAGTTGATTTTGAGAGCCGAAGTGGCAGTGACCGGAGCAGAATTTGGAAGCCTGAGTGGTTGTGACAGGAGCAAATGCTTTGTTTATGCACGGCTTGCTCTGCTTTTGGACGGAGTGGCTCTGTCCTTGGTTTGAGGAACCAAATAGAGAGGGCTTTGAAGATGATGAGCACCGATGAAGTGCTGTTCTGGCATAAAAGACAGCGCCGGCCACAGTAATAGCCCATGCGACGGCGACAGTAGCGATGGTTCCGCATGCAAACGCCGTCTGCAGTCCTCTATCCTTCTCCACCGCACCTCATCATACAATTTACCAAAATTTCGGCCGATCACCTCAAACTTGCCATATGAAAACACAATTCCGGCATCCACAAAGAGGAAGGAAAGATTTACATGCCTCGAATTTATTGATTTTTTCTCTGATGATGATGGTAACGGAAACGGTGGCTCTCGCGCTGAAAAGCTTCGCGATTTCACTCCACCTCTTCATATTTCACCATAAAATTGAGGGGAAATGTGGAGAAGGTTTCAACAGTGTCAGTTCTGGGCATCGTTTCCTCCTGCGATAGTGGTCGCTGCTGTTATGCGCTGGCTTGTCGCCCTTCTCCTCCCTTCTTCTATTTTCATTCTGCTTTTCGTTCTTTTTTTTTATTGGAGGAAGTTGGGGCCGGTTTCTTGTGAGAGAAGATGCCGGTTTGGATTTGGAACCAATTTCTTGTGAGAGGTGATGCCGGTTTGGATTGTGGCGCAGAATTGAAAATGAGCCGAGGAAGCCCGGAGTTAATTTTGTGCGTGGTTTGAGGAATTAGAGAGAGAGCTTTGAAGAACACCGGTGAAGTCGTACGGGCGATGTCGCCAGTCTGGTGACGGCCGTCCGGCGACGTAATGTGACGGAATGGTGGCAACGGCAGCTTACGCAAGCGCCGTCAGTGCGTTTTTCACTCTGTATTTGGAGATTTTCTTCCGGCGATGGCGGTGATAGCGACTGTGGCTTCTCACGGCTCACGATCTTCTTTCTCCGATCATATCTCGGCACGAATTTGGAGGGGAAATGGGAAGAAGGCATCACTGGCTTCAGATCTGGGCTACGCCTTCTTTGGCGACGGTGGTCGCTGCCGCTGCAAATCTTGCCGCCTTCTTCCTCCTGTCTTCCCTCTTCTTCTTTCTCCTCTTTTCCGTTTTCTTTCTCTCTTTTTTTTTTATTTTATGAAAAGGGAGTAGAGGCCGGCAGTGGAAAAGGGTGTAGAGGCCGGTTTCATGGAGAAGCCCCTAGCGTTTGACGACTATATCGTACACACAAAGCCTGGACTATTTCGGATGTATAATCTGCGCGAGCATTGATCTCTTGCATGAAAAATGCCTGCCGATTTCTTTATGGGTATTTGCAGAATCATTAAGAGTGGTGAGAGCGTCACTGGGATTTGGCTTGGCTCTCCGACTTCTCCTTGTTGGGAAATCGCAGAAGATAGGAAGTAGCCCCCAGCCCCCAAGTGTCAATGCGCCAATGGCAGGGTGAGCACTGCCATCATTTGTTTAGGAAGTCGTCTAATTTCTCTGGTCGGAATGCTTATTATAAGTGCATTAGTTTTGTCTTTATGCTTTTTAGTGGTAAAACTGGCTTTTTGGCCGGTTCCCACAGACAGCGCCAATGTTGCGGATCTGGTCCGGAGTTGAATGAAGACGATTTTTGCTGCTTTGTCTTTTTAACTCAAGACCTGTACAACACAAAAGAAGACAAGATGGTCAAAAGGCAATGGGGTTAAATCCCCAAAGGCTCTCCGACGCTCAAGTCAGTCATGGCCTTTTTTGAATAATAAAAAGGGGAAGATGTATTTATTTCAGATAATAATTTTCAGAGAGAGAGTTTCAGGGTCCCCTTTCTTGGAGGATTACCTTCTCTTTATATAGGGCCTCCTTTCAGTTTTGTAACTTATCCGGATAAGCATAATTTCTCCTGTCGGTTTTATAACTTCTCCCGTCGGTTTTATATCTTCTCCGATTTCAACCTCCGGTTGGTTATGGTTCGTTTCTTTCGAACCGCAGAAGTTATCAGGAATTTTATCTATGGGTGGTTACGGATAATGATACCCATCAGCTACATATCACAATAATTTTCCTATATTGGGAAATAGTGGTGTGAATACCTCATGAGAAGTATACATATTTACTGATATTTGATTCATGGTTTGAGTCATCAAAGGATAAGTGGAGGGGAAGGAGGTATTACCATAATCTTCCCTTGAGTTACCGGATATCTATTTCTTTCATGGTGCAGAAATAGAGAAAATGGGGAGGGAGGACTTTGTAAAATGCATTTCTAAACTCGTAACAAAATTTGTTAATAACCATTAATAAAGTCATAAATTTGTCTAAGTACAATAAAAAATGGGTTGGGAAGGTACTGGAGTTGCTGTGGTTAAGGAGAAAAGCTCTCTTAGATAGGATTTATGGTGCATATGATTTATCTAGTAGAGTGTCGCTAGGGCATTGATGTAAATATTGGCCAATAAGTATCAGTATCGGGCTTCCAATACCGGTATTTCCTAATGCCAATGTAATATCGCGATAAGTATTTGTATTGGTGATGTATTATGTATATAGGCTGATATTTAAAAATATTGGTTGATATGACCAATATTTGGCCAATGTTATTGGCTGATACACCATCTTCAACTTACGATTTAAAAAAAATTTTTTTTTTCGATATATTCGATACAGATACATATTGTCCGATATATTCGATATTGATATAGTCATGATGGATACCGATACCGACATTGTTATCCATGAACTAGGGCTTTACCAGCAAGGGGTGCAGAGCTTCATCTTTGGGCAGAAAGGAATTTCTGAGTGCACTGGGGTCAAACTAGTGCAATAAGCAAATGTCCTTTTTGACCCAGATAGTAAATGATGTTTTATTAGGCTGACAAGACAGCACCACCAATAGCCAACTCCACAACTGTCTCCGCCTACTGTTGCTGGTAGTCGGTGGGCACCCCTTTCCTTTCCCTCCACATTTTCTTCCTTCGATTGGATTATTTCTATCATTGCTGGCAAGGCCGAATATGACATTGCTAGAAACATGAGGTAGATTTGGAGAGGACAAAAGGATGTTAGGGAGATTGAGGGAGGAGAGGGGACAGAGGAGAATAGAGCTCTTGCCATCTCCTGTAGTGCTCCGCCAAGATTGGAAGGGCTCCAGCAATATTCAGAGGGGATGGAGTGAGGGAAATTGGAAGGGGTGGTTCAATTTCTTACAAATTTCAGTTTATAAAAGATTAATCAAACACAATTGGACACAATCTCATTAATTTAATGTAAGCACAATTTAACGTAATCAAACCAAATGCACCCTTATGACTTTTTGGATCACACGGAAGAAGAGGAGCTTGAAAGCCTTCTAAAATGCAGAAACCACTTCTGCTAGTATAAAGATGGATGGCTACACACGATGCATTTTTTGTTGGAGGGGGGCTTTTTGTCTTCTTCATTTTCTATTTATGAGTTCAGATAACCTCTTTTCCAGGTGTTACGGCTGATATAAACTTCTCTATGGTCACTCTTGATGCCTTTGTACCATTAAAATTTCAGTACCTCCTCTCTTACAACCGTAATCTGTTCATGACAAAAGATCATGTATATAATCCTTATTTTACTTTCAAATATCTCCTTGTGCTGCTCAATAACCCTAACTTATGTGGGCTTATCTTTCTTGACTAGAACAAGAGGTTATTGCACATTTAAACTATGGACGTCTGTGTTTTTTCAGTATAGCACAGGTGAAGTTATCACTCTGCTCATTGGGATTACAACAATTAATAGATTTAAGGATCTTTGTGCAACGATAATTAAGAATATTCCCCAATCAAACTGTATGCCTGAACAGTTGAGATGCCTATATTCCTGAACGACTGACATTGCCATAGTATAGCTGTACGAATATTCCCAAATCAAACTGTTGAGGAGCCACAAGATAGTCTTTTTTTAATGCCCTCGTATTTTAAAATAATAGAGAAATGTTAGTTTGAGATTTTCAAATATTTGGAAACTCTGCAGTCTTCAGATGACAAATTCATGGCATTATCTTTGAAAAGAGTGAAAACATAAAAATCTGTGGCTAATGCCATGCTTTCAATTTTTTAGGTTACTGTACATATCCAGTTAAAACAACCACAAAAAGCACTAAATGAAAGATAAAAAAAGTGAGACACACTATTGATTCAGACTTCTAAACAGAAGTCTTAAACATAATCTTAAATTTTAATCAAAATATTTGGTAGAAATTAGTATTTTTAATTCTATTAATTATTCAACAATCAGTTAGATGTAGATAGTAACAAATTCATCAAACCCAAACCTATCTTTTCAAAAACTAGTATTTAAGGTTTCTGGGGAAAATTTTGGGAAAAAAATAAAAGGAATCAATAATCATTAAAACATGTGTATTTAATCTTATGCAACACAAATATGAAAATTCGAATATAAATTTGATTAGATCGTGATATATTTACCTTGGAAGTGTTTTTAGGATTTCGTTTGATTTTGGCTTTGATTTGCAAAAATTATGAGTCGAATCCTTTTGGTTTAAAATTTGTAGGATGTGTTAGAATACTAGTTAAAACAAAATCAAGCAAAAAAAAAAAA